>CM046876.1:562149921-563365340 GCA_025667525.1 Glebionis coronaria | reverse complement strand
GGCTCAAACCAATAACACTTTTTCTTACATATACTCAAAGGAAAGAAAATAAAAAGAAAACGAGAGTTCAAGAGTATATGTAACAGTGGCCTAGAGTACGGTATACAAAGAAACTGAGAGCAACAAAAACCACATATGACAAGTAGCAAATTTGCCAAGAAAAACAACATATCTTTTATTTAAATATACTCAGCTATGAAATTATGCTAGGATACTAAATCAGTCTGTACTTTGCGTTTGCAGCTTTATCTATGTCTGTGTCGACTCGATTTGTGCTGAGTTGGAGTCTGCAACTGTTTCAACATTGCTAGAGCAGGTGATCTCGTTTTGTTGCTTGGAATCGTCTCATATGAGATTGACTCGGAACTTGCTGCTGAGTTGGTTGAGTCCGTTTTTTCAGTTTGGTTGTTGGAGCATGTGTAAAATTTACTTCTAAACATAGCTCGTTACTCTGTGATTTTAGTGTAATAATCTCACCTCTTAAACTTGTTGCCTCCTCTTCTAGAAGCTTATATGCTGATAATCCCACTGCATCCATACAATGTGTTAAATTAAAAGTCCTAAGCGTATGCTATATATTGAAGCCAACTGAAGGTTAAATCTCTTCCATCAGACAACGCATACCCCTCCACTTGTGGGTCATTCATATAAAGGTTCTGAATATGAAGTGTCTTTGACGTTGTTCTTGGAATATCATCACAATCTGGCGCCAATATGTTTCCCATATTACAGGGTCAGCCACGTTACAAAAGATAAGTATATGAACAAACAGATTCCTCTATTCGTTTGGCGTAGATGAGAAGGAAGCCTCTTCAGTAATAATGAGGTATAACCACAAAGAAGTCATTTTTGTGTTATTGTAGATGGGCTAACTATAACGACATGATTTTTTATAATCTTACTTCTTCGTCGTGTTTAGCCAGCGGGGCAGGCTTTACATATACTTTTACCAATCAACACCAGTTCGATCCTCGACCTTGATGAAAGCAGTGATTATTATATTTTAATAGTGAAAAGCATTCAAAAAAGGTCCTTACTGCCATTATAGTACTATGTGTCCTGTGTTTGTGAGCTACATTCGATGTATTCAGGTGCTCCAATTGTCTTCTTAAGCTCATTTCCCTACAATAAATACAGGGATAGCTGTCTGGAATAAGGAAATATGGAAGCTAGTATTACTTTACTTATCTGAGGCATAAGTATATGGTTGATACTCGTTACCTGAGCATTAGGTATTCGAGTTGCGCCATGATGATCTACAAAGAACTGCATGTCATCTCGAAGATCTACAATCAACCAAGTTTAATATGAATCAAAGTATATAGTATTACATCATAATTCAACTAATATGAAGACTGGAAAACAAACATATGCATAAATGAAACTATAGTGTCGCAGACATGCATACAAACAAGGACTATCGTTAATTAACTAACGGAGTTTGGTCCCAACAAGGACTATCGGGACACCAGGTGCATAATGCTTCAACTCTTAGATTCACTGAAAGCAAAAGCATAACAGAACTTCAGTTCAGGGTATAACAGGGAATGCATTAAAGACAGCATGATGTTCATGATGAGCCTACGCACCAGCTGGTTGGCTGTGAAACCCCCTGTGGCATATATTGTAACAGTTGAAATAATTTTTAAGTAATACGCTTAGAAGGGTAAGAGTGTAAACCAGGAAAAAGCACCACTTACCAATAACATGAGACCCTTTGCAACCCAATCTGTAGAGATCTCATCTCGATACTCTGCTCCAGCAATTGTATCCTGACCATCTGCCTTGTAAATCTACAGATAGGACATCATCTTGATATGTTAGAAGTACATGTAGTATATAACATTGGGTTGTAATTACCAACTTAAATGTATATAAGGTACACTGTTAAAAAAATAGAATTAGACACAATTGATAATGGCAGTTGAATAATGAAAAGCAATACTAACAAAAAAAGGAAAACTGGGTATGTTTTTAGGGGATCTCAACCTATTCACCCTGCAAGGCTATCGACTACATTTCCGTAATAAAGGAAACCTTACAACCGTGCAAACTCTAAACTGTCATAGCTAAAAGGAAACCAAAAGAATGCATCATATAACAGCTGCACGAACCTTATAACTTGTGGTGATACGTCATATATTACAGTTGATGAAGGCCATTTATGCAATTCCATCTGAAATGGTCATAGCACATGGTTGTTTTTGGTACTGTAGATGTTGCATCATATCGTGACTGGTTAGTATTGTTCGTATAGGATTTCGTACAATCAAAATTTGAATAAGGAGAATCTAATAACTTTTTAGCCCCACACACCCCTTAAAAAACTTAATACAAAGGTAAGCTTGTGGGTACGCTTGTATCCTAACTGAAAAGGGATAATATAAAAAAAACTGCTTTAGATAGGAATTGGTTATGTTCACACTTCTACTCAATTCCTTCACGTGGGTATCTATTTCTTCTTCTATGGGTGGAGTTCATTTTGAACCATCCAAAGCAACACCATGAACTCTGTTTTCTAGGTAACTCCACTGCAACTGAACCCCAAATGAGGTCCACTTATAACACTAACATCACAAAGCAAGCAACACTATTGTTAGTATAAATACAACCGTAGCTCATACATCAAAGACGACCATAAAATAAACCCCTTGAAAGGAAAAGCAAATAATAAAAACGATAGTTCGCCTCATTAAGATGACACATAATCAAACAAATAAGGTGTTATAAATGTAAAGGTTACCTGCTCCACGAGAATAGATATGTATGAACTCTGTGCAGTGTTTTTTGAGATATTCCTCCAATTTAGGAGTATTCTTTAGTAGCTTTTGTTTCCTCGTTATTGGTATCAGAAATTTTAGGTTGTTCATCAGAGTATGTCTCTACTTTCTGTTTCTTCCCATTTTGTCTCCTTCTTCGGAGATTCCGACTTTTCCCCTCATCTTCTTGATCATTATCAGTATTACACTCAGCTTCATCAAATACAATCCTCACACAAAGGATATGAGGATCAAAAATTGGATGTGTGAAATAAAACTATAACTCTTCATGAGTTGATTAAAGAGGCCATAACAGTTTCTTTATTTTTAAATACTGTAAAATTAGTAAATTAATCACTTCTCATAAAAAAAGCAGCCAGCCCAAACCCATTTAATCCTATGACCCAACCCAACAGTTTGTTATCTCCATTTTTTACCCGTTGGCCCCTATCACTTATGACTGGTCAAATGGGTAAAATATCGATAGTACTTTTTTTAACTAAAAATATCCAATATCTAATTAGTTAGCAACTTTTAATCCAAAAATTGACTCAGCTGGAGACAAATGGGTCAAAAACTACAACTTTCATTTTCCTATAGTATTTTTTTATTTCCGTATATGTGTGCGCATATATTACATCTTTTTTAACTTGATATCCATTTTGACTGATGTGTTCAAGTATAATACAGCTGAAGACTGAAGTACTAACATTTCATCATCTTAAAGTGTAATGAGATATGGGCACCTTATGCATAATCTTTTCCTACATACATACAATGTAAAAAAACATTTTGAAGCCATAAGGTTCATTGTTTCGATGGTGCAGATGCAAAACTTAGTTTATGCTAAAAACGTTAAAATATTGAAAACTAAATTATGACCCTCTTGTTTTTTATCAACATTACAGAAAGTTAAGGCCATTAAAAATTGAAGAGCTCTATTGTTCAATAAGATCTCATGTGTACGTGTATTTTGTTAGTGGTAATAATGGAAGCATAACCATAATGGTTCAAAGATTATACATTATAGATTAAGAAGACTTAAGACCTTTTGTCTATACAGGTTTAGGTCAATCGCGCATCTTGGGATGATTGTGAGGGGGCATATGATTAATATTCTATAAACCATAATGAAACATGCTATGATACCTCTTTGATCAATCTCATATACTCGTTTAGATTACAAAAGAGGAGTACCTTGGTGAAACACTTGAAATTTGAGACTTGAACTACGGGTACATCAGATGCTATTAAACTTGGCTAAGACATGACAAGTGAGGCCGTTGCTCCCGCCTACTCTCCATTCACAACAATCATAAGTTTGAGTGTAAATAACTTCATGATGCTTAATATTCAATGTCCTGCTTGCGATATATGCATTGTAGGATTATGTTAAGTGAGATTCAAAGTCAAACAACTAACTTCACAACTTGAAAACCATTCTAAATCAACTTACTGAGAAGTATCGAGATTGAATGGCGTTTCTCCTTGATCCGAGCTGCCTTTATCACCAAAATCAATTCTGCCGGCACCGTCAGGGCTAAAGCACATGGAAAACAAATTAGCAGTACGACCAGTGCTTGCTAAAATGCTAGGAACAGAAAGGTTCTCCATTCCGAGCCCAAACAGACCGTTAGGGGCTGCTCCATCTACAAATGAGCCAGTTTGGATCATTCCACACCTACAATAAATTACACTGAGCATCTATAACAGCATAACTATAATTTGACTTTTATCTTCCTTCTCACTTTGTTCACATCAGTAGGTAAGCTATCACTTAAAAAATAATTTTTGATCTATTACTAATAGACCCATTTCATTTTATGATATATTGTTTTTATTCTACCAGATCGATTAGTTAGAGATAAAACATAACCTGAGCCTGCTCAATCATAAGTGGGTCATAAATGCTACCTCGAAGGCTCAATGTGAATCCTGTTTTGCAGCAAAGTTGCGTTCATGTGTAGGTATCGAAACTCAAGAAAATGAAAGAAGAGTGGGGCCTGTTACACCTCTCCTTCGAGCCTAAAGAACATCACATATCTCAATACTTAGTGATTTTGGGCCTAAAGGACCAATGGATGGTTATTTATTACCTACATTTTACGTATCACCCTAAACTTGTCATGAATCTTTGGCAAGAAATGTTGCTTCTTTGCAGCGCATTCAAAAAGTATAATAACTGATACAAAGTATAATTTTAAAAAAGGCAGCAATAAAAGATATTGGCTGGAACTTAAAAATCCGGATTTTTTGTTTGGGCAGCAATTTTCAGGATCATTAATATGCAAAAAATCCATGTGAATTGCGAAGAAGTTTCTGTTAAAGTACCTCAAGCCCGAAAAGCTTGTACTTTTACACCTTTCCTGGTTCTTCAACCGTGTTCGCAACAACACTAATGCACCTTTTAGTTATTTATTTAATAAGATCCATACCTGAGGCTCTTCAAGTGGTGAACAGAAAATACTTCAACAACCCCTTCAAGTTTCACATAATTTGTTTCATACCTCATCATCTGGTTTTGGTTTGTTTTGTTTCCTTTCGCTTTGATCAAGTTCTTCTTCAACACTAAGCTAACACAAAAAACTTACTTCATAAGAATCATAGTACTCAAGATCCGAAGATGAGAACAAATGGGTGGGTTTTACCTGCACTTTAATTTTATGTAGCCTAAACATCACACGTTGTGCTACAAACCAATCAGTATGTACAAATGGGTGGGTTATCCAATATTTTTTTGTATTTTACGACTTCATAGGCAGGCTAAAATGACATGTCTCAAGGATCTAATACACTTGATGCATGTATGGTATTACAAAACACAAACATCACCTTACTATCTGTTGATTGTAACTTACCTGAGGTATCGTGGTTGTAACAGTCCCCGCCTTTGCGTTAGACATAAGTCCTCAAGGTCCCCAAATCTTTCGGCAATATATTAAAACACATAATAAGTTATGAACAGCAAATACAGAATTAGTTACAAAAAGTTAACTCACTTGTAGAAGAAGTAGCCAGCGGTTGTGTAGGCTGAGGTGCAGGTGCAGGTTTTACCATACCTGAGTTATCTCGTCGCATTTGTGTAACATCTAGAGAAACCAAAGAAAGTAAAAGAAAAGGGGAAGAAGACGACAACAGGTATTAATTAATATATGGTCATGTACATGTCAATATGTTTGTTGCGCTAACATCTGACTCCGCAATTTCAAAGCTAGACTCTGTCGACCCAAAGTCTCCAAGTTTTGCAATAAATTTCTGCAATAAGTGCATGATTATGAGTGAAAAGTCAAATAAATTTCTGCATTTTGAATAAACACACAAAAAAATCAAATTCTGAAAGGTGTTCAATAACATTCTCAATTTCTACATTTGGAATCTCCTTGAGCCCAAACCGTTCACAAAAATCAATTAGGAATATAGGGTTGGTTTGGTATGAAGGAGATATAATCTCTTTCTTTTGAACATTTGAATGTGATATACTGATATCAGACCGCACCGATGCGTGAAGCTTGTCCTTCTCAAGAACCAAAACCTCTTTCCTCTCTAACTGGTCCAAAACCCCTTACGCCTTATGAAATTTTACAAACCACAGTTATTCAGCCAAGGTAACTAATTCAATACAAAAAACTATAAATAATCAAAAAGTAATGTTAACAACAAAATTGCAATGACTTACCAAAATAAATATGTTGAAGTCAAGGAATTCCACTGCTACTATTCATCTTCTTTACTCAAATGATGATGATGGTGATAAAAAATGAAATGCTCCAATAAAAAGAGTGCCTCCTAAAATCAGTTTCTGTTTAGTGGAAAATACATAATACAAAATAGTTAAAATGGTACTCACCTCGGTCTTTTGAATTCAGCTGTTGTCTGTGTTTTCGTAGAGTAATATCAACACCCTCTTCAAGAGTCTCAGCCTCCGGTATATCGGGAGCAGTCGCCCCAACTGCACGAATGATTTCATCCACAAGTCGTAGTTGTGACGCAATCAGTTGCCTAAAAAAATGCGCAAAATTCATTCAATAGAGCAATAAGATCGCAAGAATATGTTTGTGTTAGATCCTTGACATGTAAAAAATCATACGCTTTGTATATTCATAACTGCCCATAAAGGTGCTTTTAATGTCAAGAGTTAGCATAGATGAAGCAAATGGGGTGGGTCAGATAGGTTGAATAGCTAGTCAAAATGGGAAACTTTTTAATGGGTCAATAGTGTTAAGATTATGAGCTAAAACTAATATACCCAAAATTGTAAATTTAAATACTTCAATGAAATATATGATGGGTCACACTGATGATGAGCTAAACTGGTTACGTATAGTGAGCTAAGTTGATTTGAATAATTGTAGCAGCTACAATTCCTGTATTAGTTAGAGATTATGTACATTAACTCTAAGATCCCAAAGCTTAAGTGCAACATAAACTTTCAACCGAATATTATATTAGAATTTAACAAAAAATCAAGAATCAAGATGATTCAACTAACCTCCCCTTATATTTTTATTAACTGCGTTAGGCAATCACTTCAAATGTGATTCCTAGCTTTTTGATCAAACAATACAATACAAGAATAAAGAAAGAATACAACCAGATGTGTTCCAAAGATCTTACAATCAAGATCAATGAACAAGAAACTCAGTCTGAGCAGAACAATGAAATCAACAATGGCGATAGCAACAATGTGAGAGAGAGAATAACAAAAACTGAATGACGGATATAACTAAGCTTGGGTATATAAGCACTTGTGACTAGAGTTGACTGGACTTTGGTCAACATGCTAGCTTTAGCCCTCCATGTTCTCTTAACCTGTCAAAAACAGCCAAACATAGAAAAATAGGAAATATAAAAGAAATATATTTACCTTTCTTACCCTTGAAGATATGAAACATTGCCAAACTTAACTTATACTTTTAATACCCCCTCTTAAGTTGAGTTTTGGTATAAGTCAATAAGCTTCAGTTTCTCACAAAACCACTTATGATCTTTGATTGATAATCCCTTAGTGAATAAGTCAGCAACATTGTCTTCAGACTTGATTTTACAAGTTTTAACCAATCCTGCTGAAACTTTTTCTCTAAGGAAATATAAATCTATTTCAAAGTGTTTTGTTCTCTCATGGAACACAGGATTAGCTGCAATTTGAATTGCAGAACTACTATCACAACTGATAGGCACAGGTAAAGTAATATCAACCTTAAGATCTTTCATAATCTTAAGGATCCACATAATTTCACAAGTAACACTGTTCATAGCTCTATATTCAGCTTCAGCTGAAGATTTAGCTATCACAGATTGTTTCTTGCTTTTCCATGAAACAAGATTTTCACCTAGATAAACAGTATATCCAGTAACAGATTTTCTTGTAATCTTACATTTGCCCCAATCTGAATCAACAAAAGCATTAAGATTCAGACAGTTATGCTTCTTAAAAGATATACCTGTTCCAGGTGAATTTTTAAGATACCTAAGCACATGAAAAGCAAGTTTGAGATGAGATTTATAAGGAGCATGCATAAACTGACTTAGACAATGTACTGCATAAGCAATATCAGGTCTAGTCAAAGTTAGATAAATCAACTTGTCAACAATTTTCTGATAGCAAGTCTTATTATCAAGCATTACATCCTTTTCACTATCAACAACAACTTTCTTTTTCTTAGAAGGATCAGGAATAGGAGATTTAGCTGGCTTGCAAGCTAACATACCATATTCAGCAAGTAATTCAAGACAATATTTCCTTTGATTAAGGCATAAACCAGAATCAGTATCAAGAACTTCAATGCCTAAAAAATATTTGAGTTTTCCAAGATCTTTTATTTTGAATTTAGAACTCAAATAATTTTTAAAGTCATTAATCATTTTATCATTATTTCCTGTTATAATGATATCATCCACATAGACTAACAAAGCTACAAAAGCATCATTCTCAGTCTTAGTAAATAATGAAACATCACTTTTACTTTGACTAAATCCATTATCAGTTAAAACACTAGTGAGCTTCTCATTCCATTTTCTAGGTACCTGTTTTAACCCATATAATGATTTAGTCAGCTTACACACCTTATTAGTATCTGAACCATATCCTTCAGGAAGATTCATATAGATTTCTTCATCTAATTCTCCATAAAGAATTGCATTATTAACATCTAATTGATATACTGGCCAATTATTATGCACAGCCACAGAAAGAAGACATCTAACAGTCACAATTTTAACAACAGGAGAGAAAGTCTCTTCATAATCTATGCCTTCTTTCTGACTAAATCCTTTAGCCACAACTCTGGCCTTAAACCTTTCAACATCTCCACTAGACTTGTATTTAACCTTCCATAACCATTTACAAGCTACAGGTTTTCTACCATGAGGTAAATCAACAATAACCCATGTATTATTTCTGTTAAGGGCTTCCATTTCTTCATTCATTGCCTCAACCCATCTAGGGTCTTTGGCAGCCTCATCATAAGATTTAGGCTCATGAATTTTATTCAGATTATTAGAAAACACAAAGTTGTGCACAGACAGATTAGTATAATTCACAACAGTATTAATATCATACTTAATCTTTTTATCTAGCACATAGTTATCATATTTAGCAGGAACTTTGTGTGGTCTAGTTGACCTTCTTAACTCAGATCTTTCTGGACTGTTTTGAAAAAGTTGATTAAATTCAGTAAATTCCTCACCCTCAGATTCATACTCATCATCACTTAGGGCAACATTTTGATTTATAGGACTAGCCTCACTACTGCCTAGATCACTCTGGCTTCCAACACTATGATTCTTATCTCTCATAGAGTCTGACTCCTGAGAGTGACTGGTAATAGTGGGATTAGTGTCAGTAGACACTTTATCAGCTAAGTCAGATATGCTACCTCTATTTCCTAGGTTTACATCTCTCACTTCATCATAGGGATCATCAGACTTGTCTGCTACTAGGTCAAAAATATTTAGGCTACTTATACCTTGCTCCTCAAAAATTAAACCATCTTTACAACCATCATTTTTAAAAGGAAACACAGTTTCATAAAACTTTACATCCCTAGAAAACAAAACAGTCTTAGACTCAAGACTAAAAAGTTTGTAACCCTTTTTTGTAAAAGAATAACCAATAAAAACACATTTTTCACTCCTAGCAGCAAACTTATCCATATTATTAAGTATAGTACTAAAACACAAACATCCAAAAGTTTTAAAATGAGAGATATTAGGCTCAATGTTATAAATCATTTCATAAGGACTTTTTCCAGAAAGAACTGAGCTAGGAATCCTGTTAATAAGATAAACAGCAGTAAGAACACATTCAGGCCACATATTTAAAGGTAATCCCCCCTGGAACATAAGAGCTCTTGCAACATTAAGCAAGTGCCTATGTTTCCTTTCAGCTATACCATTCTGCTGTGGAGTATACACACAAGTAGTTTGATGTATTATGCCTTTACTTTTAACAAAAGTTTCAAAATTATTATTTATAAGTTCAGATCCATTATCACTTCTGAAAATCTTAATAGATATATCAAACTGAGTTTTCATAAGATTATAAAACTCAACAATTTTACTAAACACTTCATTTTTCCCTTTAAGCATGTATAACCACACAGCCCTAGTATAGTCATCAACCAAAGTAAGAAAATATCTATAACCATCTCTACTTTTAATCTTATAAGGACCCCAAACATCTAAGTGCACAATATCACCCAAGGACTTGGTTTTATGTTCACTTAAAGGAAAAGGATCCCTAGTCTGTTTAGCCTTATGACAAACATCACAAGGCTGAACATCATTAGTAGATTGAAGTTGAAGTTTATCTTTTAAAACAGACAAGACTTGGTCAGAAGGATGACCAAGTCTATTATGCCAAATGCATTTAGACAAACAACAAGCAGTTATAGAACTATTAACAAACTTCCTACCTGAATCAAACACATATAGACCATTGCATTCACTACCAGTCCCCAGAAGGGACTTTTGAAGAGAATCCTGAACAAAGCATTTATTTTCAGTAAATGACACAACAAATTTATCATCTTTAGCCAATTTATGAACAGATATAAGGCTAACTTTGTATCCTAGAACAACCAACACATTTTTCAACACAATTTTATCAGACAGCTTGTAATTTCCAATATGTTTAACTTGTTCAACAGTTCCATTAGGATGAGAAACAGATATGTTTAGCTTAGAAACATCAATTACATCATATAAGTGAGCTGTTGAAAAAGTCATGTGTTGAGATGCACCAGAATCAAAGATCCATCCAATATAAGTACTATAAGTACTTATATTAGAATTGTAGTTAAAAAACCTACAAGTAACAAAACTTATTATGTGATTAGACCCATAAACCATACCTGCAGCACAAGACTGCACATCACCAGTATTACTTTTAGGACTAATTAAAGCCATAAGCCTATTAATTTGATCAGCAGTAAAGGGAAGAGAGTTCCCAGATTCCTGATCAACCTTATTACCAGAAGTAGAAACATTATTAGAAACATTAGATCCTCCAGGATTTCTTTTCTTGAAACCTGAAGGATATCCATTAAGCTCAAAACATCTATCAACAGTATGTCCATTCATATTACAATGAGTGCACACAAATTTATTATTGTTTCTATTAGAATTCCTGTTTTGATTATTTCTATTGTTAGACCAATTATTTGGTTTAACAACAAAAGCAGTAGCAGTATTCTTATCATTAGCATTATGCACATTACTATTCTTATGAGACTCAACCCTTGACAAAGTAGCAAAAGCAGACTTAACATCAGGCAAAGGGTCTGCAGTTAACAATTGACTCCTAACAACACTGAAAGTGTCATCAAGACCCATAAGAAACTGCATAAGTCTCATAAGAGCATTATGATTCTTCATTTGAGGAGCACCAGCACAACTACAAGAAGGAAGATTGACAAGAGAGTCAAACTGCCTCCATAGACTATTGTAATTATGATAATACTCTGACAAAGAAGGCCCAGACTGTGTGAGAGAGCAAATTTTAAAGTGCAAATTATAGATAACAGACCCATCTATTTTATCATATGTTTCTTTAAACTCATCCCACACATCTTTAGCATTTTTAGAGAAAATTTGCCCTTGATATAACTCAAAAGAGATACATCCAAGAAGCCAAGATAAAACCACAGCATTACATCTATCCCATTGATCAGCCAAAACATTATCATCATTATTTTTCTCACATGTACCATCAATAAAACCCAATTTAATATTAGTATGCAATGCCAGTTTGAATGCAGCAGCCCAAACCTTATAATTTTCAGGACCAGTGAGTTTAACACTCACAATGGGCTGCCCATTTGTGTCAGTAGGGTGTAAAAACAAAGGGTCATTAGTATGAATGACAGTTTCACTTTCAGTTTCAGTATCACTAACAGGATCATCATCCTGGTCACCTTTCTTAGAAACAGACATAATGAAGGCACACAAAGAACAAACAAAGCACAATAAACCCCTTGTATCTCCTCAACAACCAACAACCAATAAAAACTAATCCCTTCGACACCTAAGCCCCTTCTAAAAACAACAAATAAAGAAGAGAAAGTGAGAGAGGTGTTACTACACGCGCAGCAACAAGCAAAGAAACCCAAGAACCAATAAGATCAAGTAGATCTTATTATAACCAATAAGCACAGCGGAAAACTACCTGAAAATGTTGGTTATAACAAATAACTAACATACAATAACAAATGCCCAAAAATTGAACGAAACCCTAATTTCTGGATTTTAGGGTTTCTTCAATTAAACTTACCAGAAACACAATTGAGCTTGATTAAGCACAAAAGAACCCAATTAAACACCACAGATCACCACAGATCAGAAAACCCCCAAATTTTAAAAACCCTAAAAATTTTAAATGATAAAAAACTTGCAATTAACCACAACAAGAACACGATTAATCACAAGATTGTTAAAGAAAACTGTTTTAAAACTCAGATATCAAGAACCAAAGGCTCTGATACCATATTAGAATTTAACAAAAAATCAAGAATCAAGATGATTCAACCAACCTCCCCTTATATTTTTATTAACTGCGTTAGGCAATCACTTCAAATGTGATTCCTAGCTTTTTGATCAAACAATACAATACAAAAATAAAGAAAGAATACAACCAGATGTGTTCCAAAGATCTTACAATCAAGATTAATGAACAAGAAACTCAGTCTGAGCAGAACAATGAAATCAACAATGGCGATAGCAACAATGTGAGAGAGAGAATAACAAAAACTGAATGACGGATATAACTAAGCTTGGGTATATAAGCACTTGTGACTAGAGTTGACTGGACTTTGGTCAACATGCTAGCTTTAGCCCTCCATGTTCTCTTAACCTGTCAAAAACAGCCAAACATAGAAAAATAGGAAATATAAAAGAAATATATTTACCTTTCTTACCCTTGAAGATATGAAACATTGCCAAACTTAACTTATACTTTTAATATATTACCAACACCATCATACCAGCTAACACTTACAGCATTTGAATGCCACGCTTCAGGAAACGCTTCATCTGCCTGGGTACCCCACCAGTGGCGGAACCAGGAAGCTAGCGGAGTGGGGGCAAAAAAAAAATTTTGGACAAAAGTCGTTGTATACACTAAAATAAAGATACAAATATAACGTTTTTACGTTGTTTTTTCCTTTTAAGGGGAAATTTGAAGGTTTTTACATTATTTTGTTTTCGAGTGGGGGACAATTCGATTCTACAATGTGGTGCACTTTAATAAAATGGTCATAAAAAAAACTTTTTACACTGAAATTTGATTTTTTTTGGCGAGTCATAAGGGGCGCCGCCCCCCCCCCCCCCCCCCCCCCCCCCCCGCATCATCCAAGTACATCCGCCCATGTACCCCACCAAACAGCTAGCATAAGCTCTCTCAAAAGCCAGCTTCACTGAAATGTTTGCAATATATGTACTGAATGTTGGATTAGAAGGAATCAAAAATGGTTATGAGATAAATATGACAAAAGAATGGTGTGTACCTTTGGTTTCATGTTGTACGCATAAAAGCAGGTGCCAAATGGGATCTGAGGGGTTTGTTAACCCAAACTCATCTCAAGCTGGTTAAGGACATTCAATCATTAACTTTAGCATAAACGGATCATCTTTTCATAATCAATTAAAGTTACAGAAAGAAAAATCATTCAAACATAGTTCAATCGGATTAGGGTTTATGTTTAACATAAACCCTAATCAATTAAAGTTACAGAAGCAGAAAAAATGTTCAATGATACTTCAACCGGATTAGGGTTTATGTTTAACATAAACCCTAATCACATTAGTTCATGAAAAAACATTAAATCACAGATCAATAGGATTAGGGTTTATGTTTCTTTGATGATGGATCAATTGTTTGATCCAAGGTTTAAAAGGGTTATGATTGAAACGCTTTCATGCGTGTTGGATTGTGGAAAATGGATTTGGAGTTGCTGGTGTGTGTGTTTTCCCCATGGTGTGTATGTTTTCCCGTCAGTGAGTTGTTAAAAAATAATGAGAAAAAAAATCCCACCTATTATTTATACATGTGTTATGAAAACGCAGTTTTTTAGAAATTGCGGCCCAGTTTTACAAATTGCGTTTTCGGATTATAATTTTGGAAAGTTTTTGAGTTTTTTTTGCTAACAAACAAATTCTATTGGTTTAGAAGTGCCATGTCACATATGACTGGGATTAAGGGTGTGGTATCAAATCATAATTATACCTATATATAATATATATATATATATATATATATATATATATATATATATATATATATATATATATATATATATATATATATATATATATATATATATATATATATATATATATATATATATATATATATATATATATATATATATATATATATAGGGATGGGTTCTAGAGAAAACCTTGTCTTGGTAGAAAACTTATAAAACAAATTACAGGGTGCGTTTTGAAACAAATTAAATCGCAGGGTAGAAAATGAAATTAACAAAAAACCGGAGGGGTTAGAACTGACAATATCTCATTATTACTTTTAAACACCAGCCACGCATTGATACCCGATCAAAAACACATTTATCTCTTCTCCGACCAATACTTTCCCTCCTGTATCTTATTCTCCGGTGGCGTTCACCAGCGGCCAAGCCACCATCACGACCAAACCATCGATATCCTCTCAAAATTTTTACCCAAATTAAAAATATCGGCCTCCCGATTCCCCCTAAACCAAAACCCTAATTTATATCAGATCGAATAATTTTACTCGCACACACAGATACGACAAAGAAGAATATTATAAGTGCCCTAATTCTTTTTGTTAATCGTTTTTAGTTGATTTAGAAATGATGTAATTAATGATTTTCCTTTTTCAACTGCTCGGATAAGTCCAGGAATGATTAAAAGAGGCGTCATATCCAAGATGAAGATTCTGATATGTAAGTTGTATAATTGTTTATATTCTTTAGTTTTTGCATTATTTTAATGTATCTGTTATATTTTTTTCTGTTATTTATGGAATGTGTATCTATAATATAGAATAAGGCATCTATTTGATGGATATTTTGTTGTAACATATGGATTCATGAATGTGTGGTTAGTGAAATTAGAATGTGTGTGTTAGTAAAACAAGGATTCAGGATTGTTGTTTGCATCTGCTGAGATTTGCAAGGTTTGTATTTCTTATGCACTCCAAGTATTTGATCAAATGCCAATTAATAAAAATGCTTAAGTTTCAGTCTTTGGATGGACGATAATTACTTTAGGACTAGTTTTTTCTTATTTCGTGCGTGCTTGTATTCTTCATTAGAGAATTCTCTGACCTTTTTTTGTTAGTTTATCATTCACCTAAGCGTTATGGTGGAACAAGGTCCATTCTTGCTTATAGATTTTTAAAAAGCTTTTACCTTGCATGTATCCAAATGAGGAACGTTATATGTCTTGTGAAACCATATCAAGATATTGGAGGCTTCCAAAACAAGAAAGGATGGTAACACTGTATTCTTTTCAAAGGTATGTTTCCCCTTGTAGATCATATGTTTGTTTCATGGCTCTTCAATGGTTGAATCACTGTTTTTTTTGTTTCTTGTAGGTTGCATATTGCATGAATATATCTCATGCCATTTTCAACAAGAGAAAATATCAAAGTGAGGTAATACCTCAAAATAGTGCATACTTGCCGCATGTTCTAATATATGGATATAAAATATCAACTGCTATATGTAAGTATAGACTTCATGTCACTATATTCCGAGTTCAACCAAAAAACACGATTCTTGATAATACTAAAAATTTGGGCATCAATGAGAATTATTAGAGGGTATCGATGAGTATTGTTAGAGGGTATCAGTGAGTATTATTATTGCATCATTAGATTAATTAGGGGATCTGTTTGTTATATACCTAAATATGGAATTAGTGAATCAGGATTATACGTCATGGAATCTGTTTGTTATATACCTAAATGTGGAATTAGTGCATCAGGATTATATGTCACGGCATCTGTTTGTACACATTAGTGCATCTGTTTGCATGCTTACTATCTAATAAATTATTGTGTTCATGTTCATCATAATATTGTACTAGTTGAGCAGATAATGATAACTAACCATTTCATTTGTTGGTATATTTAATCCTACACATACTTTAGTGATGCATCTTTTACTGCAGGAAACAGAAGGATGCCAATACGTGGACTCTTGGAGATGAAAATTATGATCCACAAACTTTGTACTTGACTCCACGTTCCTGGGAGTTTAACAGGCGCGTAGGTACGTGTTTATTTATCTATTTTTTTAAGGTAATTGCTTTGTCTAATCGCTTAATTTCTTTTCTCATAGATGTATGCTAACTTCATTTTACTAATCAGATGGTAAAGTTTTGTGAGCTTTTGAAATGGGCGAACATGTTTCAGCAAACAAAGTATAAAAACTTGATTTGCAGTATATGAAGGTAAAACAAATGTTGCGTTGTCTTTACTGTTGGGTTAGCCTACTACTTTTTCAGTTCCTTTTTGTCCTTGTTTTCTTTCTTTATTGTTGCAAAATCACTTAAATATCTGGCTGATCATTTCCTTTTCGCCAGTCAGCATTTTTTACAAGTGTAGAAGACAATGCTAAAAATTTGGTAGCTGATTTGTAGGCAGTGAGTTTAGTGCAACACATTAACTTAACGAGTTCACGTAAAACTAGTAAGCTCGGATTAATAACACACATCTTAGTGCATCATAGCATACATGTTTTAGGGTATCAATTTGAAATTGTTATAGAGCATCAGATTTGAACTATTAGGAATCGGTTCCCAACTATATTGCGGCATCGGTTCGCAACTATATTGCGGCATCGGTTCCCCATTATATTGCGGCATTGGTTCCCCACTATATTACGGCATCGGCTCCCCACTATATTGCGGCATCGGTTCCCCACTATATTGCGGCATCGGTTCCCAACTATATTGCGGCATCGGCTCCCAACTATATTGCGACATCAGTTAACAACGATATTAGCGCATAATTAAGTGATATTGGTCAATTAAATAAGAAGTCAGGGCATATTTTTTATTGTTTTATTAGGGCATATGTTTTAAGATTTTATTCATTCTCGACTTTATCTTAAAAACATTTTTCGGAAAGTTTACTCTATAGGTATTAAACCTTTCCCAGATCGATGCATTAATATTTAAATTGGTTAATTTGCCACTTTTTGTGGATCTAACAAAGATTACTCATTTGTTTTTTGCTTTTTTCATATATGATAGGGGCCGAGGATCAAGTCAATAACTTTGGATCTGCTCGTTTAATATGCCTCTGTTCAGTAGCTTGGTACAACCAAGAAAATCACTATCACCGAAGACTCAACAACCATGAACCATCATCGTTGATGCTGCATCCAAGGACGAGATTCAGTTTAGAATTGCCCAAATTAAGGAAGAGTTTAATGAGACTGATTTGGTGTATGACTATGAGAAACTAGCTGAAAGAATTACAAAGTTATCCGGTGGGGCACTGTTATTAAAGTTGGCGCTGCAACAGAAACCGAGTTAGAAGACCATAAGACAGAATTGACACCCCGCCAACTTGTAATAAAGTTTATGTAGCTCATAATTGACCCATACCTAATATATGTATGTTGGCATCACTTCGTCGTTCTTAATATCTGCTTTAGTGGTTTCAATTTGTAGGGGAAGCTAATTGTATATTCTTGTTGATTTTGGGAACAGGTTCCTAAATCTGATGGGTCGACTAAGGAATGCGTTACCGCTATCAAGCATGTTGGCTGGCTGTTGCTATGGACTCCAATAGTAGAAGTCATGACAAACTAGCACCTGAACCACCGTAGACTGTAGTATAATATTCTGTATAAAACTGGATATTAATTAATGCTTGTAATGATCATGCACGTCTGACTTACGTCACTGAACAGTAGAGTATACAGTCCAATCATGTTATATTGCTATGTACTTGAATAAAGAATAGTTTCTTCATGCATGATTTGGTGTATGCGAAATCCATTTCCCTTACTTGTTTCATCTTTGTGTTCTACTGTATTGCTATGTACACCACTGAGGTTTGAACTTCAGTCAGGCGTTTGTTTACATTCCACACCAAGTAGTATAGCATCAATGTTACTGTAAATGAATGTTATTAAGTTCAAAACTTCATTTGCGAACAACTATCATACAACAGACGAAAAAATCTGCTTCAATCAGCTGCAAGAGATAAATGAAAATAAAAGAAATCAGCTTTTATTGTATACTCAAGTATGATACAAACGATCACATGGCATGGAGAAAATCCAAAATAGATGCAGTTGCAGGTACTCCTATCACAAACCATTACAAGAATATACAACAAAATTCCAATAGTTACCATTTTGTTGGAGACCTAACAGCTTTTTCAAAGCAAAAAAAAACAATCTGACCCGACAAGCACATCAAGATAAACAAAACTGTATATCATACTCCATTTTTTTCATCAGTTTAAAGTTTCGTATATTAAGACTTTTTTTTCTGAGCACAATGAACAACTTTGTATTTTGCATCATTCGACATGTGGAGCTGACGCCAACCACTGCTTACACCAGTGTCACAGCTGAAGCTTGTACTACTACTGCATTTACCGGCACTACTTTTTGAGCTCTGAGATAATTTACCTTTATCTCGTTATGATGATTTTTCATCAGATTTATGAACCCATCGTCTCAAATATGTTACCAGCTGCAGTTACCAGATCTCGTTCATGGTTATAGTTGGTTGAATAATATCCAAATAATATCTAAAGAGCACACAAGATCAGCTAAAGTAACCCAGATGAACACCTGCTAAAGGCAGCCAGCAGCGGAGCCCCGCATACCTTCACCATAAACTGTATCTGTTGCAGCATAATATACTGACCTGAAATAGGAAAATACGGGTCAAAAGCACAAAAGGTTAGAGATAATATGAACAACAAGTAGGCTTTCAATAACCGCTCTTAAATAAAATATCTTGCGTCTTACTCGGATTTGTGAGATTTCTCTTTGAATTGTTCTTACATGTTTTGCATAAGATCGTCGCTTGTATTATTTTGGCTACCTCTCTTGCGCACCACAATATTCAGTATAATGTCTAAACCCAAAATTCTGTTTGAATGTACAGAATGTGTCAGTTTAAGGGCTAAAGCATACTTATTTAATTATGTATTCAACGCCTTGGCACGATTGGCGGGTCCACACGCACCCCTTTTATTTATTTTCCTAAAACAGACCAACTCCATTTGAGTTATTTTCTTTAAATCGACAGGTATATGTCCTTTAAACAAAAGTCCCTAAAATCTCTAACCATTGCTAAACCACGTGAATCACTATTAGGCAACGACACACGTGAAACCTCTAGCTCGTCTTGCAATACAAACACTCATCCTTTAAACGACTGAACAATAGCGAATAAAAATAAGACGTACAATCTATAGCATATCAACATAACTTCAAACAAACCCTCGATAATTTAATACGTAATCAGAAAAATATTGAGCCTTAAACCATTAAAGGCCTGTCATCAACGGTATCCAAAAAATTCAAATATGGACGGGCTCATCACCTAATTGGTTAGTCAGGACAAGTCAGTTGTCACTGAAACTAATTTTATACCACCTAAATATTTATATCATTTCGTTACACCAAATCTGGTATAAGTTAGTGCATCACACGTATAAAATTTAGTTGACACATTTAATCAAACACCTTGTGTGCTGCCTACTTAAGCACGATTTGTACCTATTTTAATCTCAATATTTTTCCATATCATATTTAGATCAACAAAAACCAAAGAAATTATTTATAATACAATCAATATTAATTGATGATAACAGTAAAAACTAAACAAACCTTACTTTCAAACTTAAATGATGATCTGACTACATACTGAGAACGGATTAGTGAAGAACAATGGTGAACGATGGTGTGGCGGGAAACGACAATGAACAGTGGTGGGCCCCGGTAGAAAACATGTTATCAAACACGAAAATGAACTGTGGTGGGAACGATTTTTGGTGATGATGAAAGATTAGGAATGGTGGTGCACGGTGGTGAAGGGCGGTGGAGATGGTGGTGAAATTATAGGGGAAGAAAAGTAAGAAAACACGTAATTAGAGAAAGGAGAAAATGAAAAAAATGAAATAATAGGCATTAAATACTTGGAAGTTTGAAAAGTGTCAACAATAACCCATAAGATTTGATAAATTACATTCGCCCCCCTGTAGTTTTTGCGAAAAAATTAAAAAAAAAAGACTTTGATCTAACGGTTGGGAAGAGGTTTTCTAGGTTTTCTATTAAGATGAAGTTTTCTATTAAAATGAAGTTTTCATATTTTTCATCACCAAGAGTCCACGTATTGGCATCCTTCTGTTCCCTGCAGTAAAAGATGCATCACTAAAGTATGTGTAGGATTAAATATACCAACAAATGAAATGGTTAGTTATCATTATCTGCTCAACTAGTACAATATTATGATGAACATGAACACAATAATTTATTAGATAGTAAGCATGCAAACAGATGCACTAATGTGTACAAACAGATGCCGTGACGTATAATCCTGATGCACTAATTCCACATTTAGGTGTATAACAGACAGATTCCATGACGTATAATCATGATTCACTAATTCCATATTTAGGTATATAACAAACAGATCCCCTAATTAATCTAATGATGCAATAATAATACTCACTGATACCCTCTAACAATACTCATCGATACCCTCTAATAATTCTCATTGATGCCCAAATTTTTAATATTATCAAGAATCGCGTTTTTTGGTTGAACTCGGAATATAGTGACATGAAGTCTATACTTACATATAGCAGTTGATATTTTATATCCATATATTAGAACATGCGGCAAGTATGCACTATTTTGAGGTATTACCTCACTTTGATATTTTCTCATGTTGAAAATGGCATGAGATATATTCATGCAATATGCAACCTACAAGAAACAAAAAAATAGTGATTCAACCATTGAAGAGCCATGAAACAAACATATGATCTACAAGGGGAAACATACCTTTGAAAAGAATACAGTGTTACCATCCTTTCTTGTTTTGGAAGCCTCCAATATCTTGATATGGTTTCACAAGACATATAACGTTCCTCATTTAGATACATGCAAGGTAAAAGCTTTTTAAAAATCTATAAGCAAGAATGTAACACCCCATTTTGATAGTGGAATGTCACGCGTAATTATGGCGTGTCATCAAAGCATACAAGGATAAATGTATAAAACATTACATGACCATAGGGATAACCGGAATCAAACATCGGTTCCCAAACATAAGCCCAAAACATAATAAAGCAAAAGAAATGAATGAAAGACTAAACAAGCAGAAGTATATGAAGGCAAAAAGGAAAAGAAGTCTCTAGCAGCTTCCATCCTATGCACGTCCTCCAAATGCTCGAGTCTTCCCTAGGGTACCTGCCGTTTTGGGACATGGAAAGGAAAGTAACGGCTGAGCAAAACGCTCAGTGCACGGATATAGACATAGTATAAGTGACTAAAACATAATAGAGACTTAATAGCAGCGGAAATGTATAAGTCCTGGAAAACCTGGAACATGTTCATAAAACTGGTTTTATAGTTTGAAAAGCCTTATGTTTATCTTATGAAAAACTGTTTAACGTATTTTACCATTAGCCAATATAGGTCATGAAAATCCACCGTGCATGAATACTTGGAGGGGTGACCTCATCATGCAAATTAGAGGGGCTGCCTCTAATTTAATATACTGGTTTTTGGGTAGGAGGGATCAGCTCCTTGTGAAGGATGCAAGGCACACACCACATTCACCCTATAATCTTGAATAAAACATGTAACTAGGATGCACCCATATGCCCCACATGATAAATATAAATAAATGGCCAAAAGCTGAAGGGACGCCACGAGCAATCACTCCGCCGTGGTGAAGTCATAACATTAGTGCCTCTAATGTTATGGTTATGGTACCTCCATAACTAGGTGAAACTGGTCATGCATGTATATGGCTATAGGTAATCATATTTAAACATAAGCAATCAAACTCATACTTATACTACGGGAAAACAGTTGGCTGCATACGGGGAAATCCTAATAAGGAAAGAATGTCCATACTGAAAGGACGGGAATCCGTACCTTATGTCCAGTGAACGAGAAAGACGAACTGCGAGGAATCCTACTTCCGAATCACTAGTGCTACATAAATACGTACATGAATAAGTATCTGCTTACTAAATACATAGCTAGTTTTACGTCATGTCTTAGCTTATTTTATGTGTTCTTACCATGTTTTACTGTTTTAAAGCCTTAAACTGTGTTAAATCTTATATTCTGTTTAATCTAATTAAGTATTTCTGATATTTCATGTGTTATTATACTTACAGTGTAATAATAAGTAACTTTCCAAAAATAGCAGGTTTCCTAAAATAGAAAGTTTCCAAAAATAGAAAGTTTCCAAAAATAGAAAGTTACCAAAAATAGAAAGTTTCAAAAAATAGAAAGTTACCAAAAATAGAAAGTTTCCAAAAATAGAAAGTTTCCAAAAATAGAAAGTTTCCAAAAATAGATTTACTGCTTAAAATAGATAAGTTTCTAAAAATAGAAAGTTTCCATAAATAGATTAGCTGCCTTAATTAAATAAGTTTCCATAAATAGATTAGCTGCCTGAAATAAATAAGTTTCTAAAAATAGCTGGTTTCCATAATTAGATTAACTGCCTTATTTAATTAAGTTTCTAAAAATAGAAAGTTTCCATAATTAGAAATAAGCTGGTTAAATAAGCTAAGTATATAAGCCTAAGTGTTTTCATGATTATTTTCTAAGTCATAATATATAGTGTATAGTTTAATAATTATTTCATGTAATTTAATTAAACTATAGGTTAAAATATTTAATCAAAGTATAACATGTTTTTAATTAAATAAGTTAAATACTTAGGTTAAAATATGATTTATTATATATTAATAATATAACCTAAGTCATGTTAATTAATTAATTATATCCATGGTTTTAAAATAATTAATTAATTATAAGTCTTAAATATATAAATACTTAGGTTAAAATAATTTCATGATCATTAATAATTAAATAACCTAAGTCATGTTATTAAATTAATCTCATCATTTTATTAATTTAATTTTAACATAAGTTCATAACATAAAAAAAAACTAACATACACCATGAACCGGATCTAGGCTAAAAACATGAACCGGACATGAAATCGACACCGTACCCCGAACCAACTCGGGGTACCCCGTGTTTACCTTGCTGCCGTGGGACCCACACGCACCAACCAAGACCATATGGTCTTGGTGGTGGTCGGCTTGGCAAGCCGAAACCCATTCGGGTTCGGTTGCAGCCTGCGGCCAAACAAACACCCCCTTAAAAACAACCTTTTGATTTAATTTAACACCAAAACATGTTAGATCTATGCTTAATTATTATGTTTTTATAAAAACACCACATGTTCATAATTTATAAAAAGATTAAATCAAAAGAAAAGGTTTAAAAAGGTTTTACCGAATACATGGATCGATCAAGGATGAACAAACACGAACACTTGCACCAAAAACCAAGATCAAAATCAAACAAACACCCCTCCATGGTGTTTTATGGCTGGCGGCCAAAAGAGGAACCAAGGAAGAAGGAAGAAAACTTATAGGGTTTTTGATAAAATCTTCTGTAAAAAAAAATGAGTAGTGTTTTTCCCCTTAACCCCCTTTTAGTAAAAATTGATGGACTAAGCCCATCCTCCCCCTTAATTTCATGGTAATGGGGCCCACAAGGGGTTACCCAAATGTTTTCCGTGTCTAATTAATAAGTGTGTTCTCGTGTTCGTGTTTTACGTGTTTGTTCGTGTTTATTTGTGTTCGCGTTTTGTGTGTTCTCGTTAAAATAATTACCGTGACCTAATATATTTATTTACGCTCGTAATAAATATATATATATACTTAATAATAGTTCGTGATTTAATTACGTTCATGATTTCATGATCGCATGTTCGTGATTAATTATCGTCAAATAATTATTACGTGACCGTGCATAGTAGATACTTATCGTGTTCTAACACGTACGTAATACGTAAAATCCTAACACGTAATCGTAATCATGCTATATTAGGAAAGTTTTAATCTAGTACGTACGATCTTAAGGGTACTATTCATGGTAAAAGCATGCGGGTTTTACAACTCTTCCCCCCTAAAAATAATAATTCGTCCCCGAATTATAGATAACGTAACTGGAAGCAAAACATACCCGAATCAGACTGGAAAGGTATGCAAAATAACGGAAATGAAGGTGACATGGTAGAAGGGAACGTGGAACATGACATGTCTTGAAAAGACATGGAACGTGACGTGACTGAAAGGACATAACTAATTGATAAGAGAAAAACGGATAAAAGTTCGGATGAACTTGTCCGTTTCCAAGTGGCTTCCCTCTTGGAACGGTTCCTTTATAAGATCTTGACACGAATGATAAGTCTTGGTCCTCCTGACCTTGACTTGGAATACGAAGAAGTTCTTGGTTATCAACGTAAGGTAGATCCCCTAAATTCGATCGAGGGAATAAGAATTAATCGTGTAAGAGTAACTGAAACGTTACGATGAAAGACAATATGACTTAACTGTTAACTAGAAACGATGCGCGAGACATAAAGAAACGTAGTACGTGAAAATTTTTGAACGTGATAAGTGAAAAGTTTTGAACGTGCTACGTGGAGATATGGCGAGTGTAGTATGAGTAAACATATCGTGATCCATGATACGTGTAACGTATCTTGATCATGATATGAGGAACGTGGAATGAACATGATATGTGAAACATGTCGTGAACATAGAATATAATGGCGGTATCGCCAAACGCTACAAGGTGAGACGTGGAATATGACGAGAAACGTCTATCTGAGGATAGGGAGTTATACTAAACTTGGGTCCGGTCTCTCAAGTTCTTGCAAACTTCCTAGAATGAGAAGAAAATGAACGTAAAATCGTAAGCCAAAATACGATCATGAACGTGAATAGTGTCATGAACGCGAGCGCGAAACAAGTCGTGAAATTAGGACAAGGACGTGAAGTAAATAAGGGCATAATTACGATTATTTGTCTGACCCGATAACTGAGAACTGCCAAGTGATCGGATGAGCCTTGGCTAGGACATGTCCGATCAATCTGTTGGTTCTGAAATCCTTGCGGATGTAAGGATTCTGCAGACTTGATCAAACTGTTTGTAATAAGTCAGATAGCATCATGCTTCTTCTGAGTTTGCATTAATCTGGTAACCAAAATCCGTGGAGATCTTGTCCCATTTTAGTTCACAAGTTCAGATGATAAAACATCCCAGTTTGTTGGTGTCCTATCTTAACCTGTTGGTATGTCAGGTACATAGATATGGACGTAAGTGTATCTTGCTTCGTAGAACTTGATACATAGGAGTTTGCGAAACTCTGAGTCTTTGAATATAGACTTCTCCCAGCGTAGGATTTTCTAGAACACCTAATGTAGTGTAGGGTTCTCTCCTTCACGCATAAGCTGAGTCATAGTAAGATTAACCGTGCAGATCCATGTGATCCAGCGTGTCACTGTAATCAAACAGAATTGATATTGGAAAAATTTCCAGGGTGAAATTTCTCTTGTCATAGAATTTGCAACATAGTGCAGATATGGTCTTCCTGTTCTTCTCTAGGCTTAAAGGAAATCAGGTTATCCTCAATGAAAACACTGATGAATTTGCTATGAGTTCATGGAAACTCATTCTCATAATGCCGTTGGAGCATTGATGAGACTAATTCAAAATTATAAATCTAGCATGACCGAGTCGTGTACGAATAGCAGTCATGGACATGTCCTGCTGTTTCATTCGTCACTGTTGGCAGCATGATCATGAGTTCGATCTTGGAAAAGTGATTTACACCATACGGTTGATTGGACATGTTGTCAATATGTGGAGGAGAATAACGGTCATGAATGGTGATTTGTTTAAGTCGACGGTAGTCGACACATAATCTCATGGTATCATCCTTCTCCTTGTAGGTTCTTCTGGAATGTATAGGAAGACTTTGGAATAATCAACTGGCTATGCGTAAAAGAATTAAGTGGTCGTATCTTACTGACAGCTAGAAAATTTAGCGACCATGGCTAACAACGCACATGCTTGTAAGCATAGATAATTTGTACCGATTTTCCCGATGGAAAATCAAGCTGAATGTATTCAGGAGCCTGAACATTACTGTACATAATTATGAATCGTAGCATGGTGTGCTGTTCATAGTACATAATTAGGATAAAATTCATCTCATGTCTGTCCGAGGGAAATGCGTTAGAAGCTTGGATCTCATCATTAAGCCGAAGGAAAACCTTCGTATACATGGGAATACAAAAGGCGTCCTTCATGGTCATGAATATATGAAGTATGGTGAAAGAATGAAAGTGACATCGGCAACGTGACAGTTCTCACTGATACGCCGATAATGGTATTGAAATTCTTGTGGCCTGATTAATACATGGCACAACAAAACGAATATACCCTTGGAGGGTACCCTGAATTTCTTAGAAATGTTCCATAGTTGGACGTGAGTCTTGTGTCTTGACTCATGTCTTGGAACTATAAGCATGACATATGTCTTGACTGGTGTCTTGACATGTGTCTTCAGAAAGTATACATGAGACATGTGTCTTGACTGATGTCTTGACATGTGTCTCGAGATGTGAAACTAATATAACCACAATATAAGGTTAATATGCCAGAATTAGCGGATCGGTTGGACTTCTGATCATTTGTATGTCTGATCACGTCCGCGGCCGGAGCCTCGGTTGCGATTTCTAGGATAGTTTCTGTCATAGTAGTGGTTACTATCGTCCTGTCTGTCAGTTTCATGACGGTCATTCTCATGACCGTGATTCATGTAACTATTCAGCTGAGTGGCCGGTTGGTACCGGTTTGCACTCATATGGCTGAAATGACAGCTGAATGACGTATGACATGTAACTAAGAATTAGGGACAATGATTGATGGAAATCGTCTGATGGTGAAGCATCTTCTCGTCCAATTGCTTTGCTCCGACGCCTTTTTCTTCGTCTTGTAGGATCTCCAGGTTGTGAACAGCATCCGCATCTCGTAGCGTCTCCGAACGTCAGCAGCATCAACCTTTAGTAACATCTCCCAGTTATGAGCGGCATCAGCAATCTTGTAGAACATCAGCAATTGAAAATACGCCTGAGGTGATTCAGAATCGACTAGTGAATACTCGTGAAGTATTTTCAAGTGAAATACACATGGATTAAGGAACGTGTAATACACATGGAATACGGTACAAGGAGTACACGTTGAATGCACATGAAATGATCGGTATGGGGTCGATCATTTATCATGATCTAAAGAAAGTATATCATTTAAACGGTTAGGAAAACCATCATGATAACCGGGAAATGCCAGTATATACCTCATTCTGGTTGCAAAGAGAAACGCTAAAGTGTGGTTACACAAAATTCAACGATGATTTGTTTGACAGCATGATCAATGAAAACCAACCATGACTATTATGAAAGCAGGATTCAATGAAATCTAACAATGTCTTGCAGGACAACGTAAATAACAAAAGAGGCGTAAAACATAATCAACATGAAGACGGAATTATCATGAAGAGACATGAAACCATCTATCACGAAGAAGTGTATAACATAATCAGCATGAAACTAAAGTTAACCATGACAGTATGAAAACATACTTGACATAAAAACATAATAACTTATGAGGGGACATGAAAAAAATTTATGCCAATTTAAATCATGAGAAAAATTTTATTCATGAAAAACAGTGCATGAATGCGTAATGTAGTTTATAAAACCTTTATATGTGCGAGGGAACGCCTATGGGTCGGTTCCAAAACAAAATACATGGCGAGGGGACGCCTATGGGTCGGTCCCAAAGTTAAAAGTTTCGATAAAAGCACATGCGACTAAATAGGGCCAGTCCTGTACCAACCATTACTTAGTCATAATCCCTGCAACAATGATACATGAAACATAAATAAATGAAACTCATATGTCAAAACTTATCAGAAAAAAAAAATTTATGTGACTAATTATGAACTATTGGGGTTCAGTCCACATAGCCACTGTTCACGAGGAACATTATGCATGAAACAATGACACATAACTAAATACGAATGACGGTTGTCCATCCATATTAGCAAAACAATATCGATGAAAACATCAAGGTTAAAACCTCAAGGTGCTAAAAACATCATGGTTAAAACAACAATGCGCTGAAAACATCAATACGTAGAATAACAGACGTTGGCTTAGGAAGCTCCTGGTGACTACCCACTAGTCACAGGTCGAGTTTTAGAGCCTGCAGGTCGAAGCCTTGGCTCTGATACCATAATTTTAACACCTCATTTTGATAATGGAATGTCACGCGTAATTATGGCGTGTCCTCAAAGCATACAAGGATAAATGTATAAAACATTACATGACCATAGGGATAACCGGAATCAAACATCGGTTCCCAAACATAAGCCCAAAACATAATAAAGCAAAAGCAATGAATGAAAGACTAAACAAGCAGAAGTATATGAAGGCAAAAAGGAAAAGAAGTCTCTAGCAGCTTCCATCTTATGCACGTCCTCCAAATGCTCGAGTCTTCTCTAGGGTACCTGCCGTTTTGGGACATGGAAAGGAAAGTAACGGCTGAGCAAAACGCTCAGTGCACGGATATAGACATAGTATAAGTGACTAAAACATAATAGAGACTTAATAGCAGCGGAAATGTATAAGTCCTGGAAAACCTGGAACATGTTCATAAAACTGGTTTTATAGTTTGAAAAGCCTTATGTTTATCTTATGAAAAACTGTTTAACGTATTTTACCATTAGCCAATATAGGTCATGAAAATCCACCGTGCATGAATACTTGGAGGGGTGACCTCATCATGCAAATTAGAGGGGCTGCCTCTAATTTAATATACTGGTTTTTGGGTAGGAGGGATCAGCTCCTTGTGAAGGATGCAAGGCACACACCACATTCACCCTGTAATCCTGAATAAAACATGTAACTAGGATGCACCCATACGCCCCACATGATAAATATAAATAAATGGCCAAAAGCTGAAGGGACGCCACGAGCAATCACTCCCCCGTGGTGAAGTCATAACATTAGTGCCTCTAATGTTATGGTTATGGTACCTCCATAACTAGGTGAAACTGGTCATGCATGTATATGGCTATAGGTAATCATATTTAAACATAAGCAATCAAACTCATACTTATACTACGGGAAAACAGTTGGCTGCATACGGGGAAATCCTAATAAGGAAAGAATGTCCATACTGAAAGGACGGGAATCCGTACCTTATGTCCAGTGCACGAGAAAGACGAACTGCGAGGAATCCTACTTCCGAATCACTAGTGCTACATAAATACGTACATGAATAAGTATCTGCTTACTAAATACATAGCTTGTTTTACGTCATGTCTTAGCTTATTTTATGTGTTCTTACCATGTTTTACTGTTTTAAAGCCTTAAACTGTGTTAAATCTGATATTCCGTTTAATCTGATTAAGTATTTCTGATATTTCATGTGTTATTATACTTACTGTGTAATAATAAGTAACTTTCCCAAAAAAGCAGGTTTCCTAAAATAGAAAGTTTCCAAAAATAGAAAGTTTCCAAAAAAAGAAAGTTTCCAAAAAAAGAAAGTTACCAAAAATAGAAAGTTTCCAAAAATAGGAAGTTACCAAAAATAGAAAGTTTCCAAAAATAGAAAGTTTACAAACATAGAAAGTTTCCAAAAATAGAAAGTTTCCAAAAATAGATTTACTGCTTAAAATAGATAAGTTTCTAAAAATAGAAAGTTTCCATAAATAGATTAGCTGCCTTAATTAAATAAGTTTCCGTAAATAGATTAGCTGCCTGAAATAAATAAGTTTCTAAAAATAGTTGGTTTCCATAATTAGATTAGCTGCCTTATTTAATTAAGTTTCTAAAAATAGAGAGTTTCCATAATTAGAAATAAGCTGGTTAAATAAGCTAAGTATATAAGCCTAAGTGTTTTCATGATTATTTTCTAAGTCATAATATATAGTGTATAGTTTTATAATTATTTCATGTAATTTAATTAAACTATAGGTTAAAATATTTAATCAAAGTATAACATGTTTTTAATTAAATAAGTTAACTACTTAGGTTAAAATATGATTTATTATATATTAATAATATAATCTAAGTCATGTTAATTAATTAATTATATCCATGGTTTTAAATAATTAATTAATTATAAGTCTTCAATATATAAATACTTAGGTTAAAATAATTTCATGATCATTAATAATTAAATAACCTAAGTCATGTTATTAAATTAATCTCATCATTTTATTAATTTAGTTTTAACATAAGTTCATAACATAAAAAAAAACTAACATACACCATGAACCGGATCTAGGCTAAAAATATGAACCGGACATGAAATCGACACCGTACCCCGAACCAACTCGGGGTACCCCGTGTTTACCTTGCTGTCGTGGGACCCACACGCACCAACCAAGACCATATGGTCTTGGTGGTGGTCGGCTTGGCAAGCCGAAACCCATTCGGGTTCGGTTGCAGCCTGCGGCCAAACAAACACCCCCTTAAAAGCAACCTTTTGATTTAATTTAACACCAAAACATGTTAGATCTATGCTTAATTATTATGTTTTTATAAAAACACCACATGTTCATAATTTATAAAAAGATTAAATCAAAAGAAAAGGTTTAAAAAGGTTTTACCGAATACATGGATCGATCAAGGATGAACAAACACGAACACTTCCACCAAAAACCAAGATCAAAATCAAACAAACACCCCTCCATGGTGTTTTATGGGTGGCGGCCAAAAGAGGAACCAAGGAAGAAGGAAGAAAACTTTTAGGGTTTTTGATAAAATCTTCTGTAAAAAAAAATGAGTAGTGTTTTTCCCCTTAACCCCCTTTTAGTAAAAATTGATGGGCTAAGCCCATCCTCCCCCTTAATTTCGTGGTAATGGGGCCCACAAGGGGTAACCCGAATGTTTTCCGTGTCTAATTAATAAGTGTGTTCTCCTGTTCGTGTTTTACGTGTTTGTTCGTGTTTATTTGTGTTCGCGTTTTGTGTGTTCTCGTTAAAATAATTACCGTGACCTAATATATTTATTTACGCTCGTAATAAATATATATATATATATACTTAATAATAGTTCGTGATTTAATTATGTTCATGATTTCATGATCGCATGTTCGTGATTAATTATCGTCAAATAATTATTACGTGACCGTGCGTAGTAAATACTTATCGTGTTCTAACACGTACGTAATACGTAAAATCCTAACACGTAATCGTAATCATGCTATATTAGGAAAGTTTTAATCTAGTACGTACGATCTTAAGGGTACTATTCATGGTAAAAGCATGCGGGTTTTACAAAGAGTGGACCTTGTTCCACTATAACGCTTAGGTGAATGATAAACTAACAAAACAAGGTCGGAGAATTCTCTAATGAAGAGTACAAGTGCGCACGAAATAAGAAAAAACTAGTCCTAAAGTAATTATCGTCCATCCAAAGACTGAAACTTAAGCATTTTTATTAATTGGCATTTGATCAAATACTTGGAGTGCATAAGAAATACAAACCTTACAAATCTCAGCAGATGCAAACAACAATCCTGAATCCTTGTTTTACTAACACACACATTCTAATTTCACTAACCACACATTCATGAATCCATATGTTACAACAAAATATCCATCAAATAGATGCCTTATTCTTATTATAGATACACATTCCATAAATAACAGATACATTAAAATAATGCAAAAACTAAAGAATATAAACAATTATACAACTTACATATCATAATCTTCATCTTGGATATGACGCCTCTTTTAATCATTCCTGGACTTATCCGAGCAGTTGAAAAAGGAAAATCATTAATTACATCATTTCTAAATCAACTAAAAATGATTAACAAAAAGAATTAGGGCACTTATAATATTCTTCTTTGTCGTATCTGTGTGTGCGAGTAAAATTATTCGATCTAATATAAATTAGGGTTTTGGTTTAGGGGGAATCGGGAGGCCGATATTTTTAATTTGGGTAAAAATTTTGAGAGGATATCGATGGTTTGGTCGTGATGGTGGCTTGGCCGCTGGTGAACGCCACCAGAGAATAAGATACAGGAGGGAAAGTATTGGTCGGAGAAGAGATAAATGTGTTTTTGATCGGGTAGCAATGCGTGGCTGGTGTTTAAAAGTAATAATGAGATATTGCCAGTTCTAACCCCTCCGGTTTTTTGTTAATTTCATTTTCTACCCTGCGATTTAATTTGTTTCAAAACGCACCCTGTAATTTGTTTTCTAAGTTTTCTACCAAGACAAGGTTTTCTCTAGAACTCATCCCTATATATATATATATATATATATATATATATATATATATATATATATATATATATATATATATATATATATATATATATATATATATATATATATATATATATATATATATATATATATATATATATATATATATATATATATATATATATATATATATATATATATATATATATATATATATATATATATATATATATACTAGCCTTTAGACCCGTCCGGTGGACGGACTAGCTTTAAGTATATATATTTTTAATGAAAATTAAATTTATATGTGTTTGTTTTAGAAGTTTTGTATATGTAGTGTTAGTTATGGCATTCATATTTTAATTATGTAGCATAGAATAGACAAAATAACGTAGTTTAAGATATTTTATTTATTTAAGAATACTATGAGTTAATTAAATTTGCATACATTAACGGTATGTATAAGTTTGTTACATTAGTTTTTTTAGAATTTTAATAATATTGTATAAATATTTTATGTATTTTTGAATTTTATGAGGTAATAAATTTTGTATATGTAAATGTTATGAATAACGTTTTTACATTATTTTTTTTGAAATTAATATTATTGTTGTGCATTTTTATAGAATTTCGTATTTAAGGTATTGTTTCACCATCCTTCCTTATATATTTTTATATAATTTTGTATTTATGGCATCATTTGTAATTCCTATATATATTTTTATAGAATTTTATATTTAAGGCATCATTTGTAATTCCTATTTTATTTTTGAAGCATTTTATGGAATCATTTTTTTAGAATTTTGTATTTAATACATTGTTTCACCATCCTTCCTTATATATTTTTATAGAATTCTATATTTAAGACATCATTTGTAATTCCTATATATATTTTTATAGAATTTTGTATTTAAGGCATCATTTGTAATTCCTATTTTATTTTTGAAGCATTTTATGGAATCACTTTTATATAATTTTTATTTATGGCATTGTTTCTTCATCCTTCCGTATATATTTATATAGAATTTTGTATTTAAGGCATCATTTGTAATTCCTATATATATTTTTATAGAATTTTGAACTTAAGTCATCATTTGTAATTCCTATTTTATTTTTGAAGCAATTTATGGAATCATTTTTATATTATTTTGTATTTTAGGCATTGTTTTACCATCCTCCCATATATATTTTTATAGAATTTTGTATTTAAGGCATCATTTATAATTCCTATATATATTTTTATAGAATTTTGTATTCAAGTCATCATTTGTAATTCCTATTTTATTTTTGAAGCATTTTATGGAATCATTTTTATAGAATTTTATATTTAAGGCATTATTTCACCATCCTTCCTTATATATTTTATAGAATTTTGTATTTAAGGCATCATTTGTAATTCCTATATATATTTTTATAGAATTTTATACTTAAGTCATCATTTTTAATTTCTATTTTATTTTTGAAGCATTTTATGGAATCATTTTTATAGAATTTTGTATTTAAGGCATTGTTTCACCATTATTCCATATATATTTTTAAAAATTTTTGTATTTAAGGCATCATTTGTAATTCCTATATATTTTTATAGAAATTTATATTTAAGGCATCATTTGTAATTCCTATTTTATTTTTGAAGCATTTTATGGAATCATTTTTATAGAATTTTGTATTTAAGGCATTGTTTCACCATTATTCCTTATATATTTTTATAAATTTTTATATTTAAGGCATCATTTGTAATTCCGATATATATTTTTTTATAGAATTTTGTATTTAAGGCATAATTGGTAATTTCTATTTTATTTTTAAAGCATTTTATGGAATCATTTTTATAGAAATTTATATTTAAGGTATTGTTTCACCATCTTTCCTTATATATTTTTATAGAATATTGTATTTAAGGCATCATTTGTAATTCATATATATATTTTTATTGAATTTTGTATTTAAGGTATCATTTGGAATTCCTATTTTCATTTTGAATCATTTTATGGAAACTCTTTAATGAATTACATGTGTCATTTTTATATAATTTTGTATATAAGGAATTGTTTCACCATCCTTCCTATATAATGGTTTTTGATTTGATTTGATTTGATTTGATTTGATATATATATATATATATATATATATATATATATATATATATATATATATATATATATATATATATATATATATATATATATATATATATATATATATATATATATATATATATATATATATATATATATATATATATATATATATATATATATATATATATATATATATATATATATATATATATATATATATATATATATATATATCAAATCAAAAGCCCTTATATAGGAAGGATGGTGAAACAATTCCTTAAATACAAAATTCTATAAAAATGACACATGTAATTCATTAAAGGGTTTCCATAAAATGATTCAAAAAGAAAATAGGAATTACAGATGATACCTTAAATACAAAATTTAATAAAAATATATATAGAAATTACAAATGATGCCTTAAATAGAAAATTCTATAAAAGCATAGAAGGAAGGATGTGGAAACAATGCTTTAAATACAAAATTCTATAAAAATGATTCCATAAAATGCTTCAAAAATAAAATAGGAATTACAAATGATGCCTTAAATACAAAATTCTATAAAAATATATATAGGAAGTACAAATGATGCCTTAAATACAAAATGTTATAAAAATATATAAGAACGGATGGTGAAACAATACCTTAAATACAAAGTTGTAGAAAAATGATTCCATAAAATGCTTCAAAAATAAAATAGGAATTACAAATGATTCCTTAAATAAAAAATTCTATAAAAATAGATATAAGAATTGCAAATGATGCTTTAAATACAAAATTCTATAAAAATATACATGGAAGGATGGTGAAACAATACCTTAAATACAAAATTCTATAAAAATGATTCCATAGAATGCTTCAAAAATAAAATAGGAATTACAAATGATGCCTTAAATAAAAAATTCTATAAAAAATATATATATGAATTACATGCCTTAAATACAAAATTCTATAAATATATATAAGGAATGATGGTGAAACAATGCTTTAAATACAAAATTCTATAAAAATGATTCCATAAAATGCTTCAAAATTAAAATAGGAATTACAAATGATGCCTTAAATACAAAAATCTATAAAAATATATTTAGGAATTACAAATGATGCCATGAATTACAAATGATGTCTTAAATGGAAAATTCTATAAAAATATATAAGGAAGGATGGTGAAACAATGTCTATACAAAATTCTCTAAAAATTATTCCAAAATGCTTTAAAAATAAAATAGGAATTACAAATGATGTCTTAAATACAAAATTCTATAAAAATATATAAGGAAGGATGGTGAAACAAAACCTTAAATACAAAATTCAATAAAAATGATTCCATAAAATGCTTCAAATAAAAAAATATGAATTACAAATGATGCCTTAAATATAAAATAATATAAAAAATATATATAGGAATTACAAATGATGGCTTAAAATACAAAATTTTATAAAAATATATAAGGAATGATGGTGAAACAATGCCTTATATACAAAATTCTATAAAAAATGATTCCATAAAATGCTTCAAAAATAAAATAGGAATTATAAATGATGCCTTAAATAAAAAATTCTATAAAAATATATATAGGAATTACAAACGATGCCTTAAATACAAAATTCTTTAAAAATATATAAGGAATGATGGTGAAACAATGCCTTAAATACAAAATTCTATAAAAATGATTCCATAAAATGCTTCAAAAATAAAATAGGAATTACAAATGATGCCTTAAATACAAAATTCTATAAAAATATATATAGGAATTAAAAATGAAGCCTTAAATAAAAAGTTCTATAAAAATATATAAGGAAGGATGGTGAAACAATGCATTAAATACAAAATTCTATAAAAATGATTCAATAAAATACTTCAAAAATAAAATAGGAACTACAAATGAAGCCTTAAAATCAAAATTCTATAAAAATATATATAGGAATTACAAATGATGCCATATATACAAAATTTTTATAAAAATATAAAAGGACGGATGGTGAAATAATGGCTTAAAATACAAAATTCTATAAAAATGATTCCATAAAATGCTTCAAAAAAAATAAGAATTACAAATGATGACTTAAATACAAAATTCTATAAAAATATACATAGGAATTATAAATGATGCCTTAAATACAAAATTATATAAAAATATATATGGAAGGATGGTGAAACAATGCCTAAAATATAAAACTCTATAAAAATTACTCCATAAAATGCTTAAAAAAAGGAATTACAAATGATGCCTTAAATACAAAATTCTATAAAAATATATATTAATTATAAATGATGCCTTAAATACAAAATTATATAAAAATTTATACGGAAGGATGGTGAAACAATGCCTTAAATAAAAAATTCTATAAAAATGATTCCATAAAATGCTTCAAAAATAAAATAGGAATTACAAATGATGCCTTAAATACAAAATTGTATAAAATATATATAGGAATTACAAATGATGTCTTAAATACAAAATTTTATAAAAATATAAGGAAGGATGGTGAAACAATATCTTAAATACAAAATTCTATAAAAATGATTCCATAAAATGCTTCAATAATAAAATAGGAATTACAAATGATGCCTTAAATACAAAATTCTATAAATATATATACATGAATTACAAATGATGCTATAAATAAAAAATTCTATAAAAATATATAAGGAAGGATGGTGAAACAATGTCTTAAATACAAAATTCTATAAAAATGCACAACAATAATATTAATTTCAAAAAACTAATGTAAAAACGTTATTCATAACATTAACATATACAAAATCTATTACCTCATAAAATTCAAAAATACATAAAATATTTATACAATATTATTAAAATTCAAAAAAAAATTTAAAATAACAAAATTATTCATACCGTTAACGTATGCAAATTCAATTAACTCATAATATTCTTAAACAAATAAAATATCTTAAACTGCTTTATTTTTGTCTATTCTATGCTACATTATTAAAATATCAATGTCATAACTAACACTACATATACTAAACTTCTAATACAAACACACATAAATTCCATTTTCATTAAAAAAATATATACATAAAGCTAGCCCGTCCACCGGACGGGTCTAAAGGCTAGTATATATATATATATATATATATATATATATATATATATATATATATATATATATATATATATATATATATATATATATATATATATAAGGATTGTCGTGTTTTAAATATATCTAAGGTTTAGTTGAATTCCTTTTGTGTTTAAAATCTCGATTGTCTTTGATAAGAAAATAAAATATTTGTGATCATCTCTTGATAAGAAAACAAATGAACACGAACATTCAAAGTCCATTATAGAAGTAAACACTAACAAGTGCAAATGGTGTGGAACAAATGCACTAATATTCAAAGTCCACAATAGAAGTAAACAATAACAATTGCAATGTTGTGGTACAAATACACAAATGAAAGAAGCACAAATGAACAATAACATCCAAAGTCCACAATCACAAGCTTTTAGGAGAAGTGAGCGTATATCCAACAAATGAACAAATGATGGGTGTATAAACACCCATCCTTTTACCACTTAATTCTGGCTAAAACGAGACCAAAACACGTATTTAATATCATTTGTTTGGAATTATGCGTGGTTTTTGTGTTTATTGTGTTTTCAGAGCTAACCGGATGAATATTGAAGAAAACATGGGATTGCACGGGTTTTATCGAAGAAAAAGACTCAAGACGAAGTCTATTGTCCAAGAGATGCAAAAGATTTGAAGTCAATGGGCCTATTTGAAGATTTATCGAAGAAAAGGACCAAAGATGGAAGATTTACATAAGTCGAAGAAACTCAAGTCTATTAAACGAAGTAATTAAAAGACGAGTTGAATTTAATCGATGACAAATCCCGAATCAGAATCGAAATCGTCAACTTTTCTGAAAAGACGAGAAGACAAGAAGAACGGGAGAAAGCCCACTCACCAACCAAAAAGACATGGCTATATAAAGCCCTCCCCTCACACACTTAGTGCTAGTTTTTAGTTTTCTCTTCTTTTTCTTCTCTTGTTCGTAGCATCACCATCACCACTAGGGTGATTGGTGATTTTAATCTTTGTTCTCCAAATCTTATAATTTTAATCTTTGTTTTGTGATTGTTAAAACCTTAATCATTCAATACATCTTTCCATTTTTCATCTTGTTCATCATCATCTTTCATCTCAAGTTCTTAAGTTTTATTTGGTTCAAGTTTGATTTTAAAAAGTTGTTGAATTTGTGTTTTTATGATTGGGATTTGATCCTTGTAGTTAGTAGATGATTTGTGTTTAGTTTGGTAAAACCTTTTTGAGTATTTGGGTCAATTTGATTAAAAATCGTTCTTCCCTTTCTGTTACTGTTCTTCAGTTCTGAATATTCCGAACTGAGTCACTTTTTCCGCATAAGGCTATTTTTCCGCATAAGGTTATTTTTCCGCATAGACCACTTTTTCCGCATAGACCACTTTTTTCCGCATAAGACCAGTTTTTCCGCATAAGACCTTTTTTTCCGCATAAGACCTTTTTTCCACATAAGACAATCATTCCGCATAGGCCATTTTTCCGAATAGGATTTTATTCCGTGTAGGACTATTTTTCCGAGTAGGATATTTTTTAGTTTTAATTCAAGTGTTGCTTTTTAATTGTTTTAAGTTTATATCATTATCGTTTAATTCATTTCCCTATTTAGTAGATTAGAAAACCAACCCCATTTTAGGACACCAAGAACAAATCGTTCCACTTTAAACCGAGATCAATTCGAGAGGATACCGAGAGAAATTTGAACCTATACAAAACGCTTGTATCAAATGGCGTCGCTGCCGGCTCTTCTCGTTAAGATCAAAAGTTTTTTGTGAGAACTTGGATTTTGGGATCCGTTCCCTGTGAACGTTACTTTTTCACAAAAATTTTCAAAAAATCCTAAAAAAATATAAAATTTTCAAAAATACAAAAAAATTAAAAAAACATAAAAACCAAAAATATTTTTGCCTTGTTTTTCTTTGTTCGTTCTTTTGCAGGTGTATGCGCACTCGATCCACGTCATATCAAGAGCCCGAGCCTCTCGATCACTTAGACATGGTCGGTGTACCACCTCCAAACAATAATAACAACAACAACATGAACAATAACAACAACAATGAGGGCCTTCCGGATAATCGCCCGATGATTGAATTACTGCAAGCTCATGTCGATGGCAACACGGATCCAATTGTTATACCACCAATTGCCGCCAACAATTTCGAGCTAAAATCAGGCTTTATCCAGATGGTCTCCGCTCAACCATTCTTGGGACGTACCATTGATGATCCACACGACCACATCAAGAGATTCTTACAACTCACCAACACGGTCAAATTCAATGGCGTTTCACAAGAGGTTATAAGGTTACAACTTTTTCCCTTTTCTTTAGAGGGACAAGCCCGGCATTGGCTTGCTAAGGAACCGCCACAGAGTATTCTCTCGTGGACGGATTTGGAAACAAAGTTTATCAATTATTTTTTTCCACCCTCTCGTACTACCGCTTTGCGGAATGAGATCATAAATTTTGAACAAAAGTACGATGAGTCGTTCAGTGAATCTTGGGATCGTTTTAAAGATCTTTTAAGAAAATGCCCACAACATGGTTTTACCAAAGTACATCAAATTAATACTTTTTACAATGGTTTAAGCATGAGTGACCACGATTCACTGAACAGTGCCTCGGGGGGTAATCTATTGGCTAAGACTTCCAATGCTGCTTGGGACATCATTGAGAATAAATCTCGTGTGCAAACCAAGAGTGTTCGGATCAATGTCGCTAGTGCTAGCACTAGTGACAGCGACAAGCGACTGGACAAAATCACTACGCTTCTTGAATCGCTTGTCACCCACACCGTCAGCAACAACAACAGCAACAACGCCAAACACGCTCAAGTGAACGCTGTCAGCCAACCTTGTGAGATATGCGGTGGTCCTCACTCTTACACCACTTGTACCGCCACCCAAGATTACCCTGCTGAGAATGTGAATGCGGCATATGGCACCTATCCTCAACCTGCTTATCAAGCTAGACCTCAAGGTGACCGTAACTTGCTTAGCTACCGCTCCAACAACTACCTCTCACCACCTGGTTTCCCTCCTACCAACCCAAACCAACAACAAAACCTCAATCGCCCTCCTCAACAACAACAACAGCCTCGGCAACCATACATACCTCCTCACAAGCAGCAACAACCACCTCAACGTAACAATCAAGTCTACCAACAACCTGCTTATCAACCACCTGCATATAATGCTCCTCCCAACCAACCCACCGCTCTTCACCAGGAAGTGGAAACTTATATGAGGACTAACGATGCGATAGTGGGAAATCTTCAGAGAGAGGTGCTCAACCTGAAAGCCGACTTGGTCAAGCAAGGAAACGATTTGAGAGCCGACATGAGAAATACCTTGGATAGCCAAACAAATGACTTGAGGAACATGATGGCTAGTTTCTTCCAAGGTAATCAGCCCTCTTCTTCGGGTACTCTTCCGAGTAACACCGTTGCGAACCCAAGAGGGGAGATGAAAGCAATCACCACTCGCAGTGGCAAAGGTACCAAGGAACCCGAGCTTCCTATACCTCCACCGGTGGTTGTGACTAAGGAGAACGAGTCACCTGCTCCTATTCCTCATCCTTCTCCTTCCCCAATTTCTCCACCTCTTCCTTCTACCCCTCCTCCACCCCAGGATGTGAGTGATCCTATTTTCCCAATGCCTTCCTCTTCATCCAATATACCTTATCCATCTAGGTTGAGGAAAGAGAAGCTCAAAAGCAAGGACGATATTCAGGTTTCAAACTTCCTTAAAATGTTCAAACAATTGAATTTTAACATCTCCTTCGCTGAGGCTCTCGCTCACATGCCTAAATATGCAAAAATGTTTAAAGATCTTTTGAGCAACAAGGAAAAGCTCCTCGATATTGCCAACACCCAACTTAATGAGAATTGCTCTGTAGTGCTCTTAAGGAAATTGCCAACCAAGCTTGGTGATCCGGGTCGTTTTCTTATCCCTTGCAATTTCCCGGGAGTAGAGAATTGCATGGCCCTAGCCGATCTAGGTGCCAGTATTAATCTCATGCCTCTAAGTGTTTGGAAGCAATTATCTCTCCCAGAGCTAGTCCCCACCAAAATGACTTTGGAATTAGCAAACCGTACGGTTACTTATCCAGTGGGGATAGCCGAAGACGTCATTGTAGGAGTCGACAAATTCACCTTCCCTGCTGATTTTGTTGTCGTCGACTACGAGATGGACCCCCGTGTGCCACTAATTGTTGGTCGTCCATTCTTGCGGACCGGTCGCACTCTCATCGATGTTGAAGCCGGTGAGCTTATCATGAGAGTGGGTGACGATAAAGTAGTCTTCAACATGGGAAAGTTGTCTAAACAGCCTTATTCACATGAGAGTGTTAATTGTATTGACGTTCTTGATGAGGCTTGTGAAGAACACTTTAATGATGCTTGCAAAAGTATTCCTACCTCTCTTCCCAATGTTGAGACCGTGTCCTCTATTGATTCATCATTGTCTCTATTTGGAGATAGTGATTTATTTTGGAACAATTTAGAAGATACCATGGGAGATGTGAATTCAGCTACTAATGATTCTCCCACCGAGGAGGATGAAGACATGAATTTCTTTGACAATCTTCTCACCGAAGACAATCCTTCTCCTCCATCTCCCACGGTTATTGCTATCGATACTCCGACTTCGAATACGCCTCCCGTCGAAAATCCTCCGGATTTAGAGCTTAAGGAGTTGCCGCCCCATCTTGAATATGTATTCCTTGACGAAGAGAAGAAGTCGCCAGTCATCATTGCTAAGGATTTGAAGGATGAAGAGAAAGCCCGACTTCTCGCTGTGTTGAAAGATCATAAGAAGGCTATTGCTTGGAAGATTTCGGACATTCGTGGAATTGATCCTCACTTCTGCACACACAAAATTCTCATGGAGGACGACTTTAAGCCCACAATTCAAAGCCAACGAAGGGTGAATCCAAAAATCCATGAAGTTATCAAAACAGAGGTTATCAAACTTCTTGATGCGGGTATGATTTACCCTATTTCGGATTCACCATGGGTTAGTCGAATCCATTGTGTGCCCAAGAAGGGCGGAATAACTGTTGTTCCCAATGAACACAACGAGTTGATTTCCACTCGTCTCGTTACTGGGTGGAGAGTTTGTATAGACTACCGCAAACTCAATGATGCCACGAGAAAGGATCATTTCCCTCTACCTTTTATGGACCAAATGCTTGAACGTTTAGCAGGTAATGAATATTACTGCTTTCTTGATGGTTTCTCGGGTTATTTCCAAATACCCATCGATCCCCAAGATCAAGAGAAGACAACATTCACTTGTCCTTATGGCACTTTTGCTTACAAACGAATGCCTTTTAGCTTATGTAATGCGCCCGGGACTTTCCAAAGGTGCATGTTAGCTATCTTCCATGACATGGTTGAACAAACCATGGAAGTCTTCATGGATGATTTCTCGGTCTTCGGGGATTCCTTCTCTTCTTGCCTTGGCAATTTGGAACGTATGCTCAAGCGGTGCGAAGACACTCGCCTTGTTCTGAATTGGGAAAAATGCCATTTTATGGTAAAAGAAGGCATCGTGCTGGGACACAAGATTTCCAAAGCCGGTCTTGAAGTAGACCGTGCTAAAGTCGATGTTATCGCCAAGTTGCCTCCACCTTCAACAGTGAAGGGTGTGAGAAGTTTTCTGGGTCATGCGGGCTTCTATCGTCGATTCATCAAAGATTTTTCTCAAATCGCTCGCCCGATGACCCACCTCTTGGAAAAAGATACTCCTTTTATCTTTTCCAAAGAGTGCCTTGAAGCCTTCAACTCGCTTAAGGATAAGCTAACTAAGGCACCCGTCTTGGTTACCCCTAATTGGGAGCTGCCTTTCGAGTTGATGTGCGACGCTAGTGATTTTGCTATTGGTGCGGTTCTGGGACAAAGAGTGAATAAACACTTCCAACCAATCCATTACGCTAGCAAGACAATGACAGGGGCACAATTGCATTATACGACAACCGAAAAAGAGCTTTTAGCTGTTGTCTATGCTTTTGAAAAATTCTGCCCCTATCTTGTCCTTTCCACCACGATCGTGTATACCGATCATTCCGCGCTGAAGTACTTGTTGACAAAGCAAGATTCCAAACCAAGACTTCTTCGCTGGGTTTTGCTGCTCTAAGAATTTCAAATCGAAATTCGCGATAAAAAAGGAGCTGAAAACCTAGCCGCGGATCATCTCAGCAGACTTGAGGATCCATACCAAGGGGATCATCCAAATAAAGAAATCAATGATTCCTTTCCCTTGGAGACCTTAATGTCTATAAATTTGAATTCTAATGCAACCCCGTGGTTTGCGGACTTTGCAAACTACTTGGCGGGTGGAATTCTCAAGGAAGGGTTGACGTCTCAACAAAAGAAAAAGTTCTTCACCGACATTAAGACTTACTTTTGGGACGACCCTTACCTATTCAAACAATGTGCCGACCTGATTATTTGCCGATGTGTTGATGGACCGGCAGCTTCACAAATCCTTGATGCGTGCCACAAAGGACCCACCGGTGGTCACTTTGGTCCCAACTACACCGCCAAAAAAGTGTTTGATTCGGGATTTTATTGGCCCTCCATATATCGTGATGCTCACAATATGGTTAAACAATGTGATGCTTGCCAAAAACAAGGCAAGATCACACATAAAGATGAGATGCCTCAAAATTTCATACAAGAATGTGAAATCTTTGATGTTTGGGGTATCGACTTTATGGGGCCATTCCCTTCCTCTAAAGGAAACAAATACATCCTTGTAGCCGTTGACTACGTTTCAAAGTGGGTTGAAGCCAAAGCTTTACCCACTAATGACGCAAGGGTGGTTTGTAACTTTTTGAAAGCTCTTTTCGCTAGATTCGGTGTGCCTCGTGCCATTATTAGTGATCGTGGGACTCATTTTTGCAATGACCAATTCGCAAGAGTCATGGCTAAGTACGGTGTAAATCATCGTCTTTCCACAGCCTACCACCCACAAACTAATGGCCAGGCTGAAATATTCAACCGAGGACTGAAGCGAATTCTTGAAAGAACCGTGGGAGAGCATCGTGCCTCATGGGCTGATAAACTTGATGATGCTTTGTGGGCTTTCCGTACTGCTTACAAGACCCCGATCGGCTGTACGCCTTATCGTCTTGTGTACGGGAAAGCGTGCCACCTCCCCATTGAGTTGGAGCACAAGGCTTACTGGGCCTTGAAGTGGGCCAATTTTGATATCAACAAAGCCGGTGACCTACGCAAGATCCAACTCAATGAGCTGAATGAACTCCGTAATGAGGCTTATGAAAATTCTTTAATCTATAAGGAAAGAACTAAGCTCATTCACGACTCCAAGATCAAAAACCGAGAGTTCCATGTTGGAGACAAAGTCTTACTTTTTAACTCTCGGTTGAAAATCTTCTCGGGCAAGCTCAAATCTCGTTGGTCCGGCCCATTCACCATTGCCCAAATTTTTCCATATGGTACTCTCGATCTCGCTCAACCTAATGGACCTAATTTTAAGGTGAATGGCCAACGAGTGAAGTTGTACTTTGGTGAGGACACCTCTCACGAGGTGATTCCATCCCTCACCACGTTCCCCATGAACTAATTTTGGGTCGAGTCAGGCTCGTGACTCGGTTATCAAAAACAAGCGCTCCTCGGGAGGCAGCCCGAGTATCTATCCTTTTATGTTTTAACCTCCTAAGTGTAGGGGGACTTCTATAGGTTCTTTGTATTTGTGTGGTGATGTGATTACAGGGATAAATGTACTCTTGGAACCTTTGAAGAACCGTGCTCCCATGTTATCCGAAATCCGGTTCTATCTCTCAACTATCGTGATTCAATTTTCTTCATACTCACATTTGAAATTGATCACGTTAGTCGTCTCTTCCTTAACTTGAGTTAACCAACGTGCACAATGTCATAAGTGTAGGGGAGACCTTTCCCACATGCTTAAACATTGAGGACAATGTTTATCTTAAGTGTAGGGGGGACTTCTATCGAAGTTTTAAGTGGACTTTTCCATGAAAATGCCTTCATTTAACCGGAAAATCATATTTTTCAACATTTTTCAAAATTTTTATTAACTTTGGCCATTTAGTCGTAATTTTTAAATTTTTATCTTTGCTTTCATATGTATATATCCCGCAATAAAGTCAAAAATATTAATAAAGTAGTGTAGCTAGTTTAGAAGTCTTTGACATATTAGGCCCGTTGCGTTTATTTTGACTCAACCCGAATAGACTTATCTAAGTTTATTCTAGCTAGTATCCTTAACCATGTAGACCTTAATTGGTTTATTAGGCTAAGTATCCACGAGTCTCATTACTTGAGATTTTAAATTGTGGAGGACGAGAAATGATAGAGTCAATTATAAGTCGGTATTCTTTCACAAGCTCACTTGGTGTAATTATTTGCCTATTCTCCCATCACTTGCTAATAATTTATCTGCAATAAGTAAGGTCGTACGATTTGAAAAGTTACTTAGCTTCTAGCCCAAGATCGTTTAAAATTTGCTCGGTAATTATAAGAGTTCATAGCCAAGGCATAACTTATGAAGCGGGGCGCGAAGATTGGCGAGTCCGAAAAGGCCCTAACAAGGCATGAGGATTCAATTTTATTGCTGAAGATCCAAAGTGATGTGAAAAGCATTATTCCTAAAATCAATATGAAGGATCAAGACTCACGACGAAAAGCAATCAACTCCCATAAAGATCATGGAGAAGTCTATCCGAAAAGACCCTGACAAGGTATGAGGATAAATAGATCCAAGTCCGAAAAGGAGGCGGATCGTTGTATCTCAAAATCCCAATTAGAGATTGAAGAAATAATCATGAAGTCGTGGTCAACAAAGTTGGAGTACCCCTCAAAAGTCTCCAAGTGAAGAAACTCTATTACGATGAGAAGACCATTATCTCAAGAACGTCTCTCAAGATATGAAGTATGAAGTACATGCCAAATATCGGCCCGAGAAAGGTCTCAAATCGTGAACCGAGTTATGCCAAGATATGAAATTTTTGATATCCCGAGAAGCAGTTTTAAGAGATTTTGTCCTTTAGCTAACTATTGATCAAATCGTCCTACTTTGCTTTCAGCCTAAATAAACTATCGAAATAAGTCCAAAAATGCATCTTCATGATCATTCTAAGACAAAAATAAAATATAAGAGATACACTTAGGAATAAGGGAGTTTAAGCATTTAATTAAGCCATGTGTGTAAGTGTTTGATTTGCTAACTTATAATAACAATGATCTCGTTTTTAAGCTTAGTTTGGGGAACGTGAAACTTGAGGGTGATAAATCTTCGCAGCACCAAAGCCCTAATGTAAGTCCTTGATCTCTTTGTAAGTTACTTCCATATAGCTATTTTCAAAGTGAAAATGGTTTTCTATCCTTTTGTTTACTTTAAAGCTTTAATTTCTCTTAGTACTTTAATTTTTGTTTAGTAGTATGTTAATAAGGCCAAGGTTGATTGATTATGAGAAAAATGTAAATTTGCTTTATCACTAAGCATTGCATGAGAGCATGGCAATGGTTAAGTGTAGGGGATTTGATGGGTGTATAAACACCCATCCTTTTACCACTTAATTCTGGCTAAAACGAGACCAAAACACGTATTTAATATCATTTGTTTGGAATTATGCGTGGTTTTTGTGTTTATTGTGTTTTCAGAGCTAACCGGATGAATATTGAAGAAAACATGGGATTGCACGGGTTTTATCGAAGAAAAAGACTCAAGACGAAGTCTATTGTCCAAGAGATGCAAAAGATTTGAAGTCAATGGGCCTATTTGAAGATTTATCGAAGAAAAGGACCAAAGATGGAAGATTTACATAAGTCGAAGAAACTCAAGTCTATTAAACGAAGTAATTAAAAGACGAGTTGAATTTAATCGATGACAAATCCCGAATCAAAATCGAAATCGTCAACTTTTCTGAAAAGACGAGAAGACAAGAAGAACGGGAGAAAGCCCACTCACCAACCAAAAAGACATGGCTATATAAAGCCCTCCCCTCACACACTTAGTGCTAGTTTTTAGTTTTCTCTTCTTTTTCTTCTCTTGTTCGTAGCATCACCATCACCACTAGGGTGATTGGTGATTTTAATCTTTGTTCTCCAAATCTTATAATTTTAATCTTTGTTTTGTGATTGTTAAAACCTTAATCATTCAATACATCTTTCCATTTTTCATCTTGTTCATCATCATCTTTCATCTCAAGTTCTTAAGTTTTATTTGGTTCAAGTTTGATTTTAAAAAGTTGTTGAATTTGTGTTTTTATGATTGGGATTTGATCCTTGTAGTTAGTAGATGATTTGTGTTTAGTTTGGTAAAACCTTTTTGAGTATTTGGGTCAATTTGATTAAAAATCGTTCTTCCCTTTCTGTTACTGTTCTTCAGTTCTGAATATTCCGAACTGAGTCACTTTTTCCGCATAAGGCTACTTTTTCCGCATAGACCACTTTTTCCGCATAAGGCTATTTTTCCGCATAAGGTTATTTTTCCGCATAGACCACTTTTTCCGCATAGACCACTTTTTTCCGCATAAGACCAGTTTTTCCGCATAAGACCTTTTTTTCCGCATAAGACCTTTTTTCCGCATAAGACAATCATTCCGCATAGGCCATTTTTCCGAATAGGATTTTATTCCGTGTAGGACTATTTTTCCGAGTAGGATATTTTTCAGTTTTAATTCAAGTGTTGCTTTTTAATTGTTTTAAGTTTATATCATTATCGTTTTATTCATTTCCCTATTTAGTAGATTAGAAAACCAACCCCATTTTAGGACACCAAGAACAAATCGTTCCACTTTAAACCGAGATCAATTCGAGAGGATACCGAGAGAAATTAGAACCTATACAAAACGCTTGTATCAACAAACCACTAAACAAGAGAAGAATAACATAATTACGACATGAGATACGTTATTATGTTAACAAACCACAATAATAGTGTTGCTTACAACAAGATACGTTTCTGTGTGCATAGGAAGATTAACTTACGAAGACAATGAAAAAAGCAACATATGCATAGGAAGCACGTGTTAACAGTGTTGCTTACAACAAGATAATAGTAAAAATAAGAACAATTTATACACAGAAACAACACATGAAAAAAGAAAGAAGCAACATTTGTATAGGAAAAGGAATAAGAGAAATACCAATGAAGCAAGTTTCTGTGCATATGAAGCATTAACTTATGAAGACGATTAAAGAAGCAACATATGCATAGGAAGCACTTGTTAACAATTTTGCTTACAACAAGATAATAGTAAGAACCAAGAACAACACATGAAATATCATAAATGGCAATTTCATTAATAAGAATATTGTAAAACCCGCTTTAAAATCCTTAAGATCATTAAATGCATGAAATTACGCTCAAATTAAAACTTTTTAGTTAATTAATGTAAGACATGAATCACGAACATTTAATACGAACGTTACGTATATAAATTAATTATTATAAGTATTACGTATGTAAACATGAATATTAATGCACGATAAGTATTCATGTAAAATACTTAAATCATACAAGACATAAAACACGAACATAAAATATGAGCACACACGATAAATATTTAGGACACGAAATAATGAATGTGCATGTGTGTGTGTGGGGGGGTGGCGTCCAAAGCAAAGAGAAGGGAGGGACCATGGCCCAACCCATTACTAATCCTTTTAGCAAACAAATAACGCTCCATGATTTGCATAAATATATATCACAGTAAAATAATAAACCCCTAAAACTCCTCCTCCTTGCTTCTCTTTGGCCGCGACATCAAGAACACCCACAAGGACAATTTATTGCCTCTTGATCTTTGATTTTACAACGGTATCGTGTTCGTGTTTCATTCCTTTTTAATCATAGGCAATTGGTATTCATCGAATCCTTTTCTTTTAATTATTCATGTTATAAACCGAGTTCTTTAAAAACAAATGGATAGAATATGAAATCATAGAAGATTTGACAAGACTAAGGGGATTCGGGTATGGTTTATTGGTTTGCACGCAAACCGAGACCCATGAGGGTCTCGGTGGTGTTGGTTTCCCACCAGCCGCAACCTTTGTGGTGGCGGTGGTGTTTTGGTTTAAGCAGCCGCAACCCCAACTGCTCATGTAGTGGGGCGCGCAGGCAAGCAGTGGGAAACCGAGACCTATATTGGTCTCGGTGGTAAGCAGTGGGCAGCCAAGGGGAACCGCAGCAGCCGTAGTGGCAACCAGGCTTGGCCAAGGCTGTGCAGGCAGCAACAGTGGCACCGACTGAACTGTCGGTGGCTGTTGGGTGTTCGACCGCAAGCCACAGCCGAATGACTGTGGTGACGCGTGTCGTTCGAGGCGACACCGAGACCTCCATAGTCTCGGTGGGAGTTTCGAGTGAGGTTAGGTTACAACCAAACACACCAAGGGGGTGTTTGGCTAAACTTTTACAAATACATGTATTATTTTAATTATTAATTAGTTTAATTAAAAACATGGTTAATTAAATTATTTAATGTTTATGACTTAGGGTATAATTTATTTATATAAAAATCATGATTTATGTATGTACATTTTATTTAAATAAAACTTATGAAAAAATAATTAATTACTTAATTATTCATGTATTTTTAAATTAATTAAAACTTAGCTTAATTAATTTACATCATTTTAAAGTAAATTTAATTATTTAATCATGCAATTTATTAATTAATAATAACTTATGATAACATGTAATATCATTATTAATTAATAATTATAAGTTAAGACTAAATATTTAATCATTATTGAACTTTACAATATAATTAAACATGGCATATTATAAGCTTATTAAAACTATATGTTATATCATTTAATTATTTAATAAGCCTATTATTAATTATGTAAACATGTTAAATATGGAAATACACTAATTATGGTAACATGTTATGAAAACATACTAAATATGGTAGCATGCTATTATGGGAACATACTAAATATGGAACCTTTCTATTTTTGGAAACTATCTATTTTTGGAAACTTACTAATTATGGAAACTTTCTACTTTTGGAAACTTACTATTTTTGGAAAGTTACTATATACGGAAACCTGCTATTTTTGTAATTACTATATATAGAAACCTGTTATTTTTAGAAAGTTACTCATTATGTTATAACAAGTACTGTAACACTTAAAGCATGAATTACACTAATCTAAAACACATGAAACATTAAGAATCACATGATTAAACAAGAACAAGTATAATAAGTAAGAACACGTCAAGTAAACTAATTAACGAGTACGTATAAGTAAAACAGACACTTATTCATCTCCCTTTATTATGTAGCTATCGTGAAGTCGGAGTGATCTTCCGCGTTCGTTTTCGTCTTCATTTACTGGACGTAAGGTACGGATATTCCGTCCTTTAGTAAGGACACTTCCTTCCTATATTAGGAATCCCTGTTTGCAGCCATCTGTTTTCCCCAGTAGTTTACGTGTCTTAAACACTTTCAGTATATATTATGTTTATTTTAGATTGCCTGAGCTATATACATGCATGCCAGTTTCACCTAGTTATGGGGGTTCCATAACCATAGCACTGGATGCATCGGTGTTATGACTCTTCTGCGGTGAGAGTGATTACTCGCGGCGTCCCTTTACAGTATTTGGCCTATGTTATTATTATCATGTGGGGCGAATGGATGCATCATAGGACAAGTTAGTAAGATTTCATGGTAACTGCGGTGTGTGCCTTGCATCTGTTACAGGAGCTGATCCCTCCACTCATACTATTATAATTAGAGGCAACCCCTCTAGTTGCATGATGAGGTCACCCCTCTAAGTATCCATGCACGTTGATATAACATGACCTATATGGGCTCCAGGCATATTTAAAATACAGTTTTTTAGAATAAACTAAACATAAGTCTTTTCAGAAATATATAACTAGTCTTATAAGCTTAAACCAGGTTCTCCAAGACATATATATTCCGTTGTTTTCATTTCTTTTCATTACTTGCTTATGTTTATGCTTTACATTCATTGTCATATATCTGCACACTGAGCGTATTACTCAGCCATATTTTTCTTTCCAAGTCCCAATACGGCAGGTACTAAAAAGCAAAGCTAGGATTCAAGAGTAGGTGCATGGGATGGAGGCGCCTAGTCTTCTTTCTCTTTTAATGCATTTACATTCTTTTGCTTTGTTGTATATTGTTTAGTTCTTTCCTTACATTCTATACTTATGCATTTGTGTGTGGAGCGTATGTTGGAGCCGATGTTTGTTTTCGGTTTCCTTTATGGTCATTTAATATTCTAGACATTTACCTTGCATGCTTTGATGAGACGCCATAATTACTATGTAACGGTCCATTTATCCAAATGGGGTGTTACAAATATCATAATTGGGAATCGAAAGCAACGAAGCTTTCAACATTTGTCAACATGGAAACAGTTTTGAATTTTGTTAAACAAGATTTTTACAAAAGCATGGATAAAAACATAACTTATTCATCTAGGTCACTTTCCTCAAAAATAACAAAAACCCTTTTCCTTCGCAGCACGCTAACATGTGATGGAATGTATTCTCCTTCCTCATCTTCGTCATCACTTGAGATGATGATGACGTCCTCTGAATTCCAATTATGTAAATATGTTTATTCGTCTTCATTATCACTTAAGATTACAATGGCATCATCCTAATTCTATTTAGTTAACGATGAGTTGAAGTAAGTATTAGAATGTTGTGGAACAATGACAAGAGGAAGAGCAAGATGAAATAACAAAATCAATAGATATATAAAGTTAAAAACACTTGGCATTGCAAAAATAAGCTAAGAAGAAGTAGAGAAGTATGGTTGGTCGAATTGTAGTTGTAGTATAGATGGTGGTTTATATAGGATGGAATTTGGGTTTTATCCAAAATTCAAATGTTGTGATTTGTCAAATGATAATTATGAGAAGGGCTAAGTACTAAAAGAGACACAAGTACGCCCAATGGTCCCCTACCTAGACTTTTTTTTCAAAATTCCAAAAAAGACTTGTACTTTTGATCAACTGATCTACCTACTTAATAATTTTCCACGTGTCCAACTGATCAACTTCTTTTATTCACAAATATAACTTAAATTACAAATATACCCTCATCTTTATCTTTTTATTCCCACCCTTACCACTCCATCACCACCACCACTACCAACCTACCACTTCATCACCACCACTACTACCAACCTACCACTTTATCACCACCACCACTACCAACCTACTATTTCACCACTACCACCACCACTACCAACCTAACTCTGATATTTTTTTCTCTCTCTTTGTTTTGACATTGTATTCACAGATAATTTCTTCTGTATTTTTAGCACTTCTATATATGCTATTTCATCGTTGAAATATAAAATCAGAACATAGCAAAATAAAGGATAACATATAAAAACAGATGACAGTCATACTATATACATTTCCTAATCCAAGAAAAAACAAAAAATATTGATCTCAGACGTCTTTAAGATCAAAATCAAACTAAATCCGATGAGTTCCATATACAAACTTCCAAGTTCAGCTCCCCACATGAATTAAGATACGCAAACGGAACCAAAAGAAAATTTGAAGGAGGAATTTCATCAACCTTAGCTCTGAAAGATTGTGTATACGCTTTTAACCTTAAAGAGTTGTTTCCTCTTCCCGATACAAGATAATATAGAAATTGCTCACTAGAAGAGCATGGACCAATACAAGTAATCATGATGGTATGACCTATGTTTTCTGTCCCTTTACTTAGTAAAAAGAAGAAACCATTTTCTGCTGCTTGGAGCACGAGAAAGCTTTCATCCATTCCTAAAGAAACATTTAACGGGAAATTGTATTGGAAACGCAGTCCCGAATCCCAATGTTGGGTGCTAAAATGATCTGACAGATTTTCAAAGTGACCCGTAAAGTTGCAGGTTGGAAGAGGGCATGCAGGTAGTGGTGGTGGTAGTGGTGAAATAGTAGGTTGGTAGTGGTGGTGGTGATGAAGTGGTAGGTTGGTAGTGGTGGTGGTGGTGATGGAGTGGTAAGGGTGGGAATAAAAAGATAAAGATGAGGGTATATTTGTAATTTAAGTTATATTTGTGAATAAAGAAAGTTGATCAGTTGGACACGTGGCAAAATATTAAGTAGGTAGATCAGTTGATCAAAAGTACAAGTCTTTTTTTGAAATTTGAAAAAAAAATCTTGGTAGGGGACCATTGGGTGTACTTGTGTCTCTTTTAGTACTTAGCCCTTATGAGAATATGATTTGTACTTACTCTCATTATTCTGTGTTTTGTCAAATGTTAGATTAGGAAATATAGGAAAAAAGCTTCATATATATCCATAATTAATTGTGGAAAACAAGTCTGTAAATGCTTTATATGTGGTAGAGATTAGTTGTGTGTTCAAGTCATACTTTCTTAATAAAAAGATTAGTAATATTAATACTTTAAAACTTTGATTTAATGAAAAGTGTCAAATATGTTAATACTTCATTGGTTCATAGATAAATGTTTACTATTTTTTAGAGTCACTTTTTTCAACTTCGACTTTGAATTATTTTACTTGTGTTATATAATTTTGATGAAAATTACCCAAGTGAAAATATATTTGAAACTAAATCAGTCATATATTTTGCATCTATTATTATATACCATAAATCAAATAATTTAAAGTTAAAGTTAAAAAATAACTTAAAATTTAATAATAGATATTTATTTAAAGATAGTTGATAGTAGTAAAATAATTTTAAATGCATTAAACTTAAAATATGGATAAACTTTTTATGGTTGGACGTGTGTTTATTATTAGACTATTTTTTAAAAAGTCATGTAATTACGGCATAAACCCTTTTTCGGATTTGATGATGACTTATTAAGACCAATTCTAATAAACTAATGAGTGGTATGTTGTCATTTCTTTTTGACATATATGTTTTTTTGAAACTTTCTTTATTTAGTAGCGGTTTTTGTTTGGCAGTCCAATCCTGTTCTAAAAGCATTTGGAAATGCAAAAATATTAAGAATTAAGAATTCAAAGATGCAAATATTTCTAAACATATCCTAGTGTCTTCTTTTTTCATGTCTTTGATTTGACTGAATGTTGTTTTATGGCGGTTGTTTTGGTAAGTTTGTGGATATCCAATTTAATGATCGAGCGAAGATATATGGAGCTGCAATAATAAATTATTTGCTGGAGCGATCACATGTTTTTCAAATATTTGACCCTGAGAGAAACTATCACTAATTTTACATGATTTGTACTACACCTCATGAGGTAATCAATTTTAATTCATCTTCCTTAAACGATGTAGGTTACCTCAGTGGTACCTTTTTATTTTCAAAATATTTCAACCTGTTACTAATCCCAAAGATCATTGTATCAATGATCAGTGGTTTTTGAGTCGTTAGTGACGGTTGGTGGTTGCAATAAGAGGTTGTGATAGATGGTACATGTAGCGATTTGATATGGAGGTTGTGGCAGTGGTGATAATCAGCGGTGTAGTGGTGGTACTGGTGGCGCTATTGGTATCCGTTAATGATGGTGATAGAGTGTGATGCTCTCTGGTAAACAAAAACATACTTGAATGCATGGTGAGGTGGTAGGGGCTGGTGGCAGTGGTGGTGGTTGTGGTGGCAGAGAGAGGTGGTGACGTTGGGAGGGTGGTGGTAGCGACAATGATGGTGATCAGTGCGATATTGGTAGGGGAAGAAATTAATGATACTTGGTGGCGGCTAGTGGTGGTTGAGGACGACGCCATTGCAACAGATGATTGCGGACTTGTGGTAGTCGGCAACGATGACGATCTGAGGTGGAGGTGGTAGTAACAGCGATGATCGGTGGTTTTTGGGTGGTTATTGGCGGTTGGTGATTGTGATAAGTGGTTGTAGTATATGGTATAGGTAGAGACGGGATGTTGAGGTGGTGATGATCGATGGTCTGGTAGTGGTAGTGGTGGCGCCATCGGTAGCTGTTAATAATGGTGGTAGAGTGTGTTGGCGGCATCGGTAGAGATGGTGATTACTGGTGGAAACATACACACTTAAATCTATGGTGAGGTGGTAGCGACCGATGGTAGTAGTGGTGACGGCAGAGAGTGATGGTGGTGTTGGGAGGGTGGTGGAAGCGACAATGATGGTGGTCAGTGATGGTGGTGGTGAGAAGTAGAGACACACACATACCTCAATGTATTAGCTCGAATTCATTACCCACAATTTACTAGAGAATGGTTCATTACCAATAATAGGTAATGATTACCTATATATCTCATAACCAAGCACTATTAGTTATTATCATTCTTATCCCTTACCCCCTAAAACGTCTAACCAAGCACATCATAAGTATTTTTTTATTGAGTCGAAGAAAGCAAATACTTGCAAACATGCCAGGAAAATGTTGTGGAAGCCCATATAAGGTTCAAAGTATCCTTAACGAGAAGATAAATTGAAGATGTGTATGATGATAAATCTACATACATATTCTTCCCGTCTCAACTTATTTGTCCACTTTACATTTTTAAGTCTTTTCTCTTCAACTTTGGCTATAAATTAATTTTTCCGTGTTATGTAATTTTGATAAAAATTATTCTAATAAAAATATACTTAAAACACAATTCATTCATATAGTTTTTCATCAAGTATTACATAACATAAAAACTTTAATTTAAGGTCAAATTTGATGAAAAAAATATATATATTCAGGCGATTCGTTTGCTTTGAGTCATATGTTTGTACTAACCGTTTTCGTGGCTTATGCAGTAAAAGCTCTCCAAAAAAATACTAATAGGTCGTTTGCAATAAAGATTCATCAATAACGGTCTTGGAAATTTTCATTGACACTGGTGACAGCGTCTAGAAATTTTATGGCATCGTCTAATGCCCTGATTTTTAAATTGATTTTTCTAATATTTAAAAATTTATTTTTGCATAATTTCGACAAAATTTAATTATTTGAGTGTTTACAACGCCATAGTAACATTATTATAATATATCCTATCTTTATTTGCTACTATGTTATTATTTTAAATTGCCTGAGCTATATACATGCATGCCATGTTTCACCTAGTTATGAAGGTACCATAACCATAACACTTGAGGCACCGGTGTTATGACTCTTCCGCGACGAGAGTGATTGCTCGCGGCGTCCCTTTCAGTTATTGGCCATTTATTTTATCATGTGGGGCGAATGGGTGCATCCTAGTACATGTTTTGTAGATTACACGGTAACTGTGGTGTGTGCTCTACATCTTTCCCAATTTTACAAGCATTACAAAAGTGACTATCAAACTTGATCTTGGGGAGATGTCTTACCAACTCCTTAGAGACCAAAGATTGAATTAAACACATATTAGCGTGACCTAATATCCTATGAATATGTGTCTCTATCCGTGTGTAGTGCTCAAGTCCTTTGGATGAGAACGCAACTCATGGATTATGGCTTTCACTTTAACAAAGTTACTATTTATTGTGATTCATAGTCAGTCATAGCCATATCCTACAACCCGGTCCAACACTCCAAGACCAATCACATAGCTGTTCGATTCCATTTCATAAAGGAGCATGTGGAAAGAGGAACGATCGAACTGTATTTTGTCAAGACAGACTACCAACTCGTTGACATCTTCACCAATAAATTTATTTTCACTAGTTTAGCAACTATCTTAAATTATGTGTAAGAAGAAGCTATGTACTCACAATAATTTTTAAATCTAGTTTTATGTAATTCTAGCATCACTGTTCGGGCCATCATACTCAGAAGACATTCTATAAACGTTTGAGGAGCGAGGGCACTTTAAATCGTAAACCCAACCACTCATACAAATAACTACACAAAGCAGTCAAAGTAGCAATATCCATCACATCTGTTGTCATGGCTTGCGGTGAACCACTAGCCTTAACAAAGACATCAAAAGTGTGAATCATCTCATCAGATACTGGTTGGTCTTGGTGAGATGAAGAAGCGTGTACTTCTTCAGAGGGGTTAGGGCTTTGGTGAGAATGAAATGCGAGTTTAATGTGAATCCAAGAGCAAAGATCAACAAACTAACCTCCAATCATATCGGTAAGGAGGTTTAACTAAATAATAGATTTAATAAATAGTTATCCATTCAAATAGAATAAAATGTTGAAGTGATTGTACTGATCATCAATATTGACCTTGTCAATGTCATCCTTGTTCTCACAAATGGATACTTCTGTAGCCATCTCTGCTAACTTTTCAGTATAGACATGAACTTAAGACTTTTCAGTATAAATATGCTTTTAAACAACTTCCAGGTTTTCCAGGACTTACGCATATAACGCTGCTTTTCAAATCTTTATTTATGTTTCAGTTATTCTTATCATGTCATTATATCCGTTTGCTTGTGGAAATCATGGATAAATAGATAAAACGATTGAAGCAGAGTCGTGTCCCAATAGTTAAGGTACGATGGAACTCTAAAATAGGACATGAGAATACTTGGGAACGTGAAGATCAAATTCGAGCTAAATATCCGTATCTATTTTCTTAGTAACCCTACTTTGTCATCCATATGCATTTTGTGGCTAAAAACCCTTCCAACACCTCTACCATAGATTTTATTTAGTTTTGCTTAATTCATACTTACATTCTAGCATCTTAATAAGACGAGATGTGACTTGGAAAGCGAAAGAAGTAGTTACTTTAACCTCTAATATTGAGTCTTTTGTCACATAAAAAGTTCTCAACGGATCATGTTTCAATTGTGCACATTAAAGAACTTCTTTCCTGTATGTTGGAGCATAGTTTGGCTAGGCCGGTCTGACGACTCTCCTGGGCCGTTCGTCGTCTTCTCGGATCCTGAGTAATGCTGCAAACAATAAAGAGCCGGTTAGACGTGGACCCGAGGCCGGAGCCCCGGGGTTCACCTCCGACGGTCAAGTCAGTATCGATCGATATGTTGTATAACAGGTGTGGTTAAGAGAGAGAACCTGATTATAATGAGACCCCTACCCCTCTTTATATAGGCTTAGGGTTTCTTGAAGGATAAGTTAGGTGTGTATGGGCCGCGGGCCTGTTGGCCCGGGCCTAATACCGACTATACGTTGATATGTCCCCCAGTCTAGTATGATATGGTTCATGATCATGTTATGCTAGACTCATTCGTGTATCATGCTCACTAAACAACCGCGTGCGGCTTGCTGCTAGGACATCCTCGTAGGTTGTCCGTAACATATGGCTCCACTCGTAAATGGACTACATTTAGCAAAAGGATGATGGGTTGGGGTTGCGAATAGTGAGCGAAGCCACTATACGTCATCATGTCCCCCCAGTCTAGTATGCGTGGTTGTCACTAGGTTACTAGACTTTACTCCATATCTGCTACTTGTAAGCGTATCCACGTCGAAAGAAATGGGGAACCCGTGTACGTAAGACGGGCGGGTGTGCTCGAATGCTTGGTTTCCCGTGATTAGACGGCAAGGACCCCGTAAGAAGAAAACGTGTTCTATAGCCGGGGTAACACTGGCATTGGCAAGGTATCATTCTTATTCATCTCTAACGTGGGGATGGCAAGAAGGTTTTGTGGAGGTGGAAGTGGAACCCGTATGTTGCATTGTGAATATTTTGAAGGCGTACTTCTTGTACCCACTGATGATGCAACATAATGCGAATATTGCATTCGTCTTAAGGCCAACAGAATTCAACTTCTGTGGCAAATGATGCGGATATTACATCCGTCTTTTGGCCACGACATTTTGATAAGCACTTCCAAAATTTGTCACAGTTTTTCCTGGATTAAACATAGTTGATCAGGCTCCATCTAATTAAGTACAAACGATATAAATTTTGGAAATTTACTCTTAGCCGGGCCAAGTAATTCATCACGGAAGACGTACTTCCGTAACAAAGATATGTGCCAATGGAAGACGTACTTCCGCGGCGAAGATAATGAGCTCGTGGAAGAGATACTTCCATGGCGCAGAAACAAGCACGCGGAAGGAGTACTTCCGCGGCGAAGGAATAAGCCAATGGAAGAGATACTTCCATGGCAAAGGAAGAAGCGCGCGGAAGGAGTACTTATGCGGCGAAGGAATAAGCCAATGGAAGAGATACTTCCATGGCAAAGGAAGAAGCACGCGGAAGGAGTACTTCCGCGGCGAAGGAATAAGCCAATGGAAGAGATACTTCCATGGCGCAGAAACAAGCACGCGGAAGGAGTACTTCTGCGGCGAAGGAATAAGCCAATGGAAGTGATACTTCCATGGCAAAGGAATAACCCGGCAGAAGGCGGACTTCTGCGGCAAAGAAATATATCCAAAGATATTTGCGTGTCATGCACGGAAATAGTGGTATTATTATACCCTGGTAGCCCCCCAAGTTTAATGGTGCTAAACTCGATTAGTAATATTAAACTTAATCAAGTATTCAAAAAATTACGGTCGCGTAGACCAACGCGAATGGACGTACCATAGTCGCGTACAAAAGATAGAGATTAGGTTCGAACGTGCAAACCAACGCGGATGGATCTTGCCATAACCGCGAATTGTCACATAGTATAAGATGTATCTTAACTAACTTATGGGATGCGTTATGCTATTACGTACGGCGTACCGTTACTACCATAAGGACGGTCAAAGTTTTGACAAAATTTTGTTAGACGTGCACAGTGTGTCTTTTGCAAGTCCATCATGAGTCATGTGGTTTGCGTAACTTACTACAACGTCTTGATAGTAAGGTGTCTAACAAGGATACATGATCCATGGTCGTTGGGGTTGCATCCCTCTTACACGACAAGTTGAATTATTAGGTTCACTCAATCCTCTTATTCCGCCTGGGAACGATGTGTACATGTACGCCCGTAGGCAGAAGATATCCGAGTGTACGGACTAGCACGGATGGACGTACCATGGCCGCGAATGATAAATATATTATATTAAAAAAATATATGTAATATAACTTACCGATTTAAAAGATATATAATAGCTTTTATAAGAATATCATAATATTTCCTAAAGAATATCTTTTAGTGATTTAAATGATATTTGTAATATCCGTTATTAATATATCCGAATATGCGGATTAATATGGAAGACGCGGCTCATGACCGCAATGAAAAAATAAAATATGACTTAACATATAGACGAGCACGGCTGGACATACCATGACCGCGGATAAAATAAAATAAAATAATTGTTGGATGTGCAGATGAGTGCGGATGGATGAGCCATGATCGTGAATCCCGATATTACTACGTCGGGTCGCGACATATACGAAAAATATATTTAATCAAATTAAAAGATATATGTAATATCTCTTTGCCAATTTAAAAGATATATGCGATATTTTTCATAAACATAAAAAACATCGATAAGATTTTTGAATATAAAAAACTATGGACAATATATTTTAAATATCCTACTACCTATTTAAAAGATATGGGTAATATATTATCCATTATCAGAATATACTTTTGCCAAATTTAAAGATAAATAATATATTTTAGTATTTTAAATATGATATGTGTGGTATCTTTTATTAAAATAAGTAATATATCCGAATGTGCGGATTAATATAGAAGACGCGGCTCATGACCGCAGTGAAAAAATAATATATGTTGGAAAGTTCGAACGAGCACGGCTGGACATGCCATAACCGCGGATAAAAAATAAAAATAAAAAACAAATCCGAACGTGCGAACGACAACGGAAGGACGTGGCTCATAACCGCGACTAAAAAAACAAAATATGCCTGAAAATATTTTCTTAAAGTATTCACTTTGTCTTTAAAAATACCAAAGTTTCATGAGTGATGAATCTCATAGCCGATAATAGTCAGGTTTGACCTGATGATGTACTTATCTTAAACGAATGTTTATACGACTTATTTAAAGAATCATCAAATCCGACCTATATGGGATAAGTTGAAATAGTCATAAAATATATCATATATATATTTTTTATTAAAACAAAACATGTTGGTAATCTCGTTACCAAATTTAAAGATGGTGACATCTTTTATCTATACTACATATAAAGGAAAAACCCCAAAACATTGAATGTTGAAAAATGACTTAATTATAGAATTGTTGAAAAATTAAATGCATACAACTGGATATAATAGGAAATGTTAAAAAATTAAACCATAAACAATTGCATAAGTTACCGGGTCACGGGTTCGACCACCGGATTAATTTGGTCGAATAATTTGGTCACGGGTTCGACCAAGGGTCAACCCGGTCGAATCATCGGGTCACGGATCAACCATCGGACCAATCTGATTGAGTCACCGGGTAACGGGTTCCACCATCGGGTCAATCTTTTCGAGTCACGGGTTCGACCATCGGGTTAACCTGATCGAGTCACCGGATCGGGGGTTCGACAACCCGGTCAATCATGTCGAGCCACCGGGTCACTTGTTTCGACCACCGGGTCAATACTGTCGAGTTACCGGGTCACGGGTTCAACCACCGAGACACGGGTTCGACCACTGAGAACGGGCTCGCCTACCGGTTCAACCTGGACGAGTCACTATCTATCGCTAGGCATTTATTGGGTCACGAGTTCGACCACCGAATCAATTAGCATATCATTAATTATATGTCGTTAGGTAATTCCGCTGCTATGCGCGGGTAATCGTCTAGTTAATTTAAATGGCATACATGATTCATGTAAAACCATGCGTCAAAACTAACTTCGATAATTACGATATTAATCTGAGTTATAACCGTAACATTCGCTTATGCGAAACACTTTTGTTAGATCATGATGTATTGTTACAAGGTATAGTTTTTCATGTGATATAAAAGGTCAAGTGGTCTTGATGGCGTAATATGCGTTATCATGCATGAAAAGATCAAGTGGGCCTCATAGGCTTTATGATGTAGCAAATTAAGTGTTGCGCATGGAATGTGTAATGCAGTTAATAAAAACAGAAGTACGAAAGTTTTAGATTTACCGAGACATGAATCTTTATTTTCCGTTAATATGAGACCACGAAACATGGTTTAGTCAGGGTCCCACGGATGGCGCCAACTTGTTGGAGCATAGTTTGGCTAGGCCGGTCTGACGACTCTCCTGGACCGTTCGTCGTCTTCTCGGATCCTGAGTAATGCTGCAAACAATAAAGAACCGGTTAGACGTGGACCCAAGGCCGGAGCCCCGGGGTCCACCTCCGACGATCAAGTATTGATCGATATGTTGTATAAGAGGTGTGGTTAAGAGAGAGAACCTGATTATAATGAGACCCCTACCCCTCTTTATATAGGCTTAGGGTTTCTTGAAGGATAAGTTAGGTGTGTGTGGGCCGCGGGCCTGTTGGGCCGGGCCTAATACCGATTGTACGTCGACACTGTCAAAATTGGATGCCTTGTCAGACCTGATAGAACAGAATAAGTGTGTTCAGTCAGTCCCTACATTGGTTTTAATAAGTTATTCTAAGTAAATATGTCTAAAAGGTGAAAATACCCATTTTGACCTAATTTATAAGCCATGCATTGAAATGTTGTACCTTGTGCTTTAGGGTACTTGTACATTGTCTTAATATAATCTTATAACCTTAATGAAGTGCTCCTTTAGGTTTCAATACCAACAACTGATTATTAACATCAACTAAAAAATAACATCCGACACTAAGCAGCCCTTTAATTTCATTTTGTACAGCTACTTTACGAAAACACAAACAACAGTTGACTTCAAAAGACCAAGGTGAAATATGGCTATATTTATTATTGATGTGTATAAAACATGTCAAGTATTGAATGCACGTCGATCCTCTACACGAGTCGAATGACTCGTTAGTTGTCATGTGGGTCTACTCGACCATCTCTCCCAAACTTGTGGAGATGATTATTGACGACGATACTTCCGCTTATGGTTTATGGAAAAGATTGAAGGATCTTTTCCATGATAATAAAGACGCTCGTGTTACTGAACTTGCTTAAACCATCGCTTTGAATTAGGGTTGCATATGACAACAGTGGCTAGCGCTAGCCACTATCACATATGTTCTAACCACTGTTGGAAAAACAGTATTATCCGATATACAGTCTACCCACTGATAAGTGTTGTCTGATATTAGACAATACATGCTGAAGGATATCAGATGACATTGGATCTCTAACAGAACTCGTGGACAGACTGACTAAGTCTGCACATTTCGTGGCAATATGAGAGGACGACAAGATGGAGAAGTTTGCAAATAAATACATGGAACATGTGGTGGCAAAACATGGAGATTCTGTGACAGAAATTCTGTCGCCGATTACCATGGACAGATTCACGACAAACCTGTGTAAGGTTAGCGACAGAACAACGACAAAAAATTATGTCGCTAAACGTTCTGGTGGTGATGTTTGTTTGGCTTTGTCACTTCGTGCAACCGAGTCACTAGGACTCGGTGGGCTATGGTTAGGTTCGGTTAACTAAGGAAAAAAGGGGTGTGTTTGGATTTAACCAAAAACTAGAAAGCTAACTAACACATAAAATGCACAAAGATATGTGAATCGGAACATCGATCACATAAACAACTTAGGATTAAAATATTAATCAAACCAACACAAATTATTAGTTAGATAACACCAAATCCTAGGAACAAGAAGCTGAGCACAAAGTACCCGGCTTGCGCCGGGGCCCCCCCTGCCGTGTGTTGCGTTCCCACCGAGAGCATATATCTCTCGGTTCTCACTGCTTACTAACCAACAACCCCTAGAAGGGGTGTTGGTGTAGGTTAAAATAACACCTCATCAATCTCCACCTCTATTTTTCAAGTAAGATAAGATTTTTTGCCAACAAACTGTCAACACCCAACCCTCCAAGCTTGGGATCGTTTCGAATGTGTATCGATTATCGTGAACTTAACAAGTTGATTGTCAAGAATCGGTATCCATTGCCGCGGATTGATAATTTGTTTGATCAGTTGCCCTAATAAAAGGGTTAACCCGGTGCAATATCATTAGTGAATATATCCGATGCTGCAATGATGAAACCCTAAAACTATGGTGTGTTTTGGCTTGGTGGAGGTCACGGCTAGAAGAAAAAGAAAGACAAGAGAGAGTTTTGAATATTAGTGTTTTGTGATCAATTATCTTTCCTTTATATGATAGATTATAATTAGTATATTATATTTGGCATTTTTACATAGATATTATGTAGTTATATTGCTTGAAACATTGTTTACCAAGGATTTCTAGTTGGTGATCTAGACTATTATGTACGTTTATTTGTACTTAACTTTGTATAGTTTGTTCTTATCATTCTTAGGTATTATTATGTCTTCAAAGTATAGTTTACATCTTTTCAAATGTCTTCTTGAGTTCAGCGAAGGTGATCTTGCATTCATTTCCAAGAAGTCTTTCTTTGATAAGTTGTACCACAAGTTTCTCCATGACTTGGGTGAATGTTCGTATGAGCGTGCCAATGGATTCACTTTAAATGTTCTTCCCTCAAGATTTCAAACTTCGAACAGATATTTTATGATACATAGAAGATAATTGAACAGGAAACGTAAACAGATAAGCCGATTCGATAAGAAACCCCAAACAGATTTACGGTGGTTCCGAAAAGCTTAACTTATGAGGTATCAACACAATTAAGCATAGTGTTCGATTTTTCTTTTATGTCCATTTAGAGGGGAGTTAGTAAGGGTATTATTAAAAACAAGTACAGACTTAAGTTACATATAGCACTATTTGTCAACTTACTTTTTCTAGTGGCTGAAACAAGATGCCTTAGACTTCTAAATCATTTTTATGGTCCAAAAACATAATTTCAAGATCAAAAACTCTCCAATCGTTAGTGAATTGATACAATTCAGCAATAAAAGAGCGATTATCCTTTGTTTCAGTTGTAAGGTACACAATAAAAGTTTCTTAGACTTGCATAGATCTTTCCTAGGCTTCATTAGTCACCACTCCCTCGTTCTTACACGTTTTGGGGCAAAACTTAGAGCTTAAGGGTTAGAAATAATACGTTATTTTTATATATTTAATAAGTTTAATAGAGATGTATGATTTAATTATGTACATCCACCACCTATATAAACCATGCATATGCACCCAAAATTAATTATAAAGACAAATAATCAAATTTGTTTGTTGTATGGTCTCAAATATCAAATAATGTCTACTAGAACTGTTGATCAATTGCTTAACAAGATGGGGGTTCAAGGAGGAATGATTTCGCGGACGGTTGATGAAAATGGTTTGGTAAGAACGAAGATATTGGTGAAAAGACACGAACTTGAGCAAGTTCTTGATCGTGTTGCAAAGAAAACAGATCACAACAAACAAAATCATGATAGTATCTGACACGTTTCAAGATCACCAACGTCAAATTTGTTGGATCAATGATTGAAGGATATGAGAATGCGCAAATACCCCACGTTTTATTATTTACTTTTTAAACAAATCTTGTTTAATGACAAAAACCGGGAAACATGTACTGTACCATAATCTCCTCTAAATCCACCCTAATCCCAGCCAAAGAACCCTAATTCCCACTTCATCATTAACCTAAAATCACATGCTTCTATTTAATTCGGACCCCTGAAGATGTTCTTGGCGAGACTCGAACTCGAGACCTCTCGAAAAATACCTCCCAAGATTATCCTTGATGGCCAACTAAGCTAGTTCAGTTGGTAAAGGATTCAATAATCATAATGCTTTCTCTTGAGTTATGATTTTTAGTACTACCAGTGAAAGTGAAAAACATATGGGTTACTAAAAAATTCGTATTTAATTGATCTGATGTAAAAAAATATCTATAATTTTTTTATGAGGTTCACGAACAATTGTTAGGTAATAACTATGTCTCAAACCCGGTTTATGGGTTTGGGTCCATTAGGCTTTCTAGGGTTATTGTCTCTATAAATATTAATGAATATTAATGCATTACCTACGACTTTATTCTATATTAGTGTTCAACATTGCATCATGATCACGTAATCCATAATGTGTATACGGTGCGTCAAACACTAATAACATAGATCCTAAAAATTCCTCTACCTCCTCGATAAAAAGTTAAACCCTTTCATTTGCAACTTATGAAGTTCCCTCACTATAGAACACCAATTTGAAGATAATTGGGATGAACGAGACTCCATCGAAGGACCATATAAAGCACTAATAACCTGACCCTAAAGAGAACCATCCTTCAATAGGAACCACTACACCCATTTAAGAAGAAACGCTCGATTGAGAGCAAAAAAACTGGATACACCTTAACCACCGTGTTTCTTGGAAGCTAAAACCTTGTCCCAAGCTGCCCAAGAATTTTTTTTTTTCTGATTAGTCCGCACCATTAAAAAATCGACTGCGAATGGATTCCATATTCTCTCTAAAAATTACATAACTTAAATGCATAAAAATAAACATTCTCCATTTATTTGAGGTTTTCTTGGATTCCAGCCCTACTGTTACCAGTAGTGAAGATTTTTCAGGTCAGTCTTTGTTATAAACCATATATAAGGTAATATCATAAAAATAGAGAGAAGTTAGAGAGAGAAAGTAGATGGTTAACACTTTTACTATGTGAAAATAATGAACCAACACCTTCTTTCACACATGGAAGAGGGTGTATATACCCACGAGCTTGGTAGGCTCGTGGGCTTGTATTTACAACTTATTAGTCTAATGTCTTCATCTCTCCCTCTTAAGTTCTTAGATGTCATCAAAAAGACTTCGTATGTTGGCTCGAGACTCGAACATAAATGATAAATTAAGTAATAATTTCGTTATCGCGATTTTATGTATATTATATATATTTTTTTAAAAATGTAATGCTTATATGTTTGATTATGTTGTTGTTTTACTATGTATCGTGTAAATAAATTTAAACTCACCTCAATTATTATTTTTCAAATTTCATACTATTTTATTCTAAATAGTCACATATTAACATGATAGAAATAAAAGACTTTCTAAATTTTTATGGGTATTGACTGTATATCTCGAATTTTTAACCTAAAAACTTAAGATGTTTTTGGCAACATTTTGTGTGCAGTATGTTTCATAGTTTCATTCGGATTTTTTTACTCATGTGTGAAATCGCATTGTAAAACTAACGAAAACATGATAAGCAAAAAAACTCATTTAGAGCTCAACTTATAACATATGGTAATAAGTTTTATAATATTGGAAAAACATTAGACTTTGATAATGTTTTGATCTTCTTTTAAGTAAAATACTAGTTATAAGTCTTGTTGATGTACGAGGGTTACACATAAACCAAAGTTAATTTAATATATTGATATATAAAACTTTATCTTGCTTAATATTTTGCAATAGTCATATCTTTTATATAATAAAAAAAATTAGATTATTTGAAAATTTTAGTAAAAAATAGAGGTTGTAGAAAAAACAATTAGACCAATAAAATTATTTGATTTTGACACATAAACAAAATTGAGCAATGTAATTCGTGAAAAAAAGTCAAAATTAAATTAAATTTAGTCAAAATAATAAATTTTGGTGGGGGAATTTGATGAAAACACAAAAAGATATATGTGTCAAATTTATGAAAATTAAAACTAAAAAAAGGAAGGGATTATTAAAGCTTTAGTGGTTGAATTTTAAATAAATTATATGAACTTAAGTGTAAACTTACAATTTTCTATATTTTTTTGATAACTTTATAAAATAAACAAAATATCCCCTTAAACTGTATACTCTGTAAACTTCATATCTTAAAAATACAACATATATGTCATACTAAAAAATTAATAAATCACATGATTATAAATATTCAAATAAAAACATAAATTATTGTCTATTTCTATTTTGACACTTAATAAAGTCAAACAATGCAACTTACGTAAATTATTATTGACATGAATATAAATATCAAAATGAATGCATGAAATCAGACATCGGTGTCAGATGAAAATAAATACACGAGATTATACATATTACAACAACATATATTTTTTCAAGGTCGTTATTTGTTACTAAACACACAGTGTTTAGAAAAGAATAGCTAATATTTCAGTTTAACAAAGTCAAATCATTTGTGCAGCGAATATTTATACAAAATATCAATTAATATTATCACATAATAAAAAATCATGTAAAACTCGTGGGTCAAAAATTATATTTTTTTATAAGATAATATCAAGCATCACAAAATTATGAATTTATAAATCGTGTACGTGTAAGGTCGATGTAAATGGTTTCTTAATTAATAATTAAGATATAAATATTTAGAATAAAAATATGGGCAGTAAAAAAAATATGAAATTCAAAAAATAAAAATTGAGGTAAGTTTATATTAATTTACACGGTGCACGGTAAAACGAAAACATAATCAAACATATAAACGTTAGATGTTTTAAAAAACATATATAATATACATAAAATCGAATAACAAAATTATTATTTAATTTATCTTTTATACTAGACGATTACCCGCGCATAGCTGCGGTATTGCCTGACGGCAAGTAATTACCGAAAACGATGTTTCGAGGTAAGAATAGAATGCAATAGAAAGTCTCGTAACATACGATAATCCAATTTTAGATAAATTCTCCAGTTCTCAAATAAGCATGTATCTCTAGTAATATAAAAACATTCAGTAAAACTTAAAGTAAACAATACATCAATTCTGAATTCTGAGATAATCTAATAACAGAAGTTACACTTTGCATAAAACATCTTGTTAATCTATTCAGCAGCATTCCCAATGATCATGTCAACATTAGCTTCAGACGTCACGTTCAAAAGGCTTCTGATCAGCAGACAACAAACATCCTAAAATAAAAGCAATGACAAACATCAGTTGTTTAGTTCAAATAAAAAAACAATGACAATAATCTTAATTTATGTATAGATTAGGTCATCAATGACAACTACAATTTACATGAAGTCCAAAATTATGAATACATAAGTAAAATCGAACATGCATGAGGTACAAACTCCTTATACAGAATAGGCTCAACGGCATAATCGAAACATGCATGAATAATGATTCAGCCTTTTACCATCTACCACTAATGTAATATGGTGAAGATCAAAAGGATGCAACTATACAACGTTTGCTATCACGACAAAGTCACGTATATTAATAAGAATGAACCTCAGTAAGGTAAAAATAATATGTGGGTAATGCTCGTTATACCAATAATATGTGGGTAATGCTCACGAGCCTTCTTACTGCGCCCCTTTCCTCCAAAGTAAAAAAGAGAACCTGTAAGTTTCAGATGTAGGCTAAAATGGTAAATATATTGTTTTTGTTTAGACAAAGTGGCAAATTCTAAGTTACCATATTTTGTAATCATAATAAAATATTTGGTGTTGTTCATTTTTAAGCATGGACCGATGATTTTTAAGAAACATAACTTGTGGAAAGATGTGCACTAAATATAAGCTTGAAGCGTATTAGTTGTCAAAAATAGTTATATATGCACTAAATCTGATATTTATATTGCATTATAATGTGTCTTCGTCTGATGTTTAGACTTTTGACCTACTATATATTTGCCACTTATGTTAAAAATCAAACTAATGCCTTCTTAGAAAAACAGATGGGCTGCACATCTACATTTATCATTATTCTTAACTAATACAATGGAAGTGAATACTTACAAGTGTAGCCCGAAGAGATTTCCTAAAAGATGGTTTCAGTAGAGCACAAGACGCATACTCGTCCGTGCTAAATGTTACATACAAACCATACAAACATCAATGACCTCCAAAAATAAATAAAGCACCAACACATACATGATCATTGATCAGGGAATGAATCTAAAGTTAAGGATATCTGAAGGTTGATGATAGAAGCTTAAAGACACTACCAAATCCGTTTACGACAATCCTATTCCGAATCTCTAATGGTTTAACATTAGACCAGTCCCTATCTAATTATTGCAGATACAGTACAATAATGAAAAGTTTATTGTGTAAACATATTCATTGGAGGATAACTTATGAACATGACTAAAAGACCGTAAAGAATCAAAACATCATAGTAAAGTTTATAATTTTGCACGTAAGTTTTTTAGGTTCAAGTTAATTCTAATTAATTCTAATTGATATGCGGATAATGTATAATTTTCTATTTCAATATCATCCTAACCTTGAAGAATATCTTATATACGATTATCCGAATTTATAGAAAATGTTATAAATATATGAGTAATTACCATCATCTTTAGGTTTGAATATATCTGGATATAGTTTACCATAATTTTAGTAGTAACCATATAGACGATGATTTTTATATACTTATTATAGTTACTTTGGTAACGGAGGTCCATTTGTGTGGTTCCTTTCAATCTATTAGTAAGCAGACGGAAAAATAATTAAAAAGGGACAACAACTCTAGGAAACAATAGTTGTAGTATGCTAATAGATACTTACATTCGACACAACGGGGTAGGTTGTGGTTCCTACACTTGTAGCTGGACACATCCTGCACGGCTGCATCGGGCTGAAAAGAATAAGATAAAAGCAATTAATACCGAATCAATTAGGATAATGCGTCACTGAAACGTTTGATTAGATGATAATGAAACGATTTCACCTGCTTTTTTCCACTCGCTTTACATATAAAATCTACAGATTTATAAAAAAACCTTCAAAGCTTAATTAATAGACGTGGTTTTGTGGTAGATGGGATTTCGAAGGAGGTTTGGGTTTTGGCGGAGGGTTTTGGTAGATGGTGGTATTTGGTGGTGGTATGGTTAGATGGTGGAGGTACGGTTCCAAGGTGGAGAGTTTTTGCGGCGGCGGCTGCAATACTAAGAGAGGGTAGGGTTTTTGTTTAGAGAGACGGGAGGGGAGTGAGATATTTCTTGTGTTTTTTATATTAAATACAGTAGTCGGTTACATGTGCATAAGGTGGACTCCACCCATTTCTTGGAGCATTAATTTTTTCAACAATTCCTAAAGTAAATGATTTTCAACATTCAAGGTTTAGGGGTAAATGCTTTATATATAGTAGAGATTCAAGTCTCGTACGTGTACGGGCATTAAAACTAGTTTATACGACTAATAATTATGCAAGCGGTATTACATAAAAAAAATTATTATGTATTATATATCAGAGTGTAAATAAATTTTATATTCTTTGTATGATATAAAATTTAGAGGGTAAGTGTAAAAGGTATCACTTAACACTATTTAATTCATATAAAATTTAACCACTAAAATTTTATTAATAACCTCGTTATCTTTTATGTTTTTGTTTTTCACAAATATAACATTTATATTTTTATATTTCTCCATCAAATTTATCCACCAATGATTTTATAATCTTTTCCCGACTAAAGAAAAGTTTAAGGTTTTTTTAAAAAAATACAAATAAAAAAAATCTTATTAAAAATATGTTTTTTTAATACAAAAGCACTCGCTAATAACGACTTTCGCTCCGTAAGGTGTTGAAAAAAGTTTTAAAGCATTCAATAGAGTCGGCTGTTTTTTTACATTATATTGTAGAAGCAACAGGTTTTAATTTCAAGAATTGTTTCTTTTTCTCTCTAATCTCTACAATAAAGAGGTTGAGGGGTCATTATAATGTCATTCTTTCATGCTTAATAAAAAACGGTTAAGAAGTTAAGAGTTTACCTTGTGCAATGTTTTTTTGTTTTTTTTCTTTTTTTTTTGTCGATACATAATTTGTTGCGGCATGTTGTTCTTGTTTGGTTATTCTAAAAGTTTATGGACTTAAAATTGATAGTCGTGTGATAGGATCGAACTCGAGATCACGGGATTGCACACATTACATAAAGGGTTAATTTATTTATTAAATATATTTATTAAATCAAACCAAAGCTTTAACTAACGATCGTTAATAATTAAAAGTTAAGTATTAAACGACCGTTATGGAAATTAAATATAAGCTAAAAGAAGGAGTCGGAAAGTTCCAGAAACCCCCTCTTGGGCTTGAAAACCGCCGGCTATAGGAGAACCAAAGGGAAGGGAAAAAGATTTTGTTTCCTTAAATTTGTTTAACTTTGGAGGAAAAGTTTTTCCAAGGGCTATATAAACAAACCAAGGCTTTCATAATTTTTTACTCCTCTCCTCTTTCTCTTGCTCTTAAACCGTCGGCCAAACACCCCCATATTAGGGTTCTTGGTTTTCGATTTTCTATTTTAATAGATCTAGTCCTAGCCCCTCTCTAGGGTTGTTGGGTAGATCCTCCATAGGCTTGGAAGCTTGGTTTGTTCGTGCTAGACTCACGATTAACTCGCCGTATTACGTGTGTAAAAGATCGTGATATAGTCTTGCTTTAGACTATATCCTGGTGGTGTTCGTGATTAACCCTAGTTGCCGATTGTTCTGTTGTCTTGTGGATCTTGCTAGGATAAAGGTATGTAACCCTAATCTTGATTAATTATAATTGTGTTAATTATGATCTTGTTAATTGCTTCCGCTGTATGTGCTTTGATCCATATTAGGCTTTTAAATAATTGTTATGAACTATATAAACCTTCAGTGGCATCGAGAGCCGTTTTAACATGATTATAATTATCAAGATCTAAAGTTTTTTTTAACTAATATTGATTTGTGTTAAAAATTACATGTTGTTTTTTAGGTTTTATAAAAATTAGGGTATTTGTTTTTATTGTTTTTTTTAAAATCATATCTGTCGAATTTTTAAAAAAAAAATAAAAAAATTTGTAGACCCTAAAAATACATGGTAATTAACTTTAGATGTTTTGCATGAATTAATTGTTATGTCATGTGTGGTTACGATCCGTAGGTTTTTAATTGTTAAGAGAATGTGGGAGATCCGTAATAAATATGCATGTTTTTACGGATCATATAATTTTGAATGCTATTTGCTTTATTTGATTCAAAATTTTAAAATTGGAGAAGACTTTTTATGTTTAATAAAAACCCTAGATTTGATGTTCTTTGAATAAATTGTTATGCATGTGGCTATTTGATTTAGTTTTTTTTGTACTACTTGTTTTCATGCGTTTTTTATTGTATGTTCTAAACAAGGGTAATTTTTTTAAGAAAAATAATATTGACTAAATCTTATCAAAATTAATGAATTGTTTTGAGATCTAAATTACATATGATTTGCGTTGATTAGAATCTCAAAAACAACTTAACGGCCTACTCAATTTTGGCAAACTATAAACTGGGTATAACGCACCGCTGGTCATGTACCCGGTTAAGGAAGGAGGTGTTATGCTTCAATGCTGACCAAATTCCCGGCTCGCCTGTGCGTTAAAATTGAAATTACATACGGTTGTTATTTGTATAATTATTTAAGGTTGATTTAACTGCATTAATTCACATCTGAAACACAATGAATAAGGTTATTGCTTTGTGCTTTAGCTGAGTTATAGAAAAAGTACGGTGTGAATTTAGTTGTGTGTAAAATCTTTAATTGGTTTAACTAATACCTCAACTTGCAAATATTTGATGAAATTTTAGTCTCACCAAAAAGTTTACTAAACTTATGTTATGGAGATGTATGCATGCTTCTCCATACATGATTTTGACACCAAAATATATACCCTAAAAATTTAAGTCATATGCCATCTAATTGACGAACACTTGAAGTTACAATTGTCGTCGTATGAGATTTTGGACGATGTTGTAATGGAGAGAAAACTTCATGACTGAATAAGATTGCACATGAAGTTTTTACGTTCTTTAGATTAGTCGACTTAATTAAGTTACTCAGTAAGAACTGGAAACTTAAGGCGTAAAGTAGGGATGAAACATGTTTACAATGCAAATGATTTTGGCAATGTAAATCCCTAACATATCTAGAAATTGCAAATTCGTTTGTCAATTATTGTTCGACAAGTTACTGTGTTTAATACATTTGTCACTAGCAGATCAACTGATGTGATAAGTCTATGTCAATATGGATTCTAGTTTTTCAAGGAAAATACTATAGTTTTATTACCGGGGTAATTTTATTTTCTTGAATTGTATTATCAAAAATACTAATGTTTGAACTTATTTCTGTAGAAATGGCTCAACCCGAAAACAATCTGACAATAAGCTCAGCGTTCAAAGCTTTCTTTGAACGGCCTGAACTTACTGGCCCTAATTTCAATGACTGGTATCGCTCACTAAGAATTGTTCTGAGAGCAGCTGGTACTATTGATATCTTGACTACTCCTTTTCCGGAGGATCTTGCTGAAGGAGCATATGATGCGGAAAGGCTTCAAGACGCTGCTAACGTTAAGAAGCACCATGAGGTGGCTGCTGTAATGTTAGGGAGAATGGCTTCATCACTTCAAAGGAAGTATGAGCTATTTTCACCTCAGCGAATGCTTGATGAACTCAAGGCTGTGTATGAAACGCCGCAAGCTGTAGAGATCTATGATTTGGTTGATGCTCTACATAGTTGCAAGCAAGCTCCTGGAAAGTCCGTAAGTGCCCATTATATGGAGATGAAGGGTTATATGGAACAACTCATCGCACTAGGACAACCCTATGATCATAATATGGCTATCAACTTGATCAATAGGTCCCTTAATAAGGACTTCAATGATTTCGTTCGTAACTATAATATGCATTGCATGGGGAAGACGGTTAATGATCTACATGCAATGCTCATTGACTTTGAAAAGAGGTTGAAAGATAAGGCATCCACTGCTACTCCTCAAGTACTTTATGTGCAAAAGGGTAGAGTGACTAAACCAAAACCGCAAGTGAATAAGAAGCAGAAAGGCAAAGGCAAGGTTGATAAGAGCAAACAAGTTGCGACTCCATCAAAACCAAAGCAAAACTTTGTCAAGAAGAGTCAATCTCAGAAAGATGAGACTTGTCACCACTGCAAAATGACTGGACACTGGAAGAGGAATTGCTCTCTCTACCTCCATGAGTTGCAAGAACATAAGAAGAAGGCTGAGCTAGCTGCTATAGCATCTTCAGGTAACTTATTTATGATAGAGTTATTTAACTTACATACAAATCAAACTCCTGGGCATATGATACGGGATGTGGTATTAACATTTGTAATACCCTGCAGGGATTTGAGTTGAAGAGGAAGCTTACCTATGGGGAACAATTTTTGCAAGTGGGCAATAACGCACAAGCAGCAGTTGAAGCTATAGGCATATTTAAACTAGTTTTACCTTTGGGTTTAGTACTGTTTTTAAATAATTGTCATTATGCACCTATAATTGTTAGGGGTATTATTTCCTTTTCTTGTATGCTGGATCTTGGATTTAATCACACGATTGATAATAATAGAATTTCTGTTTTCAAAGATGGTTTATTCTATTTTGATGTAATTTCTGTGAATGGTGTTTTTGAAATTAACATGCATGATAATAATTCCAAGAGGAAAAATAATTCTGTTTTTAGCATGAATAAGAAGAGAAAGTTAGACAAGATCTCTTCTTATCTTTGGCATTGTAGACTTGCCCATATTGAGAAGACTCGCATACAAAAGCTTCAACGTGATGGTCTTTTGGAAAATATCAATGATGAATCATTTGATAAATGTGAGTCTTGTATCTCTAGAAAGATGACCAAGAAACCTTTTAATAGCAATTTTGAAAGGGCTACTGAACTACTTGGTTTGATACATACTGATGTGTGTGGACCACTTAGACATGTGTCAAGGAAAGGTGTTAGCTACTTCTTAACGTTTACGGATGATTATAGCCGTTATGGTTATGTTTATTTACTTAAGCATTAACATGAGGTGTTTGAAACATTCAAAACGCTTAAAGTAGAAGTAGAGTTACAACTAGGAAAGAAGATTAAAGCTCTTCGTTCTGATGGAGGTGGTGAATATTTAAGTCAAAAGTTTAAAGATTATTTAAGTTAGAACGGAATTGTTCAGAAACTTACTTCTCCATATACTCCACAACAAAATGGTGTATCTGAAAGGAGAAATCGTACATGATTAGATATGGTGCGATCTATGTTTAATCTTACAACTTTACTGTGACACCCCCAAATTGAGTCAAACGCAACAGAAATAATATTTGGGTGTCAAGTAGGTGGATCAACAGCAGACAGAATATAGAGCAACAGATAAAAGATTATCCTTACATTTATTACATGATTGAAAGTGCAAATAGTATTAAAATAGTCTTTAACATTGTTCAATAGTTTGAATTATTCCCAATTTATAAAACCCCAGATGAGCTCTATAAATGCAGCCTATCATGATGCTTGACTCCATGCACACCAATACCTGCTTCAGTTTCCTGAGAAAACATGCTTAGAGAGTCAACATAAAGTTGGTAAATTCACAGGTTTAGTTAAAATAAGTTTGGACATTAAATATTCACTAAAGTAATGCACAAAGCATCGATACTTAAAAGTAATTACATTTCCATATTGCCCAAAACTGAAACTTGACAGTTAAGTCCTTAACAAATAAGGACCCTTCGCCTTATCATTATCAAGGCACCCATAACAAAAATATGTGATGACATGCGATACATCTGTTGTCCTGGCCTAGGCACAGTGAGCATGACACACCCAGATGGGGACGGTCAATCCCAAATAGATCTATTTATAACATTCATGTAATTCAATAATTCTAACAGTTTCGGATGCACGGGTCATGCGGGTTCATATACAATAGGCAATGTAATCAAAATTTTCACAGTTCGATCCATGTCCATAAAATAAAATATGTTGCATGTATTCTTCCCCATAAAAAGGTTTAAAAGTTTGTCAATATATAAAGTGGGGCCATGAACTCACCTCAGTAGTACAGCAATAAGTCAGTGGATAAATCTGATAAGGATGCTCACGATACAATCAACGACCTAAATAATTATAAGGTCTCAGTAAATGCATATCATAATGCATAAAAGTTCCAGAATAAATCTGTACATGCTTAAACTGGTTTTAAGTATTTTATTACAATACTTGTATTTTGTTCATCGTTGTACAAGTTCTAATAGTATTTATTTTAAGTATAAAATAAATAATAAGGTTTAATTAATCAATTCATTTAATTAATATTTGTACTTACGTTGTTTATAAAATACTTTAAATATTTATATAGGATAGTTTTATATACATTTAAAGTGATAAGAAATAAATATAATTAATATATTTATTTTATAAGTTAATCGTTTTTAATTTATATTTAATATATAAATAAGGTTTATAAACGTATAACATTTTATTTAAAATCCATGTTTACATAAAGTTTGTAACTATTAAATTATAAGTTTGAAAAAATAACAATTGTGACGTTTATTTAAGTTTTACGTTTTAAATAACGGTTTAAATATATAGGATTTTAAGGTTCGTAATACTTTGTATAAAATACGTTTTAGTCCTTTTAATTAAATAAATACCCGCGGTTAAATTACTTTTATACCCCTAGGGTTTTTAAATCTTTTAATAATTACAGTTTTGGTCCCTCCCTAGTTACACGTGTAACTAGGGTTTCTTTAAGTTTCAATAAATGGCAAAAATAGTCCCTAAAGTATACGGCTCATATTAGGGCTTATTAAAGTTTCACAACTTGGCAGTTTTAGTCCTCCAACCTTCGGCTTTATTTAAGTTTAGTTACAAGTTACACTATTGCCCCCTAGGGCTTGTATATGTTTCGGCAATTGGCAGGAATAGTCCCTAGGGTTACCTTAGGGCTTAATTAAGTTTGCTATCTTTGCATATTTGATCCCTAAGGTTTATATTAAGTCTCGGCTAGAGTCCAAAATGATCTCTAGGTTTTCTAAAGTTTACACAACTTACCCTAACATAATATTAATCCCTTTTTTAGTCCTTTTTAACACCTTTAAGTTTTGGATATGTTCAAAACACACCCCTAAACTCTCGGCAATATTTATAAGTGGTCCAAAAGTTTATGTTTTTGAAATATAAGTTTCTACACTTGTTTATTTAGATCCCTTTTACTTTATAAATTTATAAATCCAACCCGAAAGTTTATACTTGTTATATTTAATCCAAATTTAGTAGATCTATTATTTAAATCCAAAACTTCTTAGATTTATTATTTTAATCCAAAACTCTTATAGATTTATACTTTCAACATGAAACTTTATAAAATCATATTTTTGACACTAAAAGTTTTATAAAAACATTTATTTAGTGAAAATGATTATTTATTTAAGGCAACTTATTATAGTGAGTTTAAAACTAATCTAATAAGGCATAATAGTGATCTTAACATTTTAGGGCACCTAAAAACATAAATATAATGTTTCTAGTTATATCTAAACATTACAAGATTACCCAAAATAATATTATGAGCTTATAACTCACGTCCAAAATTCATGCATGGTTAGGTTTTCATGGTTTTTCAAGTTTAACAAGATCATGGTGATGTGTCCTTCATGGTTGACAAGTTTTTACATCATTTTATGTTATATCAAAAATCAAGTCGTGAGTCACCTTAGGTTTTTAGGGTTTCATTATTTGTTTAAATGTTAGCTTTACCAAGAATAACCATGTACACAATTAATATGTATGAAAGTAATGTATTAGAAAGATAGGTTTTAACTTGGACTTACTTGTTTAGATAGGTTTAAGAGTGATATGAGGATGAGTAGAAACAAGTGACAAGCTTTCAACAATGGAGGTCTTGGAGACCAAAAACAAGCCGTGGGCTTCACTAGGCTTCTAGGGTTCTTGTTCTTGATTCAAGGATCAAGGTTTCTTGTAGGATGAGCTTAGGATTAACCTTTAGATAGTAGGAGACATAGTATAGGAGTAGTAGATAAACTTGGAAGTTCAAAATGGTGGAAAGGTGGTGTTTTACTATAGCTTGAGAGAGAAAGATAGATGATGTGAGTTTGCAAATGGAATGTCTTGTGTGTTGTGTGTGTTTCGGATTATGACATAGAGAGAGGGTGAATCAAGATGAATCCTAGTACTTGGTACTTAGTATCTCACCAAGATACACATAATCTTTGATGGATACACTTGTTATTACACACATGCTCAAACTAGCAAACTTACTTTCCTTCCCAATTTGGTTTGTAACTGTGGGTTTCACAAAGTCAAAGGGGGACAAAAGCTTACATGGTATAGTAAGATGCATGAGGGTTTGAGTGTGTATGTGGTTTATGTAAGAAAAGTATGCTTAGGCATGTAATTGTGTAAGTGATGGTGTAAGTAAAGTATGGTTATGCATGCATTAGTATAGGGTGTTAGTGGAGTGGTATGATTACACTAGATTACTTATAAGCTAGTTAATCAAATGATGGTAGTGTATGCATGCATACATATACACGTTTGATATATGCATGGGAAAAGGGTCTTTGATAGAATTTTGCCAAGTGTTGTATGACAATAATAGTCCTTGTATATTATTGTAGGTATTTGTTGTGTTGTAGGTATTTTTGTTGAAGCTTTTAGGTAATTTAGTGAAAGTGTATATTAAATACATCACTAAAATTATTTTACTTAAATAAAGTAAATAAGTGACAATATAAAATAATGTACATTGTTTGTAAAGCATTTAGGTATTTATTCCTTTTAGGTAATATCTGTAAATATGTACATATAAAAATAATCCAAGTACTTAATAAATAAATTAAGTAAGGTTACAGTTTATCTCAAAATATGTACTGAGGTGATGAGTTTATTATTCAATCAAGTGGCCAGTCAGTTTCCAGAGTAGTCAATAAATGACTAAAGGTTCATATAAATGTAAAATAAATATGAAAGGTAGTATGACAATAGGTATATGATAATTAATAAGTCATATAAAAGTGAAATTACATAAATTCCAAAAATAAATAGTACAACAGTTGACAAAGTCAATAAGGTAAAATCAGAGGTTTTACATTTACCATTATCCTTTTGGGATTATGCTCTTGAATCTGTTGTTCGTATTCTAAATATGGTTCCCACAAAGAAGGTTGATAAGACACCATATGAACTATGGCATGGCAAGAAGCCATATTTGTCTTATTTGAAAATTTGGGGTTGTGAGGCGTATGTGAAACGTGACTCTAGAGATAAACTCCAAAAACGCTCAGTAAAATGTATCTTTGTAGGTTACCTTAAGGAAACTATGGGGTACTACTTTTATTATCCGGCTTAGAACAAAGTAGTCGTGGCTCGGTATGGAGACTTCCTTGAAAATGATCTTGTAAATCAAGAAATCAGTGGGAGAGATTATGATCTTGAAGAAATTCAAGAAGATACATTGCCTTCTGAAAATACTAGCGAAGAAATTCCTATAGAACCAGAAAGTCTGGGAGTTCCACCGGAATTAATTCCTCCACGTAGGTCTAAAAGAACCATACGTGCGCCAGACAAACTATGTCTTTACATAGAGGATGATGAGGAGGAAGTAGGGGATCTTGGTGAACCTGCTAACTATCGATCCGCAATGTCTGATCCAGAAAAGTCAAAATGGATTGTTGCGATGAATGAGGAAATGAAATCCATGGAAATTAACGATGTTTGAATTCTTGTAGACGCGCCTAAAATGCTAAAGTAGTGAAAAATAGGTGGATTTACAAGAAGAAAACCACCATGGATGGTGAAATACAATCCTATAAAGCACGTTTAGTAGCTATAGGTTTTACTCAAACTTTTAGCGTAGACTACGAGGAGACATTTTCTCCTGTAGCAGAATTACGAGCTATTAGGATTCTCATAGCTATAGCAGCATACTATGACTATGAGATATGGCAAATGGATGTTAAAACTGCCCTCTTGAACGGTCGCTTAGATGAAGACATCTATATGCAACAACCGGAAGGGTACATTGATCCTAAATATCCAAAGCGCGTGTGGAAACTTCAAAGATCTATTTATGGTTTGAAGCAAGCATCGCGTCAATAGAATAAGGGATTTGATGAAGAAATCAAAAAGTTCGGATTTATTCAAAATCGTGATGAGCCATGTGTATATCGCAAAGCTAGTGGGAGTAATGTAGTGTTCCTAATTTTATATGTCGATGACATATTAATCATGGGAAGTAACATTCCAAGACTTAAGGAAGTTAAGGATTATCTTGGTAAATGTTTTTCTGTGAACGATTTGGGAGATGCTGCATATATTCTGGGAATTAAAACATATCGAGATAGAAGTAGACGGTTAATTGGTCTTAGTCAAGATGCTTATATTGATAAGATATTGAAGATGTATAACATGCATAACTCTAAGAAAGGTTTTCAACCGATGGAGGTTAAGCATGAGTTAAGTCATGAGAAAGATGCATCAACACCCGAAAAGGTGGCTTACATGCAAAAGGTGCCGTATGCTACGACTGTAGGATCTATTATGTATGCTGTGAGATGCACAAGGCCTGATGTGGCGTTTGCTCAGAACTTGGTCAGTAGATACCAGCAGAATCAAGGAAAGTTCCATTGGACCGCTGTTAAGCATATTATAAAGTATATGAGAAGTACGAAAGATATATTTTTGGTATTCGGGGGTAAACCAGACACAGAATTGAATGTAACAGGGTTCGGTGATGCGTCCTGGTAATGTGATAAAGACGATACGAAGTCTCAGACGGGTTACGTGTTTGTCATCAATGGAGGAGCAGTTGACTGGAAGAGCAGTAAGCAGAAAACCATTGCTATGCATGCGACTTAATCCGAGTACATGGTTGCTTCAGAAGCTGCAATGGAAGCTGTTTGGATTAGGAAGTTTATTGGAGATCTTGGAGTGATGCCTTCAATTAAAGAACCTATTGATATATATTGCGACAATTCTGCTGCAATTATATTCGCCAATGACCCTTTAGTTATGAAAGGCGTCAGACACTTTAAACGTAGATATCACTACGTGCGAGAACAAGTGGAAGCTCGAGAAATAAAATTAATAAAAGTTCACACATATGATAACGTAGCTGATCCTTTTACTAAGGCTTTATCTAGGCCAAAGGTAGTTAAACATGCGAAGGCAATTGAGCTGCAACTAGCTAGCGAATTCATGCAATAAATCTGTTGATTAGTATTTGGATAAAGGATGTAAGACATTATTGAATTGATGAAATAAAGATTGGATTTTGTTTATTTTTCTGTTATTTGATTTTGTATCATATTTAACATGTTTTAATCCATGAGCATTATGATGTTTCTAAATGTCCGTTGTTGATTAATAATATGGGAGTATTATTAAACTAAGACAATTCAAAATAGTGACAGTGTATACTTGAAAGTATATTGGTCAATTTTGGATGATATTTGATGGATCAAATATTGGACTTATCCCAACTATATGATTTTACTTTGGATTTTTGTCATTGAGTAAATCATAAATAGTTATCCTTAGACCTTAGATAACTGAAAACTGCATTGATTGTAGTGCATTTCTGTAAGGTAACCTAACGCTAAACGTAACTGGTAGCTATAAGGGTTATTTTCAGAAGTGTTGCAAAGTTCATGTGTTTTGCTTGTAGTCAAAATGGGATTTGTTTCCTTCAAATTATTTTGAAGTATAAATACAGTTGGCCCCTCGGGGGAGTAGTAAGATGTTTGTGTGGCCATACCCAAATGTGTTTTGGTAATCTTGCTTTATCCATAAACGAGAAACAGAATAGTTAATGAAAGGAATGACTGAGATCCATATCCTTATTAACGATGTATTTGAAATGAAAGGATAATAATAATGATTATATATCATTAAAAGGTTTTGTCCAGGATACCTTACTCGAGTTGTACTAGTGGCATTGCTAGTGTAACTAGACGCTAGTCAATGTGATCACGATATTCGAATTTTGTCCGAGTGGGAGCTGAAAGTTTATGGACTTAAAATCGATAGTCGTGTGATAGGATCTAACTCGAGATCACGGGATTGCACACATTACGTAAAGGGTTAATTTATTTATTAAATATATTTATTATATTTATTAAATCAAACCAAAGCTTTAACTAACGATTGTTAATAATTAAAAGTTAAGTATTAAACGACCGTTATGGAAATTAAATAGAAGCTAAAAGAAGGAGTCGGAAAGTTCCGGAAACCCCCTCTTGGACTTGAAAACCGCCGGCTATAGGAGAACCAAAGTGAAGGAAAAAGATTTTGTTTCCTTAAATTTGTTTAACCTTGGAGGAAAAGTTTTTCCAAGGGCTATATAAACAAACCAAGGCTTTCATAATTTTTTACTCCTCTCCTCTTTCTCTTGCTCTTAAACCGCCGGCCAAACAACCCCATATTAGGGTTCTTGGTTTTCAATTTTCTATTTTAATAGATCTTGTCCTAGCCCCTCTTTAGGGTTGTTGGGTAGATCCTCCATAGGCTTGGAAGCTTGGTTTGTTCGTGTTATACTCACGACTAACTCGCCGCATTACGTGTGTACAAGATCGTGATATAGTCTTGCTTTAGACTATATCCTGGTGGTGTTCGTGATTAACCCTAGTTGCCGATTGTTCCGTTGTCTTGTGGATCTTGCTAGGATAAAGGTATGTAACCCCAATCTTGATTAATTATAATTGTGTTAATTATGATCTTATTAATTGCTTCCGCTGTATTTGCTTTGATCCATATTAGGGTTTTAAATAATTGTTATGAACTCTATAAACATTCATATTCTACTCTAGTTAACTAAGGTATTAGGATTAAAATGCTTCACGGTTTATTCCAACTTTAGTTGGTACTTCGTTGATCAGAAAAATTGCGGAAGCTACTTCTTGCGAAGTGAAAGTCACTATTAGAAAATTTGTAGCTTCAGGTTTTAGATTATAACTTTCTTTTGGTAAACACGAATTTTCGATTCGATATTACGAGTCAATTAATACCGACCGACTATTTTTTTGATAATCTAAACATGGCGCATAGGGGTGTAAACGAGTCAAGCTTTTAACGAGCAACTCGAGCTCGAGCTCGTTTAATTCGAGCTCGAACTTAATACTCTCGAGCTCGGGCCGATCTCGAACAAATATTGGTGTTCGTTTAATTTGGCGAGCCGAGCTTTGAAAACTAATATTAGGCTCGGCTCGTTCGAAAACTCGTTTAATTGTATCGAGCTGAGCAAGCTTAACAAGCCGAACAAACTATTCGAGCTTAACGAGCCGAACGAGCTTAGCATGTTAATAATAAATCTATAAGCATATTAGTTACATACACTTTACCTTACGTATTAAGTATTAGTATCATTTTAACAATCATAAACGAACTCTCGAGCTCGAGCTTGAGTTATAAACGAGTCTATCAAAGTATATCTTTTATACTAGAAGTTAGTCTAAACAAAATTAAAAATCGTAAAAGAGCTTCGAGCTCGAGCTCGAACAACAAAAAAACATTCGAGTTCGAGTTCAAGCCAGATTATAAAATTTTATTCGAGCTCGAGCCAAGCTCGAGGCACACAATTAATAAACAAGCCTAGCTCATTTAAACCAAAACTTGACTCGGCTCGTATCGTTTACACCCCTAATGGCGCATATAAACCTCATGGTCATCCTAAGCATTTATAATAGTGAACGTGCCTATGATTTGCCATAAATTAACGTATAGTATTTTAAATAAGCATTCTATGAAGTTTGAATACTCTCTAAACAAAATTTTGACATTACAAGTCGTACTTTCGTATAGATTAATTTACTTTTTCTATTTTGGACACGAAATATTTAGTTTAATGACTCAAATTTCTATTTATGATCAGACCCCATCTAAAATGTGACCACAATAACTAGTGGTAGTAAATTTGTACCCTCAAAGGGAATGGTTTTGTGTAAGACCAAATTAATGCGATGTGAAAACAAACCTTTCTTAGCATGTTTGTTTAGATGTCAAAATCATTTAAAAGATAATTCGTCAAAATGACTTCGTTTCTAGCCTTTTTAGAAGTGATCTACAGTATGCATTATTGTAAAATAGAAGACTTTTGTGTTATTTTCGTCTTTGAATCACTAGCATCGAGTTTGAGCTGAGTTCTCGGTATAACTTGGAACAAGCGGATTTTAAACTCGGACCAAGCATGTACTTTTACAGGCCGATTTCGCTTCTAGTCAGGCCCGGATATGGTATTGGGCCAAGTGGGCAATAGCCCAAGGCATCATAAGGAAAGGGGCATCATTTTATTAGTATATGTTACCTTAGACTAGGTTTTATAAACTCAAAATTTTTTGAACAATTTACGAGTACTGAAGTGGAGTTTTTTTAGGTGCAAGTAATATGTAACGGTGAATATAAAATAACTATGGGAAGTTATCAAAGTTGACAAAGTCACAATCAATTTTAAAAATAGAAACGTGAGTGTGGGAATATTTGATTGACAAAGTTATCAACTTAATATCCAATTAAAAGAAAAAAAAACAACCTACTTATTATTATTTTCCACTGGATTATCATTATTCGCTCAATTTGCATTGGTTTATCACTTTATCATCTACACTGGGTTATCATTCGGTCAAGTGGACAAGTAATCAAGGCAATTGAAACATTGAAGCACATATTCTTCTCTACTCTCCGGTTATGACTCGTGAATTCTTTCATAATCACTCTGTGATTTTATCAGGTGATAATATTATATGACTCGTGAATTCTTTCATAATTTATTTTATACGTATTTATTTTTTTATTTTTATTATCTTGCTATTATATTAGATAATTTAAGCTAGAAACTATAATGTTGGGTCCGTCACAACCGTCGGGTGGTCAAAATAGAATACGAAAGCAAAAAGAACAAGAATCTAATAAAGCTCAGTTTGGAGCTTTGGAACCGTTTGTTGTTAGACAAAAAAAATAGTAATAATGTTTATAAAAAAGTTGAAAATCGTATAAACAATGATAATGCGAAAAGTGACAATATTAATGTTAATGAAACTAATAACGATGTTGATGAAATTCATGATGTTAATGTTAAGGAAGATAATGTTGAAAACGTTAACGAAAATGACGACGTTGATGTTTAAGAAAATCATGTTGAAAAAGTTCATCAAAGTCTACCTAAAGTTAATTATAATATTTTTGATGTAAGAGTTTGGGATGGTTTACGTTCAAACATGAAAAACGAACTTGTAAACAAATGGCTTCTTAGAGTAACTAATTTTGATTATCCAAAATTCGAGATTTTTTAACCATACCCGTCACGGTCGCATCCGCAGAAAGAAGTTTTTCAAAATAAAAGATATTAAAATCTTATTTAAATAGTACGATGAGTCAAGAGAGGCTCAATGGGCTAGCAATATTGAGTATAAAAGTAGTTTTTTAGCAACTTTTGATTATGACAAGATAATCGATTAATTTGCTTCAAGAAACGCATGAAGACATCGATTTAGGTGATAAAAGCGGAATGTGTAATTTAAAGTTTATATTTTTGTATCGTAACATTTTATTTAATAAGTAAATTCGACGTGGGGCTGAGCCGTTTAGCTTGACTAGGTTCCAAATCCTAAAAATTTGTGTGTTTTTATTCTTAATGGGGCATATTTTAGTCGGCTCGCCCCGGGCATCAAAAACCTCAGAACCGGCCCTGCTTCTAGTGCCTTAAAACTTCAGTATGGCTCATCTAGTATAACGTTACTAAACTATGCAAAAAAATTAATGGATACAAAAGCTTTTCATCATAAAATAAGATAATGAATATGAAAGCAAGTAAATGAGGCAAGTATGTAATTAAGATCTGCATTGCCTTTTCTCCTACAAAACCAACATTACTTCCACCAAAACTGTTGAAATATGTGGCTGCTTTTGTTAACAAGTTTATAAGTGCAAGGGGTTGGTTTGAAACTTTAATTGTGTATTATCTTACCGTTGGTGTTTTTGTGTCCTTTTTTGGTTTTGTGTTTATTTTGCAGGGACTAAAGCTGGTATTTTTGGATCTCAAGGAAGACTGGTCAAAGATGACGTTATTAACTAGGAAGTGGCGTTCATTTTTGAAGCTTGAGATACACACACACATTGTTCACTCTCTCTCTCCCAACAAATCCAAATATCTGTTATCTCCATCAAACGTTTATTTGTTCAAACGTTTGATTTATATTATCTTTGTTGTACTGAACCTTGTATTCTTGGGTTGCACTCATTTGAGGACAACCCTTTCTGTTTGTATGTTGATAGCACCCATTTGGGGACTATCCTGGATTCTTTGATTAATAGCACAAGGGGTGGTTGGTTGAGTGCTTAATACTGGTGTTTGATATTATTTTACATGGTATCAGAGCTAAGGTGGCTCTAGATCTAGTTGGATCTTGCTTCATTGCTCTTGTTTCGGTTGTTCTTGACGTTCTTGGTGGTGGATATTGTTGGCCGTCATCAAATCTAACTTTTTCTGAAAAATCAAAATTAGGGTTTCACAAACCCTAACTTTTATTTTTTGGGGGTTTTGATTCTGGTGACTTCCATTGATCATTGGTGACTTGGAATTGAGGTTTATTGTGACCAGATCTTTCTATTTCAAAAAATTCAAAATTAGGGTTTCTCAAACCCTAATTTTATTTTTTGGGGTTTTTGATTCTGGTGACTTGTGTTGATACCTGGTGGCATGATTTAGGGTTGTAAAACCCTAATCGCTTTTTTGGGGCTTCTTGTGCTTCTGGTGGTTCCATTTACTGACTTTTGTGTCTCTTGACTAAGTGAATCAAGAGCACAAAGTTTTTTTGCTTCATATATTGCACTGTAAGTGATTCGTGTTTACTTTTTCATTGACCTTTCTTGGTGGGTGCAAACTGGTTGGTTAACACCTTGACCCTCCAACCTAGATTGGTGTGGATACCTGCTCTGGCTAGCCACAATTCACCAAGTATTGTGTTGATGTTCTTGTAGTTCGAATCTGTTCTCCTTTATCTTTTTTATTAATTATTTGCCTTCTTGTTTTGTGCTATTTGGTGTTTTTTGTCTGCTTTGTTTATCTGTTTAATTTTGTGTTATCATGTCTGGACCTTCTCCTGGTGGTAGTTCTAGTGGTGGTCCTTCACCTACTAGTACTTCCACTAGCCACTCTGAATTAATTAGCTCTCTTGATGTTGGGAATCCCCTTCATTTACAGACTAATGATAGTAATATTGGTGCTTTGGTTAGTATTAAACTTACTGGTTGTGAAAATTATAGGGTTTGGGCAAATGCTATGAAAATTGCTCTTCAAGCTAGAAATAAAATGGCTTTTGTTGATGGAACTTGTGTGAAATCTGATTATGCTAGTAGTATACCTTTGTCTAATCAGTGGGATAGATGTAATGCCGTTGTCTTGTCTTGGTTGTTAAGTAGCATTTCTGAGGACTTGTATCTTAGTCAGGTCTATTCTGAAAATGCTTCTCAAGTTTGGAATGAACTTAGGGAAACTTATGATAAACTTGATGGTTCTATTCTGTTTAATCTAATTCAAAAGATTAATAACTTTAAGCAAAATGGTTTGTCTGTTTCTGAATATTATCATAAGTTGAACTCTCTTTGGAGGGAATTTGATATTCTTACCAAATTCTCTCCTTGTACTTGCAATGCTAGGACTGAGGCTGGTAAGCATCAACAATTGATGAAGTTAATGCAGTTTTTGATGGGTTTAGATGATGTTTATCAGCCAATTAGAAGTTCCTTGTTGACTCAACCTGCTTTACCTGATGTTAAAGATGCTTTTATGATTGTGTGTAGGGAAGAATCCCATAGGGGGCTTGGTTCCAACTCTGGGGCTTCAAAACCCCAGGTTAGTGCTTTTGTTGCTAAGACTGGTGATCAATTTAAAAATCAAAATAGAAACAGTTTTAACAACAACACTAATAGAAACAAAAACCAACCTTTTTCTCCTAACAACAATAGAAACCAGTCTTCTAACAACAACAATGGAAATGTGAGGTCTTCTTATAATTCTTTCAGTTGTACTAAATGTGGGTTGAAAGGGCATACTGTTGAGAGATGTTATGAAATCATTGGTTACCCTCCTGGGTACAAGAAAAATCCTAATGTTGTTAATAATAACAACACAATTTTTCAAAACAACAACAACAACAGATCATCTGGTTCTAGCAACAATGTTGATGCTTTTATTCCTAATGTGCTTTTACCTTTTTCTAATGAACAAATTGCCAAGATTATGTCTTTAATTGGGGAAAAGGAGAACTCTGTTGCTCAAACTAATATGGCAGGTATAAACTTCAGTTTCTTTAATGCTAACATATTTTTCAATAATCATTTTCACAGATTTTTTATTGCCAATATAAAGTTTAATGGATTGAATATCAATCTGGGGTGGATTATTGATTCAGGGGCAAACCAACACATCACTAACTCTATTAAGAACATGACAAATATTTTGGACATATCTGAACTTAATATTACCGTTGGACATCCTAATGGTACTGTTGCTAAAATAACTCATGTTGGTAATCTTAGACTTACTAACAATGTCATTCTGTTTGATGTGCTGGTTATACCTAAATACAAAGTTAGCTTGTTATCTGTGAACAAAATGATTAAAGATAGTAAATTGCATGTTGGTTTCAATGAGCATGATTGTGTGATTCAGGATTCGAAAAGGGAGATTGTCCTGGGGATTGGTAGAGAACTTGATGGCCTTTATATGTTTGATTTTGATTGTAAGATGCCTCTTGTTAAATGCAATTTGTCTGTTCTTTGTTGTCATGTTTCCAAATCTGTGTGGCACAATAGGCTTGGTCATCCCTCAGACCATGTTCTCAAGGTTTTAAAAACTAGTTTAAATCTGACCAAACCTGAACATTTTTATCCTTGTGAAATTTGTCATTTTTCAAAACAAACAAGGGGACCGTTTCCGCTTAGTAACCATAAGTCCACCAAATTAGGTGATCTCATTCATCTTGATGTATGGGGTCCTTACAGAGTTACCTTTAGAGAAGGGTTTCGATATTTTTTAACTATCGTTGATGATTTTTCAAGAGCTGTGTGGGTTTATTTGCTTAAGTCCAAAGATGAAGTGTTTGAATATTTTTGTATATTTTGTAACCTCATCCTTAACCAGTATCATAAGAAAGTTAAAATTATAAGATCTGACAATGGGACCGAGTTTGTTAACAATAAAATGGGAACGTTTTTTAGGGATAAGGGTATTGTGCACCAAACTACCTGTGCTTATACTCCTCAGCAAAATGGAATTGCTGAGAGAAAGCACAGGCATCTTCTTAATGTTGCTAGGAGTCTTTTATTTCAAGGGGGTATCCCTTTATGTTTTTGGACTGAATGCATTTTAACTGCTACTTACTTAATTAACAGGCTTCCGTCTTCTGTTCTTGCTGGAAAATCTCCTTTTTGTATGCTATATGGTAGTGAACCTTCTCTTTCCCATTTGCGATGTTTTGGTTGCCTCTGTTTTTGTAGTGTGTTAAATGTGTCTGATAAATTCTCTTCAAAATCTGAAAAATGCATTCTTATTGGTTATTCATCTTCAAAAAAGGCATATAAGCTTTTGAGTCTTGAAAAAAGAAATTTTATTTTTTCAAGAGACGTAAAATTCTATGAAACTATATTTCCATATAAAATGAAGTCTAATAAAGACATTTTTGATAATGTTGAGTTGAATAAGGAAAATCTTTTTGGGTCTGATGAAGTTAATCATAAAAACTTTTTTGATTTTTTTGAGTCGGGGCATCATAACATTGTAAGACCCAATGATGAAGGAGAGAGTACTCCTGATGATGATGGAGGTCATTCGGATGACTCCTCAAATGACATTGCAAGGATGCAGTCAATTGAGGAGGATGTCGATACCACATCATCAACAGATGAAAATCACATCTCTGAGGGCAATTTTTTCAACAACAAAATGTTCCTATTTTTGATACCAGCAATCAAACAGAAGATGGTCAACCTCCTTTGCCTGAACCTAGAAAATCTAATAGAATATCTAGGTTACCTGAAAAGTTGAATGATTTTGTCCTTGATGGTAAAGTGAGGTATGGTCTTAATAAGTATGCTAATCACACTAAACTTGCTCCTGATTTATGCTGTTTTATTGCTAATTTGAATAAAACTGCTGAGCATAGTTGTTTTGAGGATGCTATCAAAGATCCTAACTGGGTCCAAGCTATGAACAATGAAATGGAATCTCTTTACCTTAATCATACTTGGACCCTTACTGATTTGCCTGTTCATAGGAAAGCTATTAAGTCTAAATGGGTTTACAAAATCAAATACAAATCTGATGGGGAAGTTGAGCGCTATAAAGCTAGGCTTGTTGCCAAAGGCTGTAGCCAAAAAAGGGGCATTGATTATGATGAAATATTCAGCCCTGTCGTTAAAATGACAACCGTTAGATGTGTTATTACCATGGCTGTTCAAAACTCTTGGGGCATATTTCAATTGGACGTTAACAATGCTTTTCTCTATGGAGACCTTACTGAGGACATTTACATGATTCCTCCACCCGGTTTCTTTGATAAAAATGAAACAAGGGTTTGTAAGCTTTCCAAGGCCTTATATGGTCTTAAACAAGCTCCTAGGCAATGGAACAAGAAATTAGTTGAGACTTTGACCAATGCTGGTTTTATCCAAAGCATAAATGATCACTCTTTGTTCGTTAAGAACAAAGATGACATTTTTTTGGTTCTTTTAGTCTATGTTGATGATATTATCATCACTGGAAACAACAAAGATGAAATTGCTATGTTTAAGAGCTTTCTGAATCAGAAGTTCAAAATCAAGGACTTAGGAGAACTCAAATTTTTTCTGGGTATTGAAGTGCTTAAAGTTAATGATGGTTTATGCTTAAACCAGCGAAAGTATTGTATTGAGCTCTTATATGAGTATGGTCTTTTGGCTTGTAAACCTATCTCTACTCCTATGCCTGAGAATGGTATACTACCTCATAAAGAATCTTTGGATGATAAATTTTTGAAAAATATTACGGCATACCAAAAAATTGTGGGAAAGCTCATTTACCTATGTAACACTAGACCTGATATTGCCTATTCTATTCACTGCTTGAGTCAGCATATGCATGCTCCTCTTCACTCTCATCTTGATGCTGCATTTAGAGTTCTTAAGTACCTTAAGAATGCTCCAGGTGCTGGTATCCTGTTTAAGAGATCTGTAATACTTGGCTTTTACCTAGTAAGAAAGATTCGTTGATGTGTGTCTAATCGAATTGATCTAGGTTCTCTATGTGTGATTCAGTTTTATTTTGGTGAAAAAGAATATTTTTGGTTGGTTTTTAAACTTAAATGTGCAAGACTTAAAAGTAAATGTCGTTGAAAGTAAAGTGGCGTTGAAATTAAATCTAAATCTATTTAAAAGAAAGTGGTGCAATATTTAAAAACGTGATGGGAAGTAAAATAATTAAATGACTAGAACTAAAGCGTGACGGAAATTAAAATTAGACAAGGTATTAAAAACATAGCTAAAAATTAAACGAGACAAAATAAGAGAAAACAACCTCCAATCGGAATATATTCCGATCACACCTTGATCGGAATATCAAACCAAACCTGTCGGAATGTCAAGGTTGTCCAATCGGAATATGTCACTTACACCAATCGGAATAACCCACGACCCTCAGATCGGAATGATGAACCTACCTGATCGGAATATGGTGACCTGGTCGGAATGCTAATCGGAACCCCTATAATCGGAATACTATCACTACACACGATCGGAATATCCAAGTTCGCACCTCAATCGGAATGTGGCAAAGAAAACCCTCAATCGAAATATCTGTCACTTGTTCCAATCGGAATATCTCTTACACTTCTGATCGGAATACCAAAGTACAACCCCAATCGGAATATACAAACCCTTTTCCGATTATACCAATCGGAATGTAAAACCCCTTTCAGATCTTGACCAATCGGAATACGTAGGAAAGACCCAAAAATAAGCTAAGTAAATAAGCTATGATCCTAATAAGCACAAGACTAAATCCTAAGGTAAAACCGTGTAAAAATAAGCTATGAAACCGAAAGTTAACAACTTTTAAGACTCGAAAAAGATAAACTTTAAGAAAAACAACTTTAAAATGAAAATAACTTTTATAAAAACTTTAAAAACTTAAAGATTAAAAACAAATAAGCTATAAAAATCAATGATCTAAAACAATCAAAAGTTTAAAAACACAATCTTTAATCAAGACGCAAGACAATAAGCATAAAAATAATAAGATCAAGCAAGAAAGAAAGGTAGAATGAGAAAATTAAAAACAAGAAATTAAAGAACACTTACTTGGAAATTAAATGGTAAATAAAGTGCAAGACATGTAATTAAATGTGCAAGTAATTAAATGTGCATAAAATAAAGGTGGAAGAACTAGTTTGTCAATCTAGCCAACCATGGAAGAACTAATTGTCACTATTAGTCAACAAGAGGAAAATGAAAATGATCTAATCTATATATAGGGGAGATTAAGGCTTGCTTAGGAAGCTTCCTTAATTGCATGCTTAGTCCCTCCTTCTTTAATCTTCTTGTTAATTGCGCCATTAGTCCTCAAGCCTTCAAATCTTCTTTAATCTTGGACTTTAACGACTTTTGGCTCGGGATTTCTTTGGACTCGTCTTTTAATTCTTCAATAAATAAGATTTGAGTTCCTCGGCTTTAAGTGAACTTCCGTCTTTTGACTCTTTCTTCGATAAATCTTCAGAATTGGTCTTGGACTTCCGTTCTTTTTGCACTCTTGACTTCTTGACTTCGTCTTTCAATCTTTTTCTTCAATAAAAGTCCGTAAATGCTCGTGAATTCCCGTGTTTTCTCCACTTTTCACCTTTTCGTCCTAAATCACAACAAAAACACAAACCACGCATAATTCCGACATAAAAGACATAAAATACACGTTTTGGTCCGGTTATTATTGTAATTAAGTGGTAGAAAAGATGGGTGTTTACACACCTATCAAATCCCCTACACTTGACCATTGCAATGTCCTCATGCAATGCATTAGTTACAAAGTACGTTTACATTTTTCATCATAATCAATCCACGTTGGCCTTTATTAAAGAGATAGAAAATTAGAATCATACAAAATAAAGAAATCAAAAGCATACCTTGGGTTTTGAAAATGTTATGAATAATCATTATCCTCAAATTTTCACTTTCTCCAAACCAAGCTTAAAAACGAGATCATTGTTATTATAAGTTAGTAGACTAACACGAACTCATGTGGGCCAATTATTCACTTAGACTCCCTTATTCCTAGGGGTATCTCTTATATTTTATTGTTGTCTTGAATGATCACGAGGATACATTGTTTGACTTATTTCGATAGTTATTTAGTCTGAAAATAAAGTGAACGATTTAATCAATAGTTAGCTAAAGGACCAAATCTTTTAAAACTGCTTCTCGGGACCTCATAAAGTTCATATCTTGGCATAACTCGTTTCGCGATTTGAGACCTTTCTCGGACCGATATTTGGCAGCGACTTCATACTTCAAATCTTGAGAGACGTTCATGAAATTATGGTCTTCTCTTCATAATAGAATTTCTTCACTTGAAGTTTTGAGAGATTCATACTTGGACCACGACTTCTTCATTTTTCTCCAATCTTTATTTTGGACTTTGATATACAACGATCCGCCTCCTTTTATGACTTGGATCTATTTATCCTCATACCTTGTTAGGGTCTTTTCGGATACACTTCTCCATGACTTTTGGGGAGTTTTGCTTTACGTCGTGTGTCTCGATCCTTCATATTGATTTTCGATAAATGATTCTTCACATCACTTTGGATCTTTAGCAACAAAATATAGCCCTCATGCCTTGTTAGGGCCTTTTCGGACTCGCCAATCTTCGCGTCCCGCTTCAATAAGTTATGCCTTGGCTATGAACTCTAATCCATACCGAGCAACTTTTAAACGATCTGGGGCTAGAAGCTAAGTAACTTTTCAAATCGTACAACCTTATTTATTAGCAGATAAATTATTAGCAAGCGATGGGAGAATAGGCTTATAATTAACCCACATAAATTCACGAAAGAATACCGAACTTATAATTGGCTCTATCATCTCTCGTTCTCCACAGTTTAAAATCTCAAGTAATGAGACTCGTGGATACTTAGCCTATTAAATCAAAGTTTTGGGTTTTCGAGTCGCCTATAGGATCTTGCAAATTCTTAGACTCTTTCAAGTTTAGAAATCGCATCTTAAAGTTCCCTTAATAAACGACTCTCTAGGGTCAATTATAGGAACTTGCGAAAAGTTCTTGTTCTTAACCCGTGGGAGTTAAGACTTTCGCGTTTTATAGCTCCCTATATAAAAGCCTAGCAAAACTTGACTTAAACACGTTAAGGATACTAGCTAGAGTAAACTCGGATTGAGTCAAAAGATTCACAACGTTTGAAAATTAAAACCACTTATTAAACATTTATTCTAGCAAAGAAAGAAAATAACTATACAAAGGAAAAACTAATAGGCCAAAATAGATCAAAAATTTTGAAAAATGTCGAAAAATTGATATTCCGGTTAAAATGAGGACAAATACAAGGAAAAGACCACTTAACTTCGATAGAAGTCCCCCCTACACTTAAGATAAACATTGTCCTCAATGTTTAAGCATGTGGGAGTAAACTCCCCTACACTTAGGACATCGTGCACTTTGTTTAAATCTCGCTAAGGAAAGGACAACTAAAGAGATTCCTATTTTAATATTTGAGAAAATATATAAAATAGTGAATCGAAAAGAGTTTAGGATAGAACCGGGAAGAAGTAGAACACGGAATCACGGGTCGTCAAGAATCATCAAGAGTAGATCATTGAAGCTCGAATCCCTGATTAAGAAGTGAGGAGAGGAAATAGCAAGCCAAAGGGTCCCCCCTACACTTATGGTAAAGAAAGCGAAAGGATAGATGCATGGGTTGCCTCCCAAGAAGCGCTTGGTTTTTGTTAACCGAGTCGTGAGCCTGACTCGACCTTGATCATCAACGGAAGTAGCATGAAACAAATCCACCAGGATCAAAGACATAGTTTTCATCCATCAATAAGAACGAGCTTAAGGCGAACAAGGCAAGCCAAAGAAGAGTAGGCAAGGTTCCCTTAAGCAGTGATGGAGCACAGTAGAAGCAAGGATGAAGTGGTGCAAGCATGTCTTCAATGGTTCCAAAGATTTTTCCTTTTATTTCATTAGGTGGATACTGAGATGGCTTAAAGACTTCAATACCGGGGTCGAACACCTTTTCCTTTAAGGGAAAATAGCACTCAGGCTCAACCGAGTGTGAAGAAGATCCGCAAAGAAGCACAACCTCGTCCTTAGAAGTGGGACAAAGAGGTGTCAAATCATACGTGCAACGGATTTCGGTGTCGACCGGTTTCTTCTCCTTTGACAAAATTTTCTTCAAATCCAAAGTAGGATCAAGACGATAATCTTCAAAGTCCAAAGGAGGTGCATCACTCTCATGAGGGAAGTAAGTGTTGAGAAATTCAGAGAAATCTTCCTCAAATGAGTAATCGTCCAAAGTAGGATCGAGTGATGGCGGAGGATCTTCATCGTGTGAAGAATCGCTCGAAAGAGTATCAGCCTCATCAAAATCATCATACGTGGGCAGCTCGGGATACTCAGAAGTAAGGTCATCATAATCATCCGAATCTGAGCTAGAATCATCATCATCATAAGCATCAAAGACCGGTGGAGAATCATAAATGGGAGAAGCTTCCAAAGTAGGGAGAGAATCATCCACATCATCATGAAAAAGTGGATTATCGATGCAAGAGTCGAATAGAGGATTGTCGTAGATGGTAAAGTCATCGAGCACATTAATCATATTTACTGATTCTCGGCCTCCAAAAGTTGTACTAGTAAGCTTCCCCATTTTGAAAACTTGTGCATCATCCCCGACTCTTAAGATTAACTCACCTTCGGAAACATCCACTAAAGCTCGTCCGGTTCTCAAGAATGGCCGACCAAGTATTAAAGGAATACGAGGGTCCATTTCATAATCAACTACGACAAAATCGACCGGGAAAGTAAATGCGCCAACTTTAATGAACACGTCTTCGGCTATACCAACGGGGTAAGCGAGAGTGCGATTTGCAAGTTCAAGAGTCATCATTGTTGGAGTGAGGTCGGGCAATGATAGTGTTTTCCAAACACTTAGTGGCATCAAATTAATACTGGCCCCGAGATCAGCAAGGGCAGTAAATTCTTCAGTTTTGTTGAACACGCAAGGCAACACAAAACGACCGGGATCTCCAAGCTTTTCTGGAAGTTCTTTAAGAATAACTGCAGAGCAGTTTTCATTTAATCGAGTGTTGGCGAGTTCAATCAGCTTCTCCTTCTTGTTAAGCAATTCCCTAAATGCTTTAACAAATTTGGGCATGTGGACAAGTGCTTCAAGAAAGGTAATGTTGAAGTTCATTTGAGAAATCATCTTCACATAGCGTGACACTTCGGAGTCCTCCTTGGTTAGCATTTTGGACTTGCCTAAACGAGAGGGATAAGGAATATTTGGTTTAGGTGGGGAAGGTGCAGGTGTAGGTAAAGGTTGGGATGTTGAAGGGTCAGTCGAGGGAACTTCATCACGTCGCGGCGGAGACGGTAATGGTGCACTAATACTAGGTGTAGGAGGAGTAGGGATAAATGGTGGTGGGGTTGGTGGTCCTACGATGGTGACTCCACTACGGGTAGTAATAGCACTAACATTGGCTCGCAGATTAGTGACGGTGTTTGAAGGTAGAGAACTTGAAGTAGAAGGTTGAGCAGGGGGCAAGAAACTAGCAAGCATATTCTTCAAATCATTGGTTTGATTGCTGAAGGAGGATTGAATATCATTTCGAAGCTCGGATCTTATCTCATTTCCTTGCTTTGTGATATCTCCTTTAAGATTGATAATTTGGCTCTGCAGATTCTTGATTTGCTCACCTTGGGTTCTCATGATGGCCTCAACATCCGGATTACTGGGTGGGTTTTGTTGGGTGGGTGGGTGATAAGGATTAGAAGCTCTTGGTGGGATTTGGTTGCTCCTAGTGTAGTTGTTGGTGGGGTTTTGGTTTTGAGGAGAAAAACCGGGTGAAAGGTAATTGTTGGAACGGTAGCTCAGCAGATTTCTATCCCCTTGTTGTCTAGCTTGGTAATTGTCCGGTGAATAATTACCATAAGCTGCATACACATTTTCCGGATTTCCTTGTGTCGAAGGACAATCGGTGTATGAGTGAGGACCGCCGCATGTTTCACAAAGAGTAGCAACAACTTTAACTTGTTGTTGTTGTTGGTTTGAAGCCAAGAGTTGCATACTTCTGCTCATTTCAGTCAGCACACGGGTGAGTTCGGTCATATCAGGGTTTGCTGAGGTGGAGGAAACATTGACTCTCGGGTTGTTCCTTGAAGAAGCAGAGGAATCCTAGTTTTTGTGGTGAGTAGTCATGTTCTCAATAAGCTCTCTACACTCCTCGGGTCTCCTTTTCATGAATGTGCCACCGGCGACTGCATTGATCGTATCACGATCTCGAAAAGTCAAACCGTTGTAGAAAGTATCAATTAGAGTGACGGGAAGCATATTGTGGTTTGGACATCTATCGATCAAGACATTATATCTCTCCCAAGCGTCAAAAAGAGATTCATCGGGGTCTTGCATGAAACCGCTGATCTGATTGCGAAGGCTTGTGACCATGGATGGTGGAAAGTAGCGCGACAAAAAGCGTTGAATCATATCATCCCAAGTGTGAATAGAATTCTTCGGGAGACGATCAAACCATTTCTCGGCATGATGTAATAAAGTATGTGGAAAGAGTTGTAGGCGAAGTTCATCCATTGTGGCACCAGCCAACTTCATGCTCTGGGTGATAGTAATGAACTTGTCGAGGTGTTTGTTGGCATCATCATCAGGCAGTCCACGGAATGGGTTTGTTTGCACTTGCTGAATCATATGGTGCTTCAACGAAAACTCAGGAGCGTTGATTTGCATCGGCGCAATCGGTCCTCCTCGTCCAAACATGGTTGGTTGACAAAGTTCCTCCATGGTCCGAAGATCGGGCTGTGGAAGAGCATTGTTGTTATTATTATTATTCAGGTTCGGTGGAATGTTGTTGTTGTTAACACCTGCCATATCTAAATCTTCTTGAGGCTCGGGCTCTTGATAATTAGAAGATCTAGTACGCATACACCTGAAAATGCAAAAGAAAACAAAACCAAACACAAAGACAATATATATACACAATAAAGATAAAATCTTTTTGGATTTTTGAAATTTTTAATTTTTATGGTTTTTTATCAATTTTTAATTTTTATGATTTTTTTTTTTTTTTTTGAATTTTTTATGCAAGAAAAATAACGTTCACAAGTGAACGGATCCCAAAAAGCAACGTGTCTCTCACAGAAAACTGTTGATCTTAACGAAAAGAGCCGGCAGCGGCGCCATTTAATACTTCAAATCTTCTTTAATCTTGGACTTTAACGACTTTTGGCTCGGGATTTCTTTGGACTCGTCTTTTAATTCTTCAATAAATAAGATTTGAGTTCCTCGGCTTTAAGTGAACTTCCGTCTTTTGACTCTTTCTTCGATAAATCTTCAGAATTGGTCTTGGACTTCCGTTCTTTTTGCACTCTTGACTTCTTGACTTCGTCTTTCAATCTTTTTCTTCAATAAAAGTCCGTAAATGCTCGTGAATTCCCGTGTTTTCTCCACTTTTCACCTTTTCGTCCTAAATCACAACAAAAACACAAACCACGCATAATTCCGACATAAAAGACATAAAATACACGTTTTGGTCCGGTTATTATTGTAATTAAGTGGTAGAAAAGATGGGTGTTTACACACCTATCAATCTGCTAATCAAAGCATTTGCTCTTATGCTGATTCTGACTGGGCAAAATGCAAAGTGACCAGAAGGTCTGTATCTGGCTATTGTGTTTATGTTTGTGGTAACTTAGTCTCTTGGAAGAGTAAAAAGCAAGCCACCTTGTCTAGATCTTCTGCTGAAGCAGAGTATAGATCCATGGCCTCTGCTGTTTGTGAGATAATGTGGATTGTTAAGATCCTGAAGGATCTTGGTATGACTGGTAAAATTCCTGCTTTCCTCTGTTGTGATAACAGCTCTGCTATACAGATTGCTGCTAATCCTGTTATGCATGAGAAAACCAAGCACTTTGATATCGATGTTCATCTCATTAGAGAAAAGGTTGCATCTGGGCTTATTCGTACTGTGAAAGTGCAATCTGAAAAACAGATTGCTGATATTTTGACTAAAGGGTTGGGAAGTGCCCAGCATACTGAACTTTGCTCTCAACTTACTTTGTACAATGTCTTTGGCTTATAAACTTGAGGGAGGGTGTTGAAATATGTGGCTCCTTTTGTTAACAAGTTTATAAGTGCAAGGGGTTGGTTTGAAACTTTAATTGTGTATTATCTTACCGTTGGTGTTTTTGTGTCCTTTTTTGGTTTTGTGTTTATTTTGCAGGGACTAAAGCTGGTATTTTTGGATCTCAAGGAAGACTGGTCAAAGAGGACGTTATTAACTAGGAAGTGGCGTTCATTTTTGAAGCTTGAGATACACACACACATTGTTCACTCTCTCTCTCCCAACAAATCCAAATATCTGTTATCTCCATCAAACGTTTATTTGTTCAAACGTTTGATTTATATTATCTTTGTTGTACTGAACCTTGTATTCTTGGGTTGCACTCATTTGAGGACAACCCTTTCTGTTTGTATGTTGATAGCACCCATTTGGGGACTATCCTGGATTCTTTGATTAATAGCACAAGGGATGGTTGGTTGAGTGCTTAATACTGGTGTTTGATATTATTTTACAAAAACAATAACAAACCATTCAACAATGGCAACAATATCAACCAACCTTCGATTTCTCCACCTGGTGATCTCCGTCGTTCTGATATCCACTTTCCTCACGCCACCCGCTGATGCCTCCACGAGTGGCGATGAGTTTAGCTGGATAACAAACAGCAGAGCAGCATGTGGATGCAAAGACTCTATAGCCGAGTGTATGGGCTCACTAGAAATGGAAATGGAATCAGGACGCATGAGACGTATACTAGCAGCTGATAGGCATATATGCTATGATGCACTTGAACCGAATAATATACCATGTTCGCATAAAGGTGTGTCGTATTATAATTGCCGGTCAAGTCGTCAACCCAACCCGTATCAGCGTCGTTGCAGTACTATTACTCGATGTAAACGTTAATTTTTTGTTTTCTTTGTTGTTGTGTGAATTTCATGTTCTTAATGAATTTGATTTCACATAATAATAAAAAAGCTTAATTTAGTGATCATGTGTTTCACTACCATGGTAACAAATCAGTTTGTGTGTTGAATGCTTGTTATGGTGTTTGGGTTATGATATGAATATATGATAATCATGTTAACTAGTTTTCTAGGTGTTTTTCTAATGTTTTACATATTTATTAAAACCATTTCGACATCTTTCCATTTCGAATACTCTTTTAAAATTCTCCACGCATGAATAAGTGTAAAAGGTACTCCATACTCAGCACAATATATATTCGTTAAGTTCTTGCTGGATCTGGTCATTGGCTCAACTCTGCATCCTTCGAACCACATTAGCCTACACACCACGAAACTGAGCCATTTTAGGACGCAAACCCTTTCGTTCTCGTTTAATGAATTGTAGGTTCCAACTTTAGATACCTTAATTTCCTTTCATGTAACCTCAAACCTCAACCCAAAACCCGTTTGATTTCTTTGTATTCCCTTTATAACTATCCTCGGATGTAAGAAGGCAAGCTTCAATGCAATTTCCTATAGAACTGTCCATGGAAAGCTATGATCCCCATCCTCGTCATTTTTACACTTTTTTTGTTCTTTTTTACGGCTTTTTATTTGGGGTTAGAACTTCGTCGACAAAAGACTCATCATCGACCGAGTTAGACATACACGGAGAAAATTGAAGTTCTTACATTGGCACATTATTAACATTCAATGGATAGAATGTGAGAGAAATGGGTTGAGGTGGTAACGAAGAATTGCGAAATTATGCTGATGACGAATCGTACATTATATTTGTGGTTGATATATAATTTACATGTATGCATTTGCTTTCAAGTTTTATGCTAATATGGTTAAAATTCATTTTATCCCACATCGGTAGTAAAGTAAAAGTGGTGAAATCTTTATAAGTAAAGGTTTAATTTATTATCTCAAAGATGTTAAATGCATAACAAAACTTGCTATGTTGTGTCTTTGATTCCTTTTTTCATATGAGAATCAAAGTTATGTAGACACGGATTGTTTTGATCAAACTTCTTCGTATGAGAATCAAAACAAAAAATACAGGCATTCGTGCCCCTGTATTACTTACTTTTTTTTTAAGAGTGGTTGTTGATAAGAATAATTTTTGGCGACTCTTTTTATTTAAAAAAATGATTGAAAATACTTTTACTTACTCTAAAAGAGTAAGCATATACTTTTAGTGCCCCATTTATTACTTAATCTTTCGTATTTAATTTAGTAAGTAAATGTCAAAAATTTTGTACTGTTGGTTATGTTCCTATAAGATCACTGATCAAGTTGTTTAAAGGTAAGGAAAAACAAAAAAGAAGAGGCTCAAAATACTATTGGAATGGGACACTTAAATAGGAAAGTACGGGACAAACGCGCGGTTCCTTAAATAATCCGAGCCACGTAAAGGTTTTGTTTACGTTTATGTGTCCATGTCTATCTTTACTTATAGCATCCGTTGTGCAAGCGTATCAGATTATGTATGGATTAGATCTGCTGTCATGTAATTCGAATAACGACTCACATGTCATATTTTAGTTTTGATATCAGTTAGTTGTACAACTGATCATGAGTATATGTAGTATGCTTACGTCTGTTATCTTATATTTTGTAGAACTAGCTGGATTTGCATTTATCCAAAATTTTCACCATTTCCTTTCCAAATGGCATTTGAGATCTCCATTAAACCAGACAAAGCGTATTACATGTAAGATATCATTTGAATTTCCTTAATCGCATGCACTGCTTCATGAAAACTTTATATATTAACATATTACAATGTAGAGAGGTGATGAAAAACAAACCCCTTTACATGTATAAAAATTGCTATAACCAAAGCAGGTCAAGTTTTATGCTAATATGTTAAAATTCATTTTATCCCACATGGATAGAAAGAGAGAGTGATGAAATCTTATAAGTCGAGGTTTGATTTATTATCTCAAATAGGGCATCGAAAGAGCACAACAAGATAGGTTTGTTGTGTCTTTGGTTGTTTTGTTTTTTAGCTAATAACTTAAAAATGCATCTAACTTGACACTTTTTATCGTTTTGTGTAGTCATCTATTTTTTTTCCTATATTATCATAAAACTATGTGATTTCGTACATTGTGTGTACCCGATGACCTGCTTGACTGGTGAGCAGGCTGCCTTAACGACCATTAAGCTTTTTATTACAACGTTAGTCCTTTATATTAACGGCAATTAACATACACACTTAAAATTTGTTTTTTCTCAAAATAAAACGTAAAACCTTAGAAAAAAGTATATAACTTTATATTAAAATTTTCTTTAAAAATAGAATTTACGCATGTCTTAATATTTTTTTAAATATTATTATTTTTAAACATGTTTTAGTTAATTTTTTAATTATTATATAAAACGTATTTTATATAACTTAATTTTTTCGTACTTTATAAATCTTAATTTTTTGCAAAAAATCATGCAATTTTTTTAAAAAAATTTAAAACTTTCAAAAGTGAAAGCCAGTATTTTTCTTACAAAAAAAAATTGAAATTTTTGAAATTCTTTAATACAAAAAATGGTACCTTTTTACAAAATTTTAAACTTTTCTTATATTTATTTTATATAAATTGTGCATATATAACTTTTTTTAGAATTTTTTTTTACGAAATAATTTGTTTTTTGTGCAAAAATTATCTTTCTTTTCTAATCTTAAAAATTTCAAAGTAAAAAACTGCACTTTTTTTACAAAAGTTTTGGAACCTTCGAAATTTTTTTATAGAAAATCATACTATTTTAAAAAAAAATTAATGTTTTGAAAACTAAAAGTCGTACTTTTTTACAAAAAAAATCGGAAATTTTGATATTTTTTTTTTAAATTAAAATTTTCGAAATTATTTTTTACAAATGTCGTACCTTTTTACCAAGTTAAAAACTTTTTTTTGTTTTATATAAATTGTGCGTATATATATATATTTTATCTAAAAAATTCTTACGAAATAATTTTTTTCGCAAAAAAATTGCTTTTCCATTTTCCAAAAGATTTACTTTTCTGTCAAATATTTTTTTAAAAAAGTATGACATTTAGTTTTCAAAACTTCAAAATTTTTTAAAAAATAGTATGATTATCAGCAAAAAAAAATTCGAAGGTTCCAAAAACTTTTTTTTTAATGTGCGGGTTTTTACTTTGAAAATTTAAAAATTACAAAAAAACTAAATTCGCAAAAAAAAGTTTATTTGGGAAAAAAGTTTCCTAATTTTTTTAATATAAACACAATTCGTATAAAATAAAAATCACAAAAGTTTAATATTTTGTAAAAAGGAAATTTTGTAAAAAGGTACGATTTTTTTGTAAAAAAAGAATTTTTAAAATTTCATTTTTTTGTAAAAAGAAAGTGCGAGTTTTACTTTTGAAAATTTAAATTTAAAAAAAATAGTATGATTTTCTACAAAAAATTATGATTTATTAAGTACGGAAAAGTTAATTTATTTACAAGTTAACTAACACATGTTTAAAAATTAAGATTAAGATTTTTTAAAAGTTAACTAACACATGTTAAAAATAATAATGTTTTAAATATTTTTATATATACATGCATAAATTATATTCTTAATTTTTTTATTTAAAATTACATACTTTTTTTTAAGGTTTACGTTTTATTTTAAAAAAATTCAAATTTTAAGTGTTTATGTTAATGGTCGTTAATATAAAGGACTAACGTTGTAATAAAAAGCTTAACGGTAGTTAAGGCAACCTGCTAACCAGTCAAGTAGGTCACCGGGTACACACAATGTACGAAATCACAAAGTTTAATGATAATATAGGAAAAAAAAAATGGATACACAGAACGGTAAAAAGTGTCAAGTTAGATGCATTTTTAAATAATTTGCCCTTGTTTTTTTTTTCTCATACGAGAATCAAAGATATATAGACACAAAATGTTTTAATCGAACTTTGTCATATAAGAATCATAGTTATATAGACACAAAGTGTCTTAATAACCCGATTTCCTCACGCCGCCCGCTGATGCCTCCACAAGTGGCGATGAGTTTAGCTGGATAACAAATGGCGGAGCATCACGTGGATGATCTATAGCCGAGTGTATAGGCTCGGGAGAAATGGAAATGGAATCAGAGAACAAGTGAAGTATACTAGCAACTACTCCATTTAAACTTTTTCTGGTTTTTCTTTTTTAACTTTGACCATGAATAATTTTGTTTGTGTTATATAATACTAAACGAAAAGTATATGAATAGATTAAGTATGAAGTGTATTCTCATTTTATAATTTTTATCAAGTAGTATATAAGACACATAAAATTATTTACGGTATGGGACGGATTATGCTGGCAAGGTGTGTCGTATTATAACTCCCAGGGTGTATGGGCTAGAAATGGAAATGAAATCAGAGAGCAAGAGAAGTGTACTAAAAAATACTAACAGTATATAAGCTATGGTGCACTTCAATGAAATAATATACCATGCTCGCAAAAAGGTGTGTGGTATTATACAGTCAGATGGTCAAGCTAATCCGTATCAGCAACGTTATAATACTATTACTTGTTGTGAATATTTTTTTGTTGGTGTGAATTTCATGTTCTTCATGAATTTCATTTTACATAAGGCTTAATTTACTCATCATATGTTTGACGTACTAACATAAGACCAGCTGTTTTTCTTGTTACAATGCTCACATTTTTTATGTAATAACATTCCAAATCTACATGTTTAAATTTGGATGTTTTTTTTTATGGTGTTTGAGTTGTGATGCATTTGCTTTTAAGTTTTAGGCTAATATGGTTAAAATTCATTTTATCCTACATGATAGAAAGTGAGAATAGTGAAATCTTTATAACTTGATATTTAATTTATTATCTCAACAATCAAACTCAATTCCACAACAAAAGTTGATTTGTTGTGCCTTGTTGCTTGATTGTTTTTCATACTGAGAATCAACCTATATGGACACCCTTAACTCTACCACAAATGTTCTAATCGAACTTTGTCATAAAAAAATCAAAATTTATATCGACACAACCTTTTTTCAAATAATTTTTCTAACCTTTTTTCACTTTTTCTTTGAGTTTTTTTTTTTCCAAACAAAAGTGATAGAAAAAAACACTCATATGATCTTCAGCCTTAAAAATATAAATTTTCGCTTCTTCTCATTTTACCAACACCTATCTCCCACCACCACTTACAATATTCATTTGCATTTTTTGTCCATTTTGTGCGTTGTTTTTACATTTTCTACGTTTTTAAGCGGAATTTTACGCTTTCGTCCAATTTTTACGTTTTATACATTATTCTAAGGCTTGTGGAGTAGGCAAATAAACCCACTCATGAGTCCATTAGTCCAACATGGCAAAACCCCACGCGTAGATTGTCATTACTCCTATCCAAACCCCACGCGTAGGTTAAGGTCAAACCAAAACTTGCTACCGGTGAGTTTCTGCTTCTTGGTTACAAAAGTGTCGTCGGCCCCATTACTTGTTCTATAAAAAAAATATTACATACGTGCTGAAGAGTTGGGAAGAAGAAGATGACGACGTCTTTTACAAATGAAACATAAATCCTTTGAGTTTATAAGATGGGTTGGGTTTTGTGAGTTAAGGCCCATATTCAAACAAAGCCGACTAAGGGGGTGTTTCTTTTTCTTTTGGAACATCTTAGTGGGAAGCAAAAGTGGGCCCAAACTATTTAAGCCTCTTAGTTGAGAGACCCACTAAAGCTTCACTCTTCCCACTAAGATGCTTATTAAGAGGCATATATGTTCCCACTTAATTTGGTAAACGCCCCCTAAGTTTATGTTTTTATTAAGGTTATAAAACTTTTAATACATTTTAGCTCTTTTTATTCATGTTTAATATTGTTGTTATAATTTTTTTTTTATAAACATCACTTTATTAGAATAATAAGATTTACAAAAAGTTAGTGGGGAGCCGAGATACTATCTGAGCCCCCACTCCTTTAGCTATAGCAAAACTAATCCTGTTAAAAATATGAATAGCAGCACGTGCTCCAATGTCTTGAGTCACCGAAAACTTTCGGATTCGATTCAATAAGGTCACTGCATCCTCTAATTATTTTGTTTAATTTTTTAGTTTAAAATTATGAATACAAAAATAAAAGTGATAGTGGAAAGGTGGGGGTGGGGGCGAGTTTTTTTTTCATTAATATTCTTGAAATTTGAGTTTTTGGTGAGTTCGTGAGCGATGAGAGAAAACTGATGTGGCGCTGAGCTGACGGTGAGTTTTTTTTCACTGCCCCCAACCTATGTTTTATACGTATTCGTACACTTTCAGACATTTTTACGCGTTTGTACATTTTTAATACGTTTTTAGTGTTATTACGTGTTTTCATCGCTAAAAAACGAACACAAACGTATAAAAAACGCACGAATACGTAAAAGTTGGACAAAAATGTACGAATACATAAAAAATGGAAAAACGTAAAAAACACTAGTGAAAAGATGAAGAGAAAAAAGTAGAAACGAAGCAATACATTAGTATAAAAAAACAAATAATTTTTTTTATGTTGATGAAAACTTTAGATAAATCACTTCTTTTCAGACATGATTCGTAAATAAAAGGTAAAAACTATACAATACCATGGTAATTATCAAAATGTACCGACTTTAAGCACTTACAATTTAATCACTATACAATAACATTAAACTTTCAAATTGATTATAAACTTTACCAATATAACCGGGAAATGACTAAATTACCCTTGTTTTCTTTCCTTTAATTACATATATTACCACTAGAACATGATATTGATGGTGGTCCCATTTATTATTCCCATCAGCATACCAAATTTGATTTCCATTCATTATCAACATACGGATTAACCATCAACAATTCAACACTGATTCAATTCCGATATTGTGATCGACAGATCGAGAGATGTCGGATAGTAAAAGAATGAAACTTACTACCCGCACAACACCAACACAACAAACACAGTTAGAAGATATTCCATATGACTTGATCCAACGTATACAATCACGCTTACCAGTAAATAAATTCACCAAGTAGTTTTCAAAGGCTGCCTCACTGAGATTTGCCTCAAATTACAGCTTATTAACCATTTGTTTCTATATCAGTTGCCTGGGGAGATATTCTCACATTCAACCCGACACCTTCACTCGAGCAATATCACCATCTAGATCATCACGTCCGGATGTGACTCGTCGTTTCGATCTGATCCATGTTTTGATCTGATTCGTCATTCAAAGATTAGATCTTAATCGCTTTTATGTGGTGGTTTATGGTAGATCTGGTGGTGTATGGCAGGTTAATGGTGGATCTTTGGTAGTGATATATTTAGGAGTGTTTTAGTAATTTTTGTGTTTGATGAGAAAGAAAGAAGAGAAAGTGATAAACATGGTGGTCTGCAACTTTTTATGGTTTTCAGAATTTATGTAATATAAAATGTTAAAGAAGACGAGGGTAAAGTATTCATTTCAGGTCATACTGGTAAAGTTTATAATCAATTTGAAAATTTAATGGTATTGTATAGCGATTAAATTGTAAGTGTTTAAAGTCGGTATATTTTGATAAGTATCATAGTATTGTATAACTTTTACCTGTAAATAAAAAGGTAAACCTAAAAAAACAGATGAGGCAAAAATGTCTATCGAAGTTGTTCATTTGCTTCGATTATTTTTTCATTTTTAGAATCAAGATGTATAGATCACAAATTTTAATTGATTCTTATCATATATGAATCAAAGTTATATTGACACTTACTTTATCATGGTACGTAGTAATAATCAAAATTATATTGACGCGAAGTTTTTTAATCGAAGCTTTTCATTTCAGAATCGAAGTTATATAGATAAAAAATTATATGAGGATCAAAGATGTACAAACACCCGATGTTTTAATCGAAGTTTTTCATATGAGATTCGAAGTTATATGAACGCAAAACTAGAATCAAAGTTATATAGATACAAAATATTTTAATACACAACAAATAGCCGTACACACATGAGAATCAAAGTGATACATACACAATCTTGATTACCAAAAATGGAATGAGGATTGGTGATCAAGCAACAATACAATTAGGAATTCATAGGCAGAAACAGAATTCGTAAATGATTGTTATGGAATTATGAAAGGAAGTGAATGTTTTTTACAAAGAGTTACAACAGAATTGAGAAGATTACAAATCAAGAATGAATGAAAATAACAAGAAGTGAGGTATTTAAAGGATGGGTTGATGTAACAGCTTTTCCCGCCAAAGAAGTTTGACTCTAAAAGTCAAACTTCCTAATTTTGATCTTGTAGGAATCCACTTTATAACAATCCATCCTCCTTGAGAACATTCTTCTCCTCAAGAATCTATCTGAAATTCTGGAAATCTTTGCACCAAGTCATCATAAAATTCCCAGGTTGCATCCTCTTGACTTTGGTTTGCCCATTTGACCAACACATAAACTGCAGCCTTGTTATTAAGTTTAGTCATTCTTCTATCCAAAATACCTTCAGGTTCCACAGATAAGAGACCATCTTTACCACAATGTGGCAGAATTCCCATTTTCAAATCATTGCCCCTACACAATTTGAGTCGAGATACATGGAAGACAGGATGTACTTGACTGATGTTTCGTAACTCTAACTTGTATGCCACTGGTCCAACTTTAGCTAAAACCATGAATGGACCATAATACTTTGCTGACAACTTATGTTGCTGCACTTGTCTCAGAGTCACTTGCCTATGGGGTTGTAGTTTTAGGTACACCCACATTCCAACTTCAAATTCCCTTTCAGACCTGTTTCTATCAGCCTAGAGTTTCATACTATCCTGAGCCCTTTTCAAATGGAACTTTAGCAGGTCAATAGCCAATTCTCTAGCATGCAATGTTCTATCCACCACCTTCACAATGCTTTCTCCAGCCACATATGGAACATGTAAAGGGGGTGTCTGACCATAGACAACTTCATATGTGAGACCCCCAAAATCTGACATGGAACAACAAGGCAACGAGGGGGTAACACGTCATAGTACAAGAAACAATGAATTACAGTTCATACAAAGCTGACGAAATAAAAACATGTACATTTCATCATAAAAGGTCAGAGTTTTTAAGCATAGGTCCCAGAGTTTTAGAAGCGGAAAATTATATTATTTCGTCTCTATTTATAACATAAAGTTGCCTAAAAGATAAAAAAAAACTCCTGACAGTTTATATAAAACCAATCTTTCAAAAGCATCAAAGAAATCTCCAAGTTGCGATAATCTCCTGCGGGCTCCCTGATAGTTGTAGAAATACGTCTTTTAGGAAAAAGAACGTAAATAGGGTAAGCGTGCACGACGATTTAGGAAAACCGTGTGTGAAAGACCCTAAAAGTGAGTTCGTTCTCGAGGAGGCACGTGTGTTGTGTAATGAATGATTGATTAATGTTTTTGATTATTAATGAGAAGAAAGGGGAAGAGAAAATGACGAAGACGAAAAAATAGAAAAATAAGGCAAAAACACTACTAGAAAGTTACGACGTAGAAACGTAAAAAGTGCAAAATTTAAAATTTTAATCTAAAAATTCCTAAAAATTACTAAAAATCCACAATAATATTCTAAGAGTTTACAAAAAATCCAAACTTGCCAAAGCCTTTTAATTAATTTAATAATGACTTTTTAATGCTAATTAAAGCCCTAAAAATCACTTTTAAATATTAAAAAGCCCTAAACAAGATTTTATAGCTTGTAAACCTCAAAAATGACCAAATTAAGCTAAAAACTATTTTTAAAAATTTTAAAACCAATTTAAACTATTTTTAAACTCCTAAAAACTATTAAAATCTATTAAATCTTAAATTAATTCTAAAAATTAAATGAAAAGCCTAAAAATTAATTGGAAAGTGACAAAGGTCCTATTTTAATGTCTAGAATCTAGGAAAAATGAAAAAAAGTTAAAAATAAAACTTTGAATTTTTATGAATAAAATAATAATAAAATATTCCAAAAAATGAAAAGTTCAAAAATAAATTCTAAAAAATTCTCAAAAATCCTAAATATTCTAATTAAGAAGAAAATGCAAATTAAAGTTCCTAAAGCCTTTTAGTTAATTTTATATTAATTTTTAAAGCTGTCTAAAAACCCTAAAATTAAATAAAATTAAAAATTAAAGTTTTTGAAAAGTTAACTAAAAGTAAACCTCAAAATACTTAATTAAAACTTAAAAACTATTTTTTTGGATTTTTTTATTACTGTTTACTATTTTTTATACACTTTCTAAATTTTAAAAGAAAAATAATCCTAATAATTAAAAGAATAATGGGAAAAATAAATCTTTTAAACAGAAAAGTCTAGATTACTGATTAAAACCTAAGAAAAATGAAAACTAGCAAATAAGCTTATTTAATAAGCTAAAACAAGCAAAATAAGCCACGACTTATTTAAATAAGCCAAAACCAAAGTGTCCTTATATACTTAATGAAATGAAAGGATAATGTAAAAACTCATCTGGATCACTGGTAGAACCCCTTACTCCTGAGCTGCAGGTCGGGGGTTCGAGTCCAGTGCGGGTGAAGTTTTTATAAAACTTTTCTTTTTTTTTTCTTTTTTACACTTGATTCTAGTAACTTTGTAGACACTAAAACACAAACACAAATTGAATTTGACAAAGATTAAGGCAAGTTATGAGCAGAAACGTGGCCAGGTCTGCCTAAGTTTCTGATGAACAAGTGAAATTTTTCACTTGAACCAATAAGACCCAAGAGGAGCTTGGATGCTTGTTTCTTGGTGGATTTTGTGGAACAATGGCACCCCTACACTCTTTCTGAGTGTAGGGAGTCACAAATAAGCAGGGAACTAGCACCTAGCACACAATTGCCACACAAATGCACAAAAAAAAGGAAATGAAGGTTGCTGTAATCAAATACTAGGTCTGGTGGTTTGATTTAGCCAACACTTGCACACTTCTCAATCTCAAAGCCCAAAATTATGCACACACAAGCTCCAAATAGCACACTAGCAATTTGCAACCCTAGAATAGTCTATATCTTAACAGATTTGAAGATCAAGCACCAAAGTTTCATGAAAATAAGCAGAATAAGCCTAAGCAGATTTTAGCTTCACTTTTCACTTTTTTTAAAACACCAACTTGCTACAAAACTCTCCCAAACTGATAAACTAACTAGCATACACTAAATGCAACCCTAACAAATCTTTCTAACACTTTTTTAAAACACAATTAAAGATTTTACCCCTGCTAAAACACGTATCCAAACAATCCTTTAAAACTTGAAAACCAAAAATTTCAAACCAAAACACTTACAAACACAATCAAACTGGTTCTATTACTTCTAAACATGCATAATAATACTTAACCTACTCAAATCCAACAGTTTAACACACTTATAGCACCAAAGCATACAAATCACATAAACTGCACTTTTTCTGAAAATTCAAAAAGGAAAAAGGTATTTTACCTTAGAGCCTTACATCCAAGGCTCTTGTGGATGTAAATCCACCTCCCTATACACTCGGGTGTATGCAGAAACAATAATCAACAACAATCTTCAATCCTGTTTAAGAAAAATCAAAAAGAAATACAAGCAATATGTCTATAACTTGTTTTACTTTTTTTTTCTTTAAAACTTTTCTTAAAAACTTTTCTTAAAAACTTTCACAACTGTCAAACACGTTTTAAAAACTACTAACACACTGAATAATCCAAATGATCAAACTTTGAAACAAATCTCACCAAGAGATTTCAATTTCAGAAACCTTTTAAATAATTTTGAAAAACAAAATTACTTAACCAATTAAATGTGGAACTCAGAATTAGCAATCAAACATACCAACTTTTTAAAATAACATAAAAGGAATTACTTTATATTTAATAAATACCAACTTTATAAATTGTAAAAAAGGAATTACAAGGATGATTGCTAAAAACTGGAACAAAAGAGAATGAACAGGCTCATCCCCTTTAAATACTACTAGAAAGAACTATCTAGAATATCAAAACCCTAAACATTGGATTGCCTAAAGTGCCCTTGAGTCTTTGATCTTCAAAGTGGTCAAAATCGTCCCATGTGACTTGACAGCTTGGAATCTTGATCAGGAACGTTGGATTGAACTTGGGGACCAAGGGGATTCATCTATCCGTTGAATTGGTCGGGACATAGGGTTTGGGGGAAAATGACTTGAGCAGGGGAGGTATGGGGTGGGTCCCTCAAGCCATGTGGGTTTGTTTTGTTGAGTGGGAAATGGTGAGGTGGAGGTAAATTGAGGATCTGGACAAGAATGGGGAATAACCCCTTGTTTTGGGTGTTATTGATGATTAGGGTTTAAGGGGTTAAGAGGTTAGCAGGTTGGGGTTTTGATCTAAAAAAAGGGATTAGGAATTTTAAATTCCTTGTTTAGTGGGAAAAGTTTTGTTGACCAGTTGACTGGTTGATAAACAAAACCAGGTTGGGTTAATGGGTTGGGTGGATAATGGGTATTTGGGTTAATGGGTGGGTACTGATGAGGTGGCAGGTTTTGGTTGGGTGGGATAGTTTGGTAAACTGGCAGAAAGGGTCCCCAAGTTTTCACCATTCTTTCACTTTGTAAATACATCCATCAACGCCCAAATTACAAGTGACAACTTTTGGCAAGTTGTCACTTTTGGCACAATCACTCCCAAAACTTTTTCCAAGGGTTTAAAATGCAAAATCTTGGATTCTTCAAGGACTGGTCTTGTAATATCTTCAAATAATAAGGACCATACTTGTACAATTGACATTTGGAGGGTCAATTGTGACAAGTTCTTCAAAGATGAGGGACTAAACTTGACAATCTTCAATTCTTCAAGGGTCATTTTGCAAAATTCCAAACTTGGGCCCGGTTCATTGTGCGACTTCGTTTCCCGTGTTCGTTTTTGAATGATTCTTGTGATCTTTTGCCAATTCCTCAATATCCGTACCTAAAAATACACAAGTAACAAACACGAGCATATATTTGGCATATTTTATGATATTTTATGCAATTAAAGGCCGTTTTGGACGATGAGACCATGTATAAAAGCAGTCTCATCACTCCCCCATACTAAACCATTGCCGTGCCCTCACGCAATGCTAGAATAAAGTATCAAAGCATCTCCAAAATTCAATTTTATTCCATTTATTGAAATGATAAACTAGCTACACTACACTATTGCTACTACTTGTGTTTTAGACATAATGTATGATTTTCATCGCAAAATGGGACGTTTAGGTTCATAGAATAAGAACACGTGAATGCTTCGTTAGAAATAATTTCATCGTCCTCGATTTTCACCCAATTCCATGCCAAGCGTGCAACGAGATCATTGTCATTATAAGTTAGTAATGCTAACACTACTCATATGCCCTAATCACGTACTTATTCTCCCATTATTCCTAAGTTGTATCTCTTATATTTTATTATGTCTTAATGATCACGAGGATACATCATTGACTTATGCGATAATAGAGATTTAGGTCTAAAAATAGAGTCTTAATGGTGTAACTAAGACCATCAAATCAATAACCCCTCCTAATAGACGACGATGTCAAAAAATTAAGTTGACAAGAAGAATCGATAAACACGGTTTTATAACGGTTTTGAACATGAGACTTATTACCAAGACTTTTATACGCCCCCTAACGGAAGGGCCTTATTATCTTTGGTTTACCTCCATCTTTTATTCAACTTCGCCATGAAGCTTTTATTATGACTTCGGTCTTGCCTTGCCTTTTATTATCCGCCTCATCGGTGGTTTTATTAGCCAAAGACGTATATCCTCACGCTAAAGCGAATTTTGGATCTTTAAAGCTTCAAAGATTAAGGCTTGATTCACTTTCAATTTTGCATAGATTTTAGGCCTTGTGGGGCTTCAAATTGTTTGCTAGATTTAGGTGAGCACTTGATATCTTATTATTGGGTGAAGCTTTCGATTATTAGGGTGCCAATACTTCAAAACCGTGACGCTGGCGATACCTTAATGTCTTCCCAATTTAATTACACGGAAGCTACTAGAAAAGACTAGAAACCCAACAATCAAAACTAAACCGCTAAATCAATATTTATTAAGCAAAAAATATTTACATGCGAAGGGAGAATAAGCAAACAATGAGAACACATGAGTTTTTGAAAGAATACGAGTACTCTACGTTTAGCATAGTAACTTATAATTAACTCTATCATTTCTCGTCCTCATTTAAGAGACTTAGCCTAATGTGTAGTTAAGGAATCAAAGCTAAGTGCTCAACACGCACGGTCGAGTCAAAAATTACTCTTATTCTCGCCATCGGAAAACCTACATTCGTGTCTTCAAACACTTATAAACATGAGAAAAATTTTAAAATTTGGCCATTTTTAGCCTTATTTTGCAACAAAATGATAAACTTTGGAAAGCGTGAAGGTTTGGCAAGGCAAGTATCTATTCACCCCCCCATACTAAAGTTAAACATTGTCCTCAACGTTTCGAGTCTAGGGGTGCAAACACCCCCATACTAGAGACGTAGTCGAATGCCTAATCTAGCATGGAAAGGGTGTAACCAATAAGTTAATAGCCGTTTATGAAGTGTGCTAAAAACCTAAGGTTAGAACATAAAAGGATATATCATATGGATATTGGGAAAGGTCTCCAAAGCAAACGATCGAGTGCTCCCATGAAACAAACACGAGAAGCTCCAATCGTGAAGATCATGATCTAAGAACCACAATGCACAAACAACCACGGAACAAAGGTTGGAAGGGCACAAATCCCCTCACATTAAACTAATTAGAAAGCGATAATATGTACATGGATAAGCATGGGTCTCCCCCACGAGGCACCTTGTTTTTTATAACCGAGTCAAAAGCTCGACTCGAATCCCCATAAATGTGATCATTTAGGGATAATCATGGTATGGTCAATTTTTGGTGGGGCTTACATGATAAACAAGGCCTAAAAGTACGTGGAGTACTTTAAAAATCCGATAAACGTATACCGGGGTCAAAGATAGCGTCCTCGTTTTCGGATGAAAGACGAGACAACACTACTCCAACACAAATCCCAATGGGATAGAAGAAAATAGGAGAGAAGAAATAGAAGGGTGGGACAATGGGTAAGTCAAAACATTGAGTTACTCGAGGTAGACTCGCACCAATCAAATGAAAATATTTTCCATTTATTGCATCGGTGGAAGACCAAGATTTCCCTATATAAGCAATTCCAGGATCAAATATCTCGTCCTCGGTGGAGAAAGGGGAGGGAACATAAGGGGCTTCCTCCACACTAAGTCCACACAAAGCCTCGTCAAAAGGAGAAGACGAGCTTGTAGTACTCAATACACGCGGTGATGACGGAGTTAGAATTGTAGAAAAATCTTTTAAATTAAATTCAAAATCTTTTCCTTTTTCATCTTTAAAACTATCCTTGTGAAAACCCGATTTAATTATGTCAAAAATATTTGGTGTATCTAAAGCAATGTTAGTCACACTAAAAATTCTCACATTTTGAAATCTTTTTGGCTTAGGTGGTGGCAAGTTTTCAAATCTTTTGTCAACAAAGAAAACCTCCCCATCGGGATCAACGTATTCATCATCCGAAGATTCACTCGAGATTGGAATTATAGGCTTAACACTCTTAACCTCCACCGGCGGAGGGGACGGAACTTCATTTTTCTCAACAACTCCTAAAACTCTATTGGAAATCTTTTTGCAAATGTTTTTGATGGGATTGACATTGTACAAAGATGTGATAGAATACACATGAGAAAGAGTGGAGTTTTGGGTTGCATTAATGACGAGTTCTTCCTCATTGAAACGAAGAGTGATTTTTCTTGCATGCACATCGATAAGTGCTCTCGAGGTATCCAAAAAAGATCGACCTAAAATTAACGGAACTTTAGGATCGATGGGAATATCAACTACAATAAAGTCTACAGGGTAGTAGAACTTTCCAACTTTCACGAAGACGTCCTCGGCAACTCCACAAGCTAGAATCGTAGAATGATCGGCCATTTCGATTGACATTCTTGAAGGAGTGAGATTTGGAAGATTGAGCGATTTAAAAATCTCAAGAGGCATCAAATTAATACTAGCACCAAGATCGGCCAAGGCGTAGCATTCTTCCATGTCTTGGATAGCACATGGGATTAAAAACTTTCCAGGATCACCGACTTTTTGAGGTATGCGGCTTAGAAAAACCGAAGAACAACTAAACGATTTTTGCAATTTTTCTTTGTTATTCAACATACTTTTGAAGTTCGCGGCAAATCGAGGCATCACGACTAAGGCGTCGGCAAAACTTATATTGAAATGCAAGTCACGAAACATTTTCATAAAAAGTTCAAATTGATAATTATTTCGTTCTTGTGCCTTTTCCTTGTCTCGTCTTGATGGGTAGGGTAAAGGTGGTGTGGGTTGGGGCAAATTAGGCATAGGCATCGGCCTTGGAATCTCGGGTTCCATGATTGGTGTAGGTTCAACCGTAGGTGTGGTTTGAGCGGTACTTTGTGGGATTGTAATGTGCTCCTTTTCAACCACAACCTCGGGTTCTTTCTCTTTTTCCTTCTCCATAGAAGTACTTGGACGAGAAATGGGTTCTTTGAAAGTTTTACCACTACGAGTGGTAATAACCTTCAATTCTCCTTTCGGGTTCACGATGGTATCACTAGGAAGACCACCCGAAGAAGAGGGCTTACACATGATAGCTTCAAACATTTTAGCCATACGGTCTTCAAACTTAGATTGCCTAGCATCCGCTTTTAACAACTCTTGCTTAATCTCATGTTGTCCTTGCTCCATTTTTTGTTGATTTTGTTGGAGTCGTGTGACATTTCCTTCCATTTTGTTAGCATGAGTTTTAAGTTCATTAGCAAGTTCATTTTTAAGCTCGATTTTTAATTCGGACCTTAAGCTAATCATCTCACGTTGCATGTTATCAAACTTAGCATCATTAGCCTTAGCATAATCTAAAAATTCTCCTTGCAAATTTTTAGTGTGAGCATTTTGAAAACCTTGAGTAGGAGTTTGAAAATCACGGTTTTGGTTTTGATTAGAAATTTGCCCATTACCACTTTGATAATTACCCTTGTTATAGTTACGTTGATTTCCTTGGTAATTTCCACCTTGATTGTTTCGATAGTTATTAGCATTTTGATTTTGTGGAGCTTGATTTTGGCGGGAACCTTGACCGATTTGGTTATAAGTTCCCGTGGCTACATAAGCATTCGAAGTGTTACCATCCGCGGTAATGCACTCGGAAAAATCATGAGCTCCACCACATGAAATACAACTCTTAGCAACCGCTTTAACCGAAGCGGAATTTGAAGCTTCTTGAGCTTTCCAATGAGACATAAGAGTCGAAAACCTATCGAAAAACCGATTCTCCTCATTTGCTTCATCTTGCAAGGCATTAATGGAACGAGATGATGACGAGCCCAAATTGGCAACACTCGGTGTGTTACGAGGGCTATAGACCTTAGACCTATTTTCTATGATTTTCAAAGCCTCATTGGTCGTTTTGCACAAAAAATTACCACCCGCGGCGGCATTTAAATAATCTCGTTCATGATCATTAAGCCCATTATAAAACGTGTCAATTTGATGCAATTCGGAAAAATCATGGTGTGGACATTCATGTAACATTTCTTTAAACCTTTCCCAAGCCATTGAAAAACTTTCATTTGGTCTTTGTGTAAAACGTGAAATCTCGTTTTTCAAATGTGTTGTCTTAGATGGTGGAAAAAATTGATTCACAAATTTAGACACGAGATCGGCCCATGTCAAAATCGAATTCGGTGGTTCTTTTTCAAGCCAAATCTTGGCGGGTCCATCTAACGAGTAAGGAAACAACATCATCTTAATGGCATCGTGTGGTACATCCTTAAACTTGCTTGTCGCGGTGAGATGATTAAATTGCCTAATGTGATAATGTGGGTTGTCTTTTTCGTGACCGCGAAACTTGTTTGCTTGAAGCATAGACATTAAACCCGTCTTGATCTCAAAGTTCTCCGCAAGGATGGCGGGAATCACAATGGCCTCTCCAAAACCCTCGGTGGGTGCTTGAAGCAACTCCATCATAGTACGATTAGCCATGATAGCTTCTTGTTCTACAATAGGTTCCTCACTTGGAGACTCCTCACTAGAATGAGTTTTAGTAGGAGTTTTGTTCTTTCGTCTACGTGCACGTTTTGCTTGATTACGAGTGAGCATAAACGTCACGTACAACGTGGAGACGAGCAAAGAAGATTTGGTATTTTGTGTTTTTTCAATTTTTTTGTGGTTTTTGATTGTATTAACTTTTTTTTGGAAATTGGTGAATGTATTAAGTAGACAATGAGTCCACAAATCTCCTCCTCAATCAAATCTCTTGATTAAAAAGGCCTCAAGGAATAAAAACGATCACGTGGAGTGAACGCCTTCGATGACTTTAGAACGATGGTGGAACACCAAATCGTTCAAGAGGGTTTAATCAAATGAAAACCAAGAAAATATATATGATATGTAATAATACTTTGGGCGGCAAAACCCTCGATTCACTCTCAAAATCAAATACGCACAAGCAAGCGGAGGAAACGAGGCGGCGCGAAGCACTTAAGAGCCTTTTTCCTTTAGGTTGTGAAATACAACCGCCTTATACCCACCTTATAGTTTGTATTATCAAGATTAAGCTTCACGAAAGTATTTATCTATTTTTGCCTTTTTTCTTTGGTTTGAGATTCGAATACAATGATCGAGTGATGAAATCCCGAATCAAGGTTGTGATTGCTCACGTATTTGGAGTACTTGTGTATTTATTGTTCTACGTATACAATATATTAATAATATTCACACAAAAACCGAAAAACGATAATACGTATTAATAGAGTGCTATTAATACAAATACTATTATGGCTAATATAAAAAACAGCAATGGTTCAATCAAAACACAACACGCCTCCCCGGCAGCGGCGCCAAAAATTGATGTAGTGATTTTGTATATACTTTATTTTAGGAAAAACAAAGCAACACAAATAGTGGTAAGCGTTAACGAGTAGTTTAGGAAAACCACAAGTTATGACCCTTAATGGGAATCGTTCTCACGAGGAGGCACGTGTGTTGTGTAACGAATGATTGATTTTGTTTTTGATTATTAATACGAAGAAAAGAAGAGAAAATGACGAAGACGAAAAAAATAGAAAAATAAGGCAAAAACACTACTAGAAAGTTACGACGTAGAAACGTAAAAAGCACAAAATTTAAAATTTTAACCTAAAAATTCCTAAAAATTACTAAAAATCCCAAATAATATTCTAAGAGTTTACAAAAAATCCAAACTTGCCAAAACCTTTTAATTAATTTAATAATGACTTTTAATGCTAATTAAAGCCCTAAAAATCACTTTTAAATATTAAAAAGCCCTAAACAAGATTTAATAGTTTGTAAACCTCAAAAATGACCTAATTAAGCTAAAAACTATTTTTAAAAATTTTAAAAACAAATTAAACTATTTTTAAAACCCTAAAAACTATTAAAATTTATTAAATCTTAAATTAAATCTAGAAAATAATTGAAAAGCCTAAAAATTAATTGGAAAGTGAAAAAGGTCCTATTTTAATGTCTAGAATCTAGGAAAAATGAAAAAAAGTTAAAAATAAAACTTTGAATTTTTATGAATAAAATAATAATAATATATTCCAAAAAATGAAAAGTTCAAAAATAAATTCTAAAAAATTCTCAAAAATCCTAAATATTCTAATTAAGAAGAAAATGCAAATTAAAGTTCCTAAAACCTTTTAGTTAATTTTATATTAATTTTTAAAGCTGTCTAAAAACCCTAAAATTAAATAAAATTAAAAATTAAAGTTTTTAAAAAGTTAACTAAATGTAAACCTCAAAATACTTAATTAAAACTTAAAAACTATTTTTTGGATTTTTTTATTACTGTTTACTATTTTTTATACACTTTCTAAATTTTAAAGAAAAATAATCCTAATAATTAAAAGAATAATGGGAAAAATAAATCTTTTAAACAGAAAAGTCTAGATTACTGATTAAAACCTAAGAAAAATGAAAACTAGCAAATAAGCTTATTTAATAAGCTAAAACAAGCAAAATAAGCCACGGCTTATTTAAATAAGCCAAAACCAAAGTGTCCTTATATACTTAATGAAATGAAAGGATAATGTAAAAACTCATCTGGATCACTGGTAGAACCCCTTACTCCTGAGCTGCAGGTCGGGGGTTCGAGTCCAGTGCGGGTGAAGTTTTTATAAAACTTTTTTTTTCTTTTTTACACTTGATTCCAGTAACTTTGTAGACACTAAAACACAAACACAAATTGAATTTGACAAAGATTAAGGCAAGTTATGAGCAGAAACGTGGCCAGGTCTGCCTAAGTTTATGATGAACAAGTGAAAATTTTCACTTGAACCAATAAGACCCAAGAGGAGCTTGGATGCTTGTTTCTTGGTGGATTTTGTGGAACAATGGCACCCCTACACTCTTTCTGAGTGTAGGGAGTCACAAATAAGCAGGGAACTAGCACCTAGCACACAATTGCCACACAAATGCACAAAAAAAAGGAAATGAAGGTTGCTGTAATCAAATACTAGGTCTGGTGGTTTGATTTAGCCAACACTTGCACACTTCTCAATCTCAAAGCCCAAAATTATGCACACACAAGCTCCAAATAGCACACTAGCAATTTGCAACCCTAGAATAGTCTATATCTTAACAGATTTGAAGATCAAGCACCAAAGTTTCATGAAAATAAGCAGAATAAGCCTAAGCAGATTTTAGCTTCACTTTTCACTTTTTTTAAAACACCAACTTGCTACAAAACTCTCCCAAACTGATAAACTAACTAGCATACACTAAATGCAACCCTAACAAATCTTTCTAACACTTTTTTAAAACACAATTAAAGATTTTACCCCTGCTAAAACACGTATCCAAACAATCCTTTAAAACTTGAAAACCAAAAATTTCAAACCAAAACACTTACAAACACAATCAAACTGGTTCTATTACTTCTAAACATGCATAATAATACTTAACCTACTCAAATCCAACAGTTTAACACACTTATAGCACCAAAGCATACAAATCACATAAACTGCACTTTTTCTGAAAATTCAAAAAGGAAAAAGGTATTTTACCTTAGAGCCTTACATCCAAGGCTCTTGTGGATGTAAATCCACCTCCCTATACACTCGGGTGTATGCAGAAACAATAATCAACAACAATCTTCAATCCTGTTTAAGAAAAATCAAAAAGAAATACAAGCAATATGTCTATAACTTGTTTTACTTTTTTTTCTTTAAAACTTTTCTTAAAAACTTTTCTTAAAAACTTTCACAACTGTCAGACACGTTTTAAAAACTACTAACACACTGAATAATCCAAATGATCAAACTTTGAAACAAATCTCACCAAGAGATTTCAATTTCAGAAACCTTTTAAATAATTTTGAAAAACAAAATTACTTAACCAATTAAATGTGGAACTCAGAATTAGCAATCAAACATACCAACTTTTTAAAATAACATAAAAGGAATTACTTTATATTTAATAAATACCAACTTTATAAATTGTAAAAAAGGAATTACAAGGACGATTGCTAAAAACTGGAACAAAAGAGAATGAACAGGCTCATCCCCTTTAAATACTACTAGAAAGAACTATCTAGAATATCAAAACCCTAAACATTGGATTGCCTAAAGTGCCCTTGAGTCTTTGATCTTCAAAGTGGTCAAAATCGTCCCATGTGACTTGACAGCTTGGAATCTTGATCAGGAACGTTGGATTGAACTTGGGGACCAAGGGGATTCATCTATCCGTTGAATTGGTCGGGACATAGGGTTTGGGGGAAAATGACTTGAGCAGGGGAGGTACGGGGTGGGTCCCTCAAGCCATGTGGGTTTGTTTTGTTGAGTGGGAAATGGTGAGGTGGAGGTAAATTGAGGATCTGGACAAGAATGGGGAATAACCCCTTGTTTTGGGTGTTATTGATGATTAGGGTTTAAGGGGTTAAGAGGTTAGCAGGTTGGGGTTTTAATCTAAAAAAAGGGATTAGGAATTTTAAATTCCTAGTTTAGTGTGAAAAGTTTTGTTGACCAGTTGACTGGTTGATAAACAAAACTGGGTTGGGTTAATGGGTTGGGTGGATAATGGGTATTTGGGTTAATGGGTGGGTACTGATGAGGTGGCAGGTTTTGGTTGGGTGGGATAGTTTGGTAAACTGGCAGAAAGGGTCCCCAAGTTTTCACCATTCTTTCACTTTGTAAATACATCCATCAACGCCCAAATTACAAGTGACAACTTTTGGCAAGTTGTCACTTTTGGCACAATCACTCCCAAAACTTTTTCCAAGGGTTTAAAATGCAAAATCTTGGATTCTTCAAGGACTGGTCTTGTAATATCTTCAAATAATAAGGACCATACTTGTACAATTGACATTTGGAGGGTCAATTGTGACAAGTTCTTCAAAGATGAGGGACTAAACTTGACAATCTTCAATTCTTCAAGGGTCATTTTGCAAAATTCTAAACTTGGGCCCGGTTCATTGTGCGACTTCGTTTCCCGTGTTCGTTTTTGAATGATTCTTGTGATCTTTTGCCAATTCCTCAATATCCGTACCTAAAAATACACAAGTAACAAACACGAGCATATATTTGGCATATTTTATGATATTTTATGCAATTAAAGGCCGTTTTGGACGATGAGACCATGTATAAAAGCAGTGTCATCACTCCCATCAAAACAAAGCTAAGTAATAATACATGAGATTAAACATGTAAAATCGTCAACACAAAGTTGAGTGATATTCATAGGTTTAGCAGTAAACGTGCGGAACACAATAGAATTTGTAAAACACGTAATGGGGGGGTTAACTATGTACGTCCATAGTCACGATGCATATTATTGCTGTTTAGTCCTATGAACCGAAGCTCAACTCAGATGTAAGTTCCTCTAGGGAGTATTCAACCTAAATACTCAAGTATAAACGAATATTAGTGCGTCAAAGTAATCGGGACGGGGATTGTCAATCCCGATGGATCCACCCACAACATTCGCGCTTAGCGCAAAGCATACGGGGCAATTAACGGTTCATGATAGGAGAGGAAACTCAAGGCTAACGTCTAAAATCAATAATACCATTGAAATCATCTGTAAAGTATACACGTTCAGAATAACATACGAGTTCTGGATAGCAATAAAGTTTTTAATTGGTTGTGTTCCACCATGTAAAATCTCACCCCGTGTTTAGAAACCATGTACAAGTAAAAAGGGGGTTATGAACTCACCTTAGCCACGAGGTAAGTCAATCACGGTACTCAGCAACTGAGTATAAACGGTAGTGGTAGACGATCACCGACGATATGGATGCCCGGGGAAACACAAAAACCACAACCTATCAAAATAAGGCGCGCGTTAAGACTCGAACTCGAATATCGATATGTACCAAATATAATATGACTCGACTATTTTCAAAGTATTCATGTTTCAAAACCATTGACACGAACCAAATGAATACTTTTATCCAACGTTACTCGTTAAAACACTTGTACACTTGAAATTGACTCGTTATACGGCGCCAAGTTAACGCAAGTCAAACTATCCTTTAACCTAACTTGGACCAGTAGCTAAGTCATTTATACAATGACTAAGTACTTGAATAAGTCATCATGTCCGATGATGAATACTCAAACTCACGCAACACAAACATTGAACTACGTGTCCAAAATAAAATCAACAAGTACACCTCGAATGTACACACCGATCTACCCTATCTAGAATTGTCCGTTTTAGATGAAAATTGGTGTCAAGGTCACTTATAACCTGTATAAGACCTCACCAAAATTTGAGCCAAATTTCACACTTTAAAATCCATCAGCTCGACACTTTACTTGACTCCAAATTTGGGACAGATTTGTGCACTTGTTTTGTAAAACCGTTTAGACCGCTTTAAAAATACAAACTCGACAAACCGACTTTTGAAACCACTACTAGACTCATCAAAATCAGTTTGTAAACTTTGAAAACCAGTAGATATATTTATCTATCCAAGTCTAAAGTCCCCGAGAGTCGACCCAAAATCAGCCACAATTTCGGATTGTGCCGACTTGCGTCTCCCGGTACACGAAAACTAAAACTAGCATAACTTTTGACTCGTAATGACTTAGAAGCTCTATCTTATACCAAAACGACCGTCTCGGAAAACTCTACAACAATATCAAGTAATCTTAGCATTTCTCAGAACTTAAACCCACGAAAAATCTGTTAAGGACCTGCTGTCCCAAAATAGCCTTTTATAAAACATGACAAATCAATTTTTCAATCAAAACCACTCATTCCCATACCTCTAGGATGACTATACTATCATTCTCATCAAACAAACACTCCTAGAAACACTTGCATGCAAAATCTAACAAAAAACCCAAGATCAAAATACAACTTTTTGTGATCAAAATAAGATGATCTTACCAAAAATGACACATGCATGATGAATAAAACATCATACAACCTTGAATTCATAAAATTTAGGAAACATGATGCATGTGCTTGAATTTGATATCAAAAGAACCACAAGATCATTTGGAACAAGGGACATAGCTTGGTTTTTCTTGAATCACACTAGAAAAAATGTGATGAAGGTTTTATGGTGTGTGGGGGTGGCGGTTCAAGAGAGAAAGAAAAGAGGGAGAGAAAGATTTTGAGGTGTGTGTGTTTTTAGTTGTAAGAATAGAAAGCATTGTAAGGAAAAATGGTTTAAATAGTAAGGTTAGGGTAAATTTTGAAATTATTGGATAGTTTTGGACCTAAAAGAAATTTAATAGTTTAAAGGGTCCAAAATGACTATTAGTAAATTTTGAAAATATTTACGGGGCTCGGGTTTCGTAAAAATACTTTTCAAAAGTTACAATGCATCATAAAAATGATTATATGATTTCTCGACACGACTTAATACGTAATTAAAACGACATCATCGAAAATATTAATTATCGAAACAATCGATAATAAAACGTTAAATTTTTGGGCATCTGTCGGTATCGCGATCACTAGGAATTCTCGTTGTTCATTGATTTGAATAAACTCGTTATCAAACGCACGCGGGTGATTTTAAATCAAACACTTTGAAATTAAATATGGAAAAATAAAATAAAAATTTTATAATTCCATACAAAGTATTTATCGATGATCAGAAAAATACTTAAAAAGGATAATTTAAAAATCTCAGGATTTACATATAGAAATACAAGAAAACGTAATACGGTGGAAAAATTCAAAAAGCACGAATACAAGAAATAAAATAATGCTGGGAAAGTACGGGTTCTCACAGTCTTCCCCCCTTAAGGAACTCTGGTCCCCAGAGTTCTCCTGAAAACAGTAGAAGATGCAAACAAGAGGAGGTACAAAGTGTAGAACAAAATTCATTGCTTCCCAGGTAATTTCTGCACCACGACGAATCTTAACGGTTAGAATTCACTATGCTTCAGTTTGTTAACTCCTTTTCGTATAACTTTTCAGTCTTGGATTAGGATAACGATCTTTCAATACGGAGATACATCGAGAGATAGAGTTGTTGGAAATACGTGCGGTAAACTAACAAGAATGAACACATGAATCGCTTAAACAGGCAAAGTGCGATAAAATGAATCAGGATTGGTAATCAACAAGGATTTGTGATAGGTGTGTAAACACCCATCTTTTCTACCACTTAATTACAATAATAACCGGACCAAAACGTGTATTTTATGTCTTTTATGTCGGAATTATGCGTGGTTTGTGTTTTTGTTGTGATTTAGGACGAAAAGGTGAAAAGTGGAGAAAACACGGGAATTCATGGGCATTCACGGCTTTTATTGAAGAAAAAGATGAAAGACGAAGTCGAGAAGTCAAGAGTGGAAAAAGAACGGAAGTCCAAGACCAATTCTGAAGATTTATCGAAGAAAAAGTCAAAAGACGGAAGTTTATCAAAAGCCGAAGAATTCAAGTCTATTTTATTGAAGAATTTAAAGACGAGTTCAAAGAAATCCCGAGCCACAAGTCATTAGAGTCCAAGTTTAAAGAAGACTAGAAGGAAAAAGGACTAATGGTGCAATTAGTGAAGAATATATGCTTAAGGACCTAATGACGCAATTAAGAGAAAAGGAAGGAGGGGAGGAAGCTTCCTAATCCTCCCCTATATATAGATTAGGATTGTTATTCATTTTTTCTTGTTGGCTAATAGTGACAATTAGTCCTTCCACCTTTAATTACCTTGTCATTTACTTTTCTTGTCAACTTTAAATACATGTTTTGCACCTTAATTACCATTTAATTCCAAGTAAGTTTTCATTTTAATCCTTGTCAATCTTTATTTTATCTTGTCAATCTCTTATCTACCTTTCTTAATCTTTGATTTTCATGTTTATGTTTGTGTTCATGTTCATGCTTTTATTTTGATCCAAGTGGTTTTTGATTATTGTGGTTAAATTTGTTTGTTTTATTGATTTTAATTGTTTGTTAATGTTTACTGTTGATTCGTTATTAGTTTTATTAAATCGTTTGTGTTGATTTTGGTTAAAGTTGTGTTAGATCTGCTGCTACTGTTATCCCTTGTTCTTCGGGAAGTTTGTTTTTGTTTCTGATCTTTCCAGGTAAAAAGTTCCGAGCCAAGAGTTCTTTCATTCGGAACTTCCAAGTTTAGGATCAAGGGCTTCATTCGGAACATTCAAAGTTCCGAACGAAGGACGACTTCCGACTTAAGACAGTTCATTCGGAAGTCTCAAACTTCCGAACGAAGGGAAACTTCCGACTCAAGAATCATTCATTCGGAACTCCAAAGTTCCGAATCAAGCAATTCATTCGGAACTCTAAAAGTTTCGGATCAGTGAATATTCATTCGGAACTCCAAAGTTCCGAACCAAGGGCTGTACATTCGGAACTTCTCAAAAGTTCCGGATCAATTTGAAAGTTCCGAACCAAGGGCAAAAGTTCCGGATCAATTTCTTCCGAACGAAGTTCCGGATCAAGGGAAGGAAATAGTTCCGAGTCAAGCCAAAACTTCCGAACCAAGCCTGTTTCATTCGGAACTTAAAAAGTTCCGAGTCAAGCTAGTTCATTCGGAAGTTTTGAACTTCCGAATCAAGGGTTTCTTGTCAGGTTCTTTTGGTTTTTCTTTTTAAATTTCAGTCTTTTATTTTTAAAGCTTTATTGTTCCTGCCTTTATTTTAATTGCACTTTAAGATTATTTTCCTTAGCTTTATTTTAGTTTTGCCTTAGTGTAAGTTTTAGTCGCGTTTTAAGTTTGCCTTAGTTAGATTTAAGTTTGCGTCATTTACTTTAGTGCCTTTTAATTTCAGTCACGCTATTAAATACTTGCACCATTATTTTAATTAGACTTAGATTTACTTTAAGAGCACCTTTACTTTAATTGTCTCGCACTTTTATTTTTAAAAACTACAACGACACATCTTTGTTTTCACCAAAATAAAACTGAGTCACACATTAAACACAAGTTTTTCAATTCGAAGAGACACACGACAAAGAATCTTTTTAACCTGAGTAAAATCTAGTTATCAAATGGCGCCGCTGCCGGCTCTTTTCGTAAAGATTAACGGTTTTCTGTGAGAGACGCGTTGTTTTTTTGGGATCCGTTCACTTGTGAGCGTTATTTTTCTTGCCTAAAAATTCAAAAAATCATAAAAATTAAAAATTGATAAAAATCCATAAAAATTAAAATTTTCAAAAATCCAAAAAGATTTTATCTTTATTGTGTATATATATTGTCTTTTTGTTTGGTTTTGTTTTCTTTTGCATTTTCAGGTGTATGCGTACTAGATCTTCTAATTATCAAGAGCCCGAGCCTCACGAAGATTTAGCTATGTCAGGTGTCAACAACAACATTCCACCACACCTCAATAATAATAATAATAACAACAATGTTCTTCCACAGCCCGATCTTCGGACCATGGAGGAACTTTGCCAACCAACAATGTTTGGACGAGGAGGACCGATTGCGCCGATGCAAATCAACGCTCCTGAGTTTTCGTTGAAGCACCATATGATTCAGCAAGTGCAAACAAACCCATTCCGTGGATTGCCTGATGATGATGCCAACAAACACCTCGACAAGTTCATTACAATCACCCAAAGCATGAAGTTGGCCGGTGCCACAATGGATGAACTTCGCCTACAACTCTTTCCACATACTTTATTACATCATGCCGAGAAATGGTTTGATCGTCTCCCGAAGAATTCAATTCACACTTGGGATGACATGACTCAACGCTTTTTATCGCGCTACTTTTCACCATCCATGGTCACTAGCCTTCGCAATAAGATCAGCGGTTTCATGCAAGACCCTGATGAATCTCTTTTTGACGCTTGGGAGAGATATAATGTCTTGATCGATAGATGTCCAAACCACAACATGCTCCCTGTGACCTTAATAGATACTTTCTACAACGGTTTGACTTTTCGAGATCGTGATACGATAAATGCAGCCGCCGGTGGCACATTCATGAAAAGGAGACCCGAGGAGTGTAGAGAGCTTATTGAGAACATGACTACTCATCATAAAAACTGGGATTCCTCTGCTTCTTCAAGGAACAACCCGAGAGTCAATGTTTCTTCTACCTCAGCAAACCCTGAGATGACCGAACTCACCCGCATGATGACTGAAATGAGCAAAAGTATTACGCTTCTCGCTTCAAACCAACAACAACAACAAGTTAAAGCGGTTGTTAATCCTTGTGAAACATGTGGCGGTCCACACTCATACACCGATTGTCCTTCGACACAAGTAAATCCGGAAAATGTGTATGCAGCTTATGGTAATTATTCACCGGAAAATTACCAAGCTAGACAACAAGGGGATAGAAATCTGCTGAGTTACCGATCCAACAATTACCTTTCACCCGGTTTTTCTCCTCAAAACCAAAACTCCACCAACAACTACAATAGAAGCAACCAAATCCCACCAAGAGCTTCTAACCCTTATCAACCACCCACCTAACAAACCCCACCCATTAATCCTGATGTTGAAGCGATCATGAGAACTCAAGGTGAGCAAATCAAGAATCTACAGAGCCAAATTATCAATCTGAAAGGAGATATTACCAAGCAAGGAAATGAGATTAGATCCGAGCTTAGAGATAATATTCAATCCTCCTTCAGTAATCAAACCAATGATTTGAGGAATATGCTTGCTAGTTTCTTGCTCGCCGATCAACCTTCTTCTTCTTCGAGTTCTCTACCTTCAAACACCGTCACTAATCCGCGAGCCAATGTGAGTGCTATTACTACTCGTAGTGGAGTCACCATCGTAGGACCACAAATCCCACCACCATCATCTACACCTCCTCCACCACCATGTATCCCTACTCCTCCTACACCTAGTGTTAGTACACCATTACCGTCTCCGCCTCGTAATGACGATGTATCTCGTAAGGATCCTTCAACATCTCAACCTTTACCAACTACACCTTCACCTTCCCCCTATAAACCCAGAATCTCATACCCTTCTCGCATAGGCAAGACCAACGAGCTAACCAAAAATGACTGTCAAGTATCAAAATATGTGGATATGCTATCTCAAATGACCATCAACATTAGCCTTGTTGAAGCACTTTGCCACATGCCGAAATTTGTCAAAGCATTCAAGGAATTGCTTAGCAAGAAGGAGAAGCTGATTGAACTCGCCAACACACGCTTAAATGAAAACTGCTATGCAGTTATTCTTAAAGAACTTCCGGAAAAGCTTGGAGATCCCGGTCGTTTTGTGTTGCCTTGCGTGTTCAACAAAACTGAAGAATTTACTGCCCTTGCTGATCTCGGGGCTAGTATTAATCTTATGCCTTTGAGTGTTTGGAAAACACTATCATTACCCGACCTCATTCCAACAAAGATGACTCTCGAACTTGCAAACCGCACTCTCGCTTACCCCGTTGGTATAGGCGAAGACGTGTTTATTAAAGTTGGCACATTTACTTTCCCGGTCGATTTTGTCGTTGTTTATTATGTAATGGACCCTCGTATTCCTTTAATACTTGGTCGGCCATTCTTGAGAACCAGACGAGCTTTAGTGGATGTGGCCGAAGGTGAGTTAATCTTACGAGTCGGGGATGATTCAAAAGTTTTTAAAATGGGGAAGCTTACAGGCAAATCTTTTGGACGAGAATCAGTGAATATGATTAATGTGCTCGATGACTTTACCGTCTATGACAATCCTCTATTCGATTCTTCCATCGATAATCCACTCTTTGACGATGATGTGGATGATTCTCGGTCCACTTTGGAAGCTTCTCCCATTTATGATTCTCCACCGGTCTTTGATGCTTATGATGATTATGATTCTAGCTCAGATTCGGATGATTTTGATGATTGTACTTCTGAGTATCCCGATCTGCCCACGTATGATGATTTCGATGAGGCTGATACTCTCTCGAGCGATTCTTCACATGATGAAGATCCTCCGCCATCACTCGATCCTACTTTGGACGATTACTCATTTGAGGAAGATTTCTCTGAATTTCTCAACACTTACTTCCCTCATGAGAGTGATGCTCCTCCTTATGACTTTAAAGATTATCGTCTTGATCCTACTTTGGATTTGAAGCACATTCTGTCAAAGGAGAAGAAACCGGTTACCACCAATATCCGTTGCACATATGATTTGACACCTCTTTGTCCCACTTCTGAGGACGAGGTTGTGCTTCTTTGCGGATCTTCTTCACACTCGGCTGAGCCTGAGTGCTATTTTCCCCTAAAGGAAAAGGTGTTCGACCCCGGTATTGAAGTCTTTAAGCCATCTCAGTATCCACCTGATGAAATAAAAGGAAAAATCTTTGGAAATTTTGAAGACATGCTTGCACCACTTCAACCTTGCTTCCACCGTGCTCCGTCACTGCTTAAGGGAACCTTGCCACTTCTTATTTGGCTTGCCTTGTTCACCTTAAGCTTGTGCTTATTGATGGATGAAAACTATGTCTTTGATCCTGGTGGATATGTTTCATGTTTCTTCCGTTGATGATCAAGGTCGAGTCAGGCTCACGACTCGGTAAACAAAAACCAAGCGCTTCTTGGGAGGCAACCCATGCATCTATCTTTTCGCTTTCTTTATCATAAGTGTAGGGGAGACCCTTTGGTTTGCTATTTCCTCTCCTCACTTCTTAATCAGGGATTCGAGCTTCAATGATCTACTCTTGATGATTCTTGACGACCCGTGATTCCGTGTTCTACTTCTTCCCGGTTCTATCCTAAACTCTTTTCGATTCACTATTTTATATTTTCTCAATATTAAAATAGGAATCTCTTTAGTTGTCTTTTCCTTAGCGAGATTTAAACAAAGTGCACAATGTCCTAAGTGTAGGGGAGTTTACTCCCACATGCTTAAACATTGAGGATAATGTTTATCTTAAGTGTAGGGGGACTTCTATCGAAGTTAAGTGGTCTTTTCCTTGTATTTGTCCTCATTTTAACCAGAAAATCAATTTTTCGACATTTTTCAAAATTTTTGATCTATTTTGGCCTATTAGTTTTTACCTTTGTATAGTTATTTTCTTTCCTTATTAGAATAAATCTTTAAATAAGTGGTTTTAATTTTCAAACGTTGTGAATCATTTGACTCAACCCGAGTTTACTTATCTTTAGTTACTCTAGCTAGTATCCTTAACGTGTTTAAGTCAAGTTTTGCTAGGCTTTTATATAGGGAGCTATAAAACGCGAAAGTCTTAACTCTCACGGGTTAAGAACAAGAACTTTTCGCAAGTTCCTATAATTGATCCTAGAGAGTCGTTTATCAAGGGAACTTTAAAATGCGATTTATAAACTTGAAAAAGTCTAAGAATTTGCAAGATCCTATAGGCGACTCGAAAACCCAAAACTTTGATTTAATAGGCTAAGTATCCACGAGTCTCATTACTTGAGATTTTAAACTGTGGAGAACGAGAGATGATAGAGCCAATTATAAGTTCGGTATTCTTTCGTGAATTTATGTGAGTTAATTATGAGCCTATTCTCCCATCGCTTGCTAATAAATTTATCTGCTAATAAATAAGGTTGTACGATTTGAAAAGTTACTTAGCTTCTAGCCCAAGATCGTTTAAAAGTTGCTCGGTATGGATTAGAGTTCATAGCCAAGGCATAACTTATTGAAGCGGGATGCGAAGATTGGCGAGTCCGAAAAGGCCCTAACAAGGCATGAGGGCTATATTTTGTTGCTAAAGATCCAAAGTGATGTGAAGAATCATTTATCGAAAATCAATATGAAGGATCGAGACACACGACGTAAAGCAAATACTCCCCAAAAGTCATGGAGAAGTGTATCCGAAAAGACCCTAACAATGTATGAGGATAAATAGATCCAAGTCATAAAAGGAGGCGGATCGTTGTATATCAAAGTCCAAAATAAAGATTGGAGAAAAATGAAGAAGTCGTGGTCCAAGTATGAATCTCTCAAAATTTCAAGTGAAGAAATTCCTATATGAAGAGAAGACCATAATTTCATGAACGTCTCTCAAGATTTGAAGTATGAAGTCGCTGCCAAATATCGGTCCGAGAAAGGTCTCAAATCGCGAAGCGAGTTATGCCAAGATATGAACTTTATGAGGTCCCGAGAAGCAGTTTTAAAAGATTTTGTCCTTTAGCTAACTATTGATTAAATCGTTCACTTTATTTTCGGACTTAATAACAATCGAAATAAGTCAAAAATGCATCCTCGTGATCATTCAAGACAATAATAAAATATAAGAGATACCCCTAGGAATAAGAGAGTCTAAGTGAGTAATTGGCCCACATGAGTTCGTGATAGTCTACTAACTTATAATAACAATGATCTCGTTTTTAAGCTTGGTTTGGAGAAAGTGAAAACTTGAGGATGATGATTATTCATGACATTTCCAAAACCCAAGGTATGCTTTTGATTTCTTTATTTTGTATGTCTTTAATTTTCTATCTCTTTAATAAAGGCCAACGTGGATTAATTATGATGAAAAATGTAATCTTGCTTTGTAACTAATGCATTGCATGAGGACATTGCAATGGTCAAGTGTAGGGGATTTGATAGGTGTGTAAACACCCATCTTTTCTACCACTTAATTACAATAATAACCGGACCAAAACGTGTATTTTATGTCTTTTATATCGGAATTATTCGTGGTTTGTGTTTTTGTTGTGATTTAGGACGAAAAGGTGAAAAGTGGAGAAAACACGGGAATTCACGGGCATTCACGGCTTTTATTGAAGAAAAAGATGAAAGACGAAGTCGAGAAGTCAAGAGTGGAAAAAGAACGGAAGTCCAAGACCAATTCTGAAGATTTATCGAAGAAAAAGTCAAAAGACGGAAGTTTATCAAAAGCCGAAGAATTCAAGTCTATTTTATTGAAGAATTTAAAGACGAGTTCAAAGAAATCCCGAGCCACAAGTCATTAGAGTCCAAGTTTAAAGAAGACTAGAAGGAAAAAGGACTAATGGTGCAATTAGTGAAGAATATATGCTTAAGGACCTAATGACGCAATTAAGAGAAAAGGAAGGAGGGGAGGAAGCTTCCTAATCCTCCCCTATATATAGATTAGGATTGTTATTCATTTTTTCTTGTTGGCTAATAGTGACAATTAGTCCTTCCACCTTTAATTACCTTGTCATTTACTTTTCTTGTCAACTTTAAATACATGTTTTGCACCTTAATTACCATTTAATTCCAAGTAAGTTTTCATTTTAATCCTTGTCAATCTTTATTTTATCTTGTCAATCTCTTATCTACCTTTCTTAATCTTTGATTTTCATGTTTATGTTTGTGTTCATGTTCATGCTTTTATTTTGATCCAAGTGGTTTTTGATTATTGTGGTTAAATTTGTTTGTTTTATTGATTTTAATTGTTTGTTAATGTTTACTGTTGATTCGTTATTAGTTTTATTAAATCGTTTGTGTTGATTTTGGTTAAAGTTGTGTTAGATCTGCTGCTACTGTTATCCCTTGTTCTTCGGGAAGTTTGTTTTTGTTTCTGATCTTTCCAGGTAAAAAGTTCCGAGCCAAGAGTTCTTTCATTCGGAACTTCCAAGTTCAGGATCAAGGGCTTCATTCGGAACATTCAAATTTCCGAACGAAGGACGACTTCCGACTCAAGACAGTTCATTCGGAAGTCTCAAACTTCCGAACGAAGGGAAACTTCCGACTCAAGAATCATTCATTCGGAACTCCAAAGTTCCGAATCAAGCAATTCATTCGGAACTCTAAAAGTTTCGGATCAGTGAATATTCATTCGGAACTCCAAAGTTCCGAACCAAGGGCTGTTCATTCGGAACTTCTCAAAAGTTCCGGATCAATTCGAAAGTTCCGAACCAAGGGCAAAAGTTCCGGATCAATTTCTTCCGAACGAAGTTCCGGATCAAGGGAAAGAAATAGTTCCGAGTCAAGCCAAAACTTCCGAACCAAGCCTGTTTCATTCGGAACTTAAAAAGTTCCGAGTCAAGCTATTTCATTCGGAAGTTTTGAACTTCCGAATCAAGGGTTTCTTGTCAGGTTCTTTTGATTTTTCTTTTTAAATTTCAGTCTTTTATTTTTAAAGCTTTATTGTTCCTGCCTTTATTTTAATTGCACTTTAAGATTATTTGCCTTAGCTTTATTTTAGTTTTGCCTTAGTGTAAGTTTTAGTCGCGTTTTAAGTTTGCCTTAGTTAGATTTAAGTTTGCGTCATTTACTTTAGTGCCTTTTAATTTCAGTCACGCTTTTAAATACCTGCACCATTATTTTAATTAGACTTAGATTTACTTTAAGAGCACCTTTACTTTAATTGTCTCGCACTTTTATTTTTAAAAACTACAACGACACATCTTTGTTTTCACCAAAATAAAACTGAGTCACACATTAAACACAAGTTTTTCAATTCGAAAAGACACACGACAAAAAATCTTTTTAACCTGAGTAAAATCTAGTTATCAATTTGCAAACAGCGCAATTTGTAAAACATGACAATATGAAATGTAAGAATCTAGTTACAAGCAAAATTGAAGGGAAAAAAAATAACATAGGATCATTTAAAATACAAGTTGTCATAGTCAGTTGTCTAGTATTTTGGTATTACTTTAAAACTTAGTTTTAAATATTTTCTTTATTAAAAGAAAATTTACAAGGTGTAGTGATTTAAAATCAAACTATCTATATTTAGTGAGTAAACTGTTGCTATCTCTTTTTCTTGATCAGGATTTTCAAGGTAAAAGTACTCAGTTCAAATAGTTATTTTGATCAGCTTAAGAGCTTTTCAGGTGACTACATGAAATTATCGTTAAAACTCAGGTTTATCGTTACCATTAGGAAAAATCAGATTTTCCAAGTTATTTAGAATCATTGTTAGAAATTATAAATTAATTTATAGATTTCATTATATTGACAGTAAAGTACGATATAATCAAATACTTTAAAAGGTACAGCTTGATATCCTTTTTAAATACTAGTTATAAATTTACCAAAGATGATATATAGATCCGGTACTTAACTTGAAACAGTTATTTTGACAATTTAAACACTTGGTAAATGTATAAAACGTTCTTAAAAATTAATAATAATTTTTAGAAATTCAAGAAAGTGTTTAAGATATCAACCGATAAACACGTAACAGTTTCTGGTTTTCAGAAAGTGACAAAATATCAAACGATTATGAAACGAATACCGATCAACAATTAGTATACAAGCAATAGCACGAGGGAATAAAACGGAAGGCGTATCAAATCTTAACGAACATGATAGAATAGATGCATCGATGATAAAGACAATAAGAAACAAGGATTATAGCAAGATAAATTCACGAGTGCCGTTGGCGTCACCAATAACGGCTTATTAAGTTCTCGGTGGTCGAAATACGATCGAAAGGGAAAAGCCACACAACGAATTTTCGAATCAACGAAAATTCTTAAGAAGTCCATTGAGAGAAGTTCCAGTAAGATGAACAACATTAACAATGAAAGGCAAAATCAATACATGGTTCACACGAATGAATTTCAAGACGATAGTGTCTTAACACCTATCATGACAATTACACGGAATTATCGTTCACGTCCAATCGTAAATAATTAATCGCGTCCAGAGACGTTTCATAGGTCTACCAAGATAGATAAAGAAGATCGATTGATGTAGCAGCATAACAACGTTGAAACTTTCAAGTCGGGTATCAATGGTAAGAATTTAGGCAAATGGTAACGAAAATCGTATCATGAGGATGATGAGGTAACAGGTAAAACAAAGGTCGTTGAGTAAGAAATATGTGCTTGAGGCATGTACCTTGTTCAAGAAAAGATAAGGGTTCATATGTGTATGTCACGAATTGTTGTTACTCGCATAAGATGTAAAAGTTCTCAAAACTTTATTTATCTAACTTTTTAAGGAACATATTTAAAAAGTTGATTCTTGGTTAAATATTTAAGGCGACTACTATTTGGCCTTGCATGGCTCCTTCTAAATTAGGCATAGGTGATCAGGCCATGCATAATTTAGGACTAGCAATGCGATGCTCAGCTTCGTCAAACCAGTATTACATATCATATAATTTAAAATATGTATATAATAGCATTTGTAAAAACAGAAATCAAAATAGTTTATGAAACTATTCGCCAATAAGTTACTGGCTAGATATTTAATTCAACAATTTTGTTGTTACAAGAATTCTTAGCAAGACCAATGTAGAACAATTGGTGAGAATACATTGTAGAATTAATATAAATTAATTTTATAAGATAGCATTCAATTATTTAAGAAATCCCAAATGAAACCTTTTGTAAAATTATTCGCAAACAAGACCAGTTTGAGTTTATATGGTAACATGACAATAGTTTATAAAGTAGCGAGTGGATTACAAGAGGGAAATAAGGAGTAGTTCAAGACAGTCAACGAAATGGTTAAAAGGTGATAAGGTTTCAAGAGGTTTAGCCGAAATCGTCAGGAGACACGTGTCAAGATGATAACAAACAATACGAAAGCAAGATCTTCAAATCTCGGTCCAATTCAGTGGTACGATCGAAGCAAAGAAAGAAAATAGAATGGCAATTAAGTCATAAATATAAGAAAGGATAAAGGAATCCGTATGTGTGCATATCGTGATTAATTTGACAATAATATACTTTTAAGAAAGTAATGTATCAGTTAACAAATAGTACAATCACTCCGAAAAGTTTCTATATTAGGAAGTTACCGAATTTCGAAAGTTCAAGATCTATGTATATGTATGACCGAACTCAAGTTACTATTTGTAAACGTTTTCAAACACAATCAATGTTTCATGGTTGTAAAATGTTATTAGTTACAATTTTACGAGTTCACACGAATTTAATAGGCTTCAAATCATGTTTCTAACTTCTATCAGTTTTGACCTTTTTAATCAACTTTAACTTTTGGGTTAGACCCGACCAATTAACTCACTAACGATATTCTAAGACTCAAAGTCTAATGCATTTCGATGTAAAACAATGTTTTGAACAACTTTCTAGTTTTACCCGAGACTTGAAACGGAATAAAAATGGATGAAAATGCCCTTGCATTAAATCTGTCAACAAAATGATATTTTAGAATCATTTAGAAAATAACTTCTTAGATTTTACCATCTCAAATGATGTAACTTGCTCGAATTTAATGTTTACTGGTAAAGTATTATGTCCTAGACGAACATCTCAACAAGTAAAAAAATATATATTTTTATGTCTAATGTTATAAAAATATTTTCTCGATACTGTTAAATTTCCTGTAAAGTTTCTATACAAAGTATATTTTTCGACACAGCTTGAAATTAAATCCAATTTCATAATAACCCAGAATTAATGTACACACAAGACTTGTGGATTCCATAAAGACGAAAGAAAAATAAACTGTAAAATTAGTCATGTAAAGAAAACACAGTATAGAAATGATTCAAGAATGCCAACGATAATCGGAGACATAAAAAACAACGCATGACATCCGTGTCTTCGGCTGCAAGATGCAATGCAGGAAAGTCTCTTGGCGGCGTGATTTTCCACAATCACAAGACATACCGAGAAAGAAACAAAATATTAACAAGTCACACTCCTGAGGCGAGGAGGTTTAATGAAAAAGGGAGGATACAAGTAGGATCGTATTCCAAACAATCGATCCACAATAAAGGATGAATCTCAAGATGACAATGATGGTTTCAAGGTACAAACGGACGTTGGAATTCGAAGTCGAAACGTAGAATGGCCAATGGAAGAAGATGTAATCCATGTACCAGTGTCGTGTAAAACGGTGGCGTAAAGGTCAATCAAGATTTCGAAAACTCACGATATTATTCAGGTACTTATTCAACGAATTCTTCGAGATGTGTGACTTACACGATGTCTTTTAGTCTTTTTCAGAGACACATTGAGCTACACAATGCTCAATAGACTAGACATTCAATTACGAATGGTCGGAAAGAAAATCTGTGTATCTATATAGATATTTTAAAGGAAATAGACAATGGAAGCAACATGCACGGTAGTAAAAATGGAAATCAGAAGTTTCATCGAAAACACCACTTACTCAATCCCGAACAATGGTATCTCGAGAGTATGCACAACATGTATCAGCGAGTCGAGAAAAAAAAACAGACGGTTCAAAACGAACGAGCATATGAAGTCCGTCGTATCACGCATAAATGAAATAGCAATAGTACTCAGAAAAATGAGCAATGAAAAGTCGGCAGCATACGCGCTCTGAATACAAGTATGTAACGTCATAACGATATAAAATCATCGTAACCAGATCAGTTCACAAGAACAAGAATTCCAGAAATACAGTAAGAGCAAATGTAATCACAGTAATATCGAATGATAATCTATGAAGCACAAGGCTTTGAAAAGACACAGTAATTATCGTCATCAGGGTAACGTAATATTTCAACATGTAATCAAGAGATGAAATACTATAACGATAATTAAACGTAAGTAATAAGGATTAGAGAAGTACCCGCGCAGATATCGAACAACATTGGCAGATTCTGTGGTTGACACTTAAAACATGAAATATTTGAACTTTCGGTTATAGACTAAGTTTTTGAAAAAATGACTCAGTTCCCTATAACCATCGCTCTGATACCAATCTGTAAGACCCCCAAAATCTGACATGGAACAACTAGGCAACAAGGGGGTAACACGTCATAGTACAAGAAACAATGAATTACAGTTCATACAAAGCTGACGAAATAAAAACATGTACATTTCATCATAAAAGGTCAGAGTTTTTAAGTCCCAGAGTTTTAGAAGCGGAAAATTATATTATTTCGTCTCTATTCATAACATAAAGTTGCCCAAAAGATAAAATAAACCCCTGACAGTTTATATAAAACCAATCTTTCAAAAGCATCACAGAAATCTCCAAGCTGCGATAATCTCCAGCGGGCTCCCATCCAAGCAAAGCTAAATAATAATACATGAGATTAAACATGTAAAATCGTCAACACAAAGTTGAGTGATAGTCATAGGTTTAGAAGTAAACGTGTGGAACACAATAGAATTTGTAAAACACGTAATGGGGGGTTAACTATGTACGTCCATAGTCACGATGCATATTATTGTTGTTTAGTCTCATGAACCGAAGCTTAACTCAAATGTAAGTTCCTCTAAGGAGTATTCAGCCTAAATACTCAAGTATAAACGAATATTAGTGCGTCAAAGTAATCGGGACGGGGATTGTCAATCCCGATGATCCACCCACAACATTCGTGCTTAGCGCAAAGCATACGGGATAATTAACGGTTCATGATAGGAGAGGAAACTCAAGGCTAACGTCTAAAAGCAATAATACCATTGAAATCATCTGTAAAGCATACACGTTCAGAATAACATACGAGTTCTGGATAGCAATACAGTTTTTAATTGGTTGTGTTCCACCATGTAAAATCTCACCCCGTGTTTAGAAACCATGTACAAGTAGAAAAGGGGCTATGAACTCACCTTACCAACGAGGTAAGTCAATCACGATACTCAGAAACCGAGTAGAAACGGTAGTGGTAAACGACCACCGACGATATGGATGCCCGGGGAAACACGAAAACCAACAACCTATCAAAATAAGGCGCACGTTAAGACTCGAACTCGAATATCAATATGTACCAAATATAATATGACTCAATTGTTTTTAAAGTATTCATGTTTCAAAACCATTAACACGAACCAAATGAATCCTTTTATCCAACGTTACTCGTTAAAACACTTGTACACTTGAAATTGACTCGTTATACGGCGCCAAGTTAACGCAAGTCAAACTATCCTTTAACCTAACTTGGACCAGTAGCTAAGTCATCTATACAATGACTAAGTACTTGAATAAGTCATCATGTCCGATGATGAATACTCAAACTCACGCAACACAAACATTGAACTACGTGTCCAAAATAAAATCAACAAGTACACTCCGAATGTACACACCGATCTACCCTATCTAGACTTGTCCGTTTTAGATGAAAATTGGTGTCAAGGTCACTTATAACCTGTATAAGACCTCACCAAAATTTGAGCCAAAGTTCACACTTTAAAATCCATCAGCTCGACACTTTACTCGACTCCAAATTTGGGACAGATTTGTGCACTTGTTTTGTAAAACCGTTTAGACCGCTTTAAAAGTACAAACTCGACAATCCGACTTTTGAAACCACTACTAGACTCATCAAAATAAGTTTGTAAACCTTGAAAACCAGTAGATACATTTATCTAGCCAAGCCTAAAGTCCCCGAGAGTCGACCCAAAATCAGCCACAATTTCGGATTGTGCCGACTTGCGTCTCTCGGTACACGAAAACTAAAACTAGCATAACTTTTGACTTATAATGACTTAGAAGCTCTATCTTATACCAAACCGACCGTCTCAGAAAACTCTACAACAATATTAAATAATCTTAGCCTTTCTCAGAACTTAAACCCACGAAAAATCTTTTAAGGACCTGCTGTCCCAAAATAGCCTTTTATAAAACATGACAAATCAATTTTTCAATCAAAACCACTCATTCTCATACCTCTAGGATCACTATACTATCATTCTCATCAACCAAACACTCCTAGAAACACTTGCATGCAAAATCTAACAAAAAAACCCAAGATCAAAATACAACTTTTTGTGATCAAAATAAGATGATCTTACCAAAAATGACACATGCATGATAAATAAAATATCATACAACCATGAAATTCATAAAATTTAGGAAACATGATGCATGTGCTTGAATTTGATATCAAAAGAACCACAAGATCATTTGGAACAAGGGACATAGCTTGGTTTTTCTTGAATCACACTAGAAAAAATGTGATGAAGGTTTTATGGTGTGTGGGGGTGGCAGTTCAAGAGAGAAAGAAAAGAGGGAGAGAAATATTTTGAGGTGTGTGTGTTTTTGGTTGTAAGAAATGAAAGTAGTGTAAGAAAAAATGGTTTAAATAGTAAGGTTAGGGTAAATTTTGAAATTATTGGATAGTTTTAGACCTAAAAGAAATTTAATAGTTTAAAGGGTCCAAAATGACTATTAGTAAATTTTGAAAATATTTACGGGGCTCGGGTTTCGTAAAAATACTTTTCAAAAGTTACAATGCATCATAAAAATGATTATATGATCTCTCGACACGACTTAATACGTAATTAAAACGACATCATCGAAAATATTAATTATCGAAACAATCGATAATAAACGTTAAATTTTTGGGTATCCGTCGGTATCGCGATCACTAGGAATTCTCGTTGTTCATTGATTTGAATAAACTCGTTATAAAACGCACGCGGGTGATTTTAAATCAAACACTTTGATTTAAATTAAATATGGAAAAATCAAATAAAAAATTTATAATTCCATACAAAGTATTTATCGACGATCAGAAAAATACTTAAAAAGTATAATTTAAAAAACTCATGATTTACATATAGCAATACAAGAAAACGTAATACGTTGGAAAAATTCAAAAAGCACGAATACAAGGAATAATATAATGCTGGGAAAGTACGGGTTCTCACGTCATATGGGGTAGCTTGAGTAGCTGAGTGTTTATTGGTGTTATACCAGAATTCAGCTAGAGACAACCATTGTACCCATTCTTTAGGTTTTTCTCCTGTCATACACCTCAGATAACATTCCAAACACCTATTTACCACCTCAGTCTGACCATCTGTTTGTGGGTGATAAGCAGTTGACATCTTAAGTTCCACTTTCAAGAGTTTGAAGAGAGATTGCCAAAAGTTACTTAAAAATATGGTATCCCTATCACTAACAATGGAACTTGGTAGTCCATGTAGCTTGTACACTGAATCCAAGAACACCTGAGCCACAGTACTTGCAGTATAAGGATGGCTTAGGGGATTAAAGTGAGCATACTTGCTCAATCTATCACTACCACAAAAATGACCGACTTTACTTGAGATTTAGGTAATCCCACAATGAAATCCATTGAAATGTCATTCCACACTTTCTCAGGGATTGGTAAAGGCTGTAAGCCACCAGGATAAGCTGCCAGGTCAGGTTTTTGTCTCTGACAAATATCACACTCTCTTATGAATTTCTTAACATCTTTATGTAATCCTTTCCAATAGAATAAAGTGCCCAACTTATGACTGGTTACATTTGTTCCAGAATGCCCACCAACTGCATCAGCATGGAAATGTTTGATAATAGTTTTTCTGAGCATCTCATCATTTCCCACCACTAGTTTGCCTTTTCTTTTTAAGACTGTAGCTTCCCATGTATACTTGTCATTCACAGAAGTACCAGAAACTAGTCCTTGAATTTTCTCTTGTAGACTCTGGTCCAACACATAACTATCCTTCACCTGTTGTAACAAATCACTAGTAATAGTGGACAAGACCAAGGAATTCAGTTATGCACTTCCATCAACTCTAGACAAAGCATCATCTACTATGTTCTCACTGCCCTTCTTGTAAGTGATTTCATAATCATAGCCTAATAGTTTGGGAAGCCATTTAGCTTGAAAGGGTGTAGTCAATCTATGATCTAGCAAGTACTTAAGGCTAAAATGATCTGTTTTAATTTTGAAGTGTCTATCCAACAAGTAGCCTTTCCATTTCTCCAATGCCAACAACACAGCAAAAAACTATTTTTCATATGTTGACAAAACTTGGTGTTTGGGGGATAAAGACTTACTAACATAAGCAATAGGATGACCGTCCTGAAGCAACACAACACCAATTCCAATGCCTGATGCATCTGTTTCCACAACAAAAGTTTTTTGAAAATTAGGTAAAGCTAGCACTGGAGCTTTGGTCATAGCTTGCTTTAACTCTTCAAAAGCACCATCAGTCTCTGTGCTCCATTCAAATGAGTTCTTCTTTAGCAATTTGTTGAGAGGTTTGCTAATGATTGCATAGCTTTTGATAAACCTCCTATAGTAACTTGTCAAGCCCAAAAATCCTCTCAACTGCTTAACTGTTTGAGGAGTTGGCCACTTAATCATAGCTTCTATCTTTGAAGGGTCAGTTATGACTCCCTCAGCAGATATGAAATGTCCCAAGTACTCCACCTTATCCACAGCAAAATGACACTTACTCATTTTGGCAAACAATGAATGTTTTTTATGACTTCTAATACCTTCCTCAAATGCTCCACATGCTCAGCCTCACTCTGGCTATATATTAGTATGTCATCAAAGAAAACCAATACAAACTTCCTGATGAAAGGTTTAAAACAGCATTCATGAGAGATTGAAATGTGGCTGGTGCATTTGTGAGTCCAAAGGGCATTACCAAGAACTCATAATGCCCCTCATGAGTTCTAAAAGCGGTTTTGTGAATATCTTCTTTGTTCATCCTTATTTGGTGGTATCCTGACCTTAAATCAAGCTTTGAAAACATTATGGATCCATTCAACTCATCCAGTAACTCCTCAATTACTGGAATTGGAAACTTGTCCTTAATAGTATGCTTGTTGAGTTGCCTGTAATCTACACACATTCTCAATGACCCATCTTTATTTTTGACCATAACTATGGGTGATGAGAAAGAACTTTGACTGTTTCTTATCAAACCAGCTTCTTGCAATTCCTTTACCATCAATTCAATTGCATCCTTCTGGTTGGGTAGGTGTTTATAGGGTCTGATGTTAATTGGTTCTGTATTTATTAAAAGAGGAATGGTGTGGTCATGAGACCTCAGAGGTGGCAACTCTTTTGGTTCATCAAAGACCTTCTTGAATTGACTAATCAGTGTTTGGATCTATGGTTTACTCTGCACCTCTACACTAGTCATCTGCATCAAGGTTGCTGGATACACACACATTGCCATTGAAGTGATTCCAGCTCCCATATTGTTCAAAGATCCTTGTACTCGTTTTCCTTGCATCCATTGCAAGTTTGACTGATATGTTCCCCTGATAACACACCTCTTATCATTCATCACAAACTCCATGACCAAGTTCCTAAAATCAAACTGAATCACTCCCAAGGTAGATAACCATTGTATGCCTAACACTATCTCACACCCTCCAAGAGGCAGGATCATGACATCTGTGACATAGTTTCTACCCTGAAAAGACCACTGAAAACCCTTACATTCATACACACTTGACATGACTTGTCCATTAGCCACTGAAACTTGTAAATGACACATTTTTCTCAGCTTACACCCTAACTTTTTGGCCACTCCTTCATCCAAAAATTATGTGTACTTCCACAATCCACCAAAATATGTAATTACTGTTTGCCTACATGGCCCCTAATTCTCATAGTTTGGTAATTATGAACACCAGTCATAGCATTAAGAGACACTTGTGGCATTATATCATCACTACCATCATTATTTCCAACCACTTCCTCTAACACTTCTTCCTCTTATTCAAACATCTCCTCACTGGCTATAACCTCTAATGAATAAATTCTACCAGAACACTTGTGACCAGGAGCATACTTTTGGTCATAGAAAAAACACAATTGTTTTATCCTTTTATCTTCTAACTCCTTTTGGTTGAGTCTCTTAAAAGGTCTGTTTGGTGTAGTATTAGTTACATTAGCCCCTATTTTTGGACCCATTGTACCCCTAATATGAGTTTTTGGGGTCGGTAACAAAGCAGAATTCCTTCCCTTAGACATTGTTGCATGTGCTTCTTGCAACTTTTCTAATGAAAACACTTCAGCCAAGCTTGTGGGATAAAACATTCAAACAACATATGAAATATCATCCTTCAACCCCCCTAATAAGTGTGAAAACACTTATCCTTTTACCACTTATTTCCAATAATAACAAGACCAAAACGTGTATTTTATGTCGTAAAAGTCGGAATTATGCGTGGTTTGTGTTTTTATTGTGCTTCAGGATAAAAATATGAAAAAGGAAGAAAACATGGGCTTTCACGGGCTTTTATCGAAGAAAAAGACAAAAGACGAATTCAAAAGATCAAGAGAGCAAAAAGAACGGAAGTCAAAAGCCTATTCTGAAGATTTATCGAAGAAAAAGACTAAAGACGGAAGTTTAACGAAGTCGAAGAACTAAGCTACCAAAAGAAGAAAAGACGAGTTCATTTTATCATTCGACAAATCTCGAGCCAAAGTGGAGAACGTCTATTTTAATCAAAAGACGAGAAGACAAGAAGAGAGAGAAAAGAAACTCACCTTCCCTTCTCCTATAAATACTCCCCTATAGTGTTAGATTAAGAGTTAGTCTTCATTTTTCTTTTGTAGCTTTAATTTTTAGAGAGAGAAAGTGTTTAACTTTCTCTCACTAGGAAAACTTCATCTTTTATTTTCTTTCTTGTTTTAATCTAATCTTTACTTTTTAAAGTTTAGTCTTGTTTTAATCTTCATCTTTTTAAACTTTCTTGTTAGTTACGATCTCGTGTTCATCATCCTTTTTCACCTTGTTTTTCTACACGCCACATAAAGATTTCTACCTTTTATGTTTCTTGAATCGTGAGTTAAAGTTTTGCAAGTGTTTTCATTAGTCTAGTATTCGTGATCACCTTTTTGAGCTTTTTGGCTTATTTTGTATTTAGCTTATTTTCTTTTAAGTTTTCTTAACAGTTTCGTCTTTTTAAGGTTTGTTTTAAAAAGTTTGCTTATTTAGAGTTTTGAAAGTTTCTTATTCGTGCTTATTTAACTCTTTCATTATTGATTTGGTTAGTGTCAGATTGTGATTATTAAAAAGAGCTTTTTAGTTTTGCTTATTACGTTTTACAAACCATCGGAAAAGGGTTTACCTTTCCGACCATTATTCCGACGGCTTCCATCGGATTAGGGTTTTACATTCCGACTGTTTTTCTGATACCTTGTATCGGAAAAGGGTTTTGGATTCCGATCGATATTCCGATCGGTATTCCGACATTAGCAATTATCATACATTCCGACCGAGTTTTCGATGGATTATTCCGACAAAGATTCTGATAGCTTTTATTTTTAATTATTCCGACACTGTTCCGATACTGGTTCAGTTATTCCGACCGGATTATTTGTAACATTCCGATGGGAGACATCCCGATGGTTTTTCCGACGGGATTCTGACGATAGCATTCCGACGGATTGATTTTTTTCCTTTTTGTTTCAAGTTAACTTTTAAATTTCCTTTTCCCACCAATCAAGGTTAGATTTCTCGTTTATTTTTAATAGCTTTTATGTTTATGTTATTTGTATACTTAGATAATCAAGCTCCCCCTTTTAGTGACTGATACCAATAATTCCGCCCTAAACCATGACCAATTCGGATTGAATCGAGTACGAACAACACTTCTGGAGCATACACACATAAATGTCATATATCAAATGGCGCCGCTGTCAGCTCTTTTCGTAAAGATTAACGGTTTTTAGTGTGAAAAATTGGATTTTGGGATCCTTAAAAAAATATAAAATATAAAATTTTCAAAAAATCCAAAAACAATAAAAAAGATAAAAACCAAAAATATTTTATTTCATTTTAGTGTATGCGTACTCGATCTACGTCTTATTCTGGGCCCGAGACTCTTAGATATATAGATATGGCCGGTGTGCATAACAATAATAACAACCCACCTCACAACAACATGAACAATAATAACAACAATGGCCGCAACCCGACCTACGCACAATGGAGGAGCTTTGTCAACCAACCATGAACGGACGTGGAGGACCGATTGCGCCGATGCAAATCACGGCTCCTGAATTTCCATTGAAGCATCACATGATCCAGCAAGTTCAAAACGCTTGTCCTTTTCGCGGGTTACCGGATGATGATGCCAACAAACATCTCGATAAATTCATAACCGTCACTCAAAGCATGAAATTGCCCGGTGTTTTCATGGATTTACTTCGCCTTCACCTTTTTCCACACACTTTATCCCACCATGCCGAAAAATGGTTTGATCGTCTCCCCAAAAACTCAATTCATACATGGAATGACATGACTCAAAAATTTTTGTCGCGCTACTTTCCACCATCCACGGTCAATATTCTTCGCAATCAAATCAGTGGATTCACTCAAGAACCTGATGAGTCGCTTTTCGATGCTTGGGAACGTAATAATGTCTTGATCGACCGTTGTCCGAACCATAATATGCTCCCCGTTACTTTGATTGATACTTTCTACAATGGTTTAACTTTTCGTGATCGTGATACGATTAATGCTGTCGTCGGTGGTACATTCATGAAGAGAAGACCTGAGGAGTGTAGAGAGCTTATAGAGAACATGACCACTCACCATAAAAATTAGGATTCATCCGCATCTTCAAGGAATAACCCGAGGGCCAATGTTTCTTCTACTTCATCAAACCCAGAGATAACCGAACTTACCCGCCAAATAGCCAAGATGAACAAAAACTTCTTAACCATGGCTACGGACCAATTTCAACAAGCTAAAGCTGTAGCAACTTCTTGTGAGATTTGCGGGGGTTCTCATTCATACACCGATTGTCCTTCTACTCCTGACAATCCGGAAAATGTGTATGCGGCTAACGGTAACTTTTCTACGGGAGGCTATCAAGCTCGTCCTCAAGGTGACCGCAATTTGCTAAGTTATCGTTCAAACAACTTCCTTTCACCACCCGGTTATCCTCCTCAAAACAAAAACAATTTCAATCGCAACAATCAAAACCAAACTCGAGCTCCTAATAAATATCAAACCCAAAGAAACCCATATCCACCTCAAGGAAATAATCAAGTTTACCAACAACCCGCTTATCAACCACCTGCCTACCATGCTCCTACTTCCAACCAACCCACCGCATTTAATCACGAGGTTGAAACTTACATGAGGACTAATGACGTGCTAGTGAAGAATCTCCAGAGTTAAATCATCAACTTGAAAGGGGATATGGCGAAACAAGGAAATGATCTTCGATCCGATATGAGAAACTCTTTGAGCAGTCAAACGAATGACATAAGGGATATGATGGCTAGTTTCTTCCCAAGTAATCAAGCCTCTGGTTCGAGTTCTCTTCCGAGTAACACCGTTGCTAATCCAAGAGGGGAGATGAAAGCAATCACCACCCGAAGTGGTAAAGGTTTAAAAGAACTCGAGATTCCTACTCCTACACCAGTGATTATGACAAAGGAAAATAAGTCCCCTTCATCGATTCCTCCATCTTCTACTTCTACCCCTCCACCACCCAAGGATGTGAGTGAGAATTCCATTCCAAAGCCTTAATCTCAACCCGATATACCTTACCCTTCAAGGTTGAGGAAAGAGAAGTTGAAGAACAAGGATGATATTCAAGTTTCTAACTTTCTTAAAATGTTTAAACAATTGAATTTCAACATCTCATTTGCCGAGGCTCTCGCTCACATGCCGAAATATGCTAAAATGTTTAAAGATCTTCTCAGTGATAAGTAAAATCTTCTTGATATTGCTCAAACTCAACTTAATGAGAATTGCTCCGCGGTTCTCTTAAGGAAATTACCAACCAAACTTGGTGATCCGGGTCGCTTTCTCATTCCTTGCAACTTTCCCGGGGTAGCGAATTGTATGGCCCTAGCCGATCTAGGTGCTAGTATTAACTTAATGCCTTTAAGTGTATGGAAAATCTATCTCTACCCGAGCTAGTCCCCACACGAATGACATTGGAATTAGCTAACCGTACAGTTGCTTATCCGGTGGGGATAGCCGAAGATGTCTTCGTCGGTGTCGAAAAATTCACCTTTCCGGCGGATTTTGTTGTCGTTGACTACGAGATGGACCCCCGTGTTCCATTAATCGTTGGACGTCCATTCTTGAGGACCGGTCGCACTCTCATTGATGTAGACGCGGGCGAATTAATCATGAGAGTTGGTGACGATAAAATCGTCTTCAACATGGGTAAACTTTCAAAGCAACCTTCTGAACACGAGAACGTTAATTTCATTGACGTTCTTGATGAGGCTTGTGAAGAGCATTTCAAAGACGCTTGTAAAAGTGGTTTTTCTTCTCTACCCATTGTTGAGACCGTTGCTTCTATTGCTCCCTCACTAACTCCATTTGGAGAAAGTGATTTTCTTTTGAAAGAATTTGAAGCAACTTTAGGAGATGTAGACTTACAATATCACGATTCTCCCACCGATTGGGAAGAAGATATTCGTACCATTGAGAAACTTCTCAATGAGGACCATATTTCTCCACCTTCTCCTAAGGATGTTACAATCGATGATCCAAATTTGACTACACCTTCCATCGATAATCCTCTGGATTTAGAGCTTAAGGATTTACCCTCTCATCTCGAATACGTTTTCCTTGAAGACAAAAAGAAGTTACCCGTCATCATTGCAAAGGACTTGAAAGAGGATGAAAAGTCTCGACTTATCGACGTGCTGAAGAATCATAAGAAAGCAATTGCTTGGAAAATTTCCGATATCCGCGGAATTGATCCTAACTTTTGTACTCATAAAACTCTCATGGAAGATGACTTTAAACCCGCAATCCAAATCCAAAGAAGGGTTAATCCTAAAATTCATGACGTCATCAAGAAAGAAGTTATCAAACTTCCAGATGCTAGAATGATTTACCCTATTTTGGATTCTCCATGGGTTAGTCCCGTCCATTGTGTGCCTAAGAAAGGCGAAATAACCGTTGCTCCTAATGAAAACAACGAGTTGATTCCTACTCGACTTGTCACGGGTTGGCGAGTTTGCATAGACTATCGCAAGCTCAATGATGCCACTCGTAAGGATCATTTCCATCTTCCTTTCATGGATCAGATGCTCGAGCGTTTAGCGGGTAATGACTACTATTGCTTCTTAGACGGTTTTTCCGGGTATTTTCAAATTCCCGTCGATCCAAAAGACCAAGAGAAAACCACATTCACTTGGCCTTATGGAACATTTGCTTACAAAAGAATGCCTTTCGGCTTATGCAATGCTCCTGGGAATTTCCAAAGGTGTATGATGGCTATATTCCATGACATGGTTGAAGAAACTATGGAAGTCTTTATGGATGATTTCTCAGTCTATGGTGATTCTTTCTCTACTTGCCTTGCCAATTTAGAACGTATGCTCAAACGGTGTAAAGACACTCGTCTCGTTCTGAATTAGGAAAAATGCCATTTCATGGTAAAAGAAGGAATTTTCCTTGGTCATAAAATTTCCAAAGCCGGTATTGAAGTCGACCGTGCTAAAGTTGATGTGATTGCTAAATTACCTCCACCTTCAACCGTGAAGGGTGTGATAAGTTTCCTTGGTCATGCGGGCTTCTATCATCGATTCGTTCAAGATTTTTCTAAGATCGCTCGCCCGATGACCCACCTCTTGGAAAAAGATACTCCTTTTATCTTTTCTAAAGAGTGTATCGAATCTTTTAATCTTCTTAAGGATAAATTAACTAAGGCACCGGTCTTGGTTACCCCTAACTGGGAGTTACCTTTTGAATTGATGTGTGATGCTAGCGACTTTGCTATTGGAGCGGTTTTGGGACAAAGAGTGAACAAACACTTCCAACCAATCCATTATGCTAACAAGACAATGACGGGGGCTCAATTGCATTATACCACTACCGAAAAAGAGCTTTTAGCTGTAGTGTATGCTTTTGAAATATTCCGCCCCTATCTTGTCCTTTCCACCACCATTGTCTATACCGACCATTCCGCGTTGAAGTACTTGTTAACAAAACAAGATTCTAAATATATATATATATATATATATATATATATATATATATATATATATATATATATATATATATATATATATATATATATATATATATATATATATTTCAAAACTTCTTCATTGGGTTTTGCTCCTACAGGAATTTAAAATTGAGATTCGTGATAAAAAGGGAGCGGAAAACCTAGCCGCGGATCATCTTAGTAGACTCGAGGATCCTTATCAAGGGGAGCTCCTAAATCAAGAGATTAACGACTCTTGATTTAGGAGCTCCCCTTGATAAAGGACCCACCGGTGGTCACTTTGGTCCAAGTTACACCGCGAATAAAGTTTTCGACTCTGGATTTTATTGCCCACCGTTTATCGTGATGCACACGAAATGGTTAAGCATTGTGATGCTTGCCAAAGATAAGGCAAGATCACACATAAAGATGAGATGCCTCAAAATTTCATCCAAGAATGTGAAATCTTTGACGTATGGGGCATCGACTTTATGGGGCCATTTACATCATCTAAAGGGAACAAATACATCCTCGTAGCCGTTGACTACGTATCTAAATGGGTTGAAGCAAAGGCTTTACCTACGAACGATGCGAGGGTGGTTGTGAACTTTTTGAAGAAATTATTTGCTCGATTCGGTGTTCCTCGTGCTAGCATCAGTGACCGCGGGACTCATTTTTGAAATGATCAATTTGCTCGAGTCATAGCTAAGTATGGTTTCAATCACCGTCTTTCCACCGCGTATCATCTACAAACAAATGGTCAAGCCGAGATTTGTAACCGTGGATTGAAGAGAATATTAGAGCGAACTGTAGGAGAGCATCGTGCCTCGTGGGCCGATAAGTTAGATGATGCTTTGTGGGCTTTCCGTACCGCATATAAGACCCCTATTGGTTGCACTCCATATCGTCTTTTGTATGGGAAGGCATGCCACCTCCCTATTGAGTTGGAGCATAAGGCTTATTGGGCCTTGAAATGGGCTAATTTCGATATCAACAAAGCCGGTGATCTTAGAAAGATCCAACTCAAAGAGCTTAATGAACTGAGGAATGAGGCTTATGAGAATTCATTGATTTACAAGGAGAAAACCAAGCTCATTCATAATTCTAGGATTAAGAACCAAGAGTTTCAAATTGGTGATCAAGTTTTACTCTTTAACTCTCGGTTGAAATTTTTTTCGGGCAAGCTTAAGAGCCGTTGGTCTGGTCCATTCACTGTGGCCAGAGTCTTCCCTTATGGCACCATTGAGTTATCGCAGCCAAATGGGCCAAATTTCAAAGTGAATGGCCAGCGTGTGAAGTTATACTTTGGTGAGGACATCTCTCGTGAGATGATTCCATCCCTCACCATGTTTCCCTTGAATTAGTTCTGGGTCGAGTCAGGCTCGTGACTCGGTTAACAAAAACAAGCGCTTCTCGGGAGGCAACCCGATGATCCATCCTTTTACCCATTTTTATAATAAGTGTAGGGGAGCTACATAGGGTTTGTTGTCTTGTCTCTTATGATGTGCAGGGATTAAAGCTTCAACGAGCACTTTTGATGACCTTTGACGACCCGTGATCCCGTGTACCCGTCTTCCCGGTTCTATCCTAATCTCTTGTGATTCAATATTTCATATCTTATATGTTGACACTGAAATCACTTTCGTTGTCCTTTCCTTAGCAAGATTTAAACAAAGTGCACAATGTCTTAAGTGTAGGGGAGTTTACTCCCACATGCTTAAACATTGAGGACAATGTTTGTATCAAGTGTAGGGGAACTTCTATCGAAGTTAAGTGGGCTTTTCCATGAATTTGTCCTCATTTTAACCAGAAAATCTAATTTTTCGACATTTTTCAAAAATTTTAATCTATTTTGGCCTAGTAGTATAGTAGTATTTCCCTTTGTTATCGTTATTTACTTTCTTTGCTAGAATAAAAGTTTAAAAGTGGTTTTAATTTTTCAAAGTCATGAATCTTTTTACTCAACCAGAGTTTACTTATCTAAGTTTACTCAAGCTAGTATCCTTAACGTGTTTAAGTCAAGTTTTGCTAGGCTTTTATATAGCGAACTTTAAAACGCGAAAGTCTTAACTCTTACGGGTTAAGAACAAGAACTTTTTGCAAGTTCCTATAATTGATCTTAGGAAGTCATTTATCAAGGGAACTTTAAAATGCAAATTCTAAACTTGAAAAAGTCTAAGAAGATGCAAGATCCTATAGATGACTTGAAAACCCAAAACTTTGATTTAATTGGCTAAGCATCCACGAGTCTCATTCCTTGAGATTCTAAATTGTGGAGAACGAGAGATGATAGAGTCAATTATAAGTTTGGTATTCTTTCATGAATTTATGTGAGTTGATTATGAGCTTTTTCTCCCATCGCTTGTTAATAAATTTAATTGCAATAAATAAGGTTGTACGATTTGAAAAGTTACTTAGCTTCTAGCACAAGATCGTTTAAAATTTGCTCGGTATTAATTAGAGTTCATAGCCAAGGCACAACATATTAAAGCAGGATGCGAAGATTGGCATGTCCGAAAAGGCCCTAACAAGGCATGAGGGCTACATTTTGTTGCTAAAGATCCAAAAGTGATGTGAAGAATCATTTATCAAAAATTAATATGAAGGATCGAGACACACGACGAAAAGAAAATACTCCTTTAAAGATCATGGAGAAGTCTCTTCGAAAAGACCCTAGCAAGGTATGAGGATAAATAGATCCAAGTCCTAAAAGGAGGCGGATCGTTGTATATCAAAATCCAAAATAAAGATTGGAGAAAAATGAAGAAGTCGTGGTCCAAGTATGAAGAATCTCTCAAAAACTTCAAGTGAAGAAATTACTATTATGAAGAGAAGACCATAATTTCAAGAACGTCTCTCAAGATTCGAAGTATGAAGTCGCTGCCAAATATCGGTCCGAGAAAGGTCTCAAATCGTGAAGCGAGTTATGCCAAGATATGATCTTTAAGAGGTCCCGAGAAGCAGTTTTAAAAGATTTTGTCATTTAGCTAACTATTGATTAAATCGTCCTACTTTATTTTCGGCCTAAATAAACTATCGAAATAAGTCAAACAATGCATCCTCGTGATCATTCAAGACAACAATAAAATATAAGAGATACACCTAGGAATAAGGGAGTCTAAGTAAATAATTGGGCCACATGAGTTTGTGTTAGTTTGCTAACTTATAATAACAATGATCCCGTTTATAAGCTTGGTTTGGGGAACGTGAAACTTGAGGGTGATAAACATTCATGACAATCAAAACCACAATGTAAGTCTTAGATTTCTTTACTTATTCTTCCTTTAAATATTTTACAATTTTCTATCTTTTTAGTTTCCTTAATGTTAGTGTTTAATAAAGACCAAGATGGGTTATTTATAATGAAAAATGTAAACCGTGCTTTGAAATTACTGCATTGCATGAGGGCATTGTAATAAGTGTGAAAACACTTATCCTTTTACCACTTATTTCCAATAATAACAAGACCAAAACGTGTATTTTATGTCGTAAAAGTCGGAATTATGCGTGGTTTGTGTTTTTATTGTGTGTTAGGACCAAAAGATGCAAAAGGAAGAAAACATGGGCTATCACGGGCTTTTATCGAAGAACAAGACTAAAGACGAAGTCAAAAGATCGAGAATGCAAAAAGAACGGAAGTCCAAGGCCTATTCTGAAGATTTATCGAAGAAAAAGTCTAAAGACGGAAGTTTAATGAAATCGAAGAACTCAAGTCTAATTATGGAAGAAAATTATAAGACAAGTTCAACTAATATCGACTAATCCCGAGACGACATCGAGAAAGACAAAGAAATTAAGTCGAGTCGAGACGAGAAGAAAGAAAGAAGATAGCTTAAGCACTTAATCTCCCCACCTCCTATAAATACCCTCCTAATATGTCATTAGGAGGTGGTTAGGTGGTTAATTTTTAGTTGTAGTTTATTTTTAGTTTTCAAGTTTTTCTTAAGTTTTCTTCTCTCTAGTTTTCCAAGTTTATCAACTTTAATCTTGTAATCATTTGATTTTAATCTTTAATCAATCAAGCTTATTTCCTTAATTCTCATTCTACCTTTCTTAATCTTTTACTTAATCTTGATAATCATGTAGTTTTATCTTAATCTTGTTTATGGTTTGATTGTGTAGCCTATTTGATTGTGCTTATAAAATTGATAATCTTAAAAGTTTCTTTATAAAAGTGCTTATTTTTCTAAATCTTTATGCTTAATAGTTTTTAGAAATAAGTAGTTTTTAATAAGTTTAAATTTTTATAAAAAGTGCTTTTTGATTTATAGCTTATTTAGTGTTTAAAAGTTTTTTAAATTCTAGCTTATTCACCTTTTTTGAAAATCATTTTGGTTTAGCTTTTGGTAAAGTGCTTATTGATTTTTAGCCTATTTTTGCTTATTGCTAAGTTCTTGTTCCGAAATCTGTCAAAACCCTCTTTTTCCGATTAGTCACTTTGTAATTATTCCGGATAAGGGTTATAACCCCTTTATTCCGAACAAGCAACCTTCCCTCTTTTTCCGGATAAGGTTCTTTAATCCCTTATTCTGGATAAGCCACGTTCCTCAGTTATTCCGAATATAAGCTTCTTCAATTTGTTCCGGATAAGAACCAGAATTTTATTCCGGATAAGCAACAGATACGTTATTCCGGATAAGTGATATTCCAGATAACTATCTGGAATATATTCAGGATAAGCCGCACCTTTATTTATTCCGGATAAAGCCACCATTGGTTTATTCCGGATAAGCAGCAGAAGAGTTATTCCGAATAGTCAGACAAACAGTGGATTCCGGATAAGCTACATTTCCACCATTCCGGATAAGCACACGAAGTCATTATTCCGGATAAGAAGAAGAAGACGATTCCGGATAAAAAGCTCAAGGTTATTCCGGATAAGCATCACAATTTTATTCCGAATAAGGGTTTGTCCAGCATTCCGGATAAGTCTACCAACTTATTCCGGATAAGCCTTCTGATCACAATCCAGATATTATTCCGGATAAGGTTTTGTTTTTACTGTTTTTTTTGAATTTCAACTTTTTCCCGCCTTTTCTTACTTAGAATTATTTTAACTTGGTTTGTTTTAATTTAATTTTAAAGTTTACATTTTTATAAGTTTTAATCATTTACTTTTCAATTCAAAAGTCTTAATTTTTAGTTAAAATTTTCAAACTTTCATTTTTATTTATTTACTCAACGGCATTTTCATATTTACCTTTAGTTTAAAATAGATAACCAAACCTTTTTATTTTCCACCAAGAACAATTGAGTCGCACTAATTAACGGTAATCAATTCGAAAAGATCGGAACAACGAACTTTGATACTTGGAAACCCTAGGTATTAAATGGTGCCGCTGCCGGCTCTTAAGATTAACGGTTTTTAGTGAGAGACGCGTTGGATTTTGGGATCCGTTCATTCTTGAACGTTATTTTCCTTGGTTTTAAATTTTCAAAAATCCATAAAAATTAAAAAATTTCAAAAATACAAAAAAAATAAAAATTGAAAAACCATAAAAACCAAAAATATTTCTTGTATATTTTTCTTTTCTTTTTGTAGGTGTGCATGCGTACTCGTGCTCGTAAGAAGAAAGTAGCTCAAGCCGAAGTCATTACTCCACCTATTGTCACCATGGACAATCAACCAATGATCGAGCTTTTGCAATCGCACGTAGAGGGCAACAACGATGCTATTGTCATACCCGAAATTGGAGCCAACAACTTTGAGCTCAAATCAGGCTTTATTCAAATGGTCTCTGCTCAACCTTTCTTGGGGCGTTCACTTGATGATCCTCATGACCACATAAAAAGGTTCAACTTACCAATACGGTTAAGTACAATGGGGTATCACAAGAAGTGATTCGCTTGCAACTCTTTCCTTTCTCCTTTGAGGGACAAGCCCGAAATTGGCTTGATAAGGAACCGCCACAAAGTATTCTTACGTGGACGGATTTATAGACCAAATTCATAAATTACTTTTTCCCACCCTCACGTACTACCGCTTTGCGGAATGAAATAATTACCTTTGAACAAAAGTACAGTGAGACATTTAGTGAATCTTGAGACTGTTTTAAGGAACTTTTAAGAAAGTGTCCACAACATGGTTTAACAAAAGTAATACTTTTTACAATGGTTTAAGCATGAATGACCAAGATTCACTAAATAGTGCCTCGGGGGGTAATATTTTGTTTAAGTCTTCAAATGCTGCTTGGGACATTATTGAGAACAAATCTAAAGTGCAAACCAAGAGTGTTCGGACTAATGTGGCTAGTGCCAGTACTAGTGACGCCGACAAGAGAATTGATAAGCTTACTTCGCTTGTGGAATCGCTTGCTCTACAAACCGCCAACAATGCCAAACAAATCACCTCCCAAGCTAATGCTTTGACTCAATCATGTGAAATATGCGGGGGATCTCACTCATACACCGATTGTCCTTCGACTCATGACAATCCGGAAAATGTGTATGCCGCCAACGGTACCTATTCTACAGGAGGCTATCAAGCACGTCCTCAAGGTGACCGCTATTTGCTCAGCTATCGCTCAAACAACTTTCTTTCACCACCCGGTTTTCCCCTACAAAACCCAAACAACCTCAATCGCAACAATCAAAACTAACCACAAGCTCCAAATCAATATCAAAACCTAAGAAACCCATATCCACCTCAAAGAAACAACCAAGTTTACCAACAACCCGCTTATCAACCACCTGCCTACCATGCTCCCCCTCCCAACCAACCCACCGCATTACATCAAGACGTTGAAACTTACATGAGGACTAATGATGTGATAGAGCAAAATCTTCAGCGGGAAATGGCCAACACGAAAGCAGATATGGTGAAACAAGGAAATGATCTTCGAGCCGATATGCGAAACACTTTGCAAGTCAAACCAATGACTTAAGGAACATGATGGCTAGTTTCTTCCTAAGTAATCAAGCCTCTGGTTCGGGTTCTCTTCCGAGTAACATCGTTGCTAATCCAAGAGGGGAGATGAAAGCAATCACCACTCGTAGTGGAAAAGGTTTAAAGGAACCTGAGCTTCCTACACCTACACCGGTGATTGTGACAAAGGAAAACGAGTCTCCTTCTCCAATTCCTCCAACTTCTACTCCTCCACCTTCTATTTATCCAATTCCTCCACCTTCTACTTCCACCACTCCACTACCCAAGGATGTGAGTGAGAATTCCATTCCAAAGCCTTCATCTCAACCCAATATACCTTATCCTTCGAGGTTGAGGAAAGAGAATTTGAAGAACAAGGATGATATTCAGGTTTCTAACTTTCTTAAAATGTTTAAACAACTGAATTTCAATATCTCCTTTGCTGAGGCTCTCGCTCACATGCTGAAATACGCTAAAATGTTTAAAGATCTTCTCAGTGATGAGGAGAAACTCCTCGATATCGCTCAGACCCAACTTAATGAGAATTGCTCCGAAGTGCTCTTAAGGAAATTACCAACCAAACTTGGTGATCCGGGTCGTTTCTTGATTCCTTGCAAGTTCCCTGGGGTAGAGAATTGTATGGCCCTAGCCGATCTAGGTGCTAGTATAAACTTAATGCCATTAAGTGTTTGGAAACAATTATCTCTACCCGAGCTAGACCCCACATGAATGACTTTGGAATTAGCTAACCGTACGGTTGCTTATCCAGTGGGGATAGCCGAAGATGTCTTCGTTGGTGTCGACAAATTCACCTTTCCGGCGGATTTCGTTGTCGTTGACTACGAGATGGACCCCCGTGTTCCATTAATCGTTGGACGTCCATTCCTGAGGACCGGTCGCACTCTCATTGATGTAGCCGCGGGCGAATTAATCATGAGAGTTGGTGACGATAAAATCGTCTTCAACATGGGTAAACTTTCTAAGCAGCCTTCTGAAAACGAGAGTGTTAATTTCATTGACGTTCTTGATGAGGCTTGTGAAGAACACTTCAAAGACGCTTGTAAAAGTGGTTCTTCTTCTCTACCCACTGTTGAGACCGTTGCCTCTATTGTTCCTTCACTAACTCCATTTGGAGAAAGTGATTTTCTTTTCAAAGACTTTGAAGCCACTTTGGGAGATGTTGACTAAAAATATGACGATTCTCCCACCAATTGGGATGAAGACATTCGTACCATTGAGAAACTTCTCAATCAAGACCATATTTCTCCACCATCTCCTAAGGATATCTCTACCGATAATCCTAATTTGACTACGCCTTCCATCGAAAATCCTCCAGATTTAGAGCTTAAGGACCTACCGTCTCATCTCGAGTATGTTTTCCTTGAAGACAACAAGAAGTCACCCGTCATCATCGCAAAGGAATTGAAAGAAGAAGAAAAATCCCGACTTAACGCCGTGCTGAAGAAACATAAGAAAGCGATTGCGTGGAAAATCTCTGATATTCGTGTAATTGATCCTCACTTTTGCACACATAAAATTCTCATGGAGGACGACTTTAAACCCACTATTCAAAGCCAAAGAAGGGTGAATCCTAAGATCCATGACGTAATCAAAAAAGAGGTTATCAAACTTCTTGATACGGGAATGATCTATCCTATCTCGGATTCGCCATGGGTTAGTCCCATCCATTGTGTGCCTAGACTAATGCAAACTCAATGATGCTACGAGAAAGGATCATTTTCCCATCCCTTTCATGGACCAAATGCTTGAACGTCTAGCGGGTAATGACTATTACTGCTTTTTAGACGGTTTGTCCGGGTATTTTCAAATTCCCATCGATCCCAAAGACTGCATTTCGGCTTATGCAATGCTCCTAGGACATTCCAAAGGTGTATGATGGCTATCTTCCATGACATGGTTGAAAAAACTATGGAAGTCTTCATGGATGATTTCTCGGTCTATGGCGATTCTTTCTCTCATTGCCTTGCCAATTTGGAACGCATGATTAAGCGGTGTGAAGACACTCGCCTTGTTCTAAATTGGGAAAAATGCCATTTCATGGTAAAAGAAGGCATTTTGCTTGGACATAAAATCTCAAAAGCCGGTCTTGAAGTGGACCGTGCTAAACTGGATGTCATAGCCAAATTACCTCCACCTTCAACCGTGAAGGGTGTGAGAAGTTTCCTTGGTCATGCGGGCTTCTATCGTCGATTCATTCAAGATTTTTCTAAAATCGCTCGCCCGATGACCCACCTCTTGGAAAAAGATACTCCTTTTATATTTTCTAAAGAGTGTCTTGAATCCTTCAATCTTCTTAAGGATAAGCTTACTAAGGCACCGGTCTTGGTTACCCCTAATTGGGAACTACCTTTTGAATTGATGTGTGATGCTAGCGACTTTGCTATTGGAGCGGTTTTGGGACAAAGAGTAAACAAACACTTTCAACCAATCCATTATGCTAGCAAGACAATGACAGGGGCTCAATTACATTATACCACTACCGAAAAAGAGCTTTTAGCTGTAGTGTATGCTTTTGAAAAATTCTGCCCCTATCTTGTCCTTTCCACCACCATCGTGTACACTGACCATTCCGCGTTGAAGTACTTGTTGACTAAACAAGATTCTAAGCCAAGACTTCTTCGTTGGGTTTTGCTCCTTCAGGAATTCAAAATTGAAATTCGTGACAAAAAGGGAGCCGAAAACCTAGCCGCGGATCATCTAAGTAGACTTGAAGATCCTTATCAAGGGGATCATCCGAATCAAGAGATCAATGATTCTTTTCCCCTTGAAGCCTTAATGTCTATAAATTCCAATCTTGATGACACCCTGTGGTTTATGGACATTGCCAACTACTAAGCGGGTGGAATTCTCAAGGAAGGGTTAACGTCCCAATAAAAGAAAAAGTTCTTTAAAGATATTGAACATTATTTCTGGGACGACCCTTACCTCTTCAAACAATGTGCGGATCTTGTCATTCGTCGATGTGTTGATGGGCCGGTAGCGGTACAAATCCTTGACGCTTGCCATAAAGGACCCACCGATGGTCACTTTGGTCCCATATACACCGCGAAGAAAGTATTCGACTCTGGATTTTACTAGCCCACCATTTATCGTGACGCTCACGAAATGGTTAAACATTGTGATGCTTGCCAAAGACAAGGCAAGATCACACATAAAGATGAGATGCCTCAAAATTTTATACAAGAATGTGAAATCTTTGATGTATTGGGTATTGACTTTATGGGGTCATTTCCATCATCTAAAGGGAACAAGTACATCCTCGTAGCCGTTGACTACGTTTCTAAATGGGTTGAAGCTAAGGCTCTCCCTATGAACGATGCGAGGGTGGTTGTGAACTTTTTGAAGCAACTTTTTGCTCGATTCGGTGTTCCTCGTGCTACAATCAGTGACCGCGGGACTCATTTTTGCAATGATCAATTCGCAAGAGTCATGGCTAAGTATGGTGTCAATCACCGTCTTTCCACCGCTTATCATCCCCAAACTAATGGGCAAGACGAGATATCTAACCGCAGATTAAAGCGAATTCTGAAGCGTACTGTGGGAGAGCATCGTGCCTCGTGGGCCGATAAGTTAGACGATGCTTTGTGGGCTTTCCGTACCGCTTATAAGACCCCGATTGGTTGTACACCTTATCGTCTTATGTACGGGAAAGCATGCCACCTCCCTATCGAGCTGGAACATAAGGCATACTGGGCCTTGAAGTGGGCCAATTTCAACATCAACAAAGCCGGCGATCTTCGGAAGATTCAACTCAACGAGCTCAACGAACTGAGGAATGAAGCTTATGAGAACTCATTGATCTACAAGGAGAAGACGAAGATCATCCATGATGCTAGGATTAAGAACCGAGAGTTCCACGTTGGTGATCAAGTCTTACTTTTTAACTCTCGGTTGAAGATCTTCTCGGGAAAGCTGAAGAGCCGTTGGTCTGGTCCATTCACCGTCGCCAAAGTCTTCCCATACAACACCATTGTGCTTTCTCAGCCAAATGGGCCCAATTTTAAGGTGAATGGCCAGCGCGTGAAGTTATACTTCGGTGAGGACATCTCTCATGAGATGATTCCATCCCTCACCACGTTTCCCTTGAATTAAGTTCTGGGTCGAGTCAGGCTCGTGACTCGGTGAACAAAAACAAGTGCTTCTCGGGAGGCAACCCGTGATCTATCCTTTACCGTTTTCATAATAAGTGTAGGGGGAGCCCCGTATGTGTTTGTTGTCTTGTTTCTTATTCTGTGTAGGGATTTAAGCTTCAAAGATCCATTCTCGGACACTTTTGACGAACCGTGATACCTTGTACCCGTCTTCCCAGTTCTATCCTAAACTGTCGTGATTCAATATTTCATATCTTATATTTTCACATTAAAATCACTGTAATTGTCCTTTCCTTAGCAAGATTTAAACAAAGTGCAGAATGTCATAAGTGTAGGGGAGTTTACTCCCACATGCTTAATTGAGGACAATGTTTATATTAAGTGTAGGGGGACTTCTATCGAAGTAAGTGGTCTTTTACATGAATTTGTCCTCATTTTAACCGGAAAATTTGAGTTTTCGATATTTTTCAAAAATTTTAATCTATTTTAGCCTAGTAGTATAGTAGAATTTTTCTTTTGTTATCGTTATTTACTTTCCTTGCTAAAATAAAGTTTCAATAAAGTGGTTTTAAATTTTTCAAAGTCGTGAATATTTTGACTCAACCCGAGTTTACTTATCTAAGTTTACTCTAGCTAGTATCCTTAACGTGTTTAAGTCAAGTTTTGCTAGGCTTTTATATAAGGAACTTTAAAACGTGAAAGTCTTAACTCTCACGGGTTAAGAACAAGAACTTTTCGCAAGTTCCTATAATTGATCATAGAGAGTTGTTTATCAAGGGAACTTCAAAATGCGATTTCTAAACTTGAAAAAGTCTAAGAGTTTGCAAGATCCTATAGATGACTCGAAAACCCAAAACTTTGATTCAATTGGCTAAGTATCCACGAGTCTCATTCCTTGAGATTTTAAATTGTGGAGAACGAGAGATGACAAAGTCAATTATAAGTTTGGTATTCTTTCGTGAATTTATGTGAGTTGATTATAAGCCTATTATCCCATCGCTTGCTAATAAATTTATCTGCAATAAATAAGATTGTACGATTTGAAAAGTTACTTAGCTTCTAGCACAAGATCGTTTAAAGTTGCTCGGTATTAATTAGAGTTCATAGCCAAGGCATAACTTATTGAAGCGGGATGCGAAGATTGGCGAGTCCTAAAAGGCCCTAACAAGGCATGAGGGCTACATTTTGTTGCTAAAGATCCAAAAGTGATGTGAAGAATCATTTATCAAAAATCAATATAAAGGATCGAGACACACGACGAAAAGCAATAACTCCCCAAAAGATCATGGAGAAGTCTATCCAAAAAGGCCCTAACAAGGTATGAGGATAAATAGATCCAAGTCCTAAAAGGAGGCGGATCGTTGTATATCAAAGTCCAAAATAAAGATTGGAGAAAAATGAAGAAGTCGTGGTCCAAATATGAAGAATCTCTCAAAACTTCAAGTGAAGAAATTACTATTATGAAGAAAAGACCATAATTTCAAGAACGTCTCTCAAGATTTGAAGTATGAAGTCACTGCCAAATATCGATCCTAGAAAGGTCTCAAATCGTGAAGCAAGTTATGCCAAGATATGAACTTTATGAGGTCCCGAGAAGCAGTTTTAAAAGATTTTGTCCTTTAGCTAACTATTGATTAAATCGTCCCACTTTATTTTCAGTCTAAATAACTATCGAAATAAGTTAAACAATGCATCCTCGTGATCATTCAAGACAAAAATAAAATATAAGGGATACACCTAGGAATAAGGGAGTCTAAGTGAATAATTGGGCCACATGAGTTCGTGTTAGTTTGCTAACTTATAATAACAATGATCTCGTTTTTAAGCTTGGTATGGGGAACGTGAAACTTGAGAATGATGAACATTCATGACAACCAAACCCAATGTAAGTCTTTGATTTCTTTACTTGTTTTGCTCTTTTAGTTTTCTTAGTGTTTAGTATTTAATAAAGGCCAAGGTGGGTTATCTATGATGAAAAATGTAAACCGTGCTTTGAAATTAGTGCATTGCATGAGGACATTGCAATGGTCAAGTATAAGGGATTTAATAAGTGTGAAAACACTTATCCTTTTACCACTTATTTCCAATAATAACAAGACCAAAACGTGTATTTTATGTCGTAAAAGTCGGAATTATGCGTGGTTTGTGTTTTTATTGTGTGTTAGGACCAAAAGATGCAAAAGGAAGAAAACATGGGCTATCACGGGCTTTTATCGAAGAAAAAGACTAAAGACGAAGTCAAAAGATCGAGAATGCAAAAAGAACGGAAGTCTAAGGCCTATTCTGAAGATTTATCGAAGAAAAAGTCTAAAGACGGAAGTTAAATTAAGTCGAAGAACTCAAGTCTAGTTATGGAAGAAAATTATAAGACAAGTTCAACTAATATCGACTAATCCCGAGACGTCGTTGAGAAAGAAAAAGAAATTAAGTCGAGTCGAGACGAGAAGAAAGAAAGAAGATAGCTTAAGCATTTAATCTCCCCACCTCCTATAGATACCCTCCTAATATGTCATTAGGAGGTGGTTAGGTGGTTAATTTTTAGTTATAGTTTATTTTTAGTTTTCAAATTTTTCTTAAGTTTTCTTCTCTCTAGTTTTTCAAGTTTATCAACTTTAATCATGTAATCATTTGATTTTAATCTTTAATCAATCAAGCTTATTTCCTTAATTCTCATTCTACCTTTCTTAATCTTTTAATCTTGATAATCATGTAGTTTTATCTTAATCTTGTTTATGGTTTGATTGTGTAGCCTATTTGATTGTGCTTATAAAATTGATAATCTTAAAAGTTTCTTTATAAAAGTGCTTATTTTTCTTAATCTTTATGCTTAATAGTTTTTAGAAATAAGTAGTTTTTAATAAGTTTAAATTTTTATAAAAAAGTGCTTTTTGATTTATAGCTTATTTAGTGTTTAAAAGTTTTTTAAATTCTAGCTTATTTACCTTTTTCGAAAATCATTTTGGTTTAACTTTTGGTAAAGTGCTTATTGATTTTTAGCCTATTTTTGCTTATTGCTAAGTTCTTGTTCTGAAACTCGTCAAAACCCTCTTTTTCCGATTAGTCACTTTTTAATTATTCCGGATAAGGGTTATAACCCCTTTATTCCGAACAAGCAACCTTTCCTCTTTTTCCGGATAAGGGTCTTTAATCCCTTATTCCGGATAAGCCGCGTTCCTCAGTTATTCCGAATATAAGCTTCTTCAATTTGTTCCGGATAAGAACCAGAATTTTATTCCGGATAAGCAACAAATACGTTATTCCGGATAAGTGATATTCCAGATAACTATCCGGAATATATTCAGGATAAGCCGCACCTTCATTTATTCCAGATAAAGCCACCATTGGTTTATTCCAGATAAGCAGCAGAAGAGTTATTCCGAATAGTCAGACAAACAGTGGATTCCGGATAAGCTAAATTTCCACCATTCCAGATAAGCACACGAAGTCATTATTCCGGATAAGAAGAAGAAGGCGATTCCGGATAAAAAGCTCAAGGTTATTCCGGATAAGCATCACAATTTTATTCCGAATAAGGGTTTGTCCAGCATTCTGGATAAATCTACCAACTTATTCCAGATAAGCCTTCTAACCACAATCCAGATATTATTCCGGATAAGGTTTTGTTTTTACAGTTTTTTTTGAATTTCAACTTTTTCCCGTCTTTTCTTACTTAGAATTATTTTAACTTGGTTTGTTTTAATTTAATTTTAAAGTTTATATTTTTATAAGTTTTAATCATTTACTTTTCAATTCAAAAGTCTTAATTTTTAGTTTAAATTTTCAAGCTTACATTTTTATTTATTTACTCAACGGCATTTTCATATTTACCTTTAGTTTAAAATAGATAACCAAACCTTTTTAATTTTCAAGCTTTCATTTGAGTCGCACTAATTAACGGTAATCAATTCGAAAAGATCGGAACAACGAACTTTGATACTTGGAAACCCTAGGTATTACATTGCAATGGTCAAGTGTAGGGGATTTAATAAGTGTGAAAACACTTATCCTTTTACCACTTATTTCCAATAATAACAAGACCAAAGCGTGTATTTTATGTCGTAAAAGTTGGAATTATGTATGGTTTGTGTTTTTATTGTGCTTCAGGATAGAAATATGAAAAAGGAAGAAAACACGGGCTTTCACGGGCTTTTATCAAAGACAAAGACAAAAGACGAAGTCAAAAGATCAAGAGTGCAAAAAGAACGGAAGTCAAAAGCCTATTCTGAAGATTTATCGAAGAAAAAGACTAAAGACGGAAGTTTAACGAAGTCGAAGAACTAAGTCTACCAAAAGAAGAAAAGACGAGTTCATTTTATCATTCGACAAATCCCGAGCCAAAGTGGAGAACGTCTATTTTAATCAAAAGACGAGAAGACAAGAAGAGAGAGAAAAGCAACTCACCTTCCCTTCTCCTATACATACTCCCCTATAGTGTTAGATTAAGAGTTAGTCTTCATTTTTCTTTTTTAGCTTTAATTTTTAGAGAGAGAAAGTGTTTAACTTTCTCTCACTAGGAAAACTTTATCTTTTATTTTCTTTCTTGTTTTAATCTAATCTTTACTTTTTAAAGTTTAGTCTTGTTTTAATCTTCATATTTTTAAACTTTCTTGTTAGTTACGATCTCGTGTTCATCATCCTTTTTCACCTTGTTTTTCTACACGCCACATAAAGATTTCTACCTTTTATGTTTCTTGAATCGTGAGTTAAAGTTTTGCAAGTGTTTTCATTAGTCTAGTATTCGTGATCACCTTTTTGAGCTTTTTGGCTTATTTTGTATTTAGCTTATTTTCTTTTAAGTTTTCTTAAAAGTTTCGTCTTTTTAATGTTTGTTTTAAAAAGTTTGCTTATTTAGAGTTTTGAAAGTTTCTTATTCATGCTTATTTAACTCTTTGATTATTGATTTGGTTAAGTGTCGGATTGTGCTTATTAAAAAGAGCTTTTTAGTTTTGCTTATTACGTTTTACAAACCATCGGAAAAGGGTTTACCCTTTCTGACCATTATTCCGACGGCTTCCATCGGATTAGGGTTTTACATTCCGACTGTTTTTTCGATACCTTGTATCGGAAAAGGGTTTTGGATTCCGATCGATATTCCGATCGGTATTCCGACAGTAGCAATTATCATACATTTCGACCGAGTTTCCGACGGATTATTCTGACAAAGATTCCGATAGCTTTTATTTTTAATTATTGCGACACTGGTTCAGTTATTCCGACCGGATTATTTGTAACATTCGGATGGTTTTTCCGACGGGATTCCGGCGATAGCATTCCGACGGATTGATTTTTTTCCTTTTTGTTTCAAGTTAACTTTTAAATTTCCTTTTCCCACCAATCAAGGTTAGATTTCTCGTTTATTTTTAATAGCTTTTATGTTTATGTTATTTGTATACTTAGATAATCAAGCTCCCCTTTTTAGTGACCAATACCAATAATTCTGCCCTAAACCGTAATCAATTCAGATTAAATCGAGTACGAACAACACTTCTAGAGCATACACACATAAATGTCATATATCACCCTAAATAAAAGAGCTAATAGCAAATGGTTCAGGGACATCAACCTTATTTAATAAGCTTCAAAAGAATCTTGGTATACCTGAACACTTGTAGTTTGCTTTAGGTTCTTCAATTCCACCACTGGATCTTCAAAGATGGATTCAAACCTCTTCTTAATACCCTTTTCATAACCCCCCCCCCCCCACCCCACCCCCCCCCCCCCCCCCCCCAAGTTAGCATATCAACATGTTTTTGCACAAACTGTTTATGCCAATTGAGAGCTTTACCAAACACATGCATTGATACCAAATTGAGTTTCTGTTCATTACTCTCAATATGATCCATCAGAAAGAACTTATTCACCCTATACAACCAATCTTGAACATCATCTCCTTCAAACTTAGGAAATTCTACCTTTGCCAATCTTCCATAATGGTGACCATAATTCTGTCCACCATTTTGACCACCAGCTTGACCACCATTGTTTCTTCCCTGACTTGGTCCTTCACCACTATCTACCCTCTTTGTAAAGTAGCAATTGACTGCCTCATTTCATCAATGGCTGCCATGATATTATCCAGAGTCGTACCGATATTACCACCATTATCATTAGAACATGTTACCACCATTTCTTGACATTTGACTAACAAACCCAACTAACTAACAAACTTCTTAATACGTTCTTGATTGCCAAGATCGCTCCTCTGATACTGTAGAATATTGATAACCTAAGAATCTATGAAGTGGGTTGATGTTTTCTAGTGAGAGAAACTAGAGAGAGAAAGTGAGAGAAAATGTGTCTTTATTAATATGAAAACATGAACAACAACCAACCCCTTTCCATGGTGGAAAGGGGTATTTATACTCCAAGCAAACATTGGGCTTGGGCCGGTCCATGACAAGCCCATGGACCGGTTCTTACTTAACTTAATAAGTAACATTTAACTAATTGTTAACTACGAGCTATTACAACATAAATCATATTGTGGAGTGACCGATACTTCTAATATACATTAAAACGTATTTCTAACAATCTCCCCCTAAGGGAGGTCACTCCATGTTACAAAGTTCTAAACCTAGCATACTATACTAAGTCTTCGTTCTTTAGCTCGTAGTCTTTTCTTCTTTTATTTCTTTTGTTGTGAATATGTTGGTTTGATCTTTTTGTCTTTGGCTTGAGAGCATTGTTCTTTGGCCTTTCACGTGCGATCTTTGCCTTTCTTGTGAATTTGCCTCCTCGTGACTTCATGTTCCACACACTTATGTCTTTTTGTTGAATTCTCGAAAGTTTCAGAGTTTGGTACAGCGGAAGACTTTATCCTGTACTTTCTCGAATTTTTGCTAAACTTTGATGCAGAAAAACATAAGCATGTGGGAACGACTTCTACAGGTACATCGCAACACCACCGTCTTCACTGGTACACAGCAACGCCACCGTCTTCAACAGGTACACAGTAACGCAACCGTCTTTAACAGGTACACAGCAACGACACGAATAAAATGGCTTTGAACATTTTATTCTAATTCGGTAGCATTTTACCTCCGGTCGGTGAAGACCGTTGGACGATATTAGATATCGTACCCGTGACGGATAGTTTCAATTAAGTAACTTCCTGACAGGATTTCACGGGTAAACCCGTTCTCTTTATTCGACCGTCCAAAGCTGACTGCGAACATAAAGAGTGAATCACTTGGATAAATTATCCTTGTGATTAAAAGCCGTCAATTCATAAAGAATCTTGCACGTCACCTACCAAGTGTTGTTTGATGTTAACACTAGAAGGATTTCCACTCGTCACTGTGATCAATAAAGAGTCACTCTGAGTGTTCTGGCAAGATCATATGATAATGCGTAGAGGCCTGGAACGAGTTTAAGTTCAATTAAGAATTAAACCACTGTTTCCTTCCAGTTTTTCACAAGATTGGTTCTAAAAGAACCGCACGTGTAACCTACCATAATCTTGTTTGATGTTGGCTCAAGCAGGATTTCCATCTTCATTGTAATACTTGCGTATTACTCGGATGTTCTGGCAATATTACAGGAATACTGCGTAGGACTCATGAAAATCTCTTACTTTTCACAGTGTGTGAGAAAGCAAGGAATAAATGGAAAGTGTCCTAATGAGACTTTTGATGATCTCTTGGCTCTAGACTCGATTGTGCGTTTTGATTTAGTGAGCGATGGCTGGAGAGGAGTGCCACCTTTTCAATACCAGTCTATTCGGAGTGAATAAACCAATAGATAACGTGTTGATCTCCGTGTGATTAAAACAAATACCTTTTGAGAGATATTTGAGTTAGCTGGGAAGGGTTGTGCATTGCATCACTGGGTCCATGATGTCTTTCTTCAATACTGAGAATCATTAGCAAAAATGACTTCAATAGCATATGTATTGACCCGGTTTCTGCCTAAAGTTGTAAGGAGGGCTTCTTTCTTTACACCCTTTATCTTTACAATTCTTTTTCATTCTTCAACCCCTTCAATGCTTACCAATACGTCATCACTAGCACCTTGTTGTGATTGTTCCAGTGCTAGCTTAAGTACTTGGTCGGCATTCAGCTACGTTCACAATCTTTCTCCAACTTTCCTAGGACTTCTAATTCTATCTAGGGAATTGTCCTTGGGAAGATTCCATCGGCTCTGATGAATCATTGGACTAAACCTATTCCTACCACCCTTTTGTCACCACATTCGTCGTGAATTAAGTGTGTTTTGGGAAGGAATTGCCACCATGAAAAATCATTGAAGATCACCTAAAGTACTTGTGATATTGAAATCAAAAGTTTCGTACCTTAGGTGTTTTTGATCATCAAAAACGCTCCCCCTTAACACGTGCTTTACACATATTAAGTTGGATTAATTGTTAAGTCTTTTTCATCTTTTAGCCAAGTATCATTTAAATCTCCTTAATCCCATTTTCTCCCCTTATCCAAAATGTTAACCATTAATATTTGGGATATTGAATGGATTAACCGGTCTTTGGGTAAAAATGAAATTGATGTTTGGCCATAGAACATGTTCATGCTTCCCTTTAAGTTAATAAGGGATAGTTGTAGTGCTTTGGTATGATATATTTTGAAAGATTTAGAATCTCGTGAGAAATTCTTGAAAAATTATCATACCTTAACACTACATCAAGCCATTAAAGCACAATATTCACAAATATACATATTGACAATTGAAAACCAATATAAAGTGGACCTGAAATGTACGACCCATTAGATGGATCGTTGCAGTAGCTTGTGGTGCACTAAATATGGTCTACCACCAACGAATCTTTCCAAACTCCTCATCAATCTACGTTCACGGAGATTTTGATCAATCTTCTTGATCACATAATTCGCCATCTGTCTATAACCCTTATGCCAATCCTCCGTCATCTCTGGAAAAGTCCCACCCGAGTTCAGATGCTCCAACTTTCCTCTGACTTGTAGAAGAGTCCCATCACTGTACTTATAAAGCTCACCCACCCTCATAAACTTCATTAAACCTCGACTGTTCAAGTAGAAAATGCCGCAATTCGGAACAGAGATGCCGGTATAAGGACATCTTTCTACATGTTGAGGTAGAACTTGATTCACTGGACGGGTTAAGTTGAGCTTCCTTTGATAGCTTTCGACTCCCAACTGAAGATCTTCAACTCTTTTCTTGATAACAATGCTTCGTGTGAACATACGAAGTGATGTATTCAAGGCAATGAGGTCTTCACGAGGAATATGTGTGAGTTGATCTCGGGTCATCAGAAGCAGCATATCTTCGATATCCTCAAGGCGAATGATAGAAAAATCTCCCTGCTGGATTTTGTATTCTCTGTCATCCTCCCTTTTCAAGCGAATCTCCGTCACATGATAATAGCCATTCTTGGCTTCAGTTTTCAACCCTAAGATGCTGGAGATGCGGATATCGGATCTAACGTTACTCCCTGAGTTGACTAGACAGCAGCCCCTGTACGCCCTTCGAACTCGTTCGTCCTAGTGTGATGCACCTATGACAGCATACATATCATAATTATGATTTACCTTTGGGACCCAGAGTCGGTTTACCTTTTCCTCGATAAAGGGTATTGTCCCCCAGTTGGCAGCTTTCAGCAAGGTCAGGGAGGTTGCGTACTTTGAGGACCCCTTCAGAAGATACACAAGATCGTTGGTGACGAAGAAGTCGAGAGCAATCTGATTATCTTGAGTAGGATCAAGTGGAGGTGGGGCTCTTTCTGAGTCATGAAGACCTGGCCGTTGAACGGTGTTCAGAGCTTTCAGGATCTCATCGGCATAATACTCGAACTCCATTTGGGTTAACCGGGTTTTGGCGCGAAGTCTCTTATCCTTCAGTGCTTTCTTCACCAAAGATGGAGTAACCGAAGTCTTATACTCATGAGCAAGAAATGCACATAAGTCAATCGGACTGCGGATACGGAGATACAAGACATCTTTGTCAGCGTCTGTGATCGGATCATATTGCGCCGCTGCCCTAATCCAAGCCTGTGGTGGTGCAGTCTCGTCAATCTCCAACGTGTCTGCCCAGTCCCTTGTGCTTGGAACAGTAGATTGTGGGTCTTGTTGTAGAGGAGTGGAGACGTGAACATCTGCTTGTTCTTTTTCAGGCATCTCGGCAGTGTCATGAACGGGTGAGTGTTGTGCAGCTTCAGGTTCGGTTACCGATTCTGCAATCACAGGAACAACAACAATAGAACTAACAGGGTTAGTGGTAACAGGTATGGATACAGCGATAAATGTACCAGGAATAGATGACGCTGTAGTGGCATTCACATCGTGGCGCCACTTGGATCGTCTGGATTCCGTGGAAGTAGATTTATCCTTTGCTGCTGCATCTTTCTTGGACTTGGTTCCAGACTTAGCAGGTTTCTTGGAGCTGGTAACCTTATCTCCCTCTTTAGGCTGTTTACCCCCATCATCATCCTCATCATCATCCCCGTTGCTCCCTCTAACACTCTCCTCATTACCATCACCACCATCATCGCCATCATCATCATCGTCATCATCATCCTCATCATCATCATCATTCTTATCATCATCATCCTCATCATCATCCTCATCATCATCCTCATCCTTATCTTCTTCTTCTTCTTCTTCCTCTTCTCCACCAGTACCCTCTTCTTCTTCACTCTCTTCCCTTTCTTCCTCAGGGAGAATGTGGTAGGGTACCACACTTCCAAACGTCTTGAACAACCTATCATCCTCCATGATAGCGTCATTCAGGGATTTGAAGAGAGCCCGTTGAATCCTAGATTTATCAAACGATCCAAGTTCCCTCATACGAGCCTTGAGGATCTTCTTTAATTCAAAATCCGTCAAGTCATAAGCAATCTTGTAGGCGGCTTCTGAAGGATTGGATGATTTAATCAGCAAGTTATCAGCAGCGAGTGTCTTCAACTCATCACGCAGTTTAGGCATTAGGGATTCAACGGAGTCTTTCACTCTATGCTCAATAGAAGCTTCAAGAGCTTCTTTCTGCTCTTTAAAGTCATCCTTAATAGCTTTAAGTCTCGTAATTCGTGCTTGATGCCTATCAGCTTCAGCCTTTTTGACCCGAGCAAGTTCTTCTGCATGAGCTTTACGTGTAAATTCCATATCTGCAGCGAACTTAGCAATCAACTCTTCTTGAGCTTTCCTAGATGCTTCTTCACTTTGAACTCGTCTATGTAGCTCTTGGCGAAGTTCATCCATCTCTCGTTTGTGATTATCCGTATGTTTATCCAACATTTCGGCCATTACTAATGCAGCCATTGTAGACGTTGCAGAGCTGATCTGGGTTGATGGAATAGGCTCGGTTGTTACTACGGTACTAAGGATGGGAGTTATTGGTGGTGGAAGAAATGGTGTTGAAACCGGTCTGGTTGGTACGGGTTGTTTTGGTGGAAGTTGAGTTGCTAAAGGTTGAGTAGACTCTTTTTCAACACTTGCTGAAACAGGGGGGTGGATGTCTCCTTCGAAGTAGAATACTTTTCAGGTGATCCAAACTCAAACACATCATCTGGTTCCACGTACTCTTCTTCAATATTTACCCGTGCACCCGAACCACTACCTCCCGTGTCTTTCCTACTCCTTTCCATAGCTATCTTCATCGCTTTTCTCTCAGCCTTGTTAAGAGCAGGATCATCAATATCTTCTTCATCGTGGAGAACTAACTCATCAGCCGTACCCTTTCCCTTCTTAACTGCAGTCTTCTTCTTTTTGGCTTTGGGTTCAGGTAAATCTGTTTGTTTCCGTTTACCTTTGCTCTTAACCGTGGTAGATGAGTCTTCACCTGCTAGAATGCTTGCTCGTTGATTCTCAATTTCTTTTAGCAAGTTCTTGTAATCATCAGATGCAATAATCTTATCGGTCAGAAGATGACTGGGAATGGGACCAGGAATGACCGTATTCGAATGAGTCTCCTGCCTTAAGTCTACCAAATCATCATCATCCATCGTGTGGTGACGACTACCTGCACGCTTGTTAATGGATGCATCGTTTTCCATAAAGTAATGTATGATCAGCTTAATGAACCTAGGGTACTGGTAACTTTTAACCTTACCCTTCGTGTTTGTGAAGAGTTGAAAAGTAAACTCCTCCCACATCAATGATCCATAATCAATACCCATACCTTTAAACATACCATAAAACATCTTGATGATTGGTGGACGAACAGCATCAAACCCAGTTGTTTTGGGTGTTAAACATCGGCTTAGAATCCCAAAAATATCTTTCCATGGTTGACCAACTTTGGCAGTAGTAAACTCAGACGCGGTTCTTATGTCAAGACAACCAATGGCAGTGAACATTTCCATGATCTGGTCCTTAGTCGGGTTGGCTGAGTATGATAGGTCTTTGAGTGTCGGCCGAAATCCAAAGATCTTCCTGAAGTCTGACACAGTAAGCGTCTGCTGCTTGTTGTCCAAGGAAAATGTGATTTTGTTCGACGTTCTCTCTTTGGTAGCCCAGAACTCGTAAAGGTAGTCATAGGGCACTGAAGCACTTCTCCTTAGCGCATGCTTTAGATGAGATTTATCAAGCATGGCTGTACCTACCTTAAATCCATTATGGGTAGAGTGAGATACCTCCTTCAAACGGAGGTTGTTTGGAAGAAACTTTAGAGTCTTGGCTTCGGCAATGGCGGTGGCTCTGGTGTGTTGTATTTGTTGTACTGTAGGGTTAGTCATCGTCTCTGCTTAAGATAAAACACAAAGGTTAAAACATACAAATATGAATATCATTATGACTTTAAACCTAAGCATTTAACATATGACCTAATCCCTTAAGCTTGTAAAACATTCAAACATCTTCTATACGGAATAAAACATTGAATTCGGAATAATTGGTCTATGCTGAATATAAATCCTATGCGGAATGATAAGTCTATTCGGAACAGTTGGCCTATTCGGAATAAAATCCCTATTCGGAACATTGGGCCTATGCGGAATGATAAGTCTATTCGGAACATATGGCCTATGCGGAATAAAATCCCTATTCGGAACATTGGGCCTATGCGGAATGAAAAGTCTATTCGGAATAAAATCCCTATTCGGAACATTGGGCCTATGCGGAATGAAAAGTCTATTCGGAACATTTGGCCTATGCGGAATAAAATCCCTATTCGGAACATTGGGCCTATGCGGAATAAATCAAGCATCTCCTATTCGGAAAGATTTTTCTATGCGGAATAAAAAATTCTATTCGGAAAAATTTGTCTATGCGGAATAACCTTTCTATTCGGAAAATAGCTTCTATGCGGAAAGATTTCTCCATGCGGAAAGTTCTTTCTATTCTGAATAAATCCCTTATTCGGAAAGTCATTCTTACTCAGAAAGTTTTCAACACTTATGTATTTTCTAATTAAGCATGAAATCGTTTGATTCAAGTGTTCTAAAGGCCATAGCAGTTCATTTGTTCTATTCCGAATATATCCTAGGAAAAATCCCCAATTTTAATTAAACCCTAATGAATCAGTAACTTCAATCAATTGTTTTCAATTAAAAAGAGTTAATTAAATTGATTTGCATGAATGATTAATCCGATTGAATACCTTTTGAAGATCTTGAACAAGAAGATGAATGATTGAATTTGTTTTGTGAGTTCGTGTGTTTGTATGTTAATGGCGGCAAAGGAGTAAAACGAGTAAACAGTGAAAGTAGAGAGGAGACGGGGGTGGGTGAATTTGACTAGGTCAAATTTTTCAGAAGTTTGACATATTGTCAACTTTACCCCCTCAATTTTTCTACTTTCAACAAACAAAATTCTTTTGTTTTTCCAAGTTCTAATTCTTGTCATTTTCACCCTATCTTATGTTAACTACCCGAGCCTTAGTGATTAACCTATCTTAACACAAGCACAAAACTATTCATGACAAACTTATAAGCAACAACAAGACAAATGCCAAAGCAATCCAACCATTAACCATTAAGCTTTTTGAGTTTCCTTGAAAACTTTTGAAGATCTTTTTGATGTGAAAGATGATGTAACATTTTCTCCCCCTTAAACGATGACCCGTTTTCTATTTAAAGAGCTGTAGTCATTGTTTAACGAGGCACATGATGATGAAAAACATTTTCCAATTGATATCTTGAAAAGTTTGATTCGTGGTGGCAATAAGATTTCTCTTATTTTGACAAATTAATGCACTGAGACGTACATTAATTCGTGTTAGACCAAGTTGTAAAGTAAACTTGATCCCTTTGCATGATTTGGCTTGTAAATCATGCCCGAGAAAATTAATTCCCGTTGTGAGCCAACGTTTTCCAAGGAAATACGTGACTTTAATATGAAAAGCGGGTTGCAGTCAGAAATAACTACAAGCCATAATGGGCATGTTTTAAAAATGTAGAACTTTTATACGGACTCTATTTATGGCACCGTGTCAATATTGATCGACATTTCTAAGGCCGTAAATATTACCGTACTAAAAGACATGCCCGATTAAAAACGAAAAATATTTTTGGTTTTTCTTGATTTTATAATTTTTATGGTTTTTCTAGGTTTTATATTTTTTATGGTTTTTCTTGGTTTTATATTTTTGTATTTTTCTTTTGAGGTTTATATATTTACTATAATATACATGATCACGAACAAAGGATACTCTGAATAGTTTACCACGACTATTCAGCTGATTCTTCTGCCAACTCTTTGAGAGTTGCTGGAGTGAATGATTTCATGCCAAGCTTGTCGATCAAAAACTCGATTCGTCCTCGATCTAAGGCTTTGGTGAACATATCCGCCAGCTGGTACTCAGTAGTGACAAAATACAGCTCGATCACTCCGTTCTCCACCTGCTCCTTAATGAAATGGTAGCGAATGTCTATGTGCTTGGCCCGGGAGTGTTGAACATAGTTGCAGCAAAGGGCAATGGCGCTCTTGTTGTCACAATACATCGGGATTTTGTTAAATCCCAGACCGTAGTTAGTTAATTGTGATCTCATCCAAAGGACTTGAGCACAACAACTGGACATGGCGATGTATTCAGCCTCCGTGCTAGAAATTGCAGCGCTTTTCTGCCTTTTTGAAGACCAACTGATCAATCTATCTCCAAGGAGTTGCACAGATCCAGAAGTGCTACGCCTCGTGTCTTGACATCCAGCATGATCGGCATCTGCGTATGATATTAAAGCAATAGAGGAATCTTTCGGATACCATAGACCACGATGAAGTGTTCCTTTTAGATACCGAAAGATCCTTTTCACAACATGTAGGTGCTTTTCGGTAGGCCGAGCCTGATACCGGGCACACATGCATACAGCAAATTGTAAATCAGGCCTGCTAGCAGTCAGATATAGAAGGGTGCCGATCATCCCACGGTAAAGTTTTGGATCGACAATAGTCCCATTCCTATTATCATCTAACTTGGATTTCTCCACCATTGGAGTGTCCACGGGGTCACAATTTTCAAAGTTATATTTCTTAAGAGATTCTAGAGCATATTTGGATTGATTAATAAAGATGCCTCTGGGATTTTGAGAAATCTGTAATCCTAAGAAAAATGAAATTTTTCCCATCATTGACATCTGAAAGCGTGTGGACATTATCTTCTCAAAGCGATTTGACAATTCTATGTTAGTGGCAGCAAATATTATATCATCAACATAAATTTGTACCAGAATCATGTCGTTGCCTTCCTTGAGAGTGAATAGAGTGGGGTCCACTTTGCCTTTGGAGAAGCCTTCCGCGATGAGATATGTGGACAGGAGATCATACCACGCGCGTGGAGCTTGTTTCAACCCATAGAGAGCCTTCTTAAGCTTGTACACATGATTAGGAAACTCCGTGCTAACGAACCCATCCGGCTGACTAACATAGACTTCTTCCCTTAGTTCACCGTTCAAAAATGCCGTCTTCACATCCATTTGATAGACGATCATGTTCATATGAGCAGCATACGCAAGGAATAGTCTAATCGCCTCCAATCTTGCCACAGGAGCAAAAGATTCTTCAAAGTCTATACCCAAGGCTTGTTTATATCCTCTAGCGACCAATCTTGCCTTATTCTTCAATACCGCACCCATCTCATCAAGTTTAACCTTATAAACCCATAACAAAGTAAGGATGTTAACCTTGTCAGGGAGAGGAACCAATTCCCATACTTCAAGTCGTTGGAATTCATTTAGTTCCTCCTGCATAGCTTCAATCCAAGATGATTGGGTCATATCCTGCTGCCAATTTTTAGGTTCAATTTCAGAGAGAAATGCATCAAAGTAGAAATAGAGTGCACTCTCTTGTAATTGATGGTGTGTAGAGACTGGTCGATCTAGATCTCCAATGACATTCCTAATTGGGTGATCTTTTGTCCATTTAGTGCTGTGGTTTTCAATCCTAGGTGGTCTGGAGTGAACAATAGAAGGAGCTTCTTCTGAGGTAGACGCGGCTGAAGGGTTTTCAGGTATCGCTACACCAAAGAAAGGAAGCTCTTGCAGGTGAGCATATTCCAAGTCGTGATCAATGGAATCCTCTTCCACATCATTAGGCACAAGTAGGGGTGACGATTCAGGTGTAGTTTGAGAATCACTTGGTGAAGGTGCATCCGGTTCAATGTGGATTGAAGATGCATTAGATAAAGCTTCATTTGCAGGAGCAATAACTTCAAGGATTGGAGCTATCACTACAGGTGCTGGAACTTCATCATTTGGGGGATCAAAGAATTCGTCAAACAACGGTTGAAAAAGTTTATCCCACTCGGGCCTTGATGGTGGTAAAAATGATGTAGAAGTAGGATTATTGGGAACTAATCCGGAACTAATAGCACCGGTTCCCATCTCATGAAGCGCGGGTTCAGAGCTGTGTTGCTCAGAAGCCATGAGGATTGGTGATCATCATTTGATAACTAGGTTTTCACTTAGTTATGAAAGTTTCGTTGTTCCAATCTTTTCGAATTGATTACCGTTAATTAGTGCGACTCAGTCGTCCTTGGTGGAAAATAAAATGGTTTGGTTGTCTAAAACTAACTAAAAGAAAAGGCGTCGTTGAGTAAAATAAAAGCTTTAAAAATTTAACTAAAAATTACTAGAAAAACACTTGATAAAAACAGAGATTTCGGGAAGCGTGCAATTTATGGAATTTAAAACGTAATGAACTTAAAACTTGAAAACTTTGTAAAAAATAAGCTAATACAAAACTCGTTTAAAAATAATACTAAGTAAAAATGTGGGAAAAGTAAAATTTAAAAACTAAGATAAAAACATAAGTCAGATCGCAACACGGTCGTACTCAGATCGTAGTGGTGGATCGCACTAAAAAATGAGGGATCGCACTTGGTGATCGTACCAAGTGATCGTAGCCTACGAATGTAACATTCGATCGTAGCCTAGATCGTGGCCAAGTGATCGCACTCAATGCGATGGAAACAAGTGATCGCACTCAATGCGATGGAGACAAGTGATCGCACCCAAGGAAATCGCAGCCACAGATCGCACTCTATGATCGTACCCACGATCGCAACAAGTGATCGTGGTGTGGATTAAGGAGTGTGATCGTAGCGAACGATCGTACTAAGGATCGCAGTAATGGATCGCAAGTAGAAACCCTAGGGGTTTATGCGATCACCCTTACTCGATCGTACTGGGTAAAACATCAAAGCAGTTACGATGGGATTCAAAAGTAGAATAGGCAAAAATGAATAAGCACAAATAAGCAAGACGAATAAGCACTTATCCAAATCTTACCCGAATAAAAACAAGCATAAACTTAAAAACTTTCAGATCACGAATTAAGCAAACTTTATAAATTAAACTTTAAAAACACTAAACTTTTAAGAAAAACTTAAAAACCAATAAAGCTAAATACGAAATAAGCCAAAAAGCATAACAAGCCTTAAGCTTAATTGTATAAGAACTTATATAGGAATAAAAAGATGAACTTTCTAATCACATAAACATCAAAATCAAACAAGATTCATTAATACTTCAGATCAAATATAACTCAAAATCAAGAAAGGTAGAAGAAGATTAAAGATTAAAAGCTTAAACTTGAACTTTTGATTAATGAAACTCAAATACAAAGATTAAATAAAGCTTAAACTTGAAAGAAAAGATGAAGTTTTAGTGAGAGAAAGTTAAACACTTTCTCTCTCTAAAATAAAAACTAAAGAAAGAAAAATAACTAGCTAACCACCCTCGTAATGTGTTTAGGAGGGTATTTATAGGATATGGGAAGGTGCATGTGTTGCCTCCTCTTTCTTTCTTCTCGACTCGATTTAAATGCTTTATCTTTCTCGACGTCGTCTCGGGATTTGTCGATACAAATTGAACTTGTCTTATAATTTTCTTCTTCTATTAGACTTGAGTTCTTCGACTTCATTAACATTCCGTCTTTAGACTTTTTCTTCGATAAATCTTCAGAATAGGCCTTGGACTTCCGTTCTTTTTGCACTCTTGACCTTTTGACTTCGTCTTTTCTCGTTTTCTTTGATAAAAGCCCGTGATAGCCCATGTTTTCTTCCTTTTTCATCTTTTGGTCCTAAAACAGAATAAAAACACAAACCACGCATAATTCCGACTTTTACAACATAAAATATATGTTTTGGTCTTGTTATTATTGGAAATAAGTGGTAAAAGGGTAAGTGTTTTCACACTTATTAAATCCCCTACACTTGACCATTGCAATGCCCTCATGTAATGCATTAATTTCAAAGCACATATTACATTTCTCATCATAGATAACCCACCTTTGCCTTTATTAAATACTAAACTTTAAGGAAAGTAAAAAGATAGAAATCAAAAACTTACATTGGGGTTTTGGTTGTCATGAATGTTCATCATCCTCAAGTTTCACATTCCCCATACCAAGCTTAAAAACGAGATCATTTTTATTATAAGTTAGCAAACTAACACGAGCTCATGTGGCCCAATTAATTACTTAGACTCCCTTATTCCTAGGTGTATCTCTTATATTTTAATTTTGTCTTGAATGATTACGAGGATGCATTGTTTGACTTATTTCGATAATTATTTAGGCTAAAAATAAAGTGGGACGATTTAATCAATAGTTAGCTAAAGGACAAAATCTTTTAAAACTGCTTCTCGGGATCTCTTAAAGTTCATATCTTGGCATAACTCGCTTCACGATTTGAGACCTTTCTAAGACCGATATTTGGCAGCGACTTCATACTTCAAATCTTGAGAGACGTTCTTGAAATTATGGTCTTCTCTTCATAATAGGAATTTCTTCACTTGAAGTTATTGAGAGATTCTTCATATTTGGACCACGACTTCTTCATTTTTCTCCAATCTTTATTTTGGACTTTGATATACAACGATCCGCCTCCTTTTAGGACTTGGATCTATTTATCCTCATACCTTGTTAGGGCCTTTTTGGATAGACTTCTCCATGATCTTTTGGGGAGTATTTGCTTTTCGTCGTGTGTCTCGATCCTTGATATTGGTTTTCGATAAATGATTCTTCACATCACTTTTGGATATTTAGCAACAAAATCTAGCCCTCATGCCTTGTTAGGGCCTTTTCGGACTTGCCAATCTTCGCATCCCGCTTCAATAAGTTATGCCTTGGCTATGAACTTAATTAATACCGAGCAACTTTTAAACGATCTTGTGCTAGAAGCTAAGTAACTTTTCAAATCGTACAACCTTATTTATTGCAAATATATTTATTAACAAGCGATGGGAGAATAGGCTTATAATCAACTCATATAAATTCACGAAAGAATACCAAACTTATAATTGACTCTATCATCTCTCGTTCTCTATAAGTTAAAATCTCAAGGAATGAGACTCGTGGATGCTTAGCCAATTAAATCAAAGTTTTGGGTTTTCAAGTCATCTATAGGATCTTGCAAATTCTTACTCTTTCAAGTTTAGAATTCGCATTTTAAAGTTACCTTGATAAACGACTTTCTAGGGTCAATTATAGGAATTTGCGAAAAGTTCTTGTTCTTAACTCGTAAGAGTTAAGACTTTCGCATTTTAAGTTTCCCTATTTAAAAGTCTAGCAAAACTTGACTTAAACACGTTAAGGATACTAGCTAGAGTAAACTTAGATAAGTAAATTCGGGTTGAGTCAAAAGATACACAACGTTAAAAAATTTAAAACCACTTTATTAAAATTTATTCTAGCAAGGAAAGTAAATAACGACAACAAAGGAAAATACTACTATACTACTAGGCCAAAATAGATTAAAAATTTTGAAAAATGTCAAAAAAATAGATTTTCCGGTTGAAATGAGGGCAAATTCATGGAAAAGACCACTTACTTCGATAGAAGTCCCCCTACACTTGATATAAACATTGTCCTCAATGTTTAAGCATGTGGGAGTAAACTCCCCTACACTTAGGACATTGTATACTTTGTTTAAATCTTGCTAAGGAAAGGACAACTATGGTGATTTTAATGTGAACATATAAGATATGAAATATTGAATCACGATAGTTTAGGATAGAACCAGGAAGACGGGTACATGGGATCACGGTTCGTCAAATGTCATCAAGAGTGTATCTTTGAAGCTTTAATCCCTGCACATTAGAAGAAACAAGAAAACAAACACATACGGGCTCCCCCTACACTTATTATGAAAACGGTAAATGATAGATCACGGGTTGCCTCCCGAGAAGCGCTTGTTTTTGTTAACCGAGTCACGAGCCTGACTCGACCCAGAACTTAATTCAAGGGAAACGTGGTGAGGGATGTAATCATCTCATGAGAGATATCCTCACCAAAGTACAATTTCACGCGCTGGCCATTCACCTTAAAATTAGGCCCATTTGGCTGAGAAAGCTCAATGGTGCCATATGGGAAGACTTTGGTGACGGTGAATGGACCAGACCAACGGATCTTCAGCTTGCCCAAGAAGATCTTCAACCGAGAGTTAAAGAGTAAAACTTGATCACCAACGTGGAACTCTCGGTTCTTAAACCTTGAATCATGGATGATCTTCGTCTTCTCCTTGTAGATCAATGAGTTCTCATAAGCTTAATTCCTTAGTTCATTTAGCTCATTGAGTTGAATCTTCCGAAGATCGCCGGCTTTGTTGATGTCAAAATTCGCCCACTTCAAGGCCCAGTTTGCCTTATGTTCCAGCTCGATAGGGAGGTGGCATGCTTTCCCGTACACAAGACGATAAGGTGTACAACCAATCGGGGTCTTATAAGCGGTACGGAAAGCCCACAAAGCATCATCTAACTTATCGGCCCACGAGGCACGATGCTCTCCCACAGTACGCTCAATAATTCGCTTCAATCCACGGTTAGATATCTCGGCTTGACCATTTGTTTGAGGATGATAAGCGGTGGAAAGACGGTGATTGACACCATGACTCGAGCAAATTGATCATTGCAAAAATGAGTCCCGCGGTCACTGATTATAGCACGAGGAACACCGAATCGAGCAAAAAGTTGCTTCAGAAAATTCACAACCACCCTCGCATCGTTCGTAGGAAGAGCTTTTGCTTCAACCCATTTAGAAACGTAGTCAACGGCTACGAGGATGTACTTGTTCCCTTTAGATGATGGAAATGGCCCCATAAAGTCGATGCCCATACATCAAAGATTTCACATTTTTGTATGAAATTTTGAGGCATCTCATCTTTATGTGTGATCTTGCCTTGTCGTTGGCAAGCATCACAATTTTTAACCATCTCGTGAGCGTCACGATAAATGGTGGGCCAATAGAATCCCGAGTCAAAGACTTTCTTCGCGGTGTAGTTGAGACCAAAATGACCACCAGTGGGTCCTTTATGGCAAGCTTCGAGAATGTCTAAAGTTGTGGGTCCATCAACACACCGACGAATAATCAGATCAGCACATTGTTTGAAGAGATAAGGGTCATCCCAAAAGTAAGTCTTAACATCATAAAAGAACTTCTTCTTTTGTTGGGATATTAACCCTTCGATGAGAATACCACCCGCTAAGTAGTTTGCAATGTCCGCAAACCAAGGGGTGTCATCAAGATTGGAATTGATAGACATTAAGGCCTCAAGGGAAAAGAGTCATTGATCTCTTGATTCGGATAATCCCCTTGATAAGGATCCTCAAGTCTACTTAGATGATCCGCGGCTAGGTTTTCCGCTCCTTTTTTGTCACGAATTTCAATTTTGAATTCTTGAAGGAGCAAAACCCAACGAAGAAGTCTTGGCTTAGAATCTTGTTTAGTCAACAAGTACTTCAACGTGGAAGGATCGGTGTACACGATGGTGATAGAAAGAACAAGATAGGGGCAGAACTTCTCAAAAGCATACACTACAGCTAAAAACTCTTTTTCGGTAGTGGTACAATGCAATTGAGCCCCCGTCATTGTCTTGATAGCATAATGGATTGGTTGGAAGTGTTTGTTCACTCTTTGGCCCAAAACCGCTCCAATAGCAAAGTCGCTAGCATTACACATCAATTCAAAAGGTAGCTCCCAATTAGGGGTAACCAAGACCGGTGCCTTAGTAAGCTTATCCTTAAGAAGATTGAAGGATTCAAGACACTCTTTGGAAAAGATGAAAGGAGTATCTTTTTCCAAGAGGTGGGTCATCGGGCGAGCGATTTTAGAAAAATATTGAATGAATCAACGATAGAAGCCCGCATGACCAAGGAAACTTCTCACACCCTTCACGGTTGAAGGTGGAGGTAATTTGGCTATGACATCCACTTTAGCACGGTCCACTTCAAGACCGGCTTTTGAGATTTTATGTCCAAGCACAATGCCTTCTTTTACCATGAAATGGCATTTTTCCCAATTTAGAACAAGGCGAGTGTCTTCACACCACTTAAGCATGCGTTCCAAATTGGCAAGGCAAGAAGACAAAGAATCGCCATAGACCGAGAAATCATCCATGAAGACTTCCATAGTTTCTTCAACCATGTCATGGAAGATAGCCATCATACACCTTTGGAACGTCCCAGGGGCATTGCATAAGCCGAGAGGCATTCTTTTATAAGCAAATGTTCCATAAGGACAAGTGAATGTGGTTTTCTCTTGGTCTTTGGGATCGATGGGAATTTGAAAATACCCGGAGAAACCGTCTAAAAAGAAGTAATAGTCATTACCCGCTAGACGTTCAAGCATTTGGTCCATGAAAGGAAGGGGAAAATGATCCTTTCTCGTAGCCTCATTGAGTTTGCGATAGTCTATACAAACTCTCCACCCTGTAACGAGACGAGTAGGAATCAACTCGTTGTTTTCATTGGGCACAACGGTGATTCCGCCTTTCTTAGGCACACAATGGACGGGACTAACCCATGGTGAATCCGAGATAGGGTAGATCATCCTTACATCAAGAAGTTTGATAACCTCTTTTTTGATAACGTCATGGATCTTGGGATTCACCCTTCTTTGACTTTGAATAGTGGGTTTAAAATCGTCCTCCATGAGAATTTTATGTGTGCAAAAGTGAGGATCAATTCCACGAATATCGGAGATTTTCCAAGCAATCGCTTTCTTGTGATTTTTCAGCACGGCGATAAGTCGAGATTTTTCTTCCTCTTTCAAGTCCTTTGCGATGATGACGGGTGACTTCTTGTTGTCTTCGAGGAAAATGTACTCGAGATGAGACGGTAGGTCCTTAAGCTCTAAATCCGGAGGATTTTCGATGGAAGGCATAGTTAAATTTGGTTCATCGATAGAGATATCCTTAGGAGATGGTGGAGAAATATGGTCCTCATTGAGAAGTTTCTCAATGGTACGAATGTCTTCATCCCAATTGGAGGGAGAATCGTCATATTACAAGTCCACATCTCCCAAAGTTGCTTCAAATTCTTTCAAAATGAAATCACTTTCTCCAAATGGAGTTAGTGATGGAGCAATAGAGGAAACGGTCTCAATAATGGGTAGAGAAGGAGAACCACATTTACAAGCGTCTTTGAAATGTTCTTCACAAGCCTCATCAAGAACGTCAATGAAATTAACGCTCTCGTTTTTAGAAGGCTGCTTAGAAAGTTTACCCATGTTGAAGACGATTTTATCGTCACCAACTCTCATGATTAATTCGCCAGCGGCTACATCAATGATAGTGCGACCGGTCCTCAAGAATGGACGTACAACGATTAATGAAACACGGGGATCCATCTCGTAGTCAACGACAACAAAATCCGCCGGAAAGGTGAATTTGTCTACATCGACGAAGACGTCTTCGGCTATCCCCACCGGATAAGCAACCTTACGGTTGGCTAATTCCAAAGTCATTCGTGTGGGGACTAGCTCGGGGAGAGACAATTGTTTCCAAACACTTAATGGCATTAAGTTTATACTAGCACCTAGATCGGCTAGGGCCATACAATTCTCTACCCCGGGGAAGTTGCAAGGAATGAGAAAATGACCCGGATCACCAAGTTTGGTGGGTAATTTTCTTAAGAGCACTACGGAGCAATTCTCGTTAAGTTGGGTCTGAGCAATATCAAGAAGTTTCTCCTTATCACTGAGAAGATCTTTAAACATTTTAGCATATTTGGGCATGTGAGCGAGAGCCTCAACAAAGAAGATATTGAAATTCAGTTGTTTAAACATTTTGAGAAAGTTAGAAACCTGAATATCATCCTTGTTCTTCAATTTCTCTTTCCTCAACCTTGAGGGATAAGGTATATTGGGTTGAGATGAAGGCTTTGGAATGGAATTCTCACTTACATCCTTGGGTGGTGGAGGGGTGGAAGTAGAAGGCGGTGGAATTGGAGAAGTAGAAGTTGGAGGAATTGGAGAAGGGGACTCGTTTTCCTTTGTCACAATCACCGGTGTAGGTGTAGGAAGCTCGGGTTCCTTTAAACCTTTTCCACTTCGAGTGGTGATTGCTTTCATCTCCCTTCTTGGATTAGCAACGGTGTTACTCGGAAGAGAACCCGAACCAGAGGCTTGATTACTTGGGAAGAAACTAGCCATCATGTTCCTTAAGTCATTCGTTTGACTTGCCAAAGAGATTCGCATATCGGCTCGAAGATCATTCCCTTGTTTCACCATATTTGCTTTCATGTTGGCCATTTCCCGCTAAATATTTTGCACTATCACATCATTAGTCCTCATGTAAGTGTCAACCTCTTGATTATATGTGGTGGGTTGGCTGGGAGGAAGAGCATGGTAGGCAGGTGGTTGATAAACTTGATTGTTTCTTTGAGGTGGATATGGTTGGGTTTGATATTGATTTGGAGCTCGAGGTTGGTTTTGATTGTTACGATTGAGGTTGTTTGGGTTTTGAGGTGGAAAACCGGGTGGTGAAAGAAAGTTGTTTGAGCTATAGCTGAGCAAATTGCGGTCACCTTGAGGACGTGCTTGATAGCCTCCCGTGGAATAGTTATCGTTGGCGGCATACACATTTTCCGGATTGTCATGAGTCGAAGGTCAATCGGTGTATGAATGAGATCCCCCGCATATTTCACAAGATTGACTCATAGCATTAACTTGTGCATTGATAGCTTTGGTGTTGTTAGCGGTTTGGAGAGCAAGTGTTTCAACAAGCGAAGTAAGCTTATCAATTCTCTTGTCGCTCTCATTAGTGCTAGCACTAGCTACATTAGTCCGAACACTCTTGGTTTGCACTCTAGACTTATTCTCAATAATATTCCAAGCGGCATTAGAAGACTTAACCAAAATGTTACCCCCCGAGGCACTATTTAGTAAATCTTGGTCATTCATGCTTAACCCATTGTAAAAAGTATTTATTTGATGTACTTTTGTGAAACCATGTTGTGGACACTTTCTTAAAAGTTCCTTAAAACGGTCCCAAGATTCACTAAATGTCTCATCGTACTTTTGTTCAAAGGTAATGATTTCATTCCGCAAAGCGGTAGTACGTGACGGTGGGAAAAAGTAGTTGATGAATTTAGTCTCTAAATCCGTCCACGTAAGAATACTTTGTGGCGGTTCCTTATCAAGCCAAATTCGGGCTTGTCCCTCTAAGGAGAAAGGAAAAAGTTGCAAGCGAATCACTTCTTGTGAAACCCCATTATATTTAACCGTATTAGTGAGTTGAAGGAACCTTTTTATATGGTCATGAGGATCATCAAGCGAACGCCCCAAGAAAGGTTGAGCAGAGACCATTTGAATGAAGCCGGATTTGAGCTCAAAATTGTTGGCTCCAATCTCGGGTATGACAATAGCATCAGTGTTACCCTCTACGTGCGATTGCAAAAGCTCGATCATTGGTTGATTGTCCATGGTGACAATAGGTGGAGTAATGACTTCGGCTTGAGCTGCTTTCTTCTTACGAGCACGAGTACGTATACACACCTACAAAAGGAAGAGAAAATAGACAAGAAATATTTTTGGTTTTTAATGTTTTTCTATTTTTTGTATTTATGAAAATTTTATATTTTTTAGGATTTTTGAAAATTTTAAGCAAGAAAAATAACGTTCAAAGATGAACGGATCCCAAAATCCAACGCGTCTCTCACTAAAAACCGTTATCCTTTTACCACTTATCCTTTTACCACTCATTTCCAATAATAACAAGACCAAAACGTATATTTTATGTCCTAAAAGTCGGAATTATGCGTGGTTTGTGTTTTTATTGTGTTTTAGGACCAAAAGATGAAAAAGGAAGAAAACATGGGCTATCACGGGCTTTTATCGAAAAAAACGAGAAAAGACGAAGTCAAAAGGTCAAGAGTGCAAAAAGAACGGAAGTCCAAGGCCTATTCTGAAGATTTATTGAAGAAAAAGTCTAAAGACGGAAGTTTAATGAAGTCGAAGAACTCAAGTCTAATAGAAGAAGAAAATTATAAGACAAGTTCAATTTATATCGCCAAATCCCGAGACGACGTCGAGAAAGATAAAGCATTTAAATCGAGTCGAGAAGAAAGAAAGAGGAGGCAACACATGCACCTTCCCATCTCCTATAAATACCCTCCTAAACACATTAGGAGGGTGGTTAGCTAGTTATTTTTCTTTCTTTAGTTTTTATTTTAGAGAGATAAAGTGTTTAACTTTCTCTCACTAAAACTTCATCTTTTCTTTCAAGTTTAAGCTTTATTTAATCTTTGTATTTGAGTATCATTAATCAAAAGTTCAAGTTTAAGCTTTAAATCTTTAATCTTCTTCTACCTTTCTTGATTTTGAGTTATATTTGATCCCAAGTATTAATGAATCTTGTTTGATTTTGATGTTTATGTAAATTAAAAAATTCATCTTTGTATTCCTATATAAGTTCTTATACAATTAAGCTTAAGGCTTGTTATGCTTTTTGGCTTATTTCGTATTTAGCTTATTGGTTTTTAAGTTTTTCTTAAAAGTTTAGTGTTTTTAAAGTTTAATTTATAAAGTTTGCTTAATTCGTGATCTGAAAGTTTTTAAGTTTATGCTTGTTTTTATTCGGGTAAGATTTGGATAAATGCTTATTCGTCTTGCTTATTTGTGCTTATTCATTTTTGCCTATTCTACTTTTGAATCCCATCGTAACTGCTTTGATGTTTTACCCAGTACGATCGAGTAAGGGTGATCGCATAAACCCCCAGGGTTTCTACTTGCGATCCATTACTGCGATCCTTAGTACGATCGTTCGCTACGATCACACTCCTTAATCCACACCACGATCACTTGTTGCGATCGTGGGTACGATCATAGAGTGCGATCTGTGGCTGCGATTGCCTTGGGTGCGAACACTTGTCTCCATCGCATTGAGTGCGATCACTTATTTCCATCGCATTGAGTGCGATCACTTGGCCACGATCTAGGCTACGATCGATTGTTACATTCGTAGGCTACGATCACTTGGTACAATTACCAAGTGCGATCCCTCATTTTTTAGTGCGATCCACCACTACGATCTGAGTACGATCGTGTTGCGATCTGACTTATGTTTTTATCTTAGTTTTTAAATTTTACTTTTCCCACATTTTTACTTAGTATTATTTTTAAACGAGTTTTGTCTTAGCTTATTTTTTACAAAGTTTTCAAGTTTTAAGTTCATTACGTTTTAATTTCCATAAATTGCACGCTTCCCGAAATCTCTGTTTTTATCAAGTGTTTTTCTAGTAATTTTTAGTTAAATTTTTAAAGCTTTTATTTTACTCAACGACGCCTTTTCTTTTAGTTAGTTTTAGACAACCAAACCATTTTATTTTCCACCAAGGACGACTGAGTCGCACTAATTAACGGTAATCAATTCGAAAAGATTGGAACAACGAAACTTTCATAACTAAGTGAAAACCTAGTTATCAAATGGCGCCGCTGCCGGCTCTTTGATACAAGAGAGATTTTGTATGTAAAAAGTTATCGTCTCGTCTCGATTCGAATTGACAATGGTTAAACGTGTGACTCGGTCGTCTTTTGGTGGGAAACAATAGTAGATTGGTCGTTGTAGTAAATTAAATGTGCAAAACGTTAAAGTAAATGACGGTTAATTAAAACTAAAACTAATCAAAACGTAAATGGAGCAAAATTAAGACTTTAAAATTAAATGTCGAGAAATTAAATGAGGTAAAATTAAAGCGCGACGAAAAGTAAATTTGACAATTTAATAAAAATAAAAGCTTTAAAAATTAAACTAAAAATTACTAGAAAAAAACTTGGTAAAAACAGAGATTTCGGGAAGCGTGGAAAATTTGAAAACTTAAAACGTAATGAAAAGTAAGCTTGGAAAAATAAGATAAAAACAAAGACAAAAGTTAGATCGCAGTCACGATCGTAAATCACGATCGTACCCTGGATCGTACTCACGATCGTGGCCCAGATCGCAACGAGCGATCGCAGCCAAAAAGCTTAAGATTGGATCGTAACCACGATCGCAACAAGTGGATCGCAGTCACGATCGTACTCTTCGATCGTACTATCAGATCGTACCCACGATCACAGCCAATGAACGTGGCTTGGATCGCAACGGCCAATCGCACCCTGGATCGCATTCTATGATCGTACCCACGATCGCAACAAGTGATCGTGGTGTGGATTAAGGAGTGTGATCGTATTGAACGATCGTACTATGGATCGCAGTAATGGATCACAAGTATAAACCCAGGGGCTTATGCGATCACACTTACTCGATCGTACTGGGTAAACTCTTAAGAAAGTTACGATGGAATCAAGTAAGCAAATAAGCTAAACTAAATAAGTTAACTTTGACAATAAGCACAAATCAAAACTTTACCAAAGCAATAATAAGACGAATACAATAAGCACAACTTTAAAGATTTTCAAAACACAAAATAAACAAACTTTATAAAATAAACTTTAAAAACGTAAAACTTTTAAGAAAACTTTAAAACAAATAAGCTAAATACAAAATAAGCCAATAAGATTGTCAAGCTTAAAGCTTAATTCGTATAAAAGCCTAGATAGAAATGAAAAGATAAACTTTTTAATCAAATAAGCAATAAGATTAAGCAAAATTAATGCTTAATCCGAATTAAAAACAAACCAAAAACAAGAAAAGTAGAAGAAGAATGATAATGAAAAGCTTGATTAAAGGAAAATAAAGATTAACAACAAAATTAAAAGACTTACTTGAATTAAAGGCAAGAAATTTAAGGTGCTAAACAAAGTAATTAAATTGACAATTAAGTAAATGACATGAAAATAAATGTGCAAGTAATGAAAATGGTGGAGAGCTAAGTTGTCAAATTAGCTAACAACTCTAAAATGAGGTGAAATGAAGTCTATTTATAGGGAGAAAGGAAGGAAGCATGTGTTGCTCTTTTCTTTCTTCTTCACGTCTTTTCTTTCTCGTCTTTTCATCTTCTTAATTCTTCGACTTTTTTGACTTTGTCTCGGGATTAATTAAACTCGTCTTGTAATTTCTTCATTAATTATACTTGAGTTCTTCGGCTTTATTAAACTTCCATTTTTAGAATTGTTCTTCGATAAATCTTCAGAATAGGCCTTGGACTTCCTTTCTTTTTGCACTCTTGATCTTTTGAGTTCGTCTTTTGTCTTTTTCTTCGATAAAAGCCCGTGAAAGCCCATGTTTTCTTCCCTTTTCACATTTTGATCCTAAATTACAACAAAAACACAAACCACGCATAATTCCGACATTTACGACATAAAATACATGTTTTGGCTTGGTTATTATTATAATTAAGTGGTAAAAGGATAAGTGTTTTCACACTTATTAAATCCCCTACACTTGACCATTGCAATGTCCTCATGCAATGCATTAATTACAAAGCAAGCTTTACATTTTCCATCACATTCAATCCACATTGGCCTTTATTAAAGAGACAAAATATTTAAAGGAAGAAAACAAATAAAATGATCAAAAACTTACCTTGGGGTTTTGGAATTTCATGAATAATTATCATCCTCAAGTTTCACGTTCCCCATACCAAGCTTAAAAACGAGATCATTGTTATTATAAGTTAGCAAACTATCACAAACTCATGTGGGCCAATTATTTACTTAGACTCCCTTATTCCTAGGTGTATCTCTTATATTTTATTGTTGTCTTTAATGATCACGAGGATGCATTGTTGACTTATTTCGATAGTTTATTTAGGCCGAAAATAAAGTAGGACGATTTAATCAATAGTTAGCTAAAGGACAAAATCTTTTAAAACTGCTTCTCGGGACCTCATAAAGTTCATATCTTGGCATAACTCGCTTCACGATTTGAGACCTTTCTCGGACCGATATTTGGCAGCGACTTCATTCTTCAAATCTTTGAGAGACGTTCATGAAATTATAGTCTTTTCTTCATAATAGGAATTTCTTCACTTGAACTTTTGAGAGATTCTTCATATTTGGACCACGACTTCTTCATTTTTCTCCAATCTTTATTTCGGATTTTGATATACAACGATCCGCCTCCTTTTAGGACTTGGATCTATTTATCCTCATACCTTGTTAGGGCCTTTTTGGATAGACTTCTCCATGATCTTTAGGGGAGTATTTGCTTTTCGTCGTGTGTCTCGATCCTTCATATTGATTTTTGATAAATGATTCTTCACATCACTTTTGGATCTTTGGCAACAAAATGTAGCTCTCATGCCTTGTTAGGTCCTTTTCGGACTCGCCAATCTTCGCATCCCGCTTCAATAAGTTATGCCTTGGCTATGAACTCTGATACACGCGTTTTGTATGGGTTCTTATTAATTCTCGATATCCTCTCGAATTGATCTCAGTCTTAAGTGGAATGATTTTTCTTGGTTACTAAATAAAAGGGTTTGTTTATCTATTGTAATCTAATAACAATTAATTAAATGTCAAAGAGTAAACTTAAAGCTTGAATGATTAAAGTGAAAAGACGAGTTTAAAAGTAAATGATTGGAAACTTAAAGATCATATGAGACAAATAAATGAACACTTAATTAAAACTAAAACTTGGAAAACTTTATAAAAAATATGAACTTAATTGAAAAGTACTAAAAGAAAGTAGGATCGGAGTAAAGCAAAATGGGCTAAATCGGAATAAGGGGAAAACTGCCTTCAATCGGAATACATTCCGATCGGGTGATCGGAATGCTTAGAAAAGCTAATGATCGGAATACGGGCAAATGACCCCAATCGGAATACGGTGAAAATTTACTAATCGGAATACTAGAAACAGGGTACCATCGGAATACCAAAATGATCTCAATCGGAATATGGGTAAAACAGAGCAATCGGAATACACTAAACACCTACCGTCGGAATATGAGAACACCACCAATCTGAATATTAAAACCCTTTTCTGATCGGTCGATCGGAATAAGGGGGGGGGGGCTTTGGTCGGAAAACTCAATCGGAAAAGGGCTTTGCCCTTTCCGAAATTGGTGCTAAACCGAGGCTAAAAGCAAGGAGATAAGCTTATTGAATAAGCTAACTCCCAAAACTAACTCGAATCCAATAAAACACTAATCAAATAAGCACTTAAAAACAACTTATCTAACTTCAAATAAGCAAAATCATAAATCAAATGATAAAAAGACGAACTTTTTATAAAAACTTTAAAAAGTGAATAAGCTAAATCAACAAATAAGCCAATAAGAACAAGGATCTTAAAGCTTATTAGTGTATAAACTTAAGGAAACATAAAAAGTAATCAACTTTTTAAGCACAAATCATTGATGAACAACACGGATCATACGAGATTTGTACCAAAATCAATAAAAGTAAAAGAAAGGAAGGATGAGATTAAAGATTAAAAGATAAAAACTTGAACTTGATTAATGAAAAGTAATACAAATGTTGATCTTGAAAGAGAAAAAGATAAAAAAAGTAGTGAGAGAAAGTTTAGAACTTTCTCTCTCTAAAACTAAAAACTACCTCAAAGACTAAGTGTGTGAAAATTTGTGAAGTAAGGGCTTTATATAGGCGTGTGTATGGTGGTGATGGGCTTTTGATTGGGCTTTTATTTGGGCTTCTTTTTCTTCTTTCTTCTTAAGACTTCACGCATCTTTAAATAAACGTTTCCACTTTGGATTTGAGAAGTGTCGGTGAATTATTCCAACTCGTCTTATAATCTATTGTTTTATAGACTCGAGTTCTTCGACATATATGAATCTTCCATCTTTGGCTCTATTCTTCGATAAATCTTCAAATAGGCACAATGACTTCAAATCTTCTGCATCTCTTGGACAATAGACTTCGTCTTGAGTCTTTTTACTCGATAAAACCCGTGCAATCCCATGTTTTCTTCAATATTCATCCGGTTGACTCTGAAAACACAATAAACACAAAAACCACGCATAATTCCAAACAAATGATATTAAATACGTGTTTTGGTCTCGTTTTAGCCCGATTTAAGTGGTAAAAGGATGGGTGTTTTCACACCTATCAAATCCCCTACACTTAACCATTGCCATGCCCTCATGCAATGCTTAGTGACAAAGCACATTTACACTTTTCTCATGATCAATCAACCTCGGCCTTATTAAAATATTACTAAACAAAAATTAAAGTACTAAGAGAGATTAAAACTTTAAACAAAAAGATAGAAAATAGCTATGTGGAACTAACTTGCAAAGAGATCGAGGACTTACATTAGGGCTTTGGTGCTGCGAAGATTTATCACCCTCAAGTTTCACGTTCCCCAAACTAAGCTTAAAAACGAGATCATTGTTATTATAAGTTAGCAATTCAAACATTCACACACATGGCTTAATTAAATGCTTAAACTCCCTTATTCCTAGGTGTATCTCTTATATTTTATTTTTGTCTTAGAATGATCATGAAGATGCATTTTTGGACTTATTTCGATAGTTTATTTAGGCTGAAAGCAAAGTAGGACGATTTGATCAATAGTTAGCTAAAGGACAAAATCTCTTAAAACTGCTTCTCGGGATATCAAAAAGTTCATATCTTGGCATAACTTGGTTCGCGATTTGAGACCTTTCTCGGGCCGATATTTGGCATGTACTTCATACTTCATATCTTGAGAGACGTTCTTGAGATAGTGGTCTTCTCATCGTAATAGAGTTTCTTCACTTGGAGACTTTTGAGGGGTACTCCAACTTTGTTGACCACGACTTCATGATTATTATTCAATCTCTAATTGGGATTTTGAGATACAACGATCCGCCTCCTTTTCGGACTTGGATCTATTTATCCTCATACCTTGTTAGGGTCTTTTCGGATAGACTTCTCCATGATCTTTTGGGGAGTTTTTGCTTTTTGTCGTGTGTCTCGATCCTTCATATTGATTTTCGATAAATGATTCTTCACATCACTTGGGATCTTTAGCAACAAAATGTAGCCCTCATTCCTTGTTAGGGCCTTTTCGGACTCGCCAATCTTCGCATCCCGCTTCAATAAGTTATGCCTTGGCTATGAACTATAATCCGTACCGAGCAACTTTTAAACGATCTTGGGCTAGAAGCTAAGTAACCTTTTAAATCGTACAACCTTATTTATTGCAGATAAATTTATTAGCAAGCGATGGGAGAATAGGCTTATAATTAACTCACATAAATTTACGAAAGAATACCGAACTTATAATTGGCTCTATCATCTCTCGTTCTCCACAGTTTAAAATCTCAAGGAATGAGACTCGTGGATGCTTAGCCTATTAAATCAAAGTTTTGGGTTTTCGAGTTGTCTATAGGATCTTGCAAACTCTTAGACTTTTTCAAGTTTAGAAATCGCATTTTAAAGTTCCCTTGATAAACAACTCTCTAGGATCAATTATAGAAACTTGCGAAAAGTTCTTGTTCTTAACCCGTGAGAGTTAAGACTTTCGCGTTTTATAGTTCCCTATATAAAAGCCTAGCAAAACTTGACTTAAACACGTTAAGGATACTAGCTAGAGTAAACTAAGATAAGTAAACTCGGGTTGAGTCAAAAGATTCACAACGTTTGAAAATTAAAACCACTTTATTAAAAATTTATTCTAACAAGGAAAGAAAATAACTATACAAAGGGAAAAACTAATAGGCCAAAATAGATCAAAAATTTTGAAAAATGTCGAAAAATTGATTTTCCGGTTAAAATGAGGGAAAATACAAGGAAAAGGCCACTTAACTTCGATAGAAGTCCCCCCTACACTTAAGATAAACATTGTCCTCAATGTTTAAGCATGTGGAAGTAAACTCCCCTACACTTAGGACATTGTGCACGTTGTTTAAATCTCGCTAAGAAAGAGACAACTAAATAGATTCCTATTTTAATATTGAGAAATATAAAATAGTGAATCGAAAAGAGTTTAGGATAGAACCGGGAAGAAGGGAACACGGAATCACGGTTCGTCAAAAGTCATCAAGAGTGTGTCTTTGAAGCTCTAATCCCTGCACATGATAAGAAAGAAAGCAAGAAACACCACGGGGCTCCCCCTACACTTATGGTGAAAATAGGTAAATAATTGGGTTGCCTCCCAAAAAAGCGCTTGTTTTTGTTGACCGAGTCACGAGCCTGACTCGTCCCCGAATTAAATAGTCCATAGGGAAGCCTCGAATGTAATACCGGGATCAAAGACCTTGTCCTCGTTCCCGGTTGACATCAACAAAGGGGAGGAGGGGGGATAAGTCTTGAATGGTAAAAAAACCCTTTCGACATACGAGAAGTATGTGAATTCCAGATCCACGGGAGGTGGGTTGGGTAAAGTAAGCACATTGTCCTCCCCCAAAGACAATGGATGCTGAGCAAACGGCAAAGCCGTATTGTTATCAATCATAGCATAATCAATGTCACCTCCCGGGTCAAAGCACTCATCCTCCGTGATAGTGGCTAAAGGGGAGGATGAAAGGTGCTCGGGAGGGGGACTTGGGACAATACCTTCTTGTAGCAAATTATCAAAAAGAATGTCCCCCTCCAAATCATCGTCATCATTACCTGGTGGTATGGAGTGAATGTAAATTTCTTCCAGCAATGGGTCATTATCTTCAACGGGAGGAATAGATGGAGGCAAAGACTCGGAAAGAGGAGGAGAAGTCAACGCTTCGATTTGAGCAATAAGAAGGTGCACTTTCCGTAATCTATCTCGAAGAAACACGTCTTCCACCTTATCCACAAGATCATGTTCATCGATGAACTTCTCGTAAACCGGAGAGAATAAATCGTCATCACCCGCATCTCCCGGTGGAGATTGAGAAATTTCAAAAGTGAAATTCTCATAGCTTGGAGAAAAATCGACATCATTAGGATCGACCTCTTCTGTGAGAGCAACGTCGTCCTCAGGCTCCATAGCAGCTGGTATGTCAAAAACCTCATCATCAAACACTTTATCAAGACCAACATCACTAAGCTCATTCAACGAATCACCATCCTTAGATACGCTTGGGATATTGAGAGGAGGGATGACAATAGCACTGGGACATTGAGCAGTAAGATCATTCCAAGAAATAGTAGGCTCATCGTCATCATCATCGTAATAGTATGGATACACCGGGGGAGGAGTATAAGTCTCGATATTTAATATTTGCTCCTGTCGATGATCCTCTTGACATTTCTCAATGATCTTGTTGCAAGCTTCTTGAATTTGTTGACTTTTCTTAACAAGAGTGTCCCATTGTTCATTGGAGCTCAATTGTTCGAAGGAGGGTTGATGATCGATGGGGTGTTGTGGGGGTGCAAAATGTTGAAAACCTGAATTATAGCATGGTTGTGGCTCGTAGTAGTTCATTGGTTGAGAAGAATTATAAACCAGGTTTGGTTCATAATAATCCATTGGTGAAGAAAATTGAGGACACGGATTTTGCTCATAATAATTCGTTGGTTGACAATAATAGGTATCGTGAGGACCCCCACAGTTGTTGCAAACCGGGTATGGAGAAAAATCAGGTGCGTCTTGTGGATAGCTATTATCATTGTCATAATTGTACCCCGGTTCTTGCCCGTGACCATACGGGTATCGAACCGGGCACGAAACATGCCAATGAGAATCGCTTCCACAATAGATGCACGGGGGAACGGGAGGAGGTGGGTTCAAAAAGGACGAATTAGTCAAGTTGCACAAAGGACAAAATCCGAATAGGAATTGTGTATTGTCGATATCGTTACCGCACCGCTCACATGTACACCATTGACAAGAGTCGTTCCCGTACAATCGTCTCCCACAACCGACGCAATGGACATAAGAATCCATAAAGAAAAATAGATAAGCAAGAAGAATATTTTTGGTGCAAAACTTTGAAAAAGAAATGCTTTATATGATTTTTCAGATGTTTTTGGATTTTTGAAAATTTTTGAATATGAAAAATAACGTTCACGAGTGAACGGATCCCAAAAGCCAACGCGTTTCTCACAAAAAACCGTTAATCGTAACGAAATGAGCCGGCAGCGGCGCCATTTTAATATACGCGTTTTGTATGGGTTCTTATTAATTCTCGATATCCTCTCGAATTGATCTCACTCTTAAGTGGAATGATTGTTCTTGGTTACTAAATAAAAGGGTTTGTTTATCTATTGTAATCTAATAACAATTAATTAAATGTCAAAGAGTAAACTTAAAGCTTGAATGATTAAAGTGAAAAGACGAGTTTAAAAGTAAATGATTGGAAACTTAAAGATCATATGAGACAAATAAATGAACACTTAATTAAAACTAAAACTTGGAAAACTTTATAAAAAATATGAACTTAATTGAAAAGTACTAAAAGAAAGTAGGATCGGAGTAAAGCAAAATGGGCTAAATCGGAATAAGGGGAAAATTGCCTTCAATCGGAATACATTCCGATCGGGTGATCGGAATGCTTAGAAAAGCTAATGATCGGAATACGGGCAAATGACCCCAATCGGAATACGGTGAAAATTTACTAATCGGAATACTAGAAACAGGGTACCATCGGAATACCAAAATGATCTCAATCGGAATATGGGTAAAACAGAGCAATCGGAATACACTAAACACCTACCGTCGGAATATGAGAACACCACCAATCTGAATATTAAAACCCTTTTCCGATCGGTCGATCGGAATAAGGGGGGGGGCTTTGGTCGGAAAACTCAATCGGAAAAGGGCTTTGCCCTTTCCGAAATTGGTGCTAAACTGAGGCTAAAAGCAAGGAGATAAGCTTATTGAATAAGCTAACTCCCAAAACTAACTCGAATCCAATAAAACACTAATCAAATAAGCACTTAAAAACAACTTACCTAACTTCAAATAAGCAAAATCATAAATCAAATGATAAAAAGACGAACTTTTTATAAAAACTTTAAAAAGTGAATAAGCTAAATCAACAAATAAGCCAATAAGAACAAGGATCTTAAAGCTTATTAGTGTATAAACTTAAGGAAACATAAAAAGTAATCAACTTTTTAAGCACAAATCATTGATGAACAACACGGATCATACGAGATTTGTACCAAAATCAATAAAAGTAAGAGAAAGGAAGGATGAGATTAAAGATTAAAAGATAAAAACTTGAACTTGATTAATGAAAAGTAATACAAATGTTGATCTTGAAAGAGAAAAAGATAAAAAAAAGTAGTGAGAGAAAGTTTAGAACTTTCTCTCTCTAAAACTAAAAACTACCTCAAAGACTAAGTGTGTGAAAATTTGTGAAGTAAGGGCTTTATATAGGCGTGTGTATGGTGGTGATGGGCTTTTGATTGGGCTTTTATTTGGGATTCTTTTTCTTCTTTCTTCTTAAGTCTTCACGCATCTTTAAATAAACGTTTCCACTTTGGATTTGAGAAGTGTCGGTGAATTATTCCAACTCGTCTTATAATCTATTGTTTTATAGACTCGAGTTCTTCGACATATATGAATCTTCCATCTTTGGCTCTATTCTTCGATAAATCTTCAAATAGGCACAATGACTTCAAATCTTCTGCATCTCTTGGACAATAGACTTCGTCTTGAGTCTTTTTACTCGATAAAATCCGTGCAATCCCATGTTTTCTTCAATATTCATCCGGTTGACTCTGAAAACACAATAAACACAAAAACCACGCATAATTCCAAACAAATGATATTAAATACGTGTTTTGGTCTCGTTTTAGCCCGATTTAAGTGGTAAAAGGATGGGTGTTTTCACACCTATCAAACTCTAATTAATACCGAGCAACTTTTAAACGATCTTGGGCTAGAAGCTAAGTAACTTTTCAAATCGTACAACCTTACTTATTGCAAATATATTAATTAACAAGCGATGGGAGAAAAAGCTTATAATCAACTCACATAAATTCATGAAAGAATACCAAACTTATAATTGACTCTATCATCTCTCGTTCTCCACAGTTTAAAATCTCAAGGAATGAGACTCGTGGATGCTCAGCCTATTAAATCAAAGTTTTGGGTTTTCAAGTCATCTATAGGATCTTGCAAACTCTTAGACTTTTTCAAGTTTAGAATTCGCATTTTAAAGTTCCCTTGATAAACGACTTTCTAGGATCAATTATAGGAACTTGCGAAAAGTTCTTTTTCTTAACCCGTAAGAGTTAAGACTTTCGCGTTTTAAAGTTCCCTATATAAAAGCCTAGCCAAACTTGACTTAAACACGTTAAGGATACTAGCTAGAGTAAACTTATATAAGTAAACTCGGGTTGAGTCAAAAGATTCACAACGTTTGAAAATTAAAACCACTTTATTAAAAATTTATTCTAGCAACGAAAGAAAATAACTATAACAAAGGTAAATACTAATAGGCCAAAATAGATAAAAAAAAAATTGAAAAATGTCGAAAAATCAATTTTCCGGTTAAAATGAGGACAAATACAAGGAAAAGCCCACTTAACTTCGATAGAAGTCCCCCTACACTTAATATAAACATTGTCCTTAATGTTTAAGCATGTGGGAGTAAACTCCCCTACACTTAGGACATTGTGCACGTTGTTTAAATCTTGCTAAGGAAGAGACAACTAAAGTGATTCCTATTTCAATCATAAACGATAAAATAATGAATCAAAAGAGTTTAGGATAAAACCGGGAAGACGGGTACACGGGGTCATGGTTCGTCAAAAGTCATCAAGAATGGATCTTTGAAAGCTCGAATCCCTGCACATGATAAGAAAGAAAACAACAAACACATACTAGGGTCTCCCCCTACACTTATTATAAAAACAGAGAAAAATGATAGATACTACGGGTTGCCTCCCGAGAAGCGCTTGTTTTTGTTAACCGAGTCGTGAGCCTGACTCAACCTTGATTAGCATGGTAAGAAGCTTAAAACACATCCACCGGGATCAAAGACATGGTTTTCATCCAACAAATAGCACAAGCTTAAGGCGAACAAGGCAAGCCAAAAAAAGAGTAGGCAAGGTTCCCTTAAGCAAAGATGGAGAACGGTGGTAGCAAGTGTGCTGAGGTGCAAGCATATCTCCATGGTTTCCAAAAGTCTTTCCTTTTATTTCATCAGATGGATACTGAGATGGCTTAAAAATTGCAATACCGAGATCGAACACCTTTTCCTTTAGGGGAAAATAACACTCAGGTTCAGTAGAATTTGAAGAGGATGCGCTCATAAATCTCACAATCTCATCCTCAAAAGGGGGATAGATAGGTGTCAAGACATAAGTACTGTGGATATCGGTGTCGGTCGGCTTCTTCTCCTTTGCAACGGGTTTCTTCATATCCAAAGGAGGATAAAGACCATAATCATCAAAGTCCAAAGGATGAGAATCACTCTCATTTGGGAAGTAAGTGTTGAGAAAAGTAGCAAAATCTTCCTCAAATGAGTAGTCATCCAAAGTAGGATCAAGCATTGTTGTGAGACCCCTAAAATCTGACATGGAACAACTAGGCAACGAGGGGGTAACACGTCATAGTACAAGAAACAATGAATTACAGTTGACACAAAGCTGACGTAATAAAAGCATATATATCACATCATAAATGATCAGAGTTTTAAACATAGGTCCCAGAGTTTTATATGCGGAAAGATATATTATTTCATCATGATTTATAACATAAAGTTGCCCAAAAGATATAATAAATTTCTGACAGTTTATACTAAAACCAGTCTTTTAAAAGCATCACAGAAATCTCCAAGCTGCGATAATATCCTGCGGGCTCCCATCCAAGCAAAGCTAAGTAATAATACCTGAGATTAAACATGTAAAATCGTCAACACAAAGTTGAGTGAAATTCATAGGTTTAGCAATAAAGGTGTGGAACACAAGCATTCATTTGTGAAACAAGTAAATAGAGAAAATGGTTATGATCATTAACCATAGTCTGAAACCAATATTATTGATGTTTTAGTTCATGAACCGAAGCTTAACTCAAAGTAAGTTCCTCTAGGGAGTAATCAGCCTAAATACTCAAGTATAAACAAATGTAAGTGCGTCAAGGTAATCGGGACGGGGATTGTCAATCCCGATGGATCCACCCACAACATTCGCGCTTAGCGCAAAGCATACGGGACAATTAACGGTTCATGATCAAGAGAGGAAACTTAAGGCTATTAACTATAAGCAATAATATCAATGAAAACTGTTGGAAAGCATACAAGTCTGAATAGCATACAAGTTCTGGATAGTATACAGTTTTAAATGGGTGTGTTCCACCATGTAAAATCTCACCCCGCATTTAGAAACATTGTTCAAGTAAAAAGGGGCTATGAACTCACCTTTAGTAAGTAATCACAAGGTAAAAGGGGTTGAGCAAAAAGAAGTCTTCACGGACCTATGCAATGGTGACGCGTAATAAGGATGCGTTCAATGAAGCAATAACGTTTTAGAAGTGGTGGGACATAGTATCACTAGGTAACTTGCGTGCGATGGCGAGACCTAAGCTTAAGTTAAAATTTTGACCCAACACCTTGAACCTACTGTAATAACCTAATATCAACCTTGTATGATGGTCCAAGCATTTATGTGTGGGTTCCGAACACGTTTAAGACTCGGTTTGAAAAACCAAAACAAGGGACTGCATTCAGTTTTCTGAAAAAGGCTGTGAAGATTTGGTCATATCTAAAAATCTATAATAGTACAGGAGGTGAAATTTCTTGACATGTATAGGTATTTCTCTTACCTTTAAAAGTTGGGAAAGAACATCCCTAGAACTATTTTTAATCAACGGGAAATGCACTTTTAGTGACAGACTATCAAAACAGAAAGTTGTAAACGTCTTTCGTACCTTACGGTAGATTAAGCATAAATCCCAATAGGTAAAAGATTTTGACACGAAACCAAAAAGAGAAGTTTTATTATATTTGTAGCTACTGTAAAAAGTCATAAAATCATAAATTAATCCTTTTTACCCAAGTCAATTTACCCACGTTTTAAGCATAACATTCAGATTTGACCTAGTTTAGTAAAACGACCGTTTCGGACTCATCCGGACACTTCCCGTTTCCATCCAACTCAACACATACTAATCACATCAGTGGGTATCCATTTTTCAAATAAAAACAAGGTCATATGTTTAAGAAAATTTTGCCATGACCTGTTTGTTTCTGTGGTGATTTCCATACTACAAAACAACTCCATTTAGCTACCTAACCTCAATCAAGCAACACTTAGGCTATACCAAATCGCCACGCAAGTGTCCTAAGTCCTAATATGCCCTAAGTATCTATAATCTCAGTGTTTTTCACCCAAGGAATTCAAAATTCATGAATAAAAAGAATCAAAGTACTAGTAACATCAAAACTAAAATGGTAGGAGTGACTATACCTTCATAACAAGTAGGAATTAATCCAAACACGCAAATTAAACAATTCCTCCTCCTTGATCCTTAGAAATTTCATGGCCCTAAGCCACGTGTTAAGTCAATCACGGTACTCAGCAATTGAGTAGAAACAATGTAGTAAGACGATCACCGACGATATGGATGCCCGCGGAAAACACGAAAACCGCAACCTATCACAATAAGGCGCGCGTTAAGACTCGAACTCAATATCGATATATATACCAAATATAACATGACTCATATTTTTTCAAAGTATATACGTTTCAAAACCATTGACACGAATCAAATGAATTCATACTACCCATTTATCCAACGTTACTCGTTAAAACACTTGAACACTTGAAAATGACTCGTCATACGACGCCAAGTCAACGCAAGTCAAACTATCCTTTACCCTTATTTGGACTAGTAGCTAAGGCATTTATATAATGACTAAGCACTTGAGTAAGTCACCATGTCCGATGGTGAACACTCAAACTCACGCAACACAAGCATTGAACTACGTGTCCAAAATAAAAATCAGCAAGTACACCCCGAATGTAAACACCGATCTACCCTATCTAGACTTGTCCGTTTTACATGAAAATTGGTGTCCAAGGTCACTTATAACCTGTATAAGACCTCACCAAAATTTGAGCCAAAGTTCACACTTTAAATCCATCAGCTCGACGCTTTACTCGACTCCAAATTTTAGGACAGATTTGTACACTTGTTTTGTAAAACCGTTTGGACCACTTTAAAAGTACTAACCCGACAATCCGTCTTTTGAAACCACTACTAGACTCATCAAACTCAGTTTGTAAACTTTGAAAATCAGTAGTATCAACTATCTAACCAAGCCTAAAGTCCCCGAGAGTCGACCCAAAATCAGCCACAATTTCGGATTGTGCCGACTTGCGTCTCCCGGTACACGAAAACTAAAACTAGCATAACTTTTGACTCGTAATGACTTAGAAGCTCTATCTTATACCAAAACGACCGTCTCGGAAAACTCTACAACAATTTCAAATAATCTCAGTCTTTCACAGACCTTAAACCCACGAAACATACTGTTTAAGGCTGCTGTCCCAAATTAGCTTTTTAGAAAACATGACAAATCTATTTTTCACTCAAAACCAATCATTCCCATACCCCTAGGATCACTATACTATCATACCCATCAACCAAACACTCCTAAAAACACTTGTATGAAAAATCTAACAAAAATCAAAGATTAAAAACAAGACTTTTAAGGATCAAAACATGATAATCTTACCAAATATAACATATGCAAGATGATTACAACATCATACAATCATGAAATCAAAAGTTCTTGAAATCTTGATGCATGTGGGTGAATTTAGTATCAATGGAATCACCATAAGATTTTAGGAGGTGGTCTTTGTTTAAATTTTGTTAAAACAAGATGGATGGTGGTGGTTTATGGTGGTGAAGTGGCAGCAACATTGGAGGGTGGGGAGGAGATTGTGTTTTTTTAGCTAGTGTATGTGTTTGGTGGAAGTAAAATTTGTTTATATAGTGCTAGTTAAGTGGAGGGGCCTAAGTTGCCAATTTTGAAACTTGTGGACTTAAAAACAATTAATAGTTTTAAAGGGTAGAAAATGGTTATTGGTAAATATTGAAAATATTTACGGGGTTCGGGTTTCGTAAAAAAATACTTTTCAAAAGTTACAATGCATCATAAAAATGATTATATGATTTCTCGACACGACTTAATACGTAATTAAAACGAAATCGTCGAAAATATTAATTATCGAAACAATCGATAAATAAACGTAATATTTTGGGCATCCGTCGGTATCGCAATCACTAGGAATTCTCGTTGTACATTGATTTTAAAAAAACTCGTAAAACGCACGCAGGTGATTGTAAAGCAAAAACTTTGATTTAAATTAAATATGGAAAAATAAAATAAAAATTTTATAATTCCATATGAAACATTGTCAATGAACAAAATAATACTTAAAAGTATAATTTAAAAATCTCAGGATTTACATATAAAGTATTCAAGAAAACGTAATACGTTGGAAAAATCAAAAAGCATTAATAAAAAGAATAAAATAATGCTGGAAAAATACGAGTTCTCACAGTCTTCCCCCCTCAAAGAACTCTGGTCCCCAGAGTTCTCCTGAAAACAATAGAAGATGCGAACAAGAGGAAGTACAAAGTGTAGAACAAAATTCATTGCTTCCCATGTAATTTCTGCACCACGACGAATCTTAACGGTTAGAATTCACTATGCTTCAGTTTCTTAACTCCTTTTGGTATACTTTTCAGTCTTGGATTAGAATAACGATCTTTTAATACGGAGATACATCGAGAGATAGAGTTGTTGGAAATACGTGAGATAAACTAACAAGAATGAACACAAGAATCGCTTAGACAAACAAGGTGCGATAAGATAAACCAAGATTGTAAATCAACAAGGGGTCGCAAGTCGTGCAACTGTAAAACATGACAAAAACGTAACAATCTGAATACAAGAGAAACAGAAGGGAAAAATTAATTACATATGATCAATTAAAATACAAGCTGTCACAATCAGTTGACTAGTATTTTGGGATTACTTTAAAACTTAGTTTTAAATATTTCCTTTATTAAAAGAAAATTTTACCAGGTGTAGTGATTAAAAATCAAACTCTATATAAAATGAGTGGGTAAACAGTTATCAAATATTTTTCTTGATCAGGTCTTCAAGGTAAAAGTAACCCAGTTCAAATAGTTATTTTGATCAGCTTAAGAGCTTTTCGGGTGACTATGAAATTATTGTTAAAATTCAGGTTTAACGTTACCATTTGGAAAAATCAGATTTTCCAAGTTATATAGAATCATTGTTAGAAATTATAAATTAATTTAATAATTTCATTATATTGACAGTAAAGTACGATATAATCAAACACTTTAAAAGATACAGCTTTACAAGTTATAAATTTATCAAAGAGGATGTATAGATCCGGTACTTAACTTGAAACAGTTATTTTGGTAATTTAAACATTTGACAAAATGTATAAAACGTTCTTAAAAATTAATAATAATCTTTAGAAATTCAAGAAAGTGTTTAAGATATCAAACGATAAACACGTAACAGTTTCTGGTTTTCAGAAAGTGACAAAATAGCAAACAATTATGAAACGAATGTCGATCAACAATTAGTATACAAGCAATAGCACGAGGGAATAAAACGGAAGTCGTATCAACTCTTAACGAACATGATCGAATAGATGCGTCGATGATAATAAAAAAAATAATATGAAACAAAGGATTCTAGCAATGATTAATTCACGAGTGTGGTTGACATCACCACAACGGCTTATTAAGTTCTCATTGGTCGATACACGATCGAAGGAGAAAAGTCACACAACGAATTTTCGAATCAAAGAAAATTCTTAAAAAGTTACTTGAGAGTAAATTCAGTAAAATGAACAACATTAACAATGAAAGGCAAAATCAATACATGGTTCACACGAATGAATTTCAAGACGACAAAGTCTAACACACATCATGACAATTACACGAAATCATCGTTCACGTCCAGTCGTAAATCATTAATCGCGTCCAGAGACGTTTCGTAGTTCTACCAAGATAGATAGAGATGGTCGATCATAGAAGCATAACAACACTGAAACTTTCAAGTCTGGTATCAATGGTAAGAATATAGGCAAATGGTAACGAAAATTGTATCATGAGAATAATGAGGTAATAAGTAAAGCAAAGATCGCTGAGTAAGGAAATCTGTGCTTGTGGCATGTACTTTGTTCAAGAAAAGATAAGGGTTCATATGTGTATGTTGCGAACTGTTGTTACTCGCATAAGAAGTAAAAGTTTTCTAAACTTTATTTATCTAACTTTTTAAGAGACATAACTAAAAAGTTGATTATTGGTCAAATATTTTGGGCGACTACTAGTCGGCCTTGCATGGCTCCTTCTAAATTAGGCATAGGTGATCAGGTCATGCATAATTTAGGACTAGCAATGCGATGCTCATCTTCGTCAAACCAGTAATACAGGTCATATTATTTAAAATATGTATATAATGCCATTTGTAAAAACAGTAATCAAAATAACATATGAAACTTTTCGCCTAAGTTTCTGGCTAACTGTTTAAATCAACAATTTGTATAGTTACAAGGGTTCTTTATAAGACCGTATTAGAACAAGTTGTGAAAATACATTGTAAAATTAATATAAATTAATTTTATAAGATAACCTTCAAGTAATTTGTAAAGTCCAAGTGGAACATTTTATAAAATGATTAGCAAACAAGACCAGTTTGAGTTTATATGGTAACATGACAATAGTTTATAAAGTAGCGAGTGGGTTACAAGAGGGAAATAAGGAGTGGTTCAAGACAGTCAACAAAATGGTTACAAGGTGATAAGGTTTCAAGAGGTTTAGCCAAAATCGTCAAGAGACACGTGTCAAGAAGATAACAAACGATATGAAAGCAAGATCTTCAAATCTCGGCCCGAATCAGTGGTACGATAGAAACAAAGAAAGACAAAGTAGAATGACAAACAAGTCATATATAAAAGAAAGGATAAAGGAATCCATATGTGTGCACATCGCGATTAATTTGACAATAACATACTTTTAAGAAAGTAGGGTATCAGTTAACAAATAGTACAATCACTCCGAAAAGTTTCTATATTAGGAAGTTACCGAATTTCAAAAGTTAAAGATCTATGTATATGTATGACCGAACTCAAAGTTACTATTTTATACTTGTTCAAACGCAATCATTGTTTTTAGTTTGCAAAATATCATTAATTAAAGTTTTACGAGCTCAACGAACTAAAAAAACGCTTGAAATCATATATTATTTTATTTTATTTTTTTTAAAGTCTATCAGTTTTGACTTTTGGGTTTGACTTGACCCATTGACTCACTAAATGATATTTTTAAGACTCGAAGTCTAATGCAATTCGATATAAAAAGATGTTTTGAACAACTTTCTAGTTTTACCCGAGACTTGAAACGGAATAAAAATGGACGAAAATGCCCTTGCATTAAATCTGTCAGCAAAACGATATTTTAGAACTATGCAAAAATAAGTTCTTAAATTTCACAATCTCAAATGAGCGTAACTTTCTCGATTTTAAAGTTTTCTGGTCAAATTTTATGTCCAAAACGGACGTCTCAACATGTAGAAATATATATATTTTTATGTCTAAAGTTATAAAAATATTTTCTCGACACTGTTAAACTTCCTGTAAAGTTTGTGTACAAAGTATACTTTTCGACACAGCTTGAAATCAAGTCTAAATTTCATGATAACTCAAAATTAATGTACGCACAAGACTTGTGGATTCCATAAAGACGAAAGAGAATAAACTAGATAACTAATCATGTAAAGAAAACACGATACAGAAATGATTCAAGAATACCAACGATAAACTAAGAAATCAAAAACGACGCTTAACATTCATGTCTTCGGCTGCAAGATGCAATGCAGGAAGGTCTCCTGACGGCGTGATTTTCCAAAATCACAAGACATACCGAGAAAGAAACAAAATATTAACAAGTCACACTCCTGAGGCGAGGAGGTTTAATGAAAAAGGGAGGATACAAGTAGGATCTTATTCCAAACAATCGTCACATAATAAATGACGATCATGATTTCAAGGTACAACGGAAGTTGTAAGTCGAAGTCGAAACGTAGAATGGTCAATGAAATAAGATGTAATTCATGTACAAGTGTCGTGTAAAACGGTGACGTAAAGGTAAATCAAGATTATGAAAACTCACGATATTATTCAGGTACTGATTCAACTAATGCTTCGAGATATGTAACTCACATGATGTCCTTTAGTCTTTCTGGGAGACACATTGAGCTACACAATGGTCTATAGACTAGACATTCAATAACGAATGGTCAGAAACAAAATCTGCGTATCTAAATAGATATTTTAAAGGAAATAAACAATGAGAGCAACACGTACGGTAGTAGAATGAAAATCAGAAGTTTCATTGAAAACAACACTTCTTAATCCCGAACAATGGTATCTCGAGAGTATGCACAACATGTAACAGCGAATCGAGAAAAACAGACGGTTAAAAACAAACGAGCCTATGGGGTCGGTCGTATCACACATAAATGAAATAGCAATAGTACTCAGAAAAATGAGCATGAAAAGTCGGCAGCATACACGCTCTGTATACAAGTATGTAACGTCATAACAATATGAAATCATCGTAACAAGATCAGTTCACAAGAACAAGAATTCAAGATATGCAGTAAGAGCATATGTAATCAAGTAATAACCAATGATAGTTCATGAAGCACAAAGGCTTTGAAAAGACACAGTAATTATCGTCATCAGGGTAACGTAATAATTCAACATGTAATCAAGAGATGAAATACTATAACGATAATTAAACGTAAGTAATAAGGATTAGAGAGTTACCCGCGTAGATATCGAACAACATTGGCAGATTCTGTGATTGACACTTAAAACATGAAATATTTGAACTTTCGGTTATAGACTAAGTTTTTGAAAAATAACTCAGTTCCCTATAACCATCGCTCTGATACCAATCTGTGAGACCCCCAAAATCTGACATGGAACAACTAGGCAACGAGGGGGTAACACGTCATAGTACAAGAAACAATGAATTACAGTAGACACAAAGCTGACGTAATAAAAGCATATATATCACATCATAAATGATCAGAGTTTTAAACATAGGTCCCAGAGTTTTATATGCGGAAAGATATATTATTTCATCATGATTTATAACATAAAGTTGCCCAAAAGATATAATAAATTTCTGACAGTTTATACTAAAACCAGTCTTTTAAAAGCATCACAGAAATCTCCAAGCTGCGATAATATCCTGCGGTCTCCCATCCAAGCAAAGCTAAGTAATAATACCTGAGATTAAACATGTAAAATCGTCAACACAAAGTTGAGTGAAATTCATAGGTTTAGCAATAAAGGTGTGGAACACAAGCATTCATTTGTGAAACAAGTAAATAGAGAAAATGGTTATGATCATTAACCAAAGTCTGAAACCAATATTATTGCTGTTTTAGTTCATGAACCGAAGCTTAACTCAAAGTAAGTTCCTCTAGGGAGTATTCAGCCTAAATACTCAAGTATAAACAAATGTAAGTGCGTCAAGGTAATCGGGACGGGGATTGTCAATCCCGATGGATCCACCCACAACATTCGCGCTTAGCGCAAAGCATACGGGACAATTAACGGTTCATGATCAAGAGAGGAAACTTAAGGCTATTAACTATAAGCAATAATATCAATGAAAACTGTTGGAAAGCATACAAGTCTGAATAGCATACAAGTTCTGGATAGTATACAGTTTTAAATGGGTGTGTTCCACCATGTAAAATCTCACCCCGCATTTAGAAACATTGTTCAAGTAAAAAGGGGCTATGAACTCACCTTTAGTAAGTAATCACAAGGTAAAAGGGGTTGAGCAAAAAGAAGTCTTCACGGACCTATGCAATGGTGACGCGTAATAAGGATGCGTTCAATGAAGCAATAACGTTTTAGAAGTGGTGGGACATAGTATCACTAGGTAACTTGCGTGCGATGGCGAGACCTAAGCTTAAGTTAAAATTTTGACCTAACACCTTGAACCTACTGTAATAACCTAATATCAACCTTGTATGATGGTCCAAGCATTTATGTGTGGGTTCCGAACACGTTTAAGACTCGGTTTGAAAAACCAAAACAAGGGACTGCATTCAGTTTTCTGAAAAAGGCTGTGAAGATTTGGTCATATCTAAAAATCTATAATAGTAAAGGAGGTAAAATTTCTTGACATGTATAGGTATTTCTCTTACCTTTAAAAGTTGGGAAAGAACAGCCCTAGAACTATTTTAAATCAACGGGAAATGCACTTTTAGTGACAGACTATCAAAACAGAAAGTTGTAAACGTCTTTCGTACCTTACGGTAGATTAAGCATAAATCCCAATCGGTAAAAGATTTTGACACGAAACCAAAAAGAGAAATTTTATTATATTTGTAGCTACTGTAAAAAGTCATAAAATCATAAATTAATCCTTTTTACCCAAGTCAATTTACCCACGTTTTAAGCATAACATTCAGATTTGACCTAGTTTAGTAAAACGACCGTTTCGGACTCATCCGGACACTTCCCGTTTCCATCCAACTCAACACATACTAATCACATCAGTGGGTATCCATTTTTCAAATAAAAACAAGGTCATATGTTTAAGAAAATTTTGCCATGACCTGTTTGTTTCTGTGATGATTTCCATACTACAAAACAACTTCATTTAGCTACCTAACCTCAATCAAGCAACACTTAGGCTAGACCAAATCGCCACGCAAGTGTCCTAAGTCCTAATGTGCCCTAAGTATCTATAATCTCAGTGGGTTTCGCCCAAGGAATTCAAAATTCATGAATAAAAAGAATCAAAGTACTAGTAACATCAAAACTAAAATGGTAGGAGTGACTATACCTTCATAACAAGTAGGAATTAATCCAAACACGCAAATTAAACAATTCCTCCTCCTTGATCCTTAGAAATTTCATGGCCCTAAGCCACGTGTTAATTCAATCACGGTACTCAGCAATTGAGTAGAAACAATGTAGTGAGACGATCACCGACGATATGGATGCCCGCGGAAAACACGAAAACCGCAACCTATCACAATAAGGCGCGCGTTAAGACTCGAACTCAATATCGATATATATACCAAATATAACATGACTCAAATTTTTTCAAAGTATATACGTTTCAAAACCATTGACACGAATCAAATGAATTCATACTACCCATTTATCCAACGTTACTCGTTAAAACACTTGAACACTTGAAAATGACTCGTCATACGACGCCAAGTCAACGCAAGTCAAACTATCCTTTACCCTTATTTGGACTAGTAGCTAAGTCATTTATATAATGACTAAGCACTTGAGTAAGTCACCATGTCCGATGGTGAACACTCAAACTCACGCAACACAAGCATTGAACTACGTGTCCAAAATAAAAATCAGCAAGTACACCCCGAATGTAAACACCGATCTACCCTATCTAGACTTGTCCGTTTTACATGAAAATTGGTGTCAAGGTCACTTATAACCTGTATAAGACCTCACCAAAATTTGAGCCAAAGTTCACACTTTAAATCCATCAGCTCAACGCTTTACTCGACTCCAAATTTTAGGACAGATTTGTACACTTGTTTTGTAAAACCGTTTGGACCACTTTAAAAGTACTAACCCGACAATCCGTCTTTTGAAACCACTACTAGACTCATCAAACTCAGTTTGTAAACTTTGAAAATCAGTAGTATCAACTATCTAACCAAGCCTAAAGTCCCCGAGAGTCGACCCAAAATCAGCCACAATTTCGGATTGTGCCGACTTGCGTCTCCCGGTACACGAAAACTAAAACTAGCTTAACTTTTGACTCGTAATGACTTAGAAGCTCTATCTTATACCAAAACGACCGTCTCGGAAAACTCTACAACAATTTCAAATAATCTCAGTCTTTCACAGACCTTAAACCCACGAAACATACTGTTTAAGGCTGCTGTCCCAAATTAGCTTTTTAGAAAACATGACAAATCTATTTTTCACTCAAAACCAATCATTCCCATACCCCTAGGATCACTATACTATCATACCCATCAACCAAACACTCCTAAAAACACTTGTATGAAAAATCTAACAAAAATCAAAGATTAAAAACAAGACTTTTGAGGATCAAAACATGATAATCTTACCAAATATAACATATGCAAGATGATTACAACATCATACAATCATGAAATCAAAAGTTCTTGAAATCTTGATGCATGTGGGTGAATTTAGTATCAATGGAATCACCATAAGATTTTAGGAGGTGGTCTTTGTTTAAATTTTGTTAAAACAAGATGGATGGTGGTGGTTTATGGTGGTGAAGTGGCGGCAACATTGGAGGGTGGGGAGGAGATTGTGTTTTTTTAGCTAGTGCATGTGTTTGGTGGAAGTAAAATTTGTTTATATAGTGCTAGTTAAGTGGAGGGGCCTAAGTTGCCAATTTTGAAACTTGTGGACTTAAAAACAATTAATAGTTTTAAAGGGTAGAAAATGGTTATTGGTAAATATTGAAAATATTTACGGGGCTCGGGTTTCGTAAAAAAATACTTTTCAAAAGTTACAATGCATCATAAAAATGATTATATGATTTCTCGACACGACTTAATACGTAATTAAAACGAAATCGTCGAAAATATTAATTATCGAAACAATCGATAAATAAATGTAATATTTTGGGCATCCGTCGGTATCGCAATCACTAGGAATTCTCGTTGTACATTGATTTTAAAAAAACTCGTAAAACGCACGCAGGTGATTTTAAAGCAAAAACTTTGATTTAAATTAAGGAAAAATAAAATAAAAATTTTATAATTCCATATGAAACATTGTCAATGAACAAAATAATACTTAAAAGTATAATTTAAAAATCTCAGGATTTACATATAAAGTATTCAAGAAAACGTAATATGTTGGAAAATTCAAAAAGCATTAATAAAAAGAATAAAATAATGCTGGAAAAATACGAGTTCTCACAATTGTTGGTGGAGGATCTTCATCAAAAGTAGGAGTAAGGTCATCATGAGAAGAATCACTCGAGAGAGTATCAGCCTCATCAAAATCATCATAAGTGGGCATGTCTGGATACTCAGAAGTAAAATCATCAGAATCATCCATATCAGAACTTGAATCATCATCGTAGTCATCATAGATCGGTGGAGACTCATGAATTGGTGGAGGATCTAAATTGGAGAGAGAATCATCCACATCATCTTGGAAGAGTGGATTATCATAGCAAGAATCGAATAGAGGATTGTTGTAGACGACAAAATCATCAAGCACATTAATCATATTCGCTGACTCTCTTCCATTGGGTTGGTTGTGATCTTCCCCATTTTAAACACTTGTGCATCATTCCCGACTCTTAAGACTAACTCACCTTCGGTAACATCGACTAAGGCTTTTCCGGTTCTCAAGAATGGCCGACCAAGTATTAACGGAATACGAGGGTCCATTTCATAATCAACAACAACAAAGTCGACCGAAAAAGTGAAGGTGCCAACTTTAATGAACACATCTTCGGCAATACCAAGAGGGTAAGCGAGAGTGCGATTTGCAAGCTCAATAGTCATCTTTGTTGGTGTAAGTCGGGTAATGATAACTTTTTCCAAACACTTAAAGGCATCAAATTTATACTTGCCCCGAGATCGGCTAAGGCAGTAAATTCTTCGGTTTGGTTAAAAGTACATGGTAGCACAAAACGACCGGGGTCTCCAAGTTTCTCCGGAAGTTCTTTAAGAAGGACGGCAGAACAATTTTCATTCAATCGAGTATTAACAAACTCGGCCATCTTCTCCTTCTTATTAAGCAATTCCTTAAACATCTTAACAAATTTAGGCATTTGGGCTAGAGCTTCAACAAGGCTAAAGGTGATGGTCAGTCCTGAAATCTTCTTCAAATAGTTTGACACTTTAATGTCATTCTTGGTTTGCAATTTGGCCTTGTCTAAGCAAGAAAGATAAGGAATATTGGGTTTATAGGTGGAAGGTGGGGTTGGTGAAGGGTTCTTCTTGGGTACTTCACTAAGAGGTGGAGACGATAATGGAGAACTAATACTCGGCGTGGGAGTAGGAGGGATAAATGGTGGTAGAGGAGGTGTAGATGGAGTAACTAGGGGAGAGATAGAAGGTCCTACTAAGGTTTCTCCACTGTGTGTAGTAATAGCACTCACATTCGCTCTTAGGTTGGTGACAGTAGTTGAAGGAAGAGAGCCTGAAGTAGAGGGTTGAGTAGTTGGTAAGAAACTAGCCAGCATATTCTTCAAATCATTTGTTTGAGTGCTAAAAGAGGTTTGTATATCATGTCGAAGCTCGGTTCTAATATCATTCCCTTGCTTAGTGATATCCCCTTTCAAGTTGATAATTTGGCTTTATAGATTCTTGATTTGCTCTCCTTGGGTTCTCATTAAAGCTTCAACATCATGATTAATGGGTGGTGGTTGTTGAGCGAGTGGGTGATAAGGATTAGAAGCTCTTGGTGGGTTTGGGTTGCTTCTATTGTAGTTGCTGGGGTTGTGGTTTTGAGGAGAAAAATCGGGTGAAAGAAAGTTGTTAGAACAGTAACTTAGCAAGTTACGATCACCTTGAGGTCGGGCTTGGTAGTTTTCCGGTGAATAGTTACCATAAGCCGCATACACGTTTTCCGGATTGTCATGAGTAGAAGGACAATCAGTGTATGAATGAGGACCGCCGCAGGTCTCACAAGAAGTTGCAACAGCTTTAACTTGTTGTTGTTGATTTGTAGCCAAAAGTTGCATATTCTTGCTCATTTCAACCGTTGCGCGGGTCAATTCGGTGATATCAGGGTTTGAAGAAGTAGAAGACACATTGACTCTCGGGTTATTACTTGAAGATGCGGATGAATCCCAATTTTTGTGATGAGTAGTCATGTTCTCGATAAGCTCTCTACACTCCTCGGGTCTTCTTTTCATAAATGTGCCACCGGCGGCTGCATTAATCGTATCACGACCACGAAAAGTTAAACCGTTGTAGAAAGTATCAATTAAGGTGACGGGGAGAATGTTATGGTTCAGACATCGATTAATCAAAACATTATATTGTTCCCAAGCATCAAAAAGTGATTCATCAGGTTCTTGTGTAAATCCACTAATTTGATTCTGAAGGCTCGTGACCATGGATGGTGGAAAGTAGCGCGACAAAAATCGTTGAGTCATCTTGTCCCAAGTATGAATTGAATTCTTCGGAAGACGATCAAACCATTTTTCGGCATGGTGGGATAAGGTGTGTAGATGTAACACCCCATTTTGATAATGGAAATGTCACGCGTAAATATGGCGTGTCATCAAAGCATACAAGGATAAATGTATAAAACACTACATGACCATAGGGATAACCGGAATCAAACATCGGTTCCCAAACATAAGCCTAAAACATAATAAAGCAAAAGAAATGAATGAAAGACTACACAAGCATAAATATATGACGGCAAAAGGAAAAGAAGTCTCTAGCAGCTTCCATCCTATGCACGTCCTCCAAATGCTCGAGTCCTTCCTAGGGTACCTGCCATTTTGGGACATGGAAGGGAAAGTAACGGCTGAGCAAAACGCTCAGTGCACGGATATAGACATAGTATAAGTGACTAAAACATAATAGAGACTTAATAGCAGCGGAAATGTATAAGTCCTGGAAAACCTGGAACATGTTCATACAACTGGTTTTATAGTTTGAAAAGTCTTATGTTTATCTTGTAAAAACTGTTATCTTATTTTACCATTAGCCAATATAGGTCATGAAAATCCACCGTGCGTGAATACTTGGAGGGGTGACCTCATCATGCAAATTAGAGGGGCTGCCTCTAATTTAATATACTGGTTTTTGGGTAGGAGGGATCAACTCCTTGTGAAGGATGCAAGGCACACACCACATTCACCATGAAATCCTGACTGAAAACATGTAACTAGGATGCACCCATATACCCCACATGATAAATATGAATAAATGGCCAAAAGCTGAAGGGACGCCACGAGCAATCACTCCGCCGTGGTGAAGTCATAACATCAGTGCCTCTAATGTTATGGTTATGGTACCTCCATAACTAGGTGAAACTGGTCATGCATGTATATGGCTATAGGTAATCTTAATTAATCATAAGCAATCAAACACATAACTTATACTACGCGAAAACAGTTGGCTGCATATGGGGAATCCTAATAAGGAAAGAATGTCCATACTGTGAGGACGAGAATCCGTACCTTATGTCCAGTGAACGAAGAAGATGAACTGAGAGGAATCCTACTTCCGTATCACTAGTGCTACATAAATACATACATGAATAAGTATCTGGTTACTAAATACGTAGCTAGTTTATGTCATGTCTTAGCTTATTTTATGTGATCTTACCATGTTTTACTGCTTTAAAGCCTTAAACCGTGTTTATCTTATATTATGTTTAATCTGATTAAGTATTTCTGGTATTTCATGTATTATTTTACTTACTGTGTAATAATAAGTAACTTTCCAAAAATAGCAGGTTTCCTAAAATAGAAAGTTTCCAAAAATAGAAAGTTTCCAAAAATAGAAAGTTTCCAAAAATAGAAAGTTTCCAAAAATAGAAAATTACCAAAAATAGAAAGTTTACAAAAACAGAAAGTTTCCAAAAATAGAACGTTTCCAAAAATAGATTTACTGCTTAAAATAGATAAGTTTCTAAAAATAGAAAGTTTCCATAAATAGATTAGCTGCCTTATTTAATTAAGTTTCTAAAAATAGAAAGTTTCCATAATTAGAAATAAGCTGGTTAAATAAGCTAAGTATATAAGCCTAAGTGTTTTCATGATTATTTTCTAAGTCAAATGATATAAGGTATAGTTTAATAATTATTTCATGTAATTAAATTAAACTATAGGTTAAAATATTTAATTAAAGTATAACATGTTTTTAATTAAATAAAGTTAAATACTTAGGTTAAAACATGTATTATTATTTATTAATAATATAACATAAGTCATGTTAATTAATTAATTATAATCATGGTTTTTAAATAATTAATTAATTATAAGTCTAAAATACAAAAAAATACTTAGGTTAATTAATTTCATGATTATTAATAATTAAAATAACCTAAGTCATGTTATTAAATTAATCATGTCATTTTATTAATTTAATTTTTAACATAAGATCATAAAACATAAAAAAACTAAACATACACCATGAACCGGATCTTGACTAAGAACCATGAACCGGACATGAAATCGACACCGTACCCCGAACCAAATCGGGGTACCCCTTGTCTTGATGCTGCCGTGGGACCCACACCAACCAACCGGGATCATATGGTCTCGGTGGTGGTCAAGTGGCCAAACCGAGACCCTGTCAGGTTCGGTGCAGGCTGTGGCCAAGAACAAAACACCCCTAAACATCCCTTTTGATTTTATTCCAACCCATATACATGTTAGATAAATTAGGTTTTATAAAAAAACATAACATGTTCTTAATTAATTAAAAGATTAAATCAAAAGAAAAAGGGTTAAATGATTTACCGAATACGTGGCTCTAAAGAACGATGAACAAACACGAACACCAACAAGAATTCCAAGATCCAAGATCAACAAACACCCCTTTTTGGTGTGTTGAAGGTGGCGGCCAAAAGAGAAAAAGAAGGAGGAGAGGAGGATTTTAGGTTTCTGTAAAATTCTTCTGTAGAAAAAAATGAGTAGTGTAATTTTCCTTAACCTCCTTTTAGTAAAAAATTGATGGGCTAAGCCCACCCTCCCTCCCTAATTTTGTGGTAATGGGGCCCACAAGGGGTAACCTGAATGTTTGTCCGTGTCTAAAATATTGGTGTGTTCTCGTGTGTTCTCGTGTTCGTGTTTTACGTGTTCTCGTTAAATATTAACCTTGACTTAATATATTTATTCGTGTTCGTAATAAATATATATACGTAATTAATATTAGCTCGTGATTAAATTACGTTCATGATTTCATGATCGCATGTTCGTGATTAATTATTGTTAAATAATTATTGCGTGTTCGTGCGTAGTAAATACTTATCGTGTACTAACACGTACGGAATACGTAAAATCCTAACACGTAATCGTAATCATGCTATAATAGGAAAGTTTTAATCTAGTACGTACGATCTTAAGGGTACTATTCATGATAAAAGCATGCGGGTTTTACAACTCTTCCCCCTAAAAAGAATAATTCGTCCCCGAATTATAGGTAACCTAACTGAGAGAGAAACATACCCGAATCAAACTGAGAGGGTATGTAAGATAATTGAACGTGCGGGTTTCCTGGCAGAAGGAACGCGGAACATGACATGTCTTGAAAGGACATGGAACGTGACGTGACTGAAAGGACATATCTAGTTGATAAGAGAAACGGATAAGAAGTCCGGATGAACTTCCGTTTCCAAGTGGCCTCCCTCTTGGAACGGTTCCTTCAGAAGATCTTGACACTAATGATAAATCTTGGTCCTCCTGACCTTGACTTGGAATACGAAGAAATTCTTGGTTATCAACGGAAGGTAGATCCCCTAAATTCGATCGAGGAAAGAAAAAAAATAAAATAAGAGTTAACGTGCAAGGGTAACTGAAACGTTACGATGCAAGACAATCTGACTTAACTGATAATTAAAACCGATGCGCGAGTCATAAAGAAACGTAGTACGTGATACGTGAAAAATTTTGAACGTGCTATGCGGAGATATGGCGAGTGTAGTATGAGTAAACATATCGTGATCTATGATACGTGTAACATATCTTGATCATGATATGAGGAACGTGGAATGAACATGACATGTGAAACATATCGTGATCATAGAATATAATGGCGGTAACGCCAAACGCTACAAGGTGAGACATAGAATATGACGAGAAACGTCTATCTGATGATGGAGAGTTATACTAAACTTGGGTCTGGTCTCTCAAGTTCTTGCAAAACTTCCCAGAACGAAATGAAAGTAAAATCGTAAGCCCAGATACGATCATGAACGTGAATAGTGTCATGAGCGCGAGCGCGAAAGCAAGACATGGAATTTAGAATGAAGACGTGAAGTAAATAAGGAGCACAATTACGAATCTTTGTCTGACCCGATAGCTGAGGGATTACCAAGCGGTCGGATGAGCCTTGGCTGGAACATGTCCGATCAATCTGTTGGTTCTGCAATCCTTGTGGATGTAAGGATTCTGCAGACTTGATCAAACTGTTTGAAATAACCCAGATAGCATCATGCTTCTGCTGAGTTTGCGTTAATCTGGTAACCAAAATCCATGGAGATCTTGTCCCTTTTGATTCACAATTTCAGTTGATGAAAACATCCCAATCTGTTGGTGTCCTATCTTAACCTGTTTGTATGACAGGTATGAAGATATGAACGTAACTGTATCTTGCTTCGTAGAACTTGATACATAGGAGTTTGCGAAACTCAGAGTCTCTGAATCTAGACTTCTCCTAGCGTAGGATTTTCTAGAACACCTAATGTAGTGTAGGGTTCTCTCCTTTACGCATAAGCTGAGTCATGGTGAGATTAACCGTAGGAACCCATGTGATTCAGCGTGTCGCTGTAATCAACCAGAATTGATATTGGAAAAACTTCTAGGGTAAAATTTCTCTTGTCAAGAATTTGCAACATAGTGCAGATATAGTCTTCATGTTCTTCTCTAGGCTTAAAGGAAATCAGGTTATCCTCGATGAAGACGCTGATGAATTTGTTTAGGAGTTCATGGAAACTCAATTTATTTAGTCCATAATGCTGTTGGAGCATTGATGAGACTAATTTAAAATCATAAATCTAGCATGACTGAGTCGTGTACGAATAGTAGTCATGGACATGTCCTGTTCTTTCACTCGTCACTGTTGTCAGCATGATCATGAGTTCGATCTTGGAAAAGTGATTAACACTATAAGGTCGATTGGACATGTTGTCAATACGTGGAGGAGGATGACGGTTATGAATGGTGATTTGTTTAAATCGACGGTAGTCGACACATAATCTCATGGTACCATCCTTCTCCTTGAAGGTTCTTCTGGAATGTATGGTAAGATTTTTGAATAATCAACTGGCTATGCGTAAAAGGACTTAAGTAGTCGTGTCTTACTGACAGCTAGAAAATTTTAGCGACCATGGCTAACAACGCACATGCTTGTAAGCATAAATAATTGTACAGATTTTCCTGATGGAAAATCAAGCTGAATGTATTCAGGAGCCTGAACATTACTGTACATAATTATGAATCGTAGCATGGTGTGATGCTCATAGTCAATATTTAGGATAAAATTCATCTCGTGTCTGTCCGAGGAAATGCGTTAGCAGCTTGGATCTCATCATTAAGCTGAAGGAAAACCTTCGTATACGTGGGAATACGAAAGGCGTCCTTCATGGTCATGAATCAATGATTTATGGTTACAAGAATGAAAGTGACATCGGCAACGTGACAGTTCTCACTGATGCGCCGGTAATGGTATTGAAATTCTTGTGTCCTGATTAATACATGGCACAACAAAATGGATATACCCTTGGAGGGTACCCTAAATTTCTTAGAAATGTTCCATAGTTGGACGTGAGTCATGTGTCTTGACTCATTTCTTGGAACTATAAGCATGACATATGTCTTGACTGGTGTCTTGACATGTGTCTTCAGGAGGTATACGTGAGACATGTGTCTTGACTGATGTCTTGACATGTGTCTTCCGAAAGTATACGTGAGACATGTATCTTGACTGATGTCTTGACATGTGTCTCGAGATGTGAAACAAATAGAACTACAAATATTAGGTTATTATGCCAGAATTGGCGGATCGGTTGGACTACTGATCATTTGTATTCTGATCACGTCCGCGGCCGGAGCCTCGGTTGCGATTTCTAGGATAGTTGTTGTCATAGTAGTGGTTACTATCGTCCTGTCTGTCAGTTCCATGATGGTCATTCTCATGACCGTGATTCATGTACTATTCAGCTGAGTGGCCGGATGGTACCGGTTTGCACTCATATGGCTGAAATGACAGCCGAATGACGTGTGACATGTAACTAAAAATTAGGGGTAATGATTGATGGGAATCATCTGATGGGGAAGCATCTTCTCATCCAATTGATTTGCTCTGACGCCTTTGTCTTTGTCTTGTAGGATCTCCAGGTTGTGAACAGCATCCGCATCTCGTAGCATCTTCGAACGTCAGCAGCATCAACCTTTAGTAACATCTCCAAGTTATGAGCGGCATCAGCAATCTTGTAGAATATCATCAATTGAAAATACGCCTGAGATGATTCAGAATCGACTAGCGAATACTCGTGAAGTATTGCAAGTGAAATACATATGGATTTAGGTACGTGTAATACACATGGAACACGGTACATGGAGTACACGTTGAATGCACATGAAATGATCAGTATGGGGTCGATTATTTGTCATGATTTAAGGAAAGTATACCGGTTAAACGGTTAGGAAAACCATCATGATAACCTGGCAGTATTAGCATAGACATCATTCTGGTTATAACGGAAACATTAAAGTGTGATTACACAAAATTCAACGATGATTTGCCTGATAGCATGATCAATGAAAACCAACCATGACTATCATGAAAGCATGATTCAATGAAATCTAACAATGTCTTGCAGGACAACGTAAATAACAAAAGAGGCGTAAAACATAATCAACATGAAGACGGAATTATCATGAAGAAACATGAAACAATCTATCACGAATAAGTGTATAACATAATCAGCATGAAACTGAAGTTAACCATGACAGTATGAAAACATACTTGACATAAAAACATAATAACTTATGAGGGGACATGAAGAAAATTTTATGCCAATTTAAATCATGAGAAAAATTTTATGCATGAAAACAGTGCATGAATGCGTAATGTAGTTTATAAAACCTTTATATGTGCGAGGGAACGCCTATGGGTCGGTTCCAAAACAAAAGACATGGCGAGGGGACGCCTATGGGTCGGTCCCAAAGTTAAAAGTTTCGATAAAAGCACATGCGACTAAATAGGGTCAGTCCTGTACCAACCATTACTTAGTCATAATCCCTGCAACAATGATACATGAAACATAAATAAATGAAACTCATCTGTAAAAACTTATCAGAAAAAATTTTATGTGACTAATTATGAACTACTGGGGTTCAGTCCACATAGCCACAGTTCACGAGGAACATTATGCATGAAACAATGACACATAACTAAATATGAATGACGGTTGTCCATCCATATTAGTAAAACAATACTGATGAAAACATCAAGGTTAAAACCTCAAGGTGCTGAAAACATCATGGTTAAAACAACAATGCGCTGAAAACATCAATACGTGGAATAACAAACGTTGGCTTAGGAAGCTCCTGGTGACTACCCACTAGTCACAGGTCGAGTTTTAGAGCCTACAGGTCGAAGCCTTGGCTCTGATACCATAATTGTAACACCCCATTTTGATAATGGAAATGTCACGCGTAAATATAGCGTGTCATCAAAGCATACAAGGATAAATGTATAAAACATTACATGACCATAGGGATAACCGGAATCGAACATCAGTTCCCAAACATAAGCCCAAAACATAATAAAGCAAAAGAAATGAATGAAAGACTACACAAGCATAAATATATGAAGGCAAAAGGAAAAGAAGTCTCTAGCAGCTTCCATCCTATGCACGTCCTCCAAATGCTCGAGTCCTTCCTAGGGTACCTGCCGTTTTGGGACATGGAAGGGAAAGTAACGGCTGAGCAAAACGCTCAGTGCACGGATATAGACATAGTATAAGTGACTAAAACATAATAGAGACTTAATAGCAGCGGAAATGTATAAGTCCTGGAAAACCTGGAACATGTTCATAAAACTGGTTTTATAGTTTGAAAAGTCTTATGTTTATCTTGTAAAAATTGTTATCTTATTTTACCATTAGCCAATATAGGTCATGAAAATCCACCGTGCATGAATACTTGGAGGGGTGACCTCATCATGCAAATTAGAGGGGTTGCCTCTAATTTAATATACTGGTTTTTGGGTAGGAGGGATCAACTCCTTGTGAAGGATGCAAGGCACACACCACATTCACCATGAAATCCTGACTGAAAACATGTAACTAGGATGCACCCATACGCCCCACATGATAAATATGAATAAATGGCCAAAAGCTGAAGGGACGCCACGAGCAATCACTCCGCCGTGGTGAAGTCATAACATCAGTGCCTCTAATGTTATGGTTATGGTACCTCCATAACTAGGTGAAATTGGTCATGCATGTATATGGCTATAGGTAATCTTAATTAATCATAAGCAATCAAACACATAACTTATACTACGGGAAAACAGTTGGCTGCATACGGGGAATCCTAATAAGGAAAGAATGTCCATACTGAAAGGACGGGAATCGGTACCTTATGTCCAGTGAACGAAGAAGATGAACTGAGAGGAATCCTACTTCCGTATCACTAGTGCTACATAAATACATACATGAATAAGTATCTGCTTACTAAATACGTAGCTAGTTTATGTCATGTCTTAGCTTATTTTATGTGTTCTTACCATGTTTTACTGTTTTAAAGCCTTAAACCGTGTTTATCTTATATTCTGTTTAATCTGATTAAGTATTTCTGGTATTTCATGTATTATTTTACTTACTGTGTAATAATAAGTAACTTTCCAAAAATAGCAGGTTTCCTAAAATAGAAAGTTTCCAAAAATAGAAAGTTTCCAAAAATAGAAAGTTTCCAAAAATAGAAAGTTACCAAAAAAGAAAGTTTCCAAAAATAGAAATTTTCCAAAAATAGAAAGTTTCCAAAAATAGATTTACTGCTTAAAACAGATAAGTTTCTAAAAATAGAAAGTTTCCATAAATAGATTAGCTGCCTTATTTAATTAAGTTTCTAAAAATAGAAAGTTTCCATAATTAGAAATAAGCTGGTTAAATAAGCTAAGTATATAAGCCTAAGTGTTTTCATGATTATTTTCTAAGTCATATGATATAAGGTATAGTTTAATAATTATTTCATGTAATTAAATTAAACTATAGGTTAAAATATTTAATTAAAGTATAACATGTTTTTAATTAAATAAAGTTAAATACTTAGGTTAAAACATGTATTATTATTTATTAATAATATAACCTAAGTCATGCTAATTAATTAATTATAATCATGGTTTTTAAATAATTAATTAATTATAAGTCTAAAATATAAAAAAATACTTAGGTTAATTAATTTCATGATTAATAATTAAAATAACCTAAGTCATGTTATTAAATTAATCATGTCATTTTATTAATTTAATTTTTAACATAAGATCATAAAACATAAAAAAACTAAACATACACCCTGAACCGGATCTTGACTAAGAACCATGAACCGGACATGAAATCGACACCGTACCCCGAACCAAATCGGGGTACCCCTTGTCTTGATGCTGCCGTGGGACCCACACCAACCAACCGGAACAATATGGTCTCGGTGGTGGTCAAGTGGCCAAACCGAGACCCTGTCGGGTTCGGTGCAGGCTGCGGCCAAGAACAAAACACCCCTAAACATCCCTTTTGATTTTATTCCAGCCCATATTCATGTTAGATCTATGATTTAATTAGGTTTTATAAAAAAAACATAACATGTTCTTAATTAATTAAAAGATTAAATCAAAAGAAAAAGGGTTAAATGATTTACCGAATACGTGGATCTAAAGAACGATGAACAAACACGAACACCAACAAGAATTCCAAGATCCAAGATCAACAAACACCCCTTTTTGGTGTGTTAAAGGTGGCAGCCAAAAGAGAAAAAGAAGGAGGAGAGGAGGATTTTAGGTTTCTGTAAAAAATTTCTGTAGAAAAAAATGAGTAGTGTAATTTTCCTTAACCTCCTTTTAGTAAAAAATTGATGGGCTAAGCCCATCCTCCCTCCCTAATTTCATGGTAATTGGGCCCACAAGGGGTAACCCGAATGTTTTTCCGTGTCTAAAATATTGGTGTGTTCTCGTGTGTTCTCGTGTTCGTGTTTTACGTGTTCTCCTTAAATATTAACCGTGACTTAATATATTTATTCGTGTTCGTAATAAATATATATACGTAATTAATATTAGCTCGTGATTAAATTACGTTCATGATTTCATGATCGCATGTTCGTGATTAATTATTGTTAAATAATTATTGTGTGTTCGTGCGTAGTAAATACTTATCGTGTACTAACACGTACGTAATACGTAAAATCCTAACACGTAATCGTAATCATGCTATAATAGGAAAGTTTTAATCTAGTATGTACGATCTTAAGGGTACTATTCATGATAAAAGCATGCGGGTTTTACAGTGGAAATAGGTGAAGGCGAAGAAAATCCATAGTAACACCGGGCAACTTCATGCTCTGAGTAACGGTAATGAATTTGTCGAGGTGTTTGTTGGCATCATCATCCGGTAATCCGCGAAATGGACAAGTGTTCTGCACTTGTTGGATCATGTGATGCTTCAACGAAAAATCCGAAGCCGTGATTTGCATCGGCACAATCGGTCCTCCTCGTCCGTTCATGGTAGGTTGACACAGCTCCTCCATCGTTCTAAGATCGGGTGGGGGAACATTGTTGTTGTTATTGTTGTTGAGGTGTGGTGGATTATTGTTGTTGTTCACACCAGCCATATCTAAATCTTCACGAGTCTCGGGCTCAGAATAAGTTGAAGATCTAGTACGCATACACCTGCAAAAGCAAAAGAAAAAGATACCAAAGAAATAGAGAATATATGTGTACGTGTAAAAATAAAAATAAAATCCTTTTGGATTTTTGAAATTTTTTTTTTTATGGATTTTTGAAATTTTTTAATTTTTATGGATTTTTTTGAAAAATTTTGAGCAAGAAAAATAACGTTCACGAGTGAACGGATCCCAAAATTCAACGCGTCTCTCACAGAAAACCGTTAATCTTTACGAAAAGAGCCGGCAGCGGCGTCATTTGATACAAGAGAGATTTTGTTTGTAAAAAGTTATCGTCTCGTCTCGATTCGAATTGACAATGGTTAAACGTGCGACTCAGTCGTCTTTTGGTGGGAAACAATAGTAGATTGGTCGTTGTAGTAAAATTAAATGTGCAAAACGTAAAAGTAAATGACGGTTAATTAAAACTAAAACTAATCAAAACGTAAATGGAGCAAAATTAAGACTTTAAAATTAAATGACGAGAAATTAAATGACGTAAAATTAAAGCGCGACGATAAGTAAATTTGACAATTTAATAAAAATAGAAGCTTTAAAAATTAAACTAAAAATTACTAGAAAAACACTTGGTAAAAACAGAGATTTCGGGAAGCGTGAAAAATTTGAAAACTTAAAACGTAATGAAAAGTAAGCTTGGAAAAATAAGATAAAAACAAAGACAAAAGTTAGATCGCAGTCACGATCGTACCCTGGATCGTACTCTCGATCGTGGCCCAGATCTCAACGAGCGATCGCAGCCAAGAAGCTTAATATTGGATAGTAACCACGGTCGCAACAAGTGGATCGCAGTCACGATCATACTCTTCGATCGTACAACCAGATCGTACCCACGATCGCAGCCAATGAACGTGGCTTGGATCGCAACGGCCAATCGCACCCTGGATCGCACTCTATGATCGTACCCACGATCGCAACAAGTGATCGTGGTGTGGATTAAGAAGTGTGATCGTACTATGGATCGCAGTAATGGATCACAAGTAGAAACCCTAGGGGCTTATGCGATCACACTTACTCGATCGTACTGGGTAAACTCTTAAGAAAGTTACGATGGAATCAAATAAGCAAATAAGCTAAACTAAATAAGTTAACTTTGACAATAAGCACAAATCAAAACTTTATCAAAGCAATAATAAGACGAATACAATAAGCACAACTTTAAAGATTTTCAAAACAAAAAATAAACAAACTTTATAAAATAAACTTTAAAAACGTAAAACTTTTAAGAAAACTTTAAAACAAATAAGCTAAATACAAAATAAGCCAATAAGATTGTCAAGCTTATAGCTTAATTCGTATAAAAGCCTATATAGAAATGAAAAGATAAACTTTTTAATCAAATAAGCAATAAGATTAAGCAAAATTAATGCTTAATCCGAATTAAAAACAAACCAAAAACAAGAAAAGTAGAAGAAGAATGATAATGAAAAGCTTGATTAAAGGAAAATAAAGATTAACAACAAAATTAAAAGACTTACTTGAATTAAAGGCAAGAAATTTAAGGTGCAAAACAAGGTAATTAAATTGACAATTAAGTAAATGACATGAAAATAAATGTGCAAGTAATGAAAATGGTGGAGAGCTAAGTTGTCAAATTAGCTAACAACTCTAAAATGAGGTGAAATGAAGTCTATTTATAGGGAGAAAGGAAGGAAGCATGTGTTGCTCTTTTCTTTCTTCTTCACGTCTTTTCTTTCTCGTCTTTTCGTCTTCTTAATTCTTCGACTTTTTCGACTTTGTCTCGGGATTAATTAAACTCGTCTTGTAATTTCTTCATTAATTAGACTTGAGTTCTTCGGCTTTATTAAACTTCCGTCTTTAGAATTGTTCTTTGATAAATCTTCAGAATAGGCCTTGGACTTCCGTTCTTTTTGCACTCTTGATCTTTTGACTTCGTCTTTTGTCTTTTTCTTTGATAAAAGCCCGTGAAAGCCCATGTTTTCTTCCCTTTTCACATTTTGATCCTAAATTACAACAAAAACACAAACCATGCATAATTCCGACATTTACGACATAAAATACACGTTTTGGCTTGGTTATTATTATAATTATGTTGTAAAAGGATAAGTGTTTTCATACTTATTAATCAAGCAACGATACAATTAGGAATTCATAGGCAGAAACAGAATTCGTAAATGATTGTTATGGAATTATGAAAGGAAGTGAATGTTTGTTACAAAGAGTTACAACAGAATTGAGAAGATTAAAAATCAAGAATGAATGAAAATAACAAGAAGTGAGGTATTTAAAGGATGGGTTGATGTAACAGCTTTTCCCGCCAAAGAAGTTTGACTCTAAAAGTCAAACTTCCTAATTTTGATCTTGTAGGAACTTCCACTTTATAACACAAAGTTATATAGACACATAATGCTGACAAATACCCCGCAGAGCAACGACGCATATAGATGCTGTAGGGTTTAATCCCTACAACCCTAATTACTAGATGCGAAATATCGATCGAAGAACACACACAGACGAGTCGACAGAAAAGTAAACACACAAGGTATTATCCATAACCGAATATCGATTAGTTTATTGAAAGAATGCGTTTACAATGACCCTCCCCATCATCTCTTTATTGTAGAGATGAAGGGGGAGAAAACCAACTCGTGTAAGAGTTGAAACCAAGTCGCTGCTACAAAAGAGATACCACAGTCGACTCTCTATCTAGGATATCCCCATCGTTTACATAGGATGGTTTATATAGATCAAACAACCGACCTATACATTCCTTATTAGAGCTAAAGTTACACCAAGACCCCTATTACTTAGACTAATATGCATACTAATCCTAACAATTTCCACTTTAGTATCATCATTAGTCAATACCGATACACCGCAACATTAACCTGTGCTGAATCCTCGGACCGGACTGTCAAGGCACTTGTAGCAAAACCTGCTACTATCTTTAGCTCAAATCTTGACTCTATGTCGAGTCCTTGTAGTCACGTATCCTCCTCCTTTGCAGCCTTCGTAAGTGTCATATATGCCGCTTCAGTTGTCAACAAAGCTATCATGTGCATCATCGTAGCTTTTTAGCTTCCTGCACATCCATGTATCATGAATCGGTACCCTGTGATTGATCTACCCATGACAGTGATCGATTTACCCATGGTGTAGTCAAAATCCACAAAAACCTGTATGTAAGTCTGAAATCTACGATCAAACCTATCCAACATACCCACACCTGTAGATTCTATGTCAGGTCTCGTGCAGACCATATGATACTCCTGGCTTCCAACCGCATATATATATATATATACATATATATATATATATATATATATATATATATATATATATATATATATATATATATATATATATATATATATATATATATATATATATATATATATATATATATATATATATATATATATATATATATATATATATATATATATATGACCACTTACCATTCTTTTTCACATCACAGTCCCCCTGATAGACTAACTCCAACGACAGTATGAAGTTTCCCTTCAATGAAGTCTTTACCAACTTTCCGTTGTAAACATGGACTGTGACACCCTCAGAGTATTACCACTCTGATTCCTGATGATCTTAATACCAAGTATATTTTCCTTTGCTTTAACCAGCAAACCCTTGGTAACCAAGATCTCAGCCTTGCATTCGCAAGAAAATACCATACAATATATATAGAGAAATAGATGTATGAACATACCTGGTGTACGTCACTGCTTTTCCTACAACCGTTGCTGAGCACATACACATCTAACCGAGTATCCATTTCTTCTTTCAATTCAGCCATCCACTTGGAAAGAACCTCACAAGCAAATATATCATTGAAAGTCAATGACTCGTGTGCATATATCTTCTCCACTGCAGCAACTGCAAAAGCAGACTCGTTATTGTCTTCTCTATACTTGAATAGTTCCCGTGCTAAGTGTTGCTCCCTATTATGTGTTAGATGATAGTATATCAAATCTTGAGTTTGTACTTCCTTTGAAACATCTACATGATCAACATTCTCCTGAGGTTCCACCTCAAATGCACGATCCTCCTGATATTCCACCTCAAACTCAACTCCTTGCAACACCTGCACTGAACTTGTACATTCACCAGAACCAATGAAAGTTTTCTTGTATTGCCCACTTTCATTGAAACCCATATTCCTGTAAAGCACTCCCTTTGAAGTAACGTCATCTAACCTCCAAAGTTGATCAACATTCATACCTTTACGGTATCCCAAGAATATGCACTTGACCTTAACCAGTTCAAGCATCCCTTGCTCAATACTAGCAAGCCAACCAAAAAACCCTAACATATCGACAGTCTTCTTGAATCCAATCGCTGCTGATGGTGACCTATTATCTAGATATGTATACATGGTTGTATCCTCTATCCAAAAAACCTTGGACAGACCAGATTGAATCAGAAAACAACGTACCTTTTCGAAGAGTGTCACGTTCGTCTCCTCAACCAACCCATTCTGCTGCTGTAACCATGCAACATCCAACTGTTTGGCGACCCCACTCTTCATACATTATTTTGTAGACTTCTGATTACAAGAATCAAGAACATTACCCGTCTTAACCTTCCACCCATTCTGAAATTTTACTAACTGCTTCCTACCCTTCGTTGTCTTCCCGGTCACAGCCTGACCGTTCAGGGTATATACGCAATTAGCCCTTCTTGTTCCTGATAATACCACCAGTGAACCCTTTATAACCTTGATCTTGCCCGACTGCATCTTCACGAAAAAACCCTCTTTTTCAAGAGTGCCCAGCAATATCAAGTTTCGTCTTAATTCCGGAACATAGCTGACGTTGTCTAACACGAAACTTGTTCTATCCCTCATTCGTACTCGAACCTTACATGTCCCCCGTACACGACATTCCCTGCCATCACCTAGCAGTACATTACCACCGTCATACTCCTTAAAATCAACCAACTAATCTATCCTATATGTCATATGGTATGAGCCCCCTAAATCCATGATCCAGTCCAAAAGTTCATCAACACTCATAGCCATCATAACATCAACATTGTCATGCCCATCAGCTCTAGAACCGGATTCCTGATCTTTATTCTTGACAAAACCTTGAGATTTCTTGTGATTATACCTGGGACAATCCCTCTTCAAATGATCCTCGGACTGACATATATAACACCTGAATTTGTCGCTCCTTCCTTGTGACCTTGACCACGAACTATTTTCACCCTGCTCCATATCTCTCTGACCAGATCTCTCCCTCACATACAACCCTTCACCACCATCACCCTTTGCTTCCATCATCTTCTGAAGTTCCCTAGAATTAAGTGTCGCGACCACGTCTTCTAGCTTCAAAATATCCCGACCATATAGCAAAGTCTCCACGAAATTATCGTAAGACGATGGTAAAGATATGAGTAATAATAATGCATGATCCTCATCCGATATAGCAGTATCTATAGCCACTAAGTCACTTACAAGCTTGTAAAACTCATCAATGTGTTCAGACTGACTCCTCCCTTGATGCATTTGAAAAGTATATAACTTTTTCTTCAAGTACAAACGATTAGCTAAAGACTTTGTCATGTATAAAGTCTCTAACTTTTTCCAAATCCCCGAAGTAGTCGTCTCCTTGGTGATCTCCCGTAGGACCCGATCATCCAAACACAAGATCAGTGCGATGTAAGCCTTTTTCTGAATGATGTATCATAAGCCACTATTGTGGCAGCGGGAAATTCCTCCAATGTTTCATCTAATTCCAGATGTTCGAGCAATTCCTTCATCCTTACCTGCCATAACCTAAAGTCATTCTTCCCATCGAATTTCTCGATGTCAAATTTGCTCAACGTCATCTTATTTTAACCCTTTGCTAACTATTTAACCTTTTGTGAATTTACCTACACAAAAACACGATCTAGCAAAGTATCCCGTGTGTAAAGCACCCTTGCTTTATCGATATAACCCTAAGATAAAAAACTTATAAAATCGATCAAAACAAGTAACCCTTAAAACCCTTTCTTACCCAAATATTGACTAAACCTTGGAAATTAACCTATCCAATAAATCGACAATCCTTGAATCAAGAAAGTACTTGTCGCCTTTTGAAGTAACCCTTTGTCATACTTTTAATTTTGCAAAACTGATCTCTAATAACCTAAGAAATCTTGCAACCTCGACAAGTCTTGAACACTTCTTTATCCCTTTATTAATTTGCTAAACCTTGTGATAAACCTCACAATCACAAATTAACAAAGTTTCTTCGTTAATTCGCTAAACCTTGTGATATATTAACCCTCACAATGACGAATTACGAAGTCCCTTTGTGTAAAAAACCCTTCAAAGTAATATTTTTAAAAAAAATTGCCCAATAATACTTAATTAAGTAACACAAACCTTGGCCCAATTTAATAAAACCTTTGAAGCTAGTTGGTTGACTTTTAGTCACACACAACAACAATAAAACCTTGAAGTATAAAACATGTGGTTGACTACTTGACTTTAGATAAGACAAATTCAATGTGTCTTCTTCTTCTCCTTTTCCCTGTATCTCATGACACAAAGAAAACACGGCCACCGCCAGCTATGAAGAAACAACCACGACCGATCTTGATAATAACCTTATCAAATCGAACTACTTCAAGAAGAAACCCTTCTCTATCGAAACCCACTTCAACGATCGATCCTAGTAACCAATAAAACCCGCGAACCCAAGCTCTGATACCACTTGTAGGGTTTAATCCCTACAACCCTAATTACTAGATGCGGAATATCAATCGAAGAATACACACAGACGAGTCGACAGAAAAGTAAACACACAAGGTATTATCCCTAACCGAATATCGATTAGTTTATTGAAAGAATGCGTTTACAATGACCCTCCCCTCATCTCTTTATTATAGAGATGAGGGGGAGACAACCAACTCGTGTAAGAGTTGAAACCAAGTCACTGCTACAAAGGAGATACCACAGTCGACTCTCTATCTAGGGTATCCCCATCGTTTACATAGGATGGTTTATATAGATCAAACAACCGACCTATACATTCCTTATTAGAGCTAAAGTTACACCAAAACTCCTACTACCTCCGTCCCAATTTAATTGTCCTCATTTGACTTTTTGAAGTCCTACTTTTTCAAGTTTGATCTTTAATAATTTTGTTTGTGTTATATAATACTTGATGGACATGATAATAAATAAAATACATTTAAAAACCAATCCATTCATATATTTTTCATCAAGTATTATATATCACAGAAGAAATTATTTAAGATTAAAATTGAAAAAGTAAGACTTCAAAAAGTCAAATGAGGACAATAAAAGTGAGACGGAGAGAGTATTATTTAGACTAATATGCATACTAATCCTAACAAATGCAAATAGTTATAATGCTAGTTTGTAATTCGGGCGTGACCCTTGATGCAACACTTACGGTTCAATTTGAAAATAATTTAGATTCTCTAAGTATTCTACAAGCCCAAGTGTTCTAAACCCAATAAATATAACGAAAACGTAAGTTTCTTCTTTCTTTTCGAGTACGTCACAAATGTAGAATCTTGTTTGTTCAAATTCCAGACACGGTCTTTATAATTTTGAAAGTGCATGCGTAGTAGACCTGGGGAAACCCCTTGCAGGAAACTCTCAACTTGTAAGGACACTGCATGCACATTCGAAGTCGTAAAAAGTACATATGCAGTTTGGCTAAACGAGTGCGACCGAAGAAAAAAATAAGTTACTGAATACAAAAAATGTCGTTGCGATTTGCTTTTCTTAACATCTCTTACCTCATTTACTTTCCTTATCCTTTTTTGATATCTCTAAACTCGAAAACGAAGCCTAAAAATCTTGCGGTGTTGTAGTAATTTGTGTTGGTCAATCAAACTTCACCAACCCTAGCTACCTTCCACAATTATTTATGGAACTGACATGTTTTTAGGTTTGGCATGAAACTATCAAGTATGAACCTTCTTGCTTTCCACATGTTTATATATATGAAGATTATTACATCATATTATTTGGTTAGGTCTAGGAAAAAGGTCATGAATCTTAACGTATTGCCAGCAATAACAACGCGTTTGAATAAAAGCATTAGACTTTGGTAATGTTTAATATTATCATAAGGAAAGTTGGTTTTGGTCTCTTTAAGTAAAATATTTGACCCTTCTCATGATTAGATTTGGATAACAAATTAAGAACACAAATATGTTTGATATTTACTTATTAAACAAATATGTTTTCAGGTTATATTTATATGTCAAAAAGTGAATAAGAGTATCTTGTTTAAGCTACTAAAAGAAATAAAACAGATATAGATCGAATAACAACGAGAGATGGCCAAACTAATGGATCATAAATTCATAACAAGTCGTTTATTATAAAATTTGTAACTTTTTATTGCATGTCAAAACGGTTCGCAAAGTTAGTTCTTTGTCTATCTATAGTGAACTTTATAACTACGAAATGTACTTAATCTGGTTTACTGTAAATTATAGTATTACATTTTGAATGAGTATTCTTGGAACTCTCTAAACAAAATTTGACTTTACAAGTCATATGAACTTGCTGCTTTCATATAAATAATATTAAGTTATACACATTAGTGACGGCTATCCTACCTATACAGATATACAATTTCTTATATATGCAAACAATATAGGCATAGAGCTATGACAAATATATTGACTTAAAATGTTTTATTTCTCTATTTATGACCAACCCTCATCTAAAATGTGACCACAATAACTAGTGGTAGTAAATTTATACCCTAATAAAATGTGACCACAATAACTAGTGGTAGTAAATTTATACCCTAATAAAGAAGAATGGTTTTTGTGTATGACCAAATCAATGCTATGTGAAAACAGCCCATTTTGACATGTTTGTTTAAATGTCAAATCCAATTTCAAGAATTTAAAATGACTTCACTACCCAGGTTCAACTTTTGCTTCACCTATTCTAGTCTTCTTTTGAGTTCTTATAACTTATAAGTTTCTTTAATAATTGCTACCTTTTAAATTATTGAATGATTAATGAGTTACATAATCCATCATAATTAATTTTTCTTATTATTCCAAAATATTTTGCACCTCAAAAATATTTCATGCTAAGAAAAGTACTACTAGTCTACTACTACTTCGTTAGAAAACAAAAAGGTGTATGTGGTTCTTAAAAAAAGTATTGTTATTCATTATAATAAATTGAAAACATTTTATTTTTATCACTCAAGTTATAAGACATCTTTTAACTCACACATAACCTGATACAGAAAAATTAAAAAGAGATATTGTTTGGTGTGGGCTGGCTGGGACAACGCAATACCTTACGACGATAGTTTCAATGTCGGGGTGACGTTATCGGGTGACTTTTCTGGTTGGCGCGAAAGCCACCGGGTGGCACCGGTACCGAGCCCTCTGAGTGCTATTAAATCCTAATTTGACATCTGATGAAAGTTAAAGGTAAGAAAGGTAAATATTTTTCTCTTATATTTTTACTTTGCAATGTTTGGTTTGAGTTTGACAGGTTTAGAGAAGTTGGGGGACTAAATATAGCAAGAGGACTCAACTTGAGTCAACCCTAGTTACACGAGCATATATACTCTTTTCTTGGTTATTCCGTCATTCAGTTTTGTTTTCATCTTGTTTTCATCTCTCACATACATTGATCCACCATTGTTGATCTAAGCGATCTTGTTGATTTTGTACTTGTATATTGATCTTGGTTTGTAAGATCAATTATACATTTATTCTTTTCTTTCTGAGTTGTAAGTACGATCACAAAGCTAGGTATCACATTCGAAGTGATAGCCTAACGCAGTTATAGAAAAATAATAGGGGAGGTTGGTTGATTAAATCTTTTCTTGTGTTTGTTTTATAAATCGAATATGGTATCAGAGCCTTTGGTTCTTGATATCTGAGTTTTAAACCGGTTTTATTAACAATCTTGATTAATCTTGTGGTTAATCGTGTTCTAATTGTGGTTAATTACAAGCTTTTTATCAATTAATTTTTTAGGGTTTTTTAAAATTTGGGGGTTTTCTGATTCTTGGTGATCTGTGGTGTTTAATTGGGTTCTTTATTGCTTAATCAAGCTCAATTGTATCTCTGGTAAGAATAATTGAAGAAACCCTAAATTTCAGAAATTAGGGTTTCATTCAATTTTTGGGCATTTGTTATTTTGTGTTAGTTATTTGTTATAACTAACATTTTCAGGTTGTTTTTCCGCTGTGCTTGTTGGTTGTGGTGAGATCTTCTTGATCTCATTGATTCTTGGTGTTTTTGCTAGTAGTTGCGCGTGTTGTAACACCTCTCTCGCTCTCTTTTTTTTTTATTTGTTGATTAGAGGGGTTTTAGGTGTCGAAGGGAGTAGGTAGTCTTGGTGGATTGATTCAGTTTTCTTTTGTGCTATTTGGTAGTTGCTTGTAGAGGAGGTACAAGGGGTTCTTTGTTTTTTGTGTGATTTCATCATGACTGATCCAAAGAAAGATGATCAGGATGATACTCATGTGAGTGATACTGAAACAGAAAGTGAAACTGTCATTCATACTAATGACACTTTGTATTTACACCCTACTGACATAAATGGGCAGCCCATTGTGAGTGTTAAACTCACTGGTCCTGAAAACTATAAGGTTTGGGCTGCTGCATTTAAGCTTGCATTACATACTAAGAACAAATTAGGGTTTATTGATGGTACTTGTGAGAAAAATTTTGATGATATTGTTTTATCTGATCAATGGGATAGATGTAATGCTGTGGTTTTATCTTGGATTCTTGGATGTATCTCTTTTGAGTTATATCAAGGACAAATTTTCTCTAAAAATGCTAAAGATGTGTGGGATGAACTTAAAGAAACTTATGATAAAATTGATGGATCTGTTATCTATAATTTGCATTATAAGATTTGTTCTCTTACTCAATCTGGCTCTTCTTTGTCTGAATACTATCACAATTACAACAGTCTTTGGAGGCAGTTTGACTCACTTGTCAATCTTCCTTCATGTAAATGTGATGGTGCTCCTCAAATGAAGAGTCACAATGATCTTATAAGACTCATGCAGTTTTTTATGGGTCTTGATGACACTTTCAGTGTTGTTAGGAGTCAATTACTAACTGCAGACCCTTTGCCAGATGTTAAATCTGCTTTTGCTACTCTATCTAGGGTTGAGTCTCATAAGAATAATCTGGTTCATGTTGTGAGTGATAAGAATACTGCTACTGCTTTTGTTACTAAACCTAATAATTGGAATGGTAATAAAAATACTCAAAACAGTCAAAATGGTCAAAACAGAGGTCCTAATAAGAATAATAATAAGTTTGTTTGCACTCATTGTAATATGAATGGCCATACTGTTGATAGATGTTTTGAGCTTAATGGATACCCTCCAGGTTTCAAGAAAAGAAATACTGGAGGATCTAATGGTTCTAATAATGTCACTAGTTCTCTTGGTAATAATGTTGATCAGACATCTGGGAAATCTCTTCCCTTTACTGCTGATCAGATAAATAGACTCATGGCTTTGATCAATTCTAAGCCTGACATTGGTGATGTGCAGTCTTGTGCTGCAGGTATAAAATTTGGTTCTAATCATATTATTAGTTTTGTCACTTGTAGATTCTTTAACTATAATACTAATATAAGTACTTATAGTACTTATATTGGTTGGATCTTTGATTCTGGAGCATCACAACATATGACTTTTCTATTGAACACTTATTTGATGTTATTGATGTGTCAAAATTGAATATTTCTGTTTCACATCCTAATGGTACTATTAAACATGTTAAGCATGTTGGAAATTTTGAACTATCAAATAAAATTACTTTGAAAAATGTGTTGGTTGTTCCAGGTTATAAGGCCAGTCTTATTTCTGTTCACAAGTTGGCAAAAGATAGTAAGTTTGTTGTGTCCTTTACTGAATCTAAGTGTTTTGTTCAGGATTCTCATCAAAAGTCCCTCTTGGGGACTGGTAGTGGAAATAATGGACTTTACTTGTTTGATTCAGGTAGGAAGTTTATTAATAGTGCTATCACTAAGTGTAATTTGTCTAAGTGTGTGTGGCATAATAGACTTGGTCATCCCTCAGACCAAGTTTTAGCTATTCTTAAGGATAAAATTCATCTTGATTCTGCTAGTAATGTTCAGCCTTGTGATGTGTGTCACATGGCTAAGCAAACTAGAGATCCTTTTCCTATAAGTGATCATAAGACCAAATGTTTGGGTGAAATTATTTATTTGGATGTTTGGGGTCCTTATAAGGTTAAAAGTAGAGATGGATTTAGATTCTTTCTTACTATTGTTGATGACTATACTAGGGCTGTGTGGTTATACATGCTTAAAGGCAAAGATGAGGTTTTTGATAAACTTGTTGAATTTTATAAGCTAATCAAAAATCAGTTTGATGTTGCTATCAAAGTTTTTAGAAGTGATAATGGAACAGACTTTGTTAATCATAAATTTGAAGGTTTTATTAAGGAAAATGGTGTTATTCATCAAACTACTTGTGTGTATACTCCATAGCAGAATGGTATAGCTGAGAGAAGACATAGGCATTTACTTAATGTTGCTAGAGCCCTCATGTTTCAGGGGGGATTACCTTTGAACATGTGGCCTGAATCTATTCTTACTGTTGTTTATCTGATTAACAGGATTCCTAGCTCAGTCCTCTCTGGAAAAAGTCCTTATGAAATGATTTATAAAACTGAACCTAACATCTCTCATTTAAAAAGTTTTGGGTGTCTTTGTTTTAGTACTGTGCTTAATAATGTGGATAAGTTTGCTGCTAGGTCTGAAAAGTGTGTGTTCATTGGGTATTCATTTACTAAAAAGGGTTATAAACTGTTTGGTCTTGAGTCAAACAAGTGTTTTTTCAAGGGATGTCAAGTTTTATGAAACAGTGTTTCCATTTAAAAATGATGTCTGTAATAGTGGTTTGATCTTTGAAGATCAGGGAATAAATAGTCTAAATATTTTTGATTTAGCAGTAAACAACTCTGATGATCCCTATGATGATATGAGAGATGAAAGATTAGGAGATAGAGGTAGCATTTTAAAAGAGTCTGTCTTAGCTGAGAAAGTATCTACTGATACTCCTATCATTGTTACCAGTGATACTCAGGGGTCAGAGTCTATGAATGATAAAGGTCATAGTCTTGGAAACCAGTATGACTTAGACAGTAATGATGCTAATGATTTAGACAATAATGTTGCCCTAAATGATGAAAATTATGATTCTGAGGGTGAAGAGTTTATAGAATTCAATCAACATTTTCAAAATAATAGTCCAGAGAAAACTAAGCTAAGAAGGTCTAGTAGACCACATAAGTTGCCTAGTAAACTTAGTGATTATGTGCTTGACAAGAAAGTTAAATATGATATTAATACTGTGGTGAACTATAATAACTTGTCTATGCATAATTTTGTGTTTACTAATAACTTGAACAAAATACATGAACCTAAGTCTTATAATGAGGCAGCCAAAGACCCTAGGTGGGTTGAGGCTATGAATGAGGAGATGGAAGCTCTTAATAGAAACAATACTTGGGTGATTGTTGACTTACCTCAAGGTAGGAAGCCTGTAGCATGTAAATGGCTATGGAAGGTGAAATATAAATCTAGTGATGATGTTGAGAGATATAAAGCTAGAGTTGTAGCAAAAGGATTTAGCCAAAAAGAGGGTATAGACTATGAAGAAACATTTTCACCAGTAGTGAAAATTGTGACTGTTAGGTGTCTTCTTTCTGTTGTTGTGCACAATAATTGGCCTGTTTATCAGTTAGATGTAAATAATGCCTTTCTATATGGAGATTTAGATGAAGAAATTTATATGAATCTTCCTGAAGGGTATGGTTCTAACTCAAACAAGGTGTGCAAGTTAACCAAATCTTTATATGGGTTAAAACAGGCACCTAGAAAATGGAATGAAAAATTAACAAGTGTGTTAACTGAAAATGGTTTCTGCCAAAGTAAAAGTGATGTTTTTTTGTTTACTAAGACTGAGAATGAGTCTTTTGTTGCCCTGCTTGTTTATGTTGATGATATTATCATAACAGGGAACAATGAAAGTATTATCAATGATTTTAAAGAATATTTGAGTTCAAAATTTAAAATTAAAGATCTTGGCAAACTCAAATATTTCTTGGGTATTGAAGTACTTGATATTGACTCAGGATTGTGTCTTAATCAAAGGAAATACTGTTTAGAGTTACTATCTGAGTATGGAATGTTGGCTTGTAAGCCAGCTAAAGCACCTATACCAGATGCTTCTAAGAAAAAGAAAAAACTCATTGAAGATGAGATTGATACTATGCTTGATAACAAAACTTGTTACCAAAAGATTGTTGGTAAATTGATATATCTGACTTTAACTAGGCCTGATATTGCTTATGCTGTTCATTGTTTAAGTCAGTTTATGCATGATCCTTATAAATCTCATCTGAAATTAGCTTTTCATGTGCTTAGATACCTGAAAAGGTCATCTGGAACTGGTATATCTTTTAAGCAACATAATAATCTGAATCTTAATGCATTTGTAGATTCTGATTGGGCTAAGTGTAAGATTACTAGAAAATCTATTACTGGATATACAGTATATCTGGGTGATAATCTTGTATCCTGGAAAAGCAAGAAACAATCTGTTTTAGCCAAATCTTCAGCTGAAGCTGAATATAGAGCTATGAATAGTGTTACTTGTGAAATCATGTGGATACTTAAGATTATGAATGATCTTAAGGTGAAAGTGAATTTACCTGTGCCTATCAGTTGTGATAGTAGTTCTGCAATTCAAATTGCAGCCAATCCTGTATTTCATGAAAGAACTAAACATTTTGAGATTGACTTACATTTTTTAAGGGAAAAGGTATTTGCAGGTTTGATCAAAACTGTTAAGATCAAATCTGAAGATAATGTTGCAGACTTGTTTACAAAAGGGTTGTCTATTAAAGATCACAATTTTTTTTGTGAACTGTTGAAGCTTGTTGATCTTTATCAGAAGTCAACTTAAGAGGGGGTATTAAATCCTAATTTAACATCTGATGAAAGTTAAAGGTAAGAAAGGTAAATATTTTTCTCTTATATTTTTACTTTGCAATGTTTGGTTTGAGTTTGACAGGTTTAGAGAAGTTGGGGGACTAAATATAGCAAGAGGACTCAACTTGAGTCAACCCTAGTTACACGAGCATATATACTCTTTTCTTGGTTATTCCGTCATTCAGTTTTGTTTTCATCTTGTTTTCATCTCTCACATACATTGATCCACCATTGTTGATCTGAGCGATCTTGTTGATTTTGTACTTGTATATTGATCTTGGTTTGTAACATCAATTATACATTTAGTTTCTTTTCTTTCTGAGTTGTAAGTACGATCACAAAGCTAGGTATCACATTCGAAGTGATAGCCTAACGCAGTTATAGAAAAATAAAGGGGAGGTTGGTTGATTAAATCTTTTCTTGTGTTTGTTTTATAAATCGAATAAGTGCAAACCATACGCCACTTCGTGTTTGAATCACTAGCCTTGAGTTGGCGCTTAATTCTCGATATAACTTGGGACGAACGAATTTTAAACTTGCACATAACATGTACTTTACAGCCAGATCCCACTTCTAGTGCCTTGAACTTCAGTACGTAACTAAAATGTACAAAATTATAAAATATAACCAAAATGAAAGGCCATTCTTAATATTTCACAAAAAGAATATGAAAACGAGTAAAATAGGACTATTTAAACAAGGCCTGCATTGTCTTTTCTTCTACAAAACCAACATTACTTCAACCAAAACAAACAACAACAAACCATTCAACAATGGCAATATCCACCAACCTTCTATTTCTCCACCTGGTGATCTCCGTCGTTATGATATCCACTTTCCTCGCGCCGTCGGCTGATGCCTCCGCAGGCGGCGATGAGTTTAGCTGGATAACAAACGGTGGAGCATCAGGTGGATGCAAAGGCTCTATAGCCGAGTGTATGGGCTCAGGCGAAATGGAAATGGAATCAGAGAGCACGAGACGTATACTAGCAACGACTAACTATATAAGCTATGGTGCACTTCAAGGGAATAATATACCATGCTCGCAAAGAGGTGCGTCGTATTATAATTGCCAGTCAGGTGGTCAAGCTAATCCGTATCAGCGTGGTTGCAGTACTATTACTCGTTGTCAACGTTAGATTTTTGTTTTCTTTGTTGTTGTGTGAATTTCATGTTCTTAATGAATTTCATTTTACATAATGCTTGATTTATGATCATATATTTGACTACATACCATGATTGTGTTTGGATTGTGATGAATGATGATCATGTTATCTTGTTTTTAAGTGTTTTTGGTATAAAACTGGTTCATATGTAATTATGTTCTTTTGAATTCTAAAACTACAAGTACATGTATACATTTGCTTCCAAATCTTATACTAGTTTAATTTGGTTAATTCAGTTTAGATAGCATGTCCCACATCGATAGAAAGCGAGAGAAGCTACACACCTTTATTTCTAAAAATTTGATTAGGTGGTTAAACAAATTAGCATCGTCGTAGTCATATTAGATGGCTGCGTCTTTGGTTCTTTGTTTTCGACGTGTGTGCAAATTTAGTTATGTGCATATTGGTGTTTAATTCACGAACAGGCCTTGGATTTTAAAAGTTAAGAATTCTTTTTGAAGGGTGTTCTACATATTCGGATGCAGATTCAAATGATGAATCGAGTACATTGGTTTGTAACTGTACTAGCATTTTTCTTTTAGAGATGAGAGTATGTATTTAAAAATATAATTTTTGAAATTTGAATGTATTAATTTAATCATGTTCACAAATCAAGAACAAGGTATCGAGATTCGAGAGTTTATAACGTGGTTGTTCCATTACGTGAATAATAGTTTCTGAACATTTAAAAAACAAGCAATCATTCACACTGTCATATTTTAATTTTGTGGTTGGACTATGTTTAAATAAAAATAAGGTTACAACTTACAACTAATAATATAGGTTGGTTGCCAACTTTTTTTTACAACTTGAAAAGGAGAAACATCAGGAAAATAAACATCTATCGAATGTATTTTGGTCGTGTTGTCCAATTTTCATTCGCATTCGATGAAGGTTTGATAGGCAGGCGTGGTGAGCTTGCCTAACATGATCATCAGGAATAACGAGACCGTTAGCTTAGGGTTTTCCATAAATTTTGCACAAAACTTACGTGAAATGTGTCGTAGTTAGTACTAGGATCTAGTATTGAATCTAAAAATCGAGCCAGTAGTACACAGTCGAGTTGAGTTAAACCTTACTGATAACTTAGACTATAAAAAACACATAGCTTAATGATTTATACATCATTGAACAACATATGATTGATGATTGCTTTGTTGGCTTCCATGAACTTATTCCTTTCTTAAACCAAATATCTTAAAAGCTAGGGGACTACATTATTTTTCTTTCTGTAAATTGGAATTCGAAAATTCAAATTGTATCCCAAAAGAGAAAACTACAAAAGCGAAGAAAAGAAAAAGGGTGTCCTTGCTTGGTCATTACCAAAACCAAAAGTAATGTCAAAGCAAATAAAGTGATGACTTTTTAAAGGTCTTGTGGGTTTTTAAATAATACAGTATGTACAAAGTTTCACATTATTAACTAATTATAATTTGTTGAATTTTAATAAAAGGTTGGCCAATGAGTGGAACTTCTAGAACCTATGCATGTTGACTGATGTTGTACTAATCTTTTATTCATTTGAAATGGTCAAAAAATATCAATCAAATAAAACTGATTAAGTTAAGAGGTATCAGGTACATATAATGAAACAACAAGAGGAGGGTGTTTTTATTGTTGTGATAAATTCTGGTGTTATATAGAAAAACGTTGAGATGGTAACGTTTCACGATTGCATCAAACCGTACTTAGTACTCTTAGCATGTAACATTAGAAAGATAAAATGAAATGAAAAGGAAAATCCTATTATACAAATTGACCATCTAAACTCCCGAAAACAACATAAAACATAACTAGGTCAAAACTCGAAAAGCTAGATTAGAATGCTAGATGAGCCAAACGAGAATAAAGAATGTAAAGTAATGTGTTCAAGATACTTAATGATTGTAAAAGTTCATTAAGCAAAAATATTAAGACCTCCATAAGAGAAAATTGCATGCGTCTTTGGTGTATTTGGCATCGCTTGCACGCATCTTAAATGTTACGGATCTTAGAGTCGACGTGTCTTAAAGCCCGTCGTGCAAATGAGGAAGATTGTTGTGTGTGTATGTGCTTTTATCTTTTAGTGATGAAGTTGGTTGTCTTATTAAATTAAGCTTATGATAAAGTTGATTGTACAAAGAGAAAACTGAAACGAAATGACGGATACAATTTTGAATGCTCCTTATTACACTTAACGGGGTATCATCATAAAATGAAAGTGATTATTGTAATTATAATCATGATATCCAGCTATTATACTCTTTTTAATAGAGTAATACGGAGTAATATCTTTTGTTAGGTGATGTGTGGGACTCGTTTTACTAGTTCTTTGTTATATTCGTTTTCGTTTATGCTGATTTTTCAATGATTTCTACCTTTTTTGGTGGAGTATTATAAAACCAATTCTTCCAAAAAAATATAGTAAGACCCACAAGGTTTCTATTAAAAACAATATAGGTATTGCATGTACTTGTTACAAACTTACAATACAGTTAACAATGTTGTCTTATGAGACTAATCTTATCCATAGATTTAATTTTTTAAAACTTTAAAATGCGAGACCTGTGAAAAAATTGATTTGTTCAATTTCTTTATAAAAATTTGAGTAAATTACATCGGAGAATGGTCTCTAAACTCAGTCAAACTCGACTAGTTTAGTTTCAAAATCGACAAATTGCACTGATAATCCATCCTGACATTCGATTTCGCTTCGTTGGTCCCGAACCCCCCTTTACTGCTCGTAAGATTAGTATCCAAGTATATAAACATGAAAATCAGGTACTTTAAGCATAAAAACTTCATTCAAGTCATCGAGTAAGTTTCCTACTATCAATATATCACGAACATAAGTAACAGATTCAAGTTTCCTACCAAGGATACGACATCAATTACAACTGCCTAGTCTTGAATCTTCAGTTTTAATAGGCAATTAAGGAAAACTATTCATGAATGGATAATTTCATACATGGATTTCCTGTTTCGCCAAACGCTAGGACACAACTCCTCCATGCTTGATCAGTTTCAATCGCCACCTCATGATATCTGATGGTGTAAGTGTTTGGAACCAACGTGGTGAAAGAATCTTCAAGCTCCTCTTTTAGGGTGAGGAGATTTGCAGATCTTGGAACATTCAATCCATCGATACTTCCATCACTTGTTCGCGTTACGTGTAGAAAAAGGATTTTGTTTCTCCATTCTTCTAGGCCCCTTGGCCAACCCAAGGCTTGTGCAACCCTAGTCAAACCGGAGACAAAAGCTGTACAAATTTAGGAATAATGAACATGAGCGTTAAACTGTATCGACACAAATAATGATAATGATTGTATATAGATATGGAAAGAACACATAAGTTACAAATGCCAAATCTACTGTCCCTATATACGTCGGCCTATCTCGAAACATTTTACAAAAACAACCATCATTCCCAATTTTCCATATTTAAGAATTTTTTGAATGTGTTAACTTAATATATGTATTTCTAACTTCTCCACAACAAACACAGGATGAGGGAATGCATACAGTTCTTCTATCCAGAACCAAAAAGTTTACATGCGGTATAGCTATTGGACTAATATAAACATTTAGTTTTCTTTAAACTTATATAATCAGAATCAACACACTAGCACATACATAACATGGAAACGCTAAGCAAAAAGCATTACCATGTCAAACTGCAATATATACAGGCAACTTTCATAAACGCGCTGGACATATCAGATAAAGTGATACCCGTTTTATGTTTAAGCAAATGTAGAAATCAAGGGAGACCAAAAAAAGATTGAACATTCAGTTTAAAAACTACTAATCAATCACCTTTTTCTTTTTTCAAAAGCATGGGCAAGAACATGACAGGATTGTATCTTAAGTGCAAAGCGCAAATAATTGAGCCAAGTTTATCTATAAAATAAATAAAAAGCTTGGATAATGGGGAACTAGCAAAAGTTAGTCTGGACCTTAAACATTAAAGCATCGACAGGTGCATCTTGTTGACCGTATAAGGGGAAGACATTCTAGGTTCCAAAACACAATTTTAATACATACATGATACATCAAGCGAAATCAGCAAATTCTCATGATATAATCAGTCGCAGATACAAATAGAATACATGGTGGAGACTGGAGACCATTAGCATCAGGATTTGCAGCACAAACAAAAGTTGAACTCAAAACATACAGATAAATCTCACTTCATTGACAGAATTGCACATCATTAATAAATAACTAAAAGCTAAGCGGAACCTTCTTCTGACTTTGGTTCAACAGGTTTCTTTGATGTAGACAAAGGAGATGGAGAACCGTCAGCGCCCATTTCAGTTCTAAGGTCATTGATGCTCTGCTCCAGCTCATTTATGCGGTCTCCCATCTCATCAAGTAACTTTTAGTCAAGGACAACTTGAGAGAAAGATATATTCAGTACAGTCTACAATATGTTTTATACTAAAGATTAAACGTATACCAAGAAGTAAATAAAACAAAAGAATTAGTAATATTTAATAAGTGTTGTTAGTTAACATTAATACTATACTACTCCTCAGCTTACGGAGTGCAAAAAAATAGACAGTGCAGAAAGAAGTGTACAAGAAAAGGTCATACCCAATAAAACCATTGACCCATGCCGCAACCAGATGTCTTTCGGTTTGATTCAGTTCTAATATTTAGAAAAACAGTTTCTCATGTCTGGTTGGAGACCCAACAAGGTTTTTTACGAATTATTTATTTTTCAGATCCAAAACACATCGTTAACAGTCTTATTTTTCAAACCACAGAACTCAATGTGTGTATCAGGTTTCCTGTTTGGACAGTGCCTATAACAAACTCGTGTAAATCAGCCTGGTTTATGGTTCCATTGTCTATTTTTGGTTCCAGTACAGTGAGGTTAACAAGACACCTTGGATAAAAGCTGATTTTCAAGTCTTTTTATTTTTGTCAAATCCACTGTAAATGAAATACCCAAAGTAAAAACTATAAAAAGGATATTCTTTGTAACAATGGAGTCGGACATTGTCTGAAATCTAGTTTGCTGCAATAAGAAATCTTGTCAGAATAATATAGAAATTTTGAGTAAAGCACGTAAAAAATACGAAATACAGTTTACATCTTACCATCTGCTGAAGAAGGGTTTGCACCTGCAAAAAAGAGATTAGTAAATAGTATGTTAGTAAGGTTGAGCTACAAAACTACAAATAGGTCTGTCAATAGCTTAGATTTGAATCGGGTCAGATAATGATCTATTAAAACCCATGATCCGCATACTTAGATCATTAATAGATAGACCTATGTTCAACGACTGTTTGCATCCTTTTAAGTTTGCAAATAGGTCTGTCAATAGCTTAGATTTGAATCGGGTCAGATAATGATCTACTAGAACCCAATGTCCGCCTACTTAGATTATTACTAATAGATAGTAACCTGAGTACCCGACCTATATTCAGCGACTGTTTGCATCGTTTTAAGTTTGCCAATAGGTCTGTCAATAGCTTAGACTTGATACGGGTCAGATAATGATCTACTACAACCCATGATCCGCCTACTTATATCATAATAGATAGTAACCCGAGTCCCCTAACTATGTTCACCGATTGTGTGCATCCTTTTAAGAATGCAAGCTTGAGTTTTTCTTTTATGTTACCTAAACTGTTACTTACTTATGCGACAATTTCTATGACGATAATATATTCAAAAATATGAACAATTTGGTACGCATTTTATTATGAGGTGGTACTGCGTTGCATTAAGAAACTTCAAATCGTAATTTCATAAAAGACATTATCAGAAAATCATTATATTTTAACCAAGAGGAGTTATAATATTGATATATGTTTATTAATTTTTGTAAAACCTGATCATTTAGTGTCTGATAATACAATAACGACAAGATTTTGTAATGCAACTTCATATCTTCAAACTAAGTCTGTACAGAAAAGAAATTGAAAACCTATTATGTATTCTACCAAAATCGTATGCATGTTAATACAAAGCAACATTCATGCTTCGAGAGCCAGATCAGAAAGATATAACCATGTCCCATTTACGTTAGTATTCAATTGATAAGTGCATGTGAATATAAAACACAAAAACATACCTAAGCATACAAAATATACTAATATAGTAGATGCAAACCGTCTAGAAACTTACAAACTGAGTCATGTCAGCTGTGCTTTGCTTGTTATCTCCAGAATCTTGGCCGTCCTGTCAGCAGAAGACATCCAATCGTTCTCAAATGAAAAACAACTCATACCAATGGTGCAATAAAAATCAATACGACTAACAAAAGTTGATGTCACTAGTCACAATACTTTTTTTTACCATACCAATGGGATCAGTAGCATACAAAATAAATTTCAATGACACCCTTCCATAAAATGAAGCACGGCTTTACAGTAACACAATTCGTATCAAGTAAAGGAATCTGATTGTCACCTCAACCCTCACACCACGACATTTCAACGGAAGCAGTCATTACAATCGCACGGCATTTATCAGGAGATTTCAGTGCAGTTCTTATATAATGAATATAAGAAATACTTGATTGTAAACTCCAACCCTCACCCAATGACGAAAACACTCAGAGGGCCGGGGTCTTGTACATCATTCTTTCAATAATCAAACATTGATTAGCGATATATCTTGTGCTCGGTTTTCTTTACTTTCTGTCGACATATTGTAATTGTTCATGAGTGTTCTTTATTTGTTTTCGTCTTTTCAAGGTAATCCGCTCTAGTATCCAGGTTGCTAGTATCACTATGAGTATTAGATCGACTAACAACCTGGATACTGGCGCGGATTACCTCGAAAACGAATGAAGAACACACAAGAGCAATTACAACATGTTAATATGTCGACAGAAAGTAAAGAAAACCGAGCACAAGATATATCACTAATCGAACGTTTGATTAGTATTGAGAGAATGATGTACAAGACCCCTCCCCCCTCACCTCCTTTTATATAGATGAGGGGAAAGGAAAACCGGCTCTAACATGGACTCAAAGTTCCGCTGATGCAAAGAAAAGTTGGACTTGGCTCGGGACTGAAGCAAATCCAACTGACACATTAAAACTTCCTAAACATAACTGGCTAATATATGCAATGTTTTAAAAAACGGTTTTTTTGTTGACTCGGTCGAGCCACCAGGTTAGGTCCAATCGGTTTAAACGGGGTTTTCGGCCAAAACCAACTTCCGGTGACCCGACTAGTTCACGGTTCAACTGGTTCAACAGCCGGGTCATCCTTTTTTAAAACAATATGTTTAAACATAACAATTATGGTCCGTCTGGTTCGTAGATGAGTTTAGGGTTAGTACTTATAAATTTGGGTTTAGGTTTAGATTTGGGTCAATAGTAGAGAGAGAAATGTAATATAAAACTATAATAAATGTTAGAAAGAAAAATATATATTAATATAAAATGTTTATTTTTTTAGATTGATATAAGATAAAAAGTAAATATTAATTAGTGAGTGGTTATAATTGAGCAAGGACCCACTTATTTTAGATATGGACAAAAAAATACAAACCTGATTTTTAATACTATGGAGGAGGCCAGGATTTCTAGACGGAAAAAATTTATCACTCAGCCCTAATCTGAGGGCCCACTAATTGCCTACCAAACAGTCACTTTTAACCGTTAGTCCTAAATCTAACCCTTACACCTAACAACCAAACGCTTTCTTAGACCCTTAGACTTATTAGTAAGCTAATATGAAGACTAATGCATATAAGTTAGGAATTAGTATATCTAACTATACCAAAAAAATCGAGCGCGATATTCATTTTCCTTGTTTTGTAGAAAACTATTTTCTAAATAAAGGGGTTTTTGCCATCACTTCACTAACTCCGTAACCCCCACATTACAACCTACCAGCAACACAAAAACATAAAACAAAACATAGAAAGATGAAACTTCATTTTCTTAGCCAATGGATATAAAGCCCTTTATAATGGCAAACCCTAACCATCAACCTATGAAAGTTAAAAAAATACTAGTAAAAAATTAGAGAGACCGGCTAGCACCTGAAGCTTAAAAGTGAATCATCAATACCGTATTTAAGTGTATTTTCATGTGCTTCCAGTCTCGTTTTACATCCGTTTAAGTAAAATCATGTATTCTTGGGTGTTTGTTTCGGCTTACATAGCCGGCTTATTTGATTTCAGACTTATGTTTTAAAAGCTCATTTTCCGTGGCTTATATTGATAGTTTTCGACTTATATAAGTGCATTATGACATGGGGGTGTTTGTTTCGGCTTACATATGGGCTTATGAGCTTATTTGATGTCAGTTTATGGTGGTGTTTGGTTAAGCTTATGAGTTGGGCTTAGCTTATATTATGTAAGCCATTTATGGCTTATATGATATAAGCTTATAAGCCCATGTTTAGTGTTTGGTTTAGCTTATTAAAATTAACAAAGTAAAATGACAAAAAACACAAAAATATTAAATGTTGTAGTTATTAAATGTGGGTATAAAAGTCTTTTTATATATTATTTTTATATAAGCCCACCATTCCTTATAAAAGCCACAAATGTGAGGCTTACCAAAACCCCCTTATATAAGCTTATAAGCCTACTTATATAAGCTTAACCAAACACTTGATTTCGGCTTATAAGCTTATATAAGCTAATAAGCTTATAAGCCCACTATATAAGCTAAAACAAACACCCTTAACATTAGCTCCAATTTTCCAGCTTGTTTTAAGACTTGTGGCTTATATAAGTTTATTACAATATGATAAACTTACATAAGACCATAAGTCTCGAATGAGCCAGAAAATTAAAGCTTATGTTATATAAGCCAATATCAACTAAGCTCATAAGCCCACATATAATATAATCTGAAAAGTTTCAAAATACGCCACAAAAACCAAAGCTTGGTAAACATAAGCCCAAAAACCATATAAGCCCTAAACCGGCTAATGCAGGGTTTGTCTGAACTCCTAATACCTCTAAAAATGTTTAAAAAAAACCGTAAAAACGTGTTCCTGAGTCCTAATTTAGTAAAATACATTCCATAAGAGCTGAAACGAGGCACGCCGTTAAACCCTAACATTACAAGACTACAAATCACTTATAAACACAAAAAACACAATATCATATACTAATTTCCTAGATCCGTATGTACGGCAGATCTAAAAACTGAACCTCCTTAAAAAAACAATTGATATAACTAACTATTAACTAAGTTATAATTAACTTGACTATAAGATAATCATGTTCAACAATTAGCATTATTAAGTTGACAACAATCAAAATCACATAGTTTTGAATTATAAAAAGTGATAATAGATCTGATTTGTTATTACCATGATGATGATGAGGTTTTGCGAGCGAGTGAGTGTGAATTGGTTTTGAAATTAAAACTGTGTGTTTGTGTTTGTGTGTGTGTCAGTGATAATGATTTTTTTCTTATTTATCGAGGATTTTATGGTCCCTATATCTTTGCTTTATTTACTCTTTTGTCATTTATTTTGCCTTGCTTCCTACCAGGAGCAGCGGCACACAACTCACTCACCGTCACGTCAGCGCCATCTCAGCTTTTTAACAAACTCATTATAACTCATCCAAACTCCCCATAGGAGTTAATGACACTCACCCAAACTCACTATAACTCACTACACATCACTCCCACTTTTTTATTAAATATTTTTTATTCATACAATTTATTAAAATACGGGTACATAGAATATTAAAACATGATACAAAAATAAAAAACGATACATATGAAATTTAAAAACAATAATAAAAAAAATAAAAATTTAAGAACATAATAATTTAAGCATTGGCAGACAAATGTTCGATCAAATCTGCTCGAAGGTTATAATGTTCTCGCGAGGAGTTGATATGTCGCATAACTTGATGAATGTGTTCTTGGGTTTGAAACACATCGTCCGGTTGAATTTCTTCTTTTCGGAACAATTTAGGAGATATTGTATTTTTTTGAACTTTTGAATCATATTATGTAATATGATGCATGTGTACATCATATTCAAGAGTCTTTCTTTCTGAAAAGCACGTGCAGGATTGGCTAATATAGCCCACTTTTTCTTCAAAACATCAAAAGCTCTTTCCACATCTTTTCTTGCGGATTCTTGTTTTTGCTTATATAATCCTCTTGTGGTCATCGTTTGATGGTTCGGGAATTGTTTTAACAAGTGGTGTCAATTCCAGATATATCCCGTCAACAAGATAGTACCCCCATGGATAGTGTACACCGTTAGCCACAAACTCCACCTCGGGTGCTCGTCCGTTTTTCAAGTCATTAAATAAAGGGGACTGATATAAAACGTTGATGTCGTTGTTCGACCCAGAAACACCAAAAAATGCATGCCATATCCATAAGTCCTCTGACGCCACAGCTTCAAGTAAAATGAATGGATTCGATCCATGATCTCGTCTAACATATTGCCCTTTATAGGCAGTTGGACAACTGAACCAATCCCAATCTATACAATCAAGACTTCCTATTATCCCTGGAAACCCGTGCTTTGCTTCATGATGCGCATAAAGTTTCTCAACATCAGTATACGTGGGTTTCCTTAGATACTCAGGCCCGAATATTTCCATAACATCACTACAGAAATGATCAAGTGATTCTCGAAAAGTTCTTGGGCTCATTTGCAGATAGTCGTCTAGAAAACCAGGAACGACACCGTATACCAATTGACGAATTGCCGAGGTGCACTTTATCAACGCCGAAATACCTTCTTTTCCGGTACAATCAACATTATTACGAAAGTATGTGTAACACCCCGAAAATCGAGGTCATTATTTTATCATATTTTACGCATATTTTTGAAATTTTTTAGAATTTTTATCGTGAAATTATTTGACGGTTTAAGTTGAAACCAATAAACGAGACTAAATTTCGATGTTTGGCGATTTAAGAAGAATCGATAGTGATCGCGATACCGACGGATGCCCAAAGTTTATATTTTATTATTGATTGATCGATATTTGAATTTTCGAGATTTTTATTTTTACTTACGTGTTAAGTTGAATCAGAACCATTTTTATATTATTTTGTGTGGGTATATGCTTATAAATATGTTTTAGGAAGCCGGGACGAACCCCGCTCCCATAAAATTTCAAAACCGACTAGTAAGTCGATTCCCGCTCTTAAAATGTGTCGTTTAATTTTGAGGCCAAAAGAAAGCTAAGTTGGCAAGAGAGGTCCCTCTAAATTTTACAAAAAGGAAGGAAGGGAGCACACTTTCATTTTTCACATTTCAAAAACTTCATCCCCTCCCTCTCCTCTCTCTTGACCATCGGCCTCCACCACCATACCACCATTTTTTTTAGTTTTTGAAGAAACTAAGCATAGACTCACCTTTCTTTTACATTTGTAAGTGTTTTAATCCACTCAAATCCAACATGCATTCATTTGATTTTTTCCAAAAATTAAAGATTTTTCAAAACTAGGTTTTGATTAAATTAAACCATATGCATGTTTAATTTATGTGCTAATAATGATAATTCATCCATAAAACAAGATGGAAACATTTTTTGGGTGTTTTGGTCACATACACCCCACGGCCAAAAGGGGGTGTTTGGTTGATTTTGATGTTTGATGATTTTGTTATGGGGTTTATGTTTAAAAACATGTTTTATTCATTCCTAGTTGAATTGGTTAATTGCATGTTGATTTTGTGAAATGGGTTTTTGTGAATGATTGATCATACAAGTGATATAAGGTGTTTAGGATGTTTTAGGTTGTTCATATGATGTTGTAATAGGTCTAAGAGTTGTTAAAAATGATTGAAATGGTGATTTGATGTAAGTTTTAAAGTGTCTTTCTCAAACAGATTGTTTAAGGCCATTTTTCGTAATCTTAAGTCTAAGTCCAGGTCTTAAGGATTAGATGTAGTTGTAGATCTTTTCTCAAGCTTCGTTTTGATATAAGATAGAGCTTTTAACTCTTAACGAGTCAAAAGTTACGCTAGTTTGAAATTTCGTGTACCGGGAGATGAAAGTCGACATAATCCGAAATTATGTTCGATTTTAGGTCAAATCTCGGGGACTATAACTAGAATTTTAAAAAGAGTTGAGAGTTGTTCTTTAGCTCTAAACCTGTGTTTTTTAGTCTATTTTTAGAATTAGGAGTCAAATTTACAAGTGGTATATTTTAAATGAGTCAAAGAGGTCTTACAATGTGAAGGTATAAAACTGTCCGAAAATTGAAGTTTAGTAATGTGACGAGCAAAAAATCTTAAAAGTGAAAACTTTTTATGAAATTTAATATGGGTTATCTACTGGTTATAAGTGAATTTTAAAAATTTTCTCATAATTTATGATGATGTCTAAGTATAGGAAAACAGCCCGTACATTTGGTGTGTACCGGCAGAATTTGAAAATGAGCAACACTTTTAGTTACGTAGATAAATTGTACGTGTCTAGTAACTATCACTTGTTTGGATTTGGCGTGATTTTGTAATTATGACAATTGACTATATTTAAGTTTATTCAGTACCTAATGGTGTATAAATGAGTTGACACATTTCGCGTTTATTCGCTAGGTGTTGTGATCGAATTTTCTGGGCATCCACATTGTCGGTGATCGTCATCCATTACTTCGACTAATACTTCTACATAAGGTGAGTCTATAGCCTCTCTTTCTACTGTATTTCAAATGATTTTTACCCGCGAGGGGGATATATGCTATTTAAATGAAAATGAACATAAGTCATGAATGATTGTTGGACTACAATGATGCCTTGAATTGTGTTGAGTACCTAGTTGCAAAAAGTCCCTAATTTCATGAACCGTTAGTTATTGTCTAATTCTTGTGTGAATTAGAAATAGACGCTTATACATTTTGTGGTACTACGGGGTTGACGACCCAATTTGATACGAGAGTTGTACGTTGAGTACCCTCTGCGTACAGATATTTTGTATGAGAAATAAGGACTAATTGCAACTAATACCTTTAGAGGGCCAATGGTTTCATATAAGTTACGCCGGCATTTGGCGCGGGTGACTAATTAGTTAACGGCTCGGTGTCATGAGCTCAAACACAATTATTAGCTATTGCTAAATATAACAACCTTGAATAATATATTGTTTGATCGACAATTCTATGAATGATCGTGAATGAATTTTATACTCTTATGTTCAAATGTGATTGTAAAACCTATAGATTTCGCTCAACATTATTTGTTGACCCTTTTTAAGCATGTGTTTCAGGTAATCAAGGCCAGGATGTGGCGGAGCATGCTATGGATAGTTGGTGTGGCTTTTGTGGTCTATTATGTTTTCCTCCCTTTTATTTAAACAATTTAAATTTTATTTTGTTTAAAGTGTAAGAATTTGGATATTTGGTTGAGATTCGGTAGGGACCTAAACGCACTCTGTTGTAACTTTTGGGTTGGAAAAACTAATTAGACTTTTTTGTTGTACATTTTTATTAATGTAAACTTTCCAACGTCTCTTTTGAGTCGTTCTGTATGACTAGTGTGTGATGATAACTACCTAGCACCCAAATTATGTATTTCCGCTAAGCATGTAATCTGGGGGTGTTAGAGATTGGTAGTCAGAGCCACAAGTTGTAGAGAACTAGGTCGATTTTAAAAATGTCCTAAACTATAACTTTGGTGTCTGAAATGTTTTCAAAAGCACACAAATTCTCCGCATGGCTCTGATAAGATTACTTTTAGCATTGCTTTATTTATTTGTAGATGTATCCCCTATAACTGAAATGATTTCCCAAGTATTTATTAAGTAAGTACTATGGTATTGTATCGAGATTTTGTTGGAAGTATGTTGAATACTTATCATTGTAAATTTTTGGCATTGCATTTGCATGGCTATCATATTGTTGCATCATATAAGCATACGTACTACATTTTTGCATGTGCATGTGCATGTGTATATATATTTTGGATAATGACCTTATTTACCCTCGAACTTTCTGTGATTGCAGAAATGTCGGAAATCCCACCTAACGGCAATGGAGATGAGTATGTTAATGAACCAAATCTGCAGTATGACGGTAATGGAGAAGAAGAAGAGAGTGTTGGTAATAATGTTGAGTTGGATGATGTGCAAGATGGCCGACGAAGAGTTCGTGTTCCTAGACCTACCCATATTTCTCATTTGGTTGGTATGCCAGGTATTAACCGTGCTCGTTTTGGTCATGTTGATGTGTCTGACGCCGCAACTTGTGCAAATTCTCTCCACGAGGACATTTCTAGAGTGCTTTGCCCTGGCCCGAGGTCGTATGAAAATACTACCCTTTTCTTGAGGAAGTTGGACAGGTTAATGTATGAACGTTATGTTGTAGAAACTCGGGTGATCATAAGGTTTTATGAAAATGAAAAAGCTTTTCAGAAACTGTTGCCACGGACTGCAAGAGTTGAGTATGACGGGATGGTGGTTAGAAGTGAGATAGATAGTTTGAGGTCCATGATTAAGAATTTGAGTGCTGGCTTTGAGCATATGAGAGAAGATCAAGCTGTTTTGCATATGATGCGAAGCTGGGAGCATCATGTGAGGCCATCTCTACCGCAAGAATGGAGGTTTGTTGACGATTCTGAGTATGCTACCAATGACTTTATGGTTCAACCGCCCGCCTGGGGTGAGTGTATTACTTGTGGGAACCAAACAGCACTTAAGATCGGATCAACTTCGAGGAGGAAGAGAGTGGTGGAGTGTGACCCTAATGACGAAGGCAAGAGGATAATGGGCAATGAAGAAGATAGCGATGAGGAAGAACCCGAAGAAGATGGTGATGATGAGCCGCAACCCAAGAAATCATGTGGATCACCTCGTGATTAGTTCTTGTTTTTAGTATTTCATTTTCTATTTCTTCGTTGTAATCGAACTTGTTTAGACTTGTGTACTATGGATTTGTGATGAACCTTAATATCCTTTTGGTTTAGTCGGTGATAGATTGTAGTGACATGACTTGTCGCAATTTTGTGGATATTAATGCAATCGATGTTTACCCTTCATGATCTATGTTACGTCTTTATTAGCTCTTTTGTGATGTGGTTGATGAATGCTTGTAGTTATTGTAGTGGCATGTTATACTTATATTATGTCCTAATGAAGAAATCCTTTTTGATCTTGATGTGTATACTTATCATGTTCTTTTTCCCTGTGATTGCAGAGAAGGAGTAAAGAGGCATTTTTGGTCGTTTGTGGATCACTACTTGACTAGTCCTTCAATATGCCTCCCAAGTTGACTACTGATACGGTTAACAACATAATTCAGCAGGCGAACGCTATAGATCTCGTTGAGGACCGTGCTAACCGAGTGCAAGGTGCTGGAAACATTGTTGGGAACAATGCTGGACCGCAAGGCCCAAGGGAGTGTACTTATGCTAGTTTTATGAAGTGTGGACCTACACAGCTTCGTGGAACTGGTGGGGCTTTGGAATTGTGTTGATGGATCGAGAAGATTGAAAGTGTGTTTGAAATTAGTGGTTGTTCGGAAGCTAACAAGGTGAAGTTTACAACTGCTACCCTCCTAGACGATGCTTTGAATTGGTGGAAGAACCAAGTGGCGACTGTTGGGCTAGAAGTGGCCAATGGGAGGACTTAGGATGCCACTAAGGCATTATTGACTAAAAGGTTTTGTCCCGAGGAAGAGTTGAGTCAGTTAGAAGATGAGTTGAGACATTTGATGTTGAGAAACAATGACATTGCTAGTTATACCCGCAGATTTAATGAGTTATGTTTGCTTTGTCCTAATGCTTTTGCGGATGACCGTAAAAAGATGAGACAGTATATCAAGGGATTGTCGAGTAATATCAAGGGTGAGACGACTTCGTCAAGGCCTACAACCTTTGATGAAGCAGTGCAAATGGCTCATGCGTTGATGGATGTGAAGATTCAGGATAAGAAAGTTAGCGTGGCTGAAGGAAATAAGAGGAAATGGGAGACTGCCCAGACTAATCAGTCTCGAGGTCAAAGTCGTGGAGGTCATCAAGGAAACAATCAAGGGTCGAACCGTAACCAACAGTTTAATCAGAGAAGGAATGATGGGGTTAGAGTTGCTACTGTGCCAAGAGGAAACAAGATCAACGCTAAGTATGGTCGGTGCAATTTGTATCATGTAGGTAACTGTCCACCTGCATGTGGCAAGTGTGGAAAAGCTGGACATAAGACTATGAAGTGAAAATCTAGAGGTGTGTCTACGGGTGATAATGCTACTAGAGTGATGGTTTGCGTTGGTTGTGGAGAAAGAGGACACCAGCAAGGGAGTTGTCCTAAGGTTGGGAATAATCAAGGTGGAAATGTTGCTGCTCCAGTGTATGCTATAGGGAATGTGGACAAGCCTCAAGGTCCGAACATGGTGAATGGTACATTCTTCCTTGACGCTCGTTATGCTAGTGTATTGTTTGATTCTAGTTCAGATAGGAGTTTTGTAGATATACAATTCAGCCGCCTTATCGATAGAGAACCAATAGAGTTAGCAACTAGTTATAATGTGGAATTAGCGGATGGGAAAATTGTTAGCACTAATTCAATACTAAAAGGGTGTTCCTTGAAGTTGGGTAATTACGTGTTTGAGATCGATTTGATGCCTATAGAGATAAGATCTTTTGATGTAGTGGTTGGTATGGATTGGTTGATCTCGCATAGTGTGGTGATTGTTTGTGGGGAAAGGTTAGTCCAAATTTCGTTGAAGAATAAGGTATTAACTGTGAAAGGTGATGAATGTACTTCTCGTTTGAAAGTGATATCTTGCTTGAAAATGATGAGGTATATGGAGGAAGGTGGTGATATATTTCTGGCTCAGATCACTAGTGATGGTGAGGTTAAGAAGAAATTGGTAGACGTGCCAGTAATTAGAGATTATCCTAAAGTTTTTCCTGAAGAGTTGCCGGGACTGCCGCCACCTCGAGAAGTTGAATTTTGGATTGATTTGGTGCCGGGAGTTGCGTAGTGGCTCGCACGCCTTATCGATTAGCGCCATCAGAGTTGAAGGAGTTATCTGATCAGTCGAAAGAATTGATGGATAAGGGATTTATTAGACCGAGTTCATCGCCATGGGGAGCGCCTGTTCTGTTTGTGAAGCAGAAGGATGGATCGTTCAGAATGTGTATTGACTATCGAGAGCTTAACAAATTGACGATTAAGAATCGGTATCCGTTGTAGAGGATTGATGATTTATTTGGACAGTTTCAAGGTTCATGTGTGTACTCGAAGATCGACTTGAGATCGGGTTATCATCAACTGAGAGTTAGAGAGGAAGTTGTTCTTATAACTGCTTTCCGTACTCGATATGGACATTTTGAATTCCAAGTGATGCCTTTTGGTTTAACGAATGCGCCTGCCGTGTTCATGGATCTTATGAATCGCGTGTGTAAGCCGTATTTGGATAAGTTTGTCATAGTGTTCATTGATGATATCCTTATCTACTCCAAAAGCAAGAGGGAGCATGAGAAGCACTTGAGGACGATTTTGGAATTGTTGAAGAAAGAGGAGCTTTATGCCAAGTTTTCGAAGTGTGAATTTTGGTTGGAATCTGTGCAGTTTTTTGGGAATGTGATTGACAACAAAGGTGTTCGTGTAGATCCTGCCAAGATTGAAGCTATCAGGGATTGGTCGGTACCAACAACGCCGACTGAAGTCCGTCAATTTCTAGGTTTAGCTGGATATTATCGAAGATTTATCGAAGGATTTTCGTTGATCGCTAAGTCTTTGACTAAGTTAACTTAGAAGAATCGATAGTTTGTGTGGGGACAAGATGAAGAGATCGCTTTCCAAACTCTTAAAGAAAATCTATGTACTGCACCGATTTTGTCGTTACCTGAAGGAACTGAAGATTTCATGGTCTATTGTGATGCGTCTCACAAGGGTTGTGGAGCGGTATTGATGCAACGCGAGAAGGTGATCGCTTATGCATCAAGACAACTATGAAAGCATGAAGAAAATTACACGACTCATGATTTGGAACTTGGAGCTGTTGTTTTTGCTTTAAAGTTGTGGAGACGTTATTTGTATGGAACCAAGTGTGTGGTGTTTACTGACCACAAGAGTTTACAACACATATTGGATCAGAAAGAGTTGAATATGCGACAAAGGAGATGGGTTGAGTTATTGAGTGATTATGACTACGAAATTCGTTACCACCCTGTTAAAGCGAATGTTGTGGCTGATGCTCTTAGTAGGAAGGAATGAGAAAAGCCGCTGAGAGTTAGGGCTTTGGTGATGGCTGAAAATGTTGACTTGACCGAGTTGATATTGAAAGCTCAAGCCAATGGTTTGTTGAGGAAGCATATTAAGAAAGAGAATTTGGGAAGGATGATGAATCCGTTGTTTGAAGTGAGGTCGAATGGGATGAGATACTTTGATAATAGAATTTGGTTACCTTTGTGTCCACCTAAGAAAGGAGCACAAGGAGTGCGAGATTTGGTGATGAATGAATCTCATAAGACGAAGTATTCGATACATCCTGGATCGGATAAGATGTATCATGATTTGAAGAAGGTGTATTGGTGGCCGAATATGAAGGCAGATATTGTGCGCTATGTTAGTAAGTGTTTGACTTGTGCGAAGGTTAAGGCTGAACACAAAAGATCATCCGGATTATTGGTTCAACCTGAGATTCCTGAATGGAAGTGGGAGAATATTGTTATGGATTTCGTCACGGGTTTACCGAGAACTCCTAGTGGTTCTGATATGATATGGGTGATTGTGGATAGATTGACTAAATCTGCACACTTTTTGCCTATGAAGAAGACAAATAGTATGGGGAAGTTCGCGGAGGTGTATGTGAAAGAGATTGTTTGTCGTCATGGAGTGCTGTTGTCGATTATTTCGAATCGTGACGGGCGGTTTACTTCAGAATTTTGGAGACCTCTTCAACATGCTATGGGCACTGAGTTGAGTTTGAGTACTGCTTATCATCCTGAAACCGATGGCCAAAGTGAAAGGACAATACAAACGTTGGAGGACATGCTCCGAGCGTGCGTGATAGACTTTGGTGGTAGTTGGGAACGTCATTTGCCTTTAGTAGAATTTTCATATAACAGCAGTTATCATGCGAGTATTAAGGCTGCACCGTTTGAAGCGCTGTATGGACGTAAGTGTAGATCTCCAGTGTGTTGGAGCGAAGTAGGGGAAAGTCAACTGATTGGATCTGAAATGGTGTTTGAGACGACTGAGAAGATCATGCAAATCAAGAATCGATTATTAACTGCAAGAAGCCGACAGAAGAGTTATGCAGACAATCGTAGGAAGCCTTTGGAATTTGAGATTGGAGACATGGTTATGCTTAAAGTATCGCCATGGAAAGGTGTAATTCGTTTTGGGAAGAGAGGAAAGTTGAGTCCGAGGTATATTGGACCTTTCAAGATCATTAAACGAATTGGACCGGTTGCTTATAAATTGGAGTTGCTAGTTGAGCTTAGTGCTATTCGTAACACATTTCATGTGTCGAAGTTGAAGATGTGTTTAGCGGACCAAGAATTGGTGATTCCTTTGGATGAGATACAACTTGACGATAAGTTGCATTTTATTGAAGAACCAGTGGAGATTATGAATCGAGAGGTTAAGAAGCTGAAGCATAGTAGGATTCCGATTGTGAAGGTACGATGGAATTCTAGACGTGGACCGGAATTCACGTGGGAGCGTGAGGATTTCTTCAAGGAGAAGTACCCACATTTATTCTAGTGGTACGAAACGTGAGTATAAGAGGAGGTGAATGCCGGGACGTCGTTCTCTTAAGGAGGGGAGGATGTAACACCCAGAAAACCGAGTTCATTATTTTATCCTATTTTACGCATATTTTTGAAATTTTTGAGAATTTTAATCGTGGAATTATTTGACGGTTTAAGTTGAAACCAATAAACGAGACTAAATTTCGATGTTTGACGATTTAAGAAGAATCGATAGTGATCGCGATACCGACGGATGCCCAAAATTTATATTTTATTATCGATTGATCGATATATGAATTTTCGAGATTTTTATTTTTACTTACGTGTTAAGTCGAATCGGAACCATTTTTATATTTTTTTGTGTGGGTATAGGCTTATAAATATGTTTTAGGAAGCCGGGACGAACCCCGACTCCCGCAAAATTTCAAAACCGACTAGTAAGTCGATTCCTGCTCTTATAATGTGTCGTTTAATTTTGAGGCCAAAAGAAAGCTAAGTTGGCAAGAGAGGTCCCTCTAAATTTTACAAAAAGGAAGGAAGGGAGCACACTTTCATTTTTCACATTTCAAAAACTTCATCCCCTCCCTCTCCTCTCTCTTGACCGTCGGCCTCCACCACCATCACCACCATACCACCATTTTTTTAGTTTTTGAAGAAACTAAGCATAGACCCACCTTTATTTTACATTTGTAAGTGTTTTAATCCACTCAAATCCAACATGCGTTCATTTGATTTTTCCAAAAATTAAAGATTTTTTAAAATTAGGTTTTGATTCATTTAAACCATATGCATGTTTAATTTATATTTTAGTAATGATAATTCATCCATAAAACAAGATGGAAACATTTTTTTTGGGTGTTTTGGTAATCTACACCCCACGGTCAAAAGGGGGTGTTTGGTTGATTTTGATGTTTGATGATTTTGTTATGGGGTTTATGTTTAAAAACATGTTTTATTCATTCCTAGTTGAATTGGTTAATTGCATGTTGATTTTGTGAAATGGGTTTTTGTGAATGATTGATCATACAAGTGATATAAGGTGTTTAGGATGTTTTACGTCTTTCATATGATGTTGTAATAGGTCTAAGAGTTGTTAGAAATGATTGAAATGGTGATTTGATGTAAGTTTTAAAGTGTCTTTTTCAAACAGATTTTTTAAGGCCATTTTTCGTAGTCTTAAGTCTAATTCCAGGTCTTAAGGATAAGATGTAGTGGTAGAGCTTTTCTCAAGCTTCGTTTTGATATAAGATAGAGCTTTTAACTCCTAACGAGTCAAAAGTTACGCTAGTTTGAAATTTCGTGTACCGGGAGATGAAAGTCGACATAATCCGAAATTATGTTCGATTTTAGGTTAAATCTCAGGGACTATAACGAGAGTTTTAAAAAGAGTTGAGAGTTGTTCTTTAGCTCTAAACCTGTGTTTTTGAGTCTATTTTTAGACTTAGGAGTCAAATTTGCAAGTGGTATATTTTAAATGAGTCAAAGAGGTCTTTCAATGTGAAGGTATAAAACTGTCCGAAAATTGAAGTTTAGTAATGTGACGAGCAGAAAATCTTAAAAGTGAAAACTTTTTATGAAATTTAATATGAGTTATCTACAGGTTATAAGTGAATTTTGAAAATTTTCTCATAATTTATGGTGATGTCTAAGAATAGGAAAACTGCCCGTACATTTGGTGTGTACCGACAGAATTATAAAATGAGCAACACTGATGTGATCGTGATAGTATAGTGATAATTAGATACGTTATAGGGTAAATTAGAAAATTACCTTTAGGAAAAAGTAATAGTCTAAAATTACCAAAGACGAATTCAATTAAACACGTGGATGAACCAAGTTCGTTGTACACGAAGATCGAGTGAATTTGAAACGTTTTGTATTGATTTGGACAATTGATTCGTATTGGTTTCGGTTTTTAAACTAAAATTAAATTCTACAAATTTAAAACTATTTAATTTATCCTAAAGTGCATGAATCGTAAACCCAAAATTATTAAAAGACAATTATTTAAAATTTAAAGCTATTTTAAAAATTAAACTACTTAAAAATCTATTTAAAAATTATTCTATTTAATTAAAATTACTTTTACACTATTTAAACTTTAAAAAAGTACTTTTACTCTTTTAATAAACCAAATCCATTTTTTTCAAACTATTCTTATTTAAAACCTAATTAATTTCAAAACTAATTTTTATAACTAATTTAATTTCTAAAATGAAATATATTTTATTTTTGTTTTGAAAATATTTATTATTTTGTTTTTATTTATGAATTTATTAATTTTATAAAAGGAAGTAAAAAAAATAAAGACTATGTAACTAATTAACTTTTTTAAAAACCTGACAGCCTACATATAACACTATATTAATTTAACTAGCTAGATAACAACATAAAAGGATGCATAGATGAGATGGTAAACACGAATGGCACACACCCTTGAGGTCAAGGGTTCGAGTCCCTCATTGGACATTATTTTGTGAATTATTTTTTTTACAGAGTAAAGGTAAATAGAAGTCATAATTATGACTTATTGACAGTAGAAATTTACACGTCACAGGAGGTGACTAAATGTTACTCAATTTATAAAACTGATGACCAATAGATTCTGTTAGCCAAGTTATGCAACTAGATAACTCAGCAAAAGCAAGATAGGAAAAATGTAGCAGCAACTCACAAAAATCAGAAAATATAACCAAGAGCAGTCATCTATTAAGCAAACAAAAAGCAAGCAAATACTTAATCAATAATTCAGCTAAATAATAACAGACTAAAACCAACTCATAGACATACAAATTAGAAAGACTTCTAAAAGTAGAATCATATAGCAGATTTGGACAAAAAAATTAAATACTCAGCATAATCTTAATACAAATCCAGCAATTTAAAAACGTTTAAACTAACAAAATGATGAGCACTTAAACAGTTAAGTGAACAGGTTAATCCGAGCCCTTTATCCAAACAATTTATTCTATGATCTTTCTTGTTAAGCATAAACATCAAATGTTTGCAACCTATAACAATCTATCAACTAATCAGCAGTAAACCATATCCATAAGTCACACATAAAATTTAACCTGTAAATCTCTAAACTCAATGAAAACTCAGATTTTATCAGCAACTAGCTTGACCCAAACAGACACAAGCCATAAGAAAGCAGGTTTTAAACAAATTAAAACAATCTCAGTCAAACGGTACCAAGTTACAACAGATAGTCTCAAATATACGGACCCAATTATCTAAAGCAGATTTAATTAATCATTAAAACAAATCGATCCAGCAGATACAATCATATAAACAAGCAGATTATTCTACTTAATCTAACTCAGCTAAAACATATTCATAACTAAAAAACACGAAAATAACTAAAGGAATTTAAAACCTTTTGAAGATAGCCATTGAGAAGTGACACATCGCTGAGTTGGCTTGAATAACTCGCTGCTCAAACCGTAACACCATCAACCAACAAAACACCACTAATAATCTCGAACCATCACTATTTTTTATATTTAACCAGTGGGGTTAAATAATCTTTTTCCCAATCTCATTCCAATATTCATAAAAGCGATTAATATCAGCTTATATAAACATTCACTTATATAATTTTTAGCTTAGAGATTAAACTTGCAAATATTTTAATAAAAATAAAAAGACACGAGATCAATATTATCAAACTGAAACTTTTATTCAATTCATTCAAAAAATTACAACTTTAATAGAAAAAAAAATACAATTACTTAATCTAAAACTAACATTATAACAGTAAGAAAAAGAAAGGGATGATTTACATGAATAAAAACGAGGGTATTTATAGCTGAAGTGAGGGTGGGGGTGGTTGATGAAGAACGTTTTTCAACCGTTGATGAAGCATAAATCTTTCTCTTTCCATTCAGTTGCCATCCAAGGGTTGATATCGCCCTTATTCACTCGGATTTCCAGGGTGGCAATTTTGTGTTAGTTTGTGCTTTCTCTTTGCTGATGTGGCATCTTCTCATTGGTGGATTGAGGGGGAGTGATGTGGTTAAACCAATCACAAGCTGCCACGAAATTGATACCTTTCACTTATTCCTTCCGAAATTATGGGGGATTTAATTCCCTTTGTGTGAATTGTTGGAAATTCACTTTATGTGACGATATTTAAGAATTCCCATTAGTTATCATAGTCACACACGCTTAGACTAGACTAGGTACAATGTATAGTTTAAGGGTCGTGTGTGACTATATATACCCCTCCTAGGCTTCCAAGGAGGGGTGTTGCTTGGGTTTTCATTTCCTACTTTTAATACATTTTCATTTTCACACACTCAACCTCTCTTCTCTCTCTCTCAACAATGGCTACCACCACCATCTACCATCATGTTAGACCACCGAATCTATAATAGCAAATCCTCAATTGGTATCAGAGCCTCGGTTCCATCCTTGGATCGTGTTCGTGTTTATTGTTTTCGATTTGGTGGTCTATATTTTTTTTGTGTCTCGTTCTGTATGAAATGTAAATCTATGCTTATGTTTTTAGAGAGAGAAAGAGGTAGAGAGATGGTGGATTTCACACTTTAGAGAGAGAAAGTTAAAAGGAACTATGTGTAAATTATGAAACCACACACCCTCTCCAACTAAGGAGAGGGTTTATATACCCAAGCCCATGAGATGGGCTTGGGTTTACATTAGGCCGCCGGCCCATACAATCCATGGGCTCGGTTTTGGGCTTTGTTTAATAAATGTAAATAACTAAACTACGAGCTATAACATAGACTATTGTTGGAGTGACCGATCCTTTCTAATACGTAAAACGTATTTCCAACAATCTCCCCCTAAGGGAGGTCACTCCAAACAAGGGCGTTACCCGAGTTACAATAATGAAATAAACCTAGCATACTATGCTTGTCTTGAGCTCGTAGTCTTCGTCTTTCTTTTCTTTTTCTTTTCTGGTGAACATGCTGATGTGATCTTTGATATCAATCTTTAGCATCAATCTCTTGCCTTGATCTCGTGCATCCATCACTTGTGATCTTCGCCTCTTCGTGACACCATGTCCCACATACTTATACCTTCGTAATTCTTGAAACCTTCAGAGTTCGATACAGCGGAAGACTTAACTTTTATGCTTTCTTGAATTAGATGAGATATTAAGTGCATAAAGTATAAGCATGCGGGGACGACTTCTTCTTGGATTCTGCAACGCCACCGTCTTCAAATGCCGCAACATAAGTAGACACGAACGAAATGGCTTTGAATATTTCATTCTAATTCGGTAGCATTTTACCTCCGGTCAGTGAAGACCGTTGGACGATATAAAATATCGTACCCGTGACGGATAGTTTCAATTAAGTAACTTCCTGACAGGATTTCGCGGGTAAACCCGTTCTCTTTATTCGACCGTCCAAAGCTGACTGCGAACATAAAGAGTGAATCATTTGGATAGTAATATCCGCATGATCTGAAGCCGTCAATTCATGTTCCTGGAACAAGTGAAATTCAATTAAGAACCGCACCATCGTTGCTTTCCAGTTGTCACGAGCTTGATTCGTATAGAATCTTGCAAGTTACCTACCAAGTGCTGTTTGAGGTTAACACTAGAAGGATTTCCACTCATCACTGTGAACACTAAGGTATCACTCTGAGTGTTCTGGCAAGATCACTAAGATATTGCGTAGAGGCCTGGAACGTGTTTAAATTCAGTTAAGAATTAAACAGCTGTTGCTTTCCAGTTATCACAAGTTTGATTCTTAAAGAATCGCACAAGTCACCTACCAAGAGCTTTTTGATATTCGCTCAAGAAGGATTTCCATCTTCATTGTAAATACTTTCGTATTACTCGGATGTTCAGGCAAGATCATGAAGATTTTGCGTAGGACTCTTAAAATCTTTCTTACTTTTCACAGTGTGTGAAGAAGCAAGGAAATATGAAAGTGTGTGCTAATGAGATATTTGATGATCTCAAATGGCTCTAGACTCGATCGTGCACTTTGGGTTTTAGTGATCGGAGGCTGGAGAGGAGTGCCACCTTTTCAATACCAATTTATTCGGAGTGAATAAATCAATAGATAACGTGTTGTCTCCGTGTGATTAAAACAAATACCTTTTGAGAGATATCTGAGTTAGCTGGGATGGGTTGTGCATTGCATCACTGGGTCCATGATGTCTGTCTTCAATATCGAGAATCATTAAAATGATCTCAATAGCATATGTGTTGACCCGGTTTCTGCCTAAAGTTGTAAGGAGGGCTTCTTTCTTTACACCCTTTATCTTTACAATTCTTTTTCATTATTCAACCCCTTCAATGCTTACCAATACGTCATAACTAGCACCTTGTTGTGATTGTTCCAGTGCTAACTTAAGTACTCGGTCGACATTCAGCTACGTTCACAATCTTTCTCCATCTTTCCTAAGGACTTCTATTTCTAGCTATGGAATGTCCTTGGGAAGATTCCTCCGGTTCTAGAAGAATCATTGGACTTAACCTATCCTACCATCCTTATGTCACCACAATCTTCATCGTCGTGAAATAAATGGGTTTTGGGTAAGTATATGTCACCATGAAAATCCATTTTGCTATAGCAAATCCATTTTGCTATGGCAAATCCATTTTGCTATAGCAAATCCATTTTGCTCCCCCTTAACATATGCCACGATATTCGAAAACATTTCGCATATGTCGGGATGAGCCAGCACATTAAGTCAAACCATTTGTGATAATATCCCATATTAAATCACATTTTCTCCCCCATATTCAAAATATTAACCCAATCGATGTTTTTAATATCAATTGATTTAATGAAGTTTTAACAAAGGTTTTGGGAAGAAAAATGCGAGTCCGTTTTATCTTCATGATACCAAATGTATGAGATATGATATCGATTTGTTACATGATCACATATTCACCATATTAAGAAAGAATTAACAAGGTTGGACCTGATAGATGAGAACATCATATGATAAAATCAAATGGTTCTTGTCAGCATATGTTGGTCACCTTGTCACGTCTGAAGTCATCTCTTGACACCACATGTACAATTGGTATTGTAGTCTTGACACCAACTAGTGAACTTGGCACGTTCGGCGTCGAAGATTCTGAATGCTTGACAATTGCTCCCCCTCAATTGTTGACCCGTGTTCTATTGAAAGAGTTGTAGTCGTCGGTTGAGTAGTCGTATCGTCGAGTATGTAGATACCAATTGTAGATTGCTATGGTTGTAGAGATGATAGCTTCATAAAAACAAGACTTCTCTTGTTTTAACAAATAATTGCACTGAAACGTACATATATTTGTGTTAGACCAAGTTATAAAGTAAACTTGATCCCTTACAAGGTTTTAAAGTAAACCTTGCCCGAAAAAATTAATTCCCGTTGTTAGCCAAAGCTTTCATAAGAAATACTTGACTTTATTATGAAAACCGGGTTGCAGTCAGAAATAACTACAAGCCATTTAGGCATGTTTTATGAAATATGTACAACTTTTGTACGAACTCTATTTATGGCGCCGTGTCAATATTAATCAACATTTCTAAAGCCGTAAATATTATCGTACCAAAAGACATGCCTTTGAAAAAAAATAAAAATAAAAATATTTTTGGATTTTTATGAGTTTTTTTTTCAATTTTTATGGTTTTTATATGGTTTTATATTTTTGTATTTTGCTTTTGTGGATAAAAATATAAACAATATATACAAATGATCACCAAGGATACGGAGAATAGTTTTACCACCACTATTGTTTCGCTTCATTTGCTAGTTCCTTTAGAGTCTCAGGCGAGAAAGTTCTCATTCCTAGCTTGTCGACCAAAAATTCAATTCGAGCGCGATCTAAAGCCTTCGTGAAAATATCCGCCATTTGATACTCAGATCGGACAAATTAAAGCTCTATTACTCCATTTCCACTTGCTCCTTGATGAAGTGGTAGCGAATGTCAATATGCTTCGACCGGGAGAATTGAACATTGTTGCAGCATAAGGCAATTGCACTTTTGTTGTCGCAGTACATCGGAATCTTGTTGAAACCTAGACCATAGTCGGTTAATTACGATCTCATCCAAAGAATTTGAGCACAGCAACCGGACATAGCTATGTATTCTGCTTCCGTACTTGAAATTGCAGCGCTTTTCTGCCTTTTCGATGCCCAACTGATTAGTCGATCTCCTAGTAGTTGCAAAGTTCCACTCGTGCTACGCCTTGTATCTTGACAACCCGCGTGATCCGCATCTGCATATGCCATTAGTGCAATAGAAGAGTCCTTCGAATACCAAAGTCCCCGATTAATGGTTCCTTTAAGATATCGAAACATCCTTTTAACAGTAGTTAAGTGTAATTCAGTAGGCCTAGTTTGATACCTGGCACACATACATATAGCAAACTGAAGATCAGGTCGACTAGCTGTGATATACAGAAGAGTACCGATCATTCCACGATAAAGTGTCGGATCAACGGCAATTCTATGTGGATCTGCATCAAGCTTAGTTCGTTCCACCATTGGAGTATCCACGGGGTCGCAAGATTCCATCTTATACTTCTTAAGCGATTCAAGGGCATACTTGGATTGATTGATAAATATGCCTCTAGGACTCTGAGATATCTGAAGACCTAAGAAGAATGATACCTTGCCCATCATTGACATCAGACATGAGTGTCCCAAACTCATCCGATAAGGTTTGGGTCGAGGCTGCAAATATAATATCATCAACATATATTTGTACCATAATCATATCATCGAGTTTCACCTTGTAAACCCATTTCAAAGTGAGTAACTGCACTTGATCCGGGCATGGGACAAGTTCCCATACTTCAAGACGTATGAATTCGTTAAGTTCTTCTTGCATAGCTTCTATCCAACAGGATTGAGTAAAAGCTTGTTGCCATGTCTTAGGTTCAACTTAAGTGAGAAAAGCATCAAAGTGACAAAACATTGCACTTTCTTGTAACTGACTTCGTGTGGATACCGGACGATTAGGGTCACCAATAATAGAATCTATAGGATGATCCTTTGTCCACTTGCTGTCATGTTCACGAATCCGTGGATTGGAGTAAACTGTAGAAGGAGCTTCCTCTGAGCTGGACGACCCGACTTGATTAGGGTCGGGAATTGGTACACCAAAGAATGGAAGTTCACGCATTTGAGCGAATTCCAAATCGTGATCATCATCATCCTCTTCATCATCAATAGGTATGACATGGGTAGTTGAAACAGGTGTTGGTTGAGAATTACTTGTTAAAGGTATATCTTGACCAATTGTAGGTGTAGACGTATCTGATTGTGCTTCGGTTGCTGGAGCGACAACATCGGTTACCGGAGCTATTACCTCAGGTTCTGGAGCAACAATACTTGGAGGAGTAAAGAATTCATCAAAGAACGGTTGAAACAACGTATCCCATTCAGTCCTAGAAGGTGGTGTAAATGATGATGAAGTAGGGTTGTTTGGGACAAGACCATAGCTAATGTTACCGGGTCCTATTTCATGAAGTGCGGGTTCAGAGCTGCTTTGCTCAGAAGCCATTGCTGTCAGCTCATCAAAATCAACATTCATAGTTTCGAGGATCTTGCGAGAGTTACGGTTGTAGATTCGGTATGCCTTCTTTGCGGGGGCGTAACCAATGAAAATACCAATATCAGCCTTTGGTTGAAGTTTTCCCAAATTGTGACCATCATTATTTGGATAGCAAAGAGAACCAAATACTTGAAGATATGATAAATCTGGTACTTTTCCATGGAGAAGCTCATAAGGTGTTTTACCATGGCATTTACGAATTAGTGACCGGTTTTGGGTGTACACTGCTGTAGATACTGCTTCTACCCATAAGAACAATGGAGCCTTTGCGTAAATTAACATCGTTCGAGCAGCTTCCATAAGTGTGCGATTTCGCCTTTCAACGACACCGTTTTGTTGTGGAGTGCGAGCAACGGATGTTTCATGAGATATTCCAACTTCTTCATAATAATCACGCAAGATTTGATTCACAAATTCGGTTCCATTATCTGTACGAATGCGTCGGACAGTAGTGTTGAGACGCACTTGAATCATCTTGAGAAATCCGATGATGAATTTAGGTGCCTCATTTTTTGCTTTCAAAAATTTCATCCATGTAAACCGAGAGTAATCATCGACAATAACGAGGATGTACTTTTTGCCACTAAGACTTTCAACACGCATTGGCCCACAAAGATCCATATGCAAAAGATAAAGTTTCTCTTGGTTGGTGTCTTCCGTCTTGGGTTTGTATGATTTCTTAGTGCTTTCCCCCATTGTACACGCGGAACACAAATGATCCTTGTGAAATGATAGTTTAGGAAGACCACGAACAAGTTCGTTTTTCGCCAAGTGATTAATAGCGTCAAAGTTAAGATGAGATAACCGTCGATGCCATAACCATGACTTAGTCTTCGAAGCTTTGGAGAGAAGACATACGGGAGAAGCGGCCATCATATCTTGTAGAGACAAAGTGTAAAAATTATTCCCTCGAGTACCTTTCAATAAATCAACCCCTTCCAAATTACGAATGAAGCAGGTATGCTCTCGAAAAGCAACTTCTAGGTTTGCATCACAAAATTGTCCCACAGAAAATAAGTTGTGACCAAGAACTTCCACGTAATACACTCTTGAAATTATAACATTCCCAATATGATATTCACCGTAACCCATTATCTTTGCAATATGATCATTTCCAAATCGAACCGTACCAAGAAACTTGCTGACGAAATTTCTGAGCTGAGAGCGATCTCCGGTCAGATGCTTGGAGCAACCAGAGTCTAAATACCAGAGAACATATTGGACCACCTGTTTTTAATAACAACAGTAGACAATGCATTGGAAACTATTGGTTCCGGAGTGTTAGTAGATACAGATATAGAATTATCAGAATTGCTAACATTTTTGAGACCCTTAGATTTCCTGCGTTTTCTAATGTGAGTTTTAGCACTAACAGGTTTTACTGTTCCAACTTTCTTAGGTTTTGGATTATTCGCGGGCACTACAGTGGGAGTAGACCTATTTAAAGGGCACTTGGTTCCTACAGTAGTGTCAGTGTTCCTAGTTAAAGGACACGCTTGTGTTTTGGTAGCCTTGGTACTCCTAGTTAAAGGGCACGCTTTCTTCGCTGTAGTGGGAGTGATCCTAGTTAAAGGGCACATATTTCCTACTATAGTGAAAGTTCTACCACTGGGACGCCACATCCAACCAACTTGGGTTAACACTTTCCCAGTCGGTTTCCATTCTAATCCATTTTTCCGGGCATACATCTCATTCACATGGTCAATAAGGCAAGAATCATGACGACTAGAAAACATACATTCATTGCAATTCCAACATTTTAAATTAGAATTCACAGTAGGCTTAGAACGCTGCACAACCGCAGAGTCTTTAGGTTTAGCTACATGATTCTTTTTATTCAAAACAGAAATAACATTCCTAGGATGGGCTTCTACTTTCTTCTTCACTTGACTACTAGATGGGGGCAAGATCCTATCATTCTTCTTGTTTCTTTTAAGCTTAGATCTTTGAGCCTTAGTAGTGGTGCTTACTCCTGTAGAAAGCAACACGGGAATATTAGAAGCTGGTTTTGGTTCCGCCTTATCTTTAGTGACCAAAGTTTGAGATGGTTTAGTCTTAGGGCCCTTGTTAAGCGGTGTGACGGCTATTAGGTTCCTTTTGATTGCACTAGAGGACGCTGCTGAGACAGTGGCTACGTTATCCACAACATTCTTACCTTTTAGAGTACGAAGTGTTTCCTTTAACTCAGCCAAGACCAGATTTTTATCACAAATATGTTCCCTCAAATCAGATATTTCCACCGACTTTCGATTCAATTGTTCAATCAATGATTGATTCTGTGCAGTGGTATCAACACATGCGGGTTGTACTGAATCGAAGAGTCGTGTATTTTTCTGTTTTAAGTTATCAACTTTGGACAAAATCTTGGAAACTCGATTATCTAGATCAAGTCTAAAATTCTCAGCGGCCTCGAGTACGTTCACACAGTTAAGCTCCTTAGATTTCTCTATTTCTATTGGCAAAGAGTTAGCAACTTTGTCACTTGGCTGACGCTGTTTTGATTGTAAATTCAATCGAAAATTCTTTTCAAAATTTGCATCATCGATATTAACACCTTCTAATGACGTTTCAAAGATTTCTTGAATAAATTGTTGCTTGCATTCAAGCGAAATACAATGTGTTTGAATCTCATCAAAACGTTTTGAAAGCGATGAATATGAATCTTGAAGCTTTAAAAATTCAGCGTCAGATTCTTGACAAGTACTATCTACCACAGTATCCATGGATTCAACATTATGCACAATAGAATCATATCAACACTTGTATTCACACAGACAGTAACTATATCATGAGACATCACTTGATTCAGAAGCAGATCATTATGGCGTGAAACCCGTTCTATTTCAAGTAAACTGTTTTCATAAGCATTATCCATTTCATTGAAAACACGTCTAAATTCTTCTATTTCCAAAAACAAATCTTGATCAAGATTACTGAGACAAGCCTTAACATTGTCTACAAACGGAACAATTTCATTTTGGAACGCAGCTCTAGTGTGCTCAAAGTTCCATTCACCTTCCGTTATGGCCGAAGCCGTCGTACGTTCCAAAATGACCTTGTCAAAATCGGCTAAGTATTGGTGAACCGCATTTAAGTTAACGGACGCCTTGCTTACCGGTGGAATTAACTTTGTTAAATCCGTTTTGACAAGTGTAGGAGACGTACTAGGAAGGTTTTCATTTACAAACTTTGGGGCACAAGAACTGTCAATTCTGCTAATTCTTTTTGTAAACGAATGCGTGTCTTTTTTGAAAATTGATCTTTGTTATGTTGATCATAATCAATTGTATGGAATTTTGAAAGCATTTTAGAATGAGTTTCATCCCCAAGTGATTGTGTCTCCTCAGTACTACGAACAAAAGGTGCTTCTTTCGATTTTCCAATTATGGTCATATCATAAAGACCGAGAATATATTCCTGAGCTTGTTTTGCATAACCGGGATTAGGTGGTAAATCTTGAAGACGCTTAAGTTCGAGTTCTTTAAATGATTTAGTTAAAAGATGAACCTTTTCTGTGGAAGCGTATTGTTTTAAAAGCTGTTGTTCTTTGAATTTAAGAAGTTTGGTAGCATTAATTTCTGATTCAACCTTTTTAGACTCGAGAGTTTCGAAATCCATTTTAAGTTTCTGAAAATCATTAACAACCGACTCCTTTTCTTTTAATTCATTAGAAAGATTGGCTTTTAATGATTCTATTTCTTTCAAGTGTTCAATCTTTTCAAAACGAAATTGGTCAAATTCAGAACATGTTATTTTCTCTTCTTGAGGGACCATTTCAAAAGTTTTGACCTTTTCTTTATGCAACGCAAGCTCAGCAGTTAGGGTGGAATTCGTATCTACGGATTGTCTGAGGGCCATATGCATTTGATCGATAATATGTTTAGGCACCATGACCAAATCATGTTGAGCATAAGATTCCATACCCGTCGTAGCATTTGGTTGAGGTTCACTCAAATGTGTAGAATTGGGTACCACATCATTTGAGTTACTAGTTCCCGAATGCTGTTCGAGGTTGTCATTTTCATGCCCAACTTGATGTTGGTTATCATCAATATTATTAGATGTGGTTGGTACCTCACTGATGACATCAGAACCGTAGTGAGAGAGATTAGCAACGAGAGCAGCTTGGGCAGAGTGAATGTCATCACAATCCGAATCGTATGCATCAAGATCATCCGGTTGATAAGCTGCATTAGAAGTGGAGACAACTGCAATGCCTTCAGTATCTGCTGCCCCTGGGTCTGCAAGAAATGCTAACTCCTCTGAATCCAAAATCTTCCCCTTAGACTGAGCATCAACCAAATACATCTTCTCACGAAACCATGCATCATCCCTTCTCCTTTTTGGCTGAGTGCATTCCCTAGCCATATGACCTTGTCCTCGGCAATTGTAGCAAGTCACAACCTTCTTAGGACCAATAGGACTCCCATTTCCACTAGCTTGAGAATTCACAGCTTGATTGTTCCCAGTCCTTGTAGGAGGTCCATATGAATTTTGCCTTCCCTGAATAGGTTGCACCGTCACTTGACCATCTTGAACAGTGGCTTGTTGTCGAGGATTGGATGAGGTGCGGAGCTGATTGTTTGTTGGTGGGAATCCTCTAGTTGCAACAAGTTTTGACAAGTAGGCTGTGAGATGGTTTAGAACATTAGCTGGCGTGTCATTTGGAGTAAAGACCGGTGCTTGGATTGGTGTAAGTTCATTAGAGTAGAAAGCTTGTGCTGGTTGTGCTTCAATTGGAAAATATCCTTGCTGAGGAGTATAGCCCATTGGAGAAGTGTTGGCTTGTGATGGTGATGTTTGATATGGTGGTTGCTGTTGAAAAGATTGTTGATGAACACTTTGTTGATATTCTTGCTGTGGCATCATTGGTGGTTGATAAGATGGTTGTTGTGGTTGTTGATAGATGTGTGGTGGTGGCTGCTGCAAGTTTGATGGTTGTCGATAAGTATAAGCCATGTTTTTTTGAGAAGCATACATTGCAAGTGGATCATGAACTTGAGGTGTAGACAACCGAGCCTCGATCACATGGCATTCGTGTTGTTGAAGAAAAGCTTGAAGTTGATCCACATTGGTGTTATGCAAGTCCTTAGCCAATTTAACATCAGTCACGTATTTTTTCCATTCTGGAGGAAGAGTGTTCAAATACTTGGTGTTCAATTGAAAGGTAGGGATTGCCATGCCATAGATATTAAGCTCATTCAACAATAGGGTAAATCTCAGATAGTAATCATTGAGAGTCTCCCCTGGCACATAGGCAAACTTATCAAAAGTATCATAAAGCTTACACTCTCGTTCTTGTTTAGTTAACGAGGTGCCTTGCATTAGAACCCGAATTCTATCCCATAACTCTTTGGCAACTTTATGTTTGCTGACGAGTTTGTAGACATCTGGAGGAAGGGCTTGGAGAATGATGTTTGTAGCATACTTATCACATTTATCTTGAATCTTCATATCTCCAGTCAACTCACCCGTTGTGCGAGGACGAGTAGTCGTACCTTCCGTCACTGTACCATAATCTAATGGTCCATTGAGCACCGATGCCCAAATTAGATGTCCATTCTCCTTGTTCAACATATAAAGTTCCATTCGGGAAGCCCATTCCTCATACATAGTCTTCACCAACATTGGTGGACGATTATCCGTACCCGAGAGGATGGACTTATCCATAAGAGATGTGTACTCCATTTCAATAAGTTAAGATTTACAAAGTTGATCGAACAATGAAATAAGGTTAAGTGTTTTTGTGTTGAAGTCAAGAAACAATGTTAAAATCCCCTAAAAATGTTCTCGATAAACCAAAAATTCCAAGACAAAATTACACACGATCGAAATTTTTTATGGAATAATTTTTGGATTGTCGCAATGTCTAGATCGGAATGCCAGATCGGAATGTCAGATCGGAATGTCTAGATCGCAAAGCAAGGCTGTCGAAATGTTCAGATCGCAAAGTCCTATCGGAATGTTCAGATCGCAAAAGTCCTATCGGAATGTTCAGATCGCAAAGCAAAGCTGTCGAAATGTTCAAATCGCAAAGTTCTATTGGAATGCTCTGATCGCAATGTGCTGTCGGAATGATTCAGATCGGAATGAAGCTGATAAAATTTGGGCAGAGTAACGACTTAACCACTTCCTTATAACCGTCGGAATCCCAGATCGCAATGAACGATCGGAATGTCCAGATCGGAATAAGTATTGAAATCCTCAGTATCGCAATGTGGAACCAAACACTTTCCGATGGTGATGGTTATTGCGATGGAAGCCCACTTTCACTTGTGCTTTCCGATGGAGATTTCTGCTTGAATTTCGGAAAGATGAACACAATACCTTTTTGCACTTTTGATCCAAGAAAGATTGTGTTTTACCCAAAACCAAGATACCAAAAACACTATAACATGAATCACTACGTTATACTACTTGAAATCACGATCAAACACAAAATGTTTTTTGATGATTCGGCAAAATGAACTCAAAAAGCCACGAAATGCTTATAAGAACATATGCAACACTAAAAACAAACCTTTATTTCATCCCAAGCTCTTGATACCATTTGTATGAAATGTAAATCTATGCTTATGTTTTTAGAGAGAGAAAGAGGTAGAGAGATGGTAGATTTCACACTTTAGAGAGAGAAAGTTAAAAGGAACTATGTGTAAATTATGAAACCACACACCCTCTCCAACTAAGGAGAGGGTTTATATACCCAAGCCCATGAGATGGGCTTGGGTTTACATTAGGCCGCCGGCCCATACAATCCATGGGCTCGGTTTTGGGCTTTGTTTAATAAATGTAAATAACTAAACTACGAGCTATAACATAGACTATTGTTGGAGTGACCGATCCTTTCTAATACGTAAAACGTATTTCCAACACGTTCTATCATTTCTTGGTACGAATTGTTAACTTTTGTCACGATGGTCAAAATGTTTTCATATTATTTTTTGTCACGATGGTCAAAATTTTTTAGTCACTGTTTTTATCCACTTCATTGTCACAAGATAGTCCACGTTTCATTTCTTTCATGGTCAAAGTCACCTCAGTTATGGTATTGTTTCTGGGTTTCTTTATTCTTTTTATGCATATAGATAAGATCCAGAAAACACAGATCTATTTTCATTGGGAAAAAGGACAAAAGATAACAGCTCCATTTTTTTCGGAAAACCATGAACTGGGTCAAAACCCTTTTCTGATGGGGATTCCGATGGGGACTCCAATTATGCTTATACCGATGGTTATTCGGATGGTTATTCTGATGGCTATTCTGATAGCTATTCTGATGAGGTGTTTGATTTATTCCGATGGAGACTTAAAACCATTCCGATGATGACTACAAAACATCCCGATGGATACTACAAAACATTCCGATGGTGCATTATTTTTTCTGAAAACATTGCTTTGACTCAAACACAAAACATTCCGATGCAAATAATACCAGCCTTAGTTTGACCTCAACTAAAACATTTCACCAACTCAGCCGAGTCAACTCGGTCATTACCGCGTTGACTCAGGTGACTCAACACTGGACCATACTCAACTTTCCACCTTATACCTCCACAACAACAATCTACACTAATCTAATCCCATCCTCTCCTGAACCCCCATCATATCTAGACTCGAACACTCAAACAAATATCCATAGAATGATCTCAGATTTAGTTTCGGTTACATCTTTTAAAGATGAGTCAAGATCTTAATTGATCTATCCAACTCGAAACTGCATGCATCATAGATCTACTGTTTGGTTTTACCTAATCTTAATATACGAAAATCAAGAAAGATTAATAACAATAATGTTACTAATCAACTCTTTATTTCAATTTGACACACAAAACGGTAATCAAACAAAGATACCTACCCGAGATCCCGTAGAGATCTAGACCACATATTTCTTGGGTTCTTCAAATGTTAGATGCATCGAGTATCATCACAGGGTATATGATTGATTTCGTTTTTTTAATGCAACGAACACAGGGGTCTTGTTGTGTATGATATTTATGAGACTATGACATGAATGTAGTTTGAGATTAATGGGATTCCTTTCTCGTTTGATGGAAGAAGATATGTGTCATATTGATAGGTGAAGGTTGAAAGAATTATGAGATGGAGATGAAGTTTGGATTTTGGTTATGGTTGTTAAATTTAGATGGATGAGATTGATCTTGGACGGAGGTTACTAGGTGAAAAAAAACGGCTGTGAGATATCAAGAGATTAGGTTTGGGTGGTTATGACCTAATCTTGAGGGTTTGGTATTTATATTCCATATGGAAACATGTAGGATCGAGACATTGTCTTTGTTGGTGGACTGGGATATACTATAACAATCATGGGTCAAGTCATGCGTATAATTGATGGACCAGGAACCATAAATGGGCTGCATAAAATTGTTTTCACAATTCTAAATGGCTCGCAAGTCCTTTTTGACTTTTGGTATGAATTGGGTCAACAAAACTTCTAAACTCAGTTGAGAATTTTTCGAAATTTTGGTATGAAATTTTGGCTTATGATTTGTTATAACAAAGTATAAAATTTTTGGTTATAAGTTTATCTAAATTTTGTACTAGTTTTTTATAAACTTTGTGTTAAAAGATTCAACTTATACAAATTTTTTTTATGAAAGTCATTTTTTACTCCAGAATGACAACATGACGAGACAAAAAGTGACGAGACAAAAGTGACAAGATTTGAAGACAAATATCGTGACAAAGTGACAAAATTTATTTGACGAGACCAAGAAAAATGGCTATATTTTTAGTGTCTACGGATTTTGTGATCGGGTATTCTTATTTGAAGTTGAAGACGGAGTTTTCGAAGGCGTACACTTATTTTATCATTGAAAGATAACTTGTTCGTGCTTAATCTTAGAATGAAGACTTGTTTATCTGGTTTCCGGGTTCGGGGTGGATGGTTGATGACTCGGATAACTATCACTTAAAGGGGTTACATTGTTGTACTCAGTGTCACGCGCTTAGTCGACGTGGATAATTTCAAGAGGTGTTGTGCCTATAGACTTCTTCAGTGATGCATTGGGTACTTAGAGATTTCTCCACCGTTTTTCATTCAACAATTGTGCAAGCTTAAGTTACAAGATCGAAGGACTCTTATTCAGTTTCACGTTTGATGTATCTGGTTCATTCAATCAGTGGTCACTTCAAATTTCTTTCACGTGGGTTGGTAAAGATAGCCGTGGAGAGTTTATGAGAAAAGATTTTCGATCAACGGCTGATTCTCACAAAATATATAATTCAGCTTATTTATTATTCTCACGAGTTTTCAGGTACATGTGCGTACGATTTATTGATGGTTCCGAGTTTCGAAACCATCAAGGGGGAAGAAGAAGACACATTGAACGCACAACGAGTACACATGATGAACTTCATACCTTCTTTTGATTTGAAGACATTCCGGGATGACATTTATCATAGCCGCAGAGAAAATCAGTGTTTTAACTCGTGGCGTTATCAATCTCTAAACGGTACACTACTGATTCGATGTTTAATTGTTTGGTTGTTGCAATTATTCATCATCATTATCCTATATGCACTCCCGGGACTTAATTGACTCTGGTGCATCTCCGGAAGAAGATATGTGCATTTCCGGGACTTAATTGACTCTGGTGTTACGATGTCAACTTCATGGATGGGATAAAGTGTCCACTTTAGTATTTGAGCTTCATAATTGGGATTGATTTACTTTCTTCAATTATGTGGGGGAAGAAATGTCTTGATTCTTTCTGGTATGCATAACTTGAACTCTCAGGGGGAAGAAAAATTCAGAAGAATTATTCAAGCGTGAGAAGAGAAGTTGTTGATCTACTTGGTGTGCCCCAAACTTTCAATCCCTCTTAGCAACATTATCATGTTATATGATGGGATTTGCTTGTAAGATTCCGTTGTGCGCTTAATCATTCTAAGCTTTATTAAAAGCTTTGAAGTTGCTTACGAGGATTTTCAGTTTAGGGGGAAGCTATTTAAAAGCTTCTACATCAAGTTTATGTGGCATGAATTAGAGGGAAGTTAATTCAGAAGCTTCTCCTTAACTAGAAGTATATGGATTACTTAGCTCGTGCCGTTACAGTATTTATACTACAAGTTACTTTAAAGATGAGTCGTTTTGAAGTCAAAGGCCTCAGAAGACATCATCAGCATTGGACGCTTCATGAAAGCTCTTGTTCTTATCATTATGTACTTGTTAGGAAAAATATTGTAAGGAATTCTACACGTCGTCCCATGGGGGAAGATTGTTGGAAATTCACTTTATGTGACGACATTTAAGAATTCCCATTAGTTATCATAGTCACACACGCTTAGACTAGACTAGGTTCAATGTATAGTTAAGTGTATGGTGTGTGACTATATATACCCCTCCTAGGCTTCCAAGGAGGGGTGTTGCTTGGGTTTTCATTTCCTACTTTTAGTACATTTTCTATTTTCACACACTCAACCTCTCTTCTCTCTCTCTCAACAATGGCTACCACCACCATCTACCACCATGTTAGACCACCGAATCTATAATAGCAAATCCTTAAATCACACGTGGGAAACAAAAGCTTTAATTTACTGAGTGATTTTGTGATGTGGTAAAATTAGGGTTTGAGGGACAAATAGTTGGTGTCTGGTTATTTTTGTTTTAGAGGTAAGAGATGATGGAAATTGGAAGTATCGAAAAATAGGTGTATGTGTGGTAATGAGTAAATGGTAAATTAACTAAATAAGTATAAACTTATTCGTTATTGTCACTAGTCAAAGTTAATGGGTAATAAGGCCCATTATTTACTCCTTTCGTTGGTTACTTAGCAAGAAGAATGAGCTTATAGCCCATTAACCTCAATCCATCCAAATGATAAGTGAAATGGGCTTTGATTGGGCTATTAGGTACACAATGAAAAGTTAAAATCCATATTGGGCTTTTGAGCCCAATAACCAAGAGTGGGGCCCACATAGTCCAAGTAATCTTCAATTAAGTTAAATCCACTAATACACGACCTTGTCTTTGGCTTCTCGATCTTTTTCTTCAATCTCGTGCCGTTTTCACCGGTTTTCGTAAACTTGGTACCTACACGCACGAAACAAACAAAACATGCATATACAAGGTCTTTTTAATACATTTCATGCATTTATTGTCCATTTTAAGATACAAATGATATGAGTAAAATCACTCATATCAAACTCCCCCTTGCTAAGCAATTGCCGTGTCCTCACGCAATGATAAAATAAAACACTAACTACACCATTATTCAACTTTTGACTTTTTATTTGCAAAGACATAATGTATTGCTTTCATTATTTGAAAAATAACTTTTAGGATCATAAAACTCAAATAGATTTATCGTCCCCGACTTTTCACTTTTCCATGCCAAGTGCAAAAACAAGATCATTGTCAATCATAAGCCCCAAAATTAAACCAACTCATACAAGTAATTTGTGTTAAACTCAATCTCCTATTATTCCTAATTGTATCTCTAGATTTTATTTGTCATTCACCCAAAGGCTCATTTGACTTTATTTTGATATTTATTAGTCCAAAAATGAAGGCAAGAACGGTGTAAACTCAACACTCAAAACCTAACCTCGACTTCAAAAACCGTTGTCACTAAAGTAAGCCCACATCAAGGATAACTTAACACGATTTGAGGGATAAATCCCCGGACCCAAAATTTGGCTAATATGGATACTTAAAAGCAACAAATAAAACCTCCAAAGTCAATTATGACCTTATTAAATGGAGTTAGCAACAATCACATCATAACACCTCGTGGCTCTTTAAGATGCAATTGTGCTCCTTATTTAAAATCCACACCCGAAGGCTCCTTGGACAAAAATAAGGGAATTGACATTCACCATCCCACCTTATGGCTCATGATGATGAAGCAATTTTTATTCAACACGTCCCCTTGCCATACACCCTAAGGCTCTAATGACAAGGTTAGTGCTACATGACTCCCACCCGAAGGCTCCTAGAGAACATGTTCTTATTTATTCTTCTTATTAATATGATATATATAGTAAGCCAAATTTCCGCAATCCCATGATCAAAATTCCATGACGCTGACACTCTTAATGTGTTCTCACTTTAATTACAAGGGAAGAAAAAGAAGGAGTTGCGAGTTAAGATATTAAGCCTAAACCGCTAAAAACTTCATTTATTAAGCAATTATTATTCAAGTGTGGAAAGTAAATACGAGGAGATTAAATCAAACACAAAAATACTTGCACAAAGAAGAATTAACCTTGGAAACTTATGCAAAAACTTTATCATCTCTTGTTCTCCATATTGAAAAATTTCAAAAATGTGAAATCAATGGATACTTAGCCTATTAAATCAAAGTTTTAGATTTTCAAGTCATCTATAGGATCTTGCATCTTCTTATACTTTTTTAAGTTTTATAATTTGCGTTTTAAAGTTCCCTTGATAAACGACTTTCTAGGATCAATTATAGGAACTTGCGAAAAGTTCTTGTTCTTAACCCGTATGAATTAAGACTTTCGCGTTTTAAAGCTCCCTATATAAAAGCCTAGCAAAACTTAATTTAAACACGTTAAGGAAAAGCTAAGGTAAAAACCGAATCGAGTCAAAAACTATTTTTATTTTCACCAACGGAAAGCCGACATTTGTGTCAAAAGCACTTATATTCTTTATTAAAACTTAAAAATAACACTAAAAATTTAAATTTTTTATGAAAAACGAGAAAAACGATTACGTTTGGACACGACAAAAGCAATAGCAAGCGATTATATCGATTGACTCCCCATGCTAAAACCAAACATTGTCCTCAATGTTTCTTAGCTCAAGAGTAACACCCCTTGCTAAAACACGAAGAGTCTAATGCAAAATCCTAACATGGAAAGAGCACGCAAATCTATAAGCTGTTTATTAATTATGCCTCAAGATAAAACGTTAGTCGATAAAAATCAAGGGATAAAGAGTGTGCCCCTTTTGGCAATCAAAGATTGGAAGATCAAGTGAACCGGCAAAAACCGAACACGAGAGTCTTTAATAATTAGGGTCATACCTAAGATTCACAACACAACAAAACACGAGCACGAGATTGAAAGATCAAGCCTTATTAGTGTTAGAAAATAGAAAGAAGATAGAATGTATGGGACTCCCCCACAAGGCACCTCGTTTTTGTTCACCGAGTCATGAGCTCGACTCGATCCCCGCATTCATTGGTCCTTAGGGAAAGTGGTGAAAACCGGCATAATGGAATTGAATCCAACATGAAGCACGATGCCGGGGTCAAATATTACATCCTCGTTGTCGGATGAAAAACGAAAGGATGAAACTCTAACACAAATCTCTAAAAAGAGATGGTGGTCACAAATCACGATATGGATGTAGCATGCTCCCCGAGACAAACTCGCACCAAGATGATCGAAAAGTCTTTCAATTATTGCATCGGTGAAAGGCTGAGATTTCTCTAAATCAACGATTCCGGGGTCGAATAACTCGTCCTCGGTGGAGAAAGGAATAGACAACACGGTGTCGTCCCCCCATGCTAATCCAAAATCATATAAAGCACATGGTAATGCTGGTATAAAGGTCTCAACCATAGTTGTATCAACTTGCATGACTTTGTTGACCTTATCACTCTTAGGAATGTGAACAAAGGGGTCATGATACTCAAAATGAGTCGCATGAAAAACCCGCACATTAAGATCAAATCGAGTGGGAAGGATAATTGGAGCAAAGGTAATTTCTCCCTCCGGGTCAACATTATCATCATCATAAATCGGGTGATCAAACCAAAAATTTTCATCACAATCATTAGACTCTTCCTCAAATTCCGAAGGAGTGTCTATGGAAAGTAACTTATCAAACTCCTTAATGAAGAGCTCATCATCACAAAGGTTGTGAGATGTAGGAGGTATGATGCTCTCAAAATCCTCTTGAAACAATGGGTTATTGTTCATTGTAGCTTCAAAGAGAGGATTTGAGCAAGTCACTAAAGTGTCATCAATCTTGTCATCACACTTGGATACAAGATCATCATTCTCATTAGAAGGAAATTTATCGGATAATTCCTCAAGAATGGTAGGTAAAACATGAGAAAAACGCTTGATTTCAAAATCGGTAGCGTCTTCACTTCCTCGTGGAAGTGGATCAACAAGTTCATCGGCGAACTTATCAAATGAATAATCACTAACCTCACTCGGTGTGAAGTTAGGAATCAAAGGCTTTTCAACGGAAGATTGTGCCTTAGGAACATCAATATGGTCCATCGAAGAGAGTGAAAATGAGTCCATTTTCAAAGATTGTTCAATTAAAGCAATATCTCTCTCGGGATCAAAATTCTCACTATTAAACTCACTAGCATCAAATTATGCACTAAGGTATTCATCAATTTCCTTTTCAATCTTAGAACTTTCATCCTCGTGTGGAGTGAGTGGAGATGAGGTAAGATTACAACATGATTCAACTAAACAAGCATCTTCCTTTGAATTTAACTTTTCTTTATCACAAAATGAGGTTTCCAAAATTGGCAAATCACCATTGTACAAGAGAGATTCCTTGTTTGTGTCACTTTCAATAGGTTTATCAAGTTTCACACTTTCCACTTTCTTAGAAACCAATCTTGGAATTTTTTCCGGTTTGAAAATCATATGTTTATCCCTATACCACAATTTAATCTCCTTTTTCCCCATATCAACTACAACATCAGCCGTATACAAAAATGGTCGTCCTAAAATGATAGGCACATGAGGATTTGGCTCATAATCAATGATTGCAAAATCGGCTAGGTAAATGAACTCCCCCACTTTAACAAGGACATTTTCCGCTATACCAACCGGACGGGTGGTGGTACCATTAGCAAGTTCAATGATCATTCGAGTGGGCATAAGTCGCAAAAAGTCAAGAGTTTTCCAAATGGCTAAGGGCATTATGTTAATACTAGCTCCTAGATCGGCTAGAGCTTTGTATTCCCCAAGCTCATCAAAAACACAAGGTATCAAGAATTGACCCGGATCATTATGTTTCTTAGGAATGAAATCAAAGAAATCCGAGGTACTAATCACATTTAAAGTAGCCTTGGTGACTTTAAGAAAACTTTCTTTAGGTGGAACATAAATTTTCTCAATCACTCTTTCTTTATTATCATCATCATAAATGGTGATAGCCTTAAGCTCTCCCCTCGGGTTAGGAATGGTATTACTAGGTAAGCAACCCGAAGAAGAGGATGGTTTGGACATAAATGATTCAAACATCGAAAGCAATTTGTTTTGATTTTGTTCCATACTTTGTTGCAAACGATTTTGACTTTGCTCTAATATTTGTTCAATTCTTTGTTGGTTAAGCTCAATCTTGTTATTTTTCCCCTTAAGCGTATTTTGAAACTCATTCTTTAAAGTTGCCATTTGTCCTTGAATGTTATTTTGAAAAGCTTTCAAATTTGCCTCATTCGTTTTAATGTAGCTTGACAAATCATTTTGATTATTGCTTTGAAAACCTTGATTGTTTTGATTAGCATTAAACCTATTTCCTTGATTATAATTCCCTTGGTTACCACGGTTAAAATTATTCCCATTGTTTCCATTGTTGTACCTATTTTGAACAGGTGGAAAACCCGATGGAGCAACATGATTTTGACGAGGAACTTGACCGTTGGAGCCATAAGTTCCCGTCGCAGCAAAAGCACTAGCTTGATCAAACCCTGTGGTTAAACAAGCATAATTAGGATGTGCTCCACCACATGATACACAAACATTCTCAACCATATTAATCGATCCATGAGGATTCTTCCTAAGCTCATTCAAAATCATGTCAATCTTAGAGTCCAATCTAGTAATCTCGAGATTAAATGAATTCACATTGGAAACACCCGGTGTGTTTCGTTAATATTGTGCTCTAGACTTATTCTCAATTATACACCACGCGTCTCTCGGAGTTTTTCTTAAAAGATTACCACCCGCGGCGACATTTAAAGAATCTTGTTCAATCATATTAAGCCCGTTATAAAAAGTATTGATTTGATGCAATTCCGAGAAACCGTGGTGTGGACATTGTCTCAACAAATCTTTAAATCTTTCCCAAGCAACCCCAAACGATTCATGCACTTTTTGTTCAAATCTAGTGATCTCGTTCTTAAAGTGTGTTGTCTTGGATGGTGGAAAGAAATAATTCATTAACTTAGATACTAAATCATCCCATGTTAAGATCGAACCCGGTGGTTCTTTCTCATACCAAATCTTAGCACTTACCCTCGAGCGAGTACGGAAAAATCATGAGCTTAATTGCGTCATTCGGCACATCTTTAAACTTGAGAGTCGAGGTAATTCGAAGAAAATTCCGAATGTGAGAATGCGGGTTATCGGTCTCATTGCCACGAAATTGGTCGGCACGAATGAGCGATAAAAGACCCGTCTTAATCTCATAATGATCTGCCAAAATAGCCGGCACAACGATTGCTTCCCCATACCCTTCGGTGGGTGCACGGAGCAATTCCTCCATTGTTCGGTTATCGACCATCTCTACAACAATAGGTGGAAGCTCGGGTTCCACTATTCGTTGTTGACGATTTCTATTTCTACGAGGAATATTTTCAAGCCTATTAAAATCAATCACAAGTCTAGAAGAACGTAATTGCATACACTACAATGACAAGAATTTAGAGGATTGAAGAAAAGAAATTAGACAAGAAGAAGATTATTTTTGGTATTTTTATTTGGTATTGCTCAATCGAAAATGATCGATAAAAAACAAGGATAAAACTCACGTTGGGTGAGTGTGGTATAGTTTTTTTTGTTGCGACTTGTGGGCAGTAGGAGTGGGCACTCGCGCGCGAGTTGGATTACTCATGAGTGACTTTGAGTCCACTCCCTTCAGCCTTACAAATTTCATTCAAATTTTTGGAACTTTCAAAATTCAAACAATTATTTAAAGAGCATTACCTGCTATCAAATCATTTTATTTATCCTCTTACATATATAATTATATAATATTTATTTTTCCACTTATTATTTCTTCAGATTGTTACCGTCATTTCTATCACATGTCAGGATCCAATCTGTAGAAAGATTTGTAGAATATTTTGTAGGAAGAAATAGCATTTTTTTAAAATTTACAATGTTTTAAGAGATGATGAGACTGCATTTATACGTAGTCTTATCGTCCAAATCGGGCTTAAAATGCTTAACAATATCATAAAATACCCTAAAATATGCTTGTGTTTGTTCACTGTGTATTTTAGGTACGGATATTATGAATTCAACAAAAGATCAAAGGAATCAAGCAAAAACGAACACGGAAAACAAAGTCGCACAAAGAACCGGACCCGAGCATTGATTTTCCACAAAAGTCCTTGAAGTTTGAAGATTTGTCAAGAATGGCCCCTCAACTATTGAAGACTTATCACTTTTGGCCCTTGTAAAACTTTAAATTACAAGATTAGTCCATTAAGCTTCAAGAAGTGTCATTATTAGCCTTAAAGATTGACAATATGACAAGAAAGGCCCTTGATAAAAGTTTTGCAAGTTGTGGTGCCAAAAATGACAATGTGTCCAAAGATATAACAAAGGGAAAAGCTGTTGGTCATGCTAAGACTTTATTTGCATAAGTCTGAATACTTGGAGGGCTACTTTTGCCAAAGTTATAACCCAAACCCACCAAATAACCCATTAACCCGACCATACCCTGTCCATTACCCAACTAAACCCAACCCACTATCCCAAACCCGGTCCAATACCCCTTACACGTCACCCACCCCACTAATATTAACCCCCTTTTTAAATCGGGTTTAATAATATATATTTTAGGGGGAAACAATTACTGTAACAATTAATCTCCAAATTCCCAGCGTATGAACACCATCAACCCTAATTTGGGTTAAACCTAATCTCCCAAGATCAATCCAAACCCTCGTCCAAAATCATCATTAACCCTAACCTAAACTTACCCCAACTCCCAAAAACCCATCACTCTCACCATGGACCCCTCCCCACATGACCTCTACACCCTCCTTCACCTCAAGACAAAAAGATGGTAGCAAATCAACGAACAAAGGCTTTATCTTGTTCCGAAAGTCTTGTTGAACGGTTCTGATGCATCTACAACAGCTATCAACCAACTGGCATTTCACATGGGCTTTTGACCATAAATTTTTGAAAACATCACCAAGGGCACATTCGGGAATGAAGCTGCTAGGGTTTTCTTTTTCTTATTTCTTCTAGAATAATCAATATTAGTATAAGTATAGGGTGCATGTACCCATACTTCTTTTGTTCCAGCTATTTTATAAAATCTCTTAAATTAATGAAAGTTTGGTTTTTGATTTTTATGAACTATGCTGTGTTCTAATTAGTGCTTTCTTAGTGTAATGACTTAAATTTTCGTGTATTGATAGTTATACTCTTATCAAGTAAACTCTTGTCCCGGAATTATTTTGCAAAAGTTTGGTTGAGATCCGGCTTATAAAGGTTGTGGACTTGTTTGATTGACACCAAACAACCTAACATTAGCTTGTATAAGCTGTTCTTATCCTTGTTATTTCAAAAGTTGGAGTTTTGTTGGAAAAATCTTCTTTTAGTTTGAAAATGAAAAGATAGACTTAATTTGCCTCTTGTTTTAATCTTACAGTTCAAAAGCCCTTACCAAAATCTTATTGATACAGCTTTTGGTCAAGGGGTTTTGAGCTTGTACCCTCTCCCTTTTTTCTTAGCAGGTTCAACAAGGAAGATATCTACCTTACTCCATTACCTTGAGGTTGAGACTGTTGTAGTCTACCTCTTGGTACACCTTGCATAAACAGCCCTCCAAAGTTCAAACACCACCTAGCTTGTATCCTCTCCCTTTTTTCTTAGCAGGTTCAACAAGGAAGATATCCACCTTACTCCATTACCTTGAGGTTGAGACTGTTGTAGTCTGCCTCTTGGTACACCTTGCATAAACAACCCTCCAAATTTCAAACACCACCTAGTTTTTCTAAATAAGAGATGGCATCAGCCATGGTGGGGCCTGGATGTGGGCCCCACAAGGTAATCTAGGGCTTGAACCCTCTTATTTAGTTGAAATTTGTGATTTTTTAATTTGGTGGAAAATCTGTTTAAGTGCTAGTTTAGTATTTTGTTTATGTTTATTTATTGGTTAGATGCATGTTCAAGTAATTTAGAATCAATTTGGAAGTGTTTTGTTAAGAAATTATTTGTAAAATTTTCTGTCAGCAAGTAAGGGGGTGTTTGGCTCTATGTTTGTTAGACTATGGGTGACACACAAAGTGAACAAGTGTAGTAGAAGCATGCTCAAGTAGTTTGATTTAGTTGATATTTGAAGTGTATTTGCTTTTGGAAGAAAGAGTGTGGTATTTGGAAGTTTTACCATAAAATCTGCCATATAGACCAACAATAGGTTATTTTAGAGTTATTTTTGTGTTTTGTATGCTGAAATCTAGGTGAAAGTTAGTTAGTATGTGCTAATCTAGGGTTGTATGTCAGTTGTTGGTAGTTTGGGTGGCTAGAAGTCAAGTTCTTGTGCATGAAATTCCATCAAAGTGCACTTTTCATCAGCAAAGTGCACATTCTCATAGCAATAGGATATTTGAGGGCAGTGGGAGCTTAGTACTTAGTATTGAGGCTTGAGACTTGTCCCACATCTAGAGTTAGGTTTGTGCTAGGTTGTGCATTATCTGGATTTATAGGCTTCATAGGCTTTGGTGGCTCTAAATCACCTGAGAAACTCACTGCTTGCTCAAAAACCATCAGACCTCCCCCCTCATTTTGTCATAACAGTGAATGAAATTGGTTGATTTGGTGTAATTTAGTGTTTGTTTTGGTGTGTTTTATATTCCATTGACTCCCCACAACCCAACTGGTTGTAGGGTGCCACTTGTTCCATAAAACACCAAGAAACAACCTCAAAAGAGCCATTTTTTGCTTTACCTTGCTTACATCATCACACAATCTAAATTTCATCTTTTTGTTTACGTTTTGCAAAATAAGGCTAAAAATGGCCAAATTTTAAATTCTTTTCTTGTTTTTCATAAGTGTTTAAGACACAAATGTAGGTTTTCCGATGGTGAGAATAAGAGTAATTTTTTACTCGACCGTGAGTGTTGAGCACTTAGCTTCGATTCCTTAACTATTTTAGGCTAAGTCTCTTAAATGAGGACGAGAAATGATAGAGTTAATTATAAGTTACTATGCTAAACGTATAGTACTCGTATTCTTCCAAAAACTAATGTGTTTTAATTATTTGCTTATTCTCCCCACGCTTTTGTTTAAATAAATTCAATAAATAAGGTCGTACAGTTTATACGATACGTTAGCTTCTAGCCCAAGATCGTTTAAAAGTTACTTGTAATTAAATAAAGTACATAGCCAAGGCATAACTTATTGAAACGGGACGCGAATATTGGCGAATCCAAAAAGGCCCTAACAAGGCATGCAGATTACCTTTTGTTGCTAAAGATCCAAAGATGATGTGAAGAATCATTAATCTAAATCTAAATGAAGGATCAAGACACACGCCGAAAAGAAATACTCCCAAAAAGGCTGCGAAAAAGTCTATCAAAAAGGCCCTAACAAGGCATGAGGATAAATCAATCCAAGTCCTATAAGGAGGCGAATCGTTGTATATCAAAATCCTAAATAAAGAAGAGGATAAATGAAGAAGTCGTGGTCAAAAGTTGAAGCATCTCGTATCAAGTTTAAGATGTATACCAAAAATGAAGAGAAGACCACAATTTCAAGATCGTCTCTCAAGATTTGAAGTTCGAAACACATGTCAAATATTGGTCCGAGAAAGATCTGAAATCGTGAAACGAGTTATGCCAAGATATGAACTTTAAATGATTAGAAGAAACGTTTTAAAAGATCGTGTCCTTTAGCTACTTATTAAATAAACCGTCCTACTTTATTTTCGACTTAAATAAATATCAAAATAAGTCAAAAATGTATCCTCGTGATCATTAAGACAAAATAAAATATAACAGATACCAATTAGGAATAAGGGAGTCTAAGTACATGATTAACGCATATGAGTAGTGTTAGCATTACTAACTTGTAATAACAATGATATTGTTTCACGCTTAGCATGGAATTAGGTGAAAATTGAGGATGACGAACTTATCTCTATGAGGCATTCACGTGTTCTTATTCTTTGACCCTAAAAGTCACGTTCTCGTAATGAAAACAATACATTATGTCTAAAACACATGTAGTAGTTAATTTAAATTTACGTTTCAATAAAATTGTCATTAAAATGAATTTTGGAAGTGCTATGATACTTAATTTTAGCATTGCGTGAGGGCACAACAATGGTTTAGTATGGGGGAGTGATGAGACTGCATTTATACGTAGTCTCGTCGTCTAAATCAGGCTTAAAATGCTTAAAAATCTCATAAAATACCCTAAAATATGCTTGTGTTTGTTCATTGTGTATTTTAGGCACATATATTATGAATTCAACAAAAGATCAAAGGAATCAAGCAAAAACGAATACGGGAAACGAAGCCGCACAAAGAACCGGACCCGAGCATTGATTTTCCACAAAAGTCCTTGAAGTTTGAAGATTTGTCAAGAACGGTCCCTCAACTATTGAAGACTTGTCACTTTTGGCCCTTGTAAAACTTTAAATTACAAGATAGGTCCATTAAGTTTCAAGAAGTGTCATTATCAGCCTTAAAGATTGACAATATGACAAGAAAGGCCCTTGATAAAAGTTTTGCAAGTTGTGGTGCCAAAAATGACAATGTGTCCAAAGATATAAGAAAGGGAAAAGTTGTTGGTCATACTAAGACTTTATTTGCATAATTCTGGATACTTGGAGGGCTACTTTTGCCAAAGTTATAACCCAAACCCACCAAATAACCCATTAACCCGACCCTACCCTGTCCATTACCCAACTAAACCCAACCCACTATCCCAAACCCGGTCCAATACCCCTTACACGTGACCCATCCCACTAATATTAACCCCCTTTTTAAATTGGGTTTAATAATATATATTTTAGGGGGAAACAATTACTGTAACAATTAATCTCCAAATTCCCAGCGTAACAATTAATCTCCAAAATAATATATATTTTAGGAGGTGTTTGGCTCTATGTTTGTTAGACTATGGGTGACGCACAAAGTGATCAAGTGTAGTAGAAGCATGCTCAAGTAGTTTGATTTAGTTGATATTTGAAGTGTATTTGCTTTTGGAAGAAAGAGTGTGGTATTTGGAAGTTTTAGCATAAAATTTGCCATATAGACCAACATTAGGTTATTTTAGAGTTATTTTTGTGTTTTGTATGCTGAAATCTAGGTAAAAGTTAGTTAGTATGTGCTAATCTTGGGTTGTATCTCACTTGTTGGTAGTTTGGGTGGCTAGAAGTCAAGTTCTTATGTCTGAAATTCCATCAAAGTGCACTTTGCATCAACAAAGTGCACATTCTCATAGCAGTAGGATATTTGAGGGTTGTGAGAGCTTAGTACTTAGTATTGAGGCTTGAGACTTGTCCCACATCTAGATTTAGGTTTGTGCTTGTTGTGCATTATCTGGATTTATAGGCTTCATAGGCTTTGGTGGCTCTAAATCGACTTAGAAACTCACTGCTTGCTCAGAAACCATCAGACCCACCCCCATTTTGTCGTAACAGTGAATGAAATTGGTCTATTTGGTGTGATTTAGTGTTTATTTTGGTGTGTTTTCTATTCCATTGGCTCCCCACAACCCAACTGGTTGTGGGGTGCCACTTGTTCCATAAAACACCAAGAAACAACCTCAAAAGAGCCATTTTTCGTTTTCTGTGATAGAGCAGTGGGAACAAGGTTCCCACTGATAGCTTTGTTTTTCCCACTGCTGAGCTAACAGACAAAAAAAAATTCACATGTCACTTTCATAAGCTTATTGTTTTGTCTTATTAGGATGAAAATCAGTTTTTTCTAGTTTTTTTTATTTCCCCAGTAAAGTTAATTAATTTATGATTTTTGAAAAAGAAATTTTATTTTTCTCATTTTTTTAATTATTTTTTATGATTATTTTTATTTAAAAAAGTTTTTTTAGCTAATTAAAATAGAAAAATAGTTTTAAAATTTTGCAAAAAATACTTTTTAGTTATTAACTAATATAAGTAAGATTTTAGTTTGATAATATAATATTTGGGCTTTTTGTTGATTTTATTTAATTTTAGGGCTTTAATTAGTATTTAAAATTAAATATTAAATCGATAATAAGTTTTAAAATATATTTATTGAATTTTTATTCTTATTTATATTATTTTAGACTTAATTTTGATTTTTAATTAACTTTTAGTTTAAGATTTTAATTTTCGTCATGTTTTACGTTTTATTTAACGTCGTAGTGTAATCGTAGCGTAACTCGTCTTTACTTTTCTAATCCTTCTTATTCCAAAAACGTAACTAATCCAAACATCGTTTTTATATTATTGGCACATAACACATACACCTCCGCCGAGAACGAACTCGCATTTGTTGAATTTGTCGATTTTCTTCGTCGAATTAAATACTTGCCGATTATACGCGTTTTTCCTAAAACGTGTACGACTTTACTACATCAAGAGACATGTGCGTAGGGATGGCAATGAGACGGGTTTTGACAAAGCGATCATCTTCTTTTTTAAACTCGATTAATACAGTTATCTTCTAATTCTTCTCAATTCCCATTGGGCATTTAATCGGAGCCACTCCGTTGGGGCGCAATGCTCTCTTAAAACCGCCCCGTACTAATCGGAGATCTTATCGAAGTGTTAACTTTAGGTACAATTCTCGACTAATAAATTGCACCACAAAAGGTTACAGTACGATTTAAAATATGACACTAGACTATTTATAATGACAATTTTACAATATTACAAAGATAAAAAAACTAACAATATTAAAAAATGCATTTTTATTACATAAATAGTAACATATGGTAGTAATAAATAAATATATCTATATATGTATATGTATTAATCGAACGGGGCATGTCGGAGATGTATATGTTAAATACATTCGGTCAATCAAAATATGTTTATACTACTGCGGTTCAAAAAGTTTATGTGTAGTCGACGATACTTAGTGTTGGTTATGTATTTGATGATTCATATAAGTGGTTGAGATATAGTTATATACATTTAATGCGTGTTTGGATAGGTTAAATATATCTTTAGTAGTTTAGGGTTACATTTAGCAAAAAATATATATGAAACGATATACATATAATGTTGGAATGTGCGTAAGTTAGAGATAGTATTTAATATGACCGCAAGTGTGTGGGCCTAAGGGGTCACACACTTAGACATCGAGATATTCTTTTATTAAAGATATATAATAAATATAGCTAAATCTATGATGTATTTTTTATTAGATAAAGTTAATACTTAACGGTTGTTAGTTAATAAGTTAAAAGGTTTAACAAGGGTTAATTAATAATACTTTATACTTTAAGGTAATTAACGTAATTACATAACTAAGTAAAATAGAAAGTCAAAAAGTCAAACCAATCACCCTATGAGGGTAATCGTCCGCATATGGCTAAAACAAAGGAAGGAAAAGTTTTTTTGGTTCTAGAAGGTTAATTACGTGGATGTTAAGTTGTAATATTGACCATAATTAAACCTAGAACTCCACTATATAAACAGATGATGTGATTCATTGTTTCATAGCATTAAACCAAACTTTTCTCCCTCTTTGCTCGTGGTGTTCGACGCCAAAGAAAACCCCACAAGGGTTTTAGGGTTTGATTTGTATTAAGTATTTACTTAATCACGATCTAGCAATCAAAGGTGACTGATTGAGGTGTTGTGTGAACTAAGCTTGGAGAAGATCTAACTTTGTCTTTTGGTTATCGGTATTCGGATTTGGGTATTGGAATTAGGGTTTGGTTGGTTGATTGGTTTTTTGTTACTTGATCATCCGTTCTTGGACTTAAGGTACGCATTCTTATCTTTATGTTAATTACACTATGTGCATAGTTAATCGATCACATCCATTGTGTTTTACTCTTGATGCATGAATATATGATTCATATGATTGCTAAATTCCAACAGTGGCATCACGAGGCAAATCTATGCCGTGTAATTACATAAAAAGCGCCTAAAACATGTGCAAAAAGTTTTTTTTTCTTGCACGATTGATTATGATTTAATTGAAGATACTTAAATTGTGTATTTAGAAGTTATTAGATCCATAATTTTATGTAAAAAAATAAGGTTGCATGCTTTTTAGGTTTATAACAAACGTTAATTATAACTATGTGTGCAATTTACGTGTTTTCTGATATGTTATGCATGTTTAAATTGTTTAAATCCATGAAACATGATTTATAAATTTTTTGAATGCATGATTTAGATGCTTAACATGTATTCGGATTGCCATATGATAAGAATACGCTAATTGAATTGGTGTTTGCCTGCTTATGGGGAGTTTTATAAAATTATTTTAAGACTGCGATTTTGACACCCGAACAAAAAATAATTTTTATAAATAGTAATCTACTTTCATGGTCCGATTCTCTATATGACACTAAAAACTCGATTATGCACAACTTTTTAGTTTTAGCCAAAAGCTGGGGAAGACTTCTGCATGCTCGTTTTTTAACTGCAAAACAAAATCTGCCTAAAATCAGAAAATTGGATTTTTTTTATTTACTAAAATTTTGTGCCTTAAACAAGTTATTTTTGGAAAATATCTTCCTTTGTTATAGTTTGTATGTGATATATTAGTCTTGTTTATTGTCTTCCTTAATTTGTTTGATTTATTGGTATAGATGTTATATTGTATAAATGCAAAAGATTTTCAAGAATTAAACCGGACTAACTAGGGTAAGTGAATCTTTGATCCTAGATTAAATATTTAATTACTCTAGAACTATATAGAAAACTATCTTTTATTTGATATCTATAAAGTTTTAGTTAGATACCACTAGACTAGAATAGGCGGGTCTCCCTGATTCCCTAAAGAGGAAGGGCTTATTAACGAGCGTTTACCGCTGGCCAGCTTCTTCGGTTCTTTTCTAGGTATCTTCCAAGACACCGTACAACCGAATGTCACCATAGCAAGGTTCGTTTGAGTTTTCCATTGGTGCTCGTAAGAGATGTGAGGAAAACCCGACCGAACAAACCTATGAGCCTTTATAAAGAATAGTATAACATTTTTAAAACAATGGGTAGCTCGGTTTTGAATTACCGGTGGATTCATGAAACCGAGGCATATGTTTTATTTAAAGAAAGTTTAAAAATATGGAAAATTCATTGTTTTAGAAACTTGTTATAAAAGGAAGTATTACATGTTTCCTTTTATACGAATTTTTCCCATGATTTCATAAATTTATAATAACCACTTATGAAAGTTTTGTACTAACCAAGTTATTAGTCACTTGTATTGGTTATGTCATCAAAGACAGTCTTAAGATTTAACCATCTTAAGATTTAACCAATACGAGGCGCCATAATAACCAAGGGTCAGACCCGAAGGCTGTAAATCCGTAGATTAATATTGGACGACTTACGTCGTGTAGTTTGGTCTGTCCTTTTGCATGAATTATGAGATAAGGCAAACATGACATGACTACGTTTATGCTAGATATTGTAGTCATGAACTCATTATGGCTAAGAGTTGCACCGATGGCAATTATCATTCGATGATTACCTTTTGAATTATTTCGTCTCTAGTAGATCAACTGCATTGACGGAATAAGTTCAAGCTGGGTCTTAGGCTCTTGATAAAATTAATTGTTTATATGGGTAGTTAATTTTATGAGAGACTTATTATTGAAAATACTAATATTTTCTAAACTTTGTTTTGTAGATGGCTGCTGCTCAAAATAAGGATTCAACACTAAAGTCGAACTTGTTCAAGGATAAGTTGATTTGATCAAACTTCTCTGTATGGTACCGATGAAAGTTTATGGACTTATATTTAACAGTCGTGTTATAGGATCGAACTCGAGATTACGGGATTACACACAATATGTAAAGAGTTAATTTAATTAATAATATATTTATTGTATTTATTAATTTATTTAATAAATATATTTATGTATTTGTTAATTAAACCGAGCAAGTAACTATATAACTTTAGCGATCGTTAATTAATTAATAGTTAAGTTATAACGAGCGTTAAATAAACATATAGTAAGTAAACAAAAGGAAAGAAGGATGGAAGGTTCCGGAATACCCCATGGGGGGGGGGGGGGGGTGTTCGACCTTCGGTTATGGCATGGGGGGGGGGGGGGGGGGGGCAAAAGTTGCCTTATATTTATTTGGGCTACGATGGGTCGGACGTCTATAAATACACCTCCTAATCCCTCATAATCAACACAACATAAATCTTTCTCTCCTTCTCTTCTTTGGTTCGATTGCAAGACTACCCAACAAAGGGTTTCAGTTGGTTTTTCTTGGTTGATCGATTGTATACGTAATCTAGTCCTGGCCCCTCTCTAGGGTTGTTGGGTAGATTAATTACAAGCGTCGTAGCTCGGTTTTCACGTGCTAGAATCACGGTTAGCTCGTTTTATTACGTGTGTACAAGATCGTAATATATTCTTACTTTAGACTATATCTTGGTATATACGGTATAAACCCGAATTGGTGATTCGTTCTTCGTCTTATGGAATTGCTTTAGCGTAAAGGTATGTAACCCTAATTTGATTAATTATAATTGTTTTATTAATTATGATCTTGTTAAATCGCTTCCGCTATATGTGCTTTGATCTCGTTTAGGGTTTTATATAATTGTTATGATACTAATAAACCTTCATTGACATCGAGAGCCGTTTTAACATGTTATAATTATCGAAAATCTAAAGTTTTTTAATTATAATTGTTTTGAGTTAAAACTACATGTTTTTTAGGTTTTCATAAAATTAGGCTTTTGTTTTTTAAAAATTAGGGGTTTGGCTTTATTTTTAATAAAAAAAAGGGTATTGTTTTGAAACCCTAAATTACATGTGGGATAATTTTAGATTAAATTGCATGATTAATTGATATGTCATGTATGGTTACGATGCATAGAGATTTAACTGTTAAGATTTGTGGGAAATCCATGATTACGTGCATGTTTTCATAGATCGTAAAATTATATGTTTATATGATTTTATGTGCTACGTGATTATTTGATTCAATAAATCTAGAATTAGGGAAGACTTTTATATAGAGATATAAAGACCTAGATTTAATGGTTATTGAATAAATCGTTTCATGTGGCTATTTGATTTATTTGTTGCACATATAAATTGTTATTATGTGTTTATGATTTAGTTTTTTTACTTGTTTATATAATATTGTTGAATTGTTGTAAACAAGGGTTTTTTTTGAAAAGAAATAATATGGACTAAATCATATTAAAAATAATGATTTGTTAGAGATTCTAAATTACATAAGATTACGTTGATTGGTGAATTGCAATAATAATCTAATGGCCTACTCTAATTGACAAACTATAAAGTGGGTTTAACGCACCGCTGGTCATGTACCCGGTTAAGGAAGGAGGTGTTATGCCATTAGTCGCTGACCAAATTCCTGGCTCGCCTGTGCGTCAAATTGAAATTACCTACGATTATTAATTGAATTATACCTTAAGAGTGATTTACCACAAATTCACATCCGAAACACATTGAATAAGGGTATTGCTTTATGCGTAGCCGAATTCTAGCAAAAGTACGTTGTGATTAGTTGTGGGTAAATTCTTTAATTGGTTTAACCAATACCGCAACATAATTTATGAAGAAATTTAATCTCATGAAAAAGTTTACTAAATGTTTTATTAAACTTATGCTATGGAGATTGTATGCATGCTTCTCTATACATTGATTTTGACATCAAAATTTATACCTTTAAAATTTAAGTCGAATGCTCCTAATTGACAAACACTTGAAATTACTTCGTCATCAAATGTGTGAGACCCTCAAAATCAGACAAGGAAACAACTAGGCAGCAAGGGGGTGCCACGTCATGGTACAATAAACAATGAAACACTGCTGACACAAGTTGACGTAATAAAAACATATACATTACATCATATATATCAAAGTTTTTAAACAAAGGTCCCAAAGTTTTATAAGCGGAAAAATATATTATTTAATCATGGTTTTGTAACATATAGTCACCAAAAATACAAAATAACTAGTGAGAGCTTTTACCAAAACCAAACTTTAACAAGTAACACATAAATCTCTAAGCTGCGATAATATCCTGCGGGCTCCCATCCAAGCAACGCTGTTGGAAATACATTTTTACGTATTTAGAAAGGATCGGTCACTCCAATGATATCGGGTTCGTGATCCTATATAGCCCATATAGCCCACATGTAGGGTGGGCTATATATACCCCCTCCTAGCATGTTAGGAGGGGTTGGTCATTTATGTTTTCACTCCTCACTTAATCAACCTTCTCTTTCTCTTCTTTCTCTCTCTAACTATCTCTCTCTAGTTCTTTCATCTTCTTCATTCTTTAGATAAATCAAACACTTGCACAATCCTAAAAAACTAAGGACCTACAAATGGTATCAAGAGCCATGATTGATTGATTGTTCTTGTGTTTGTTTTGATTGATTTTAGTGGGTTTTGATTTAATCAAGCTCAAATCTTGAAAATTTTTACGTTTTTGTGGTTTAAGTTTGTACACAAATTGACTACATAGATGTGGTAGTGATTTGGGTTAATCGATTTGGCCAAAATCGTAAAAAATTTGATCATTTGGTGATTTTTGGGGTGTTTTTTTAAGGTTACCCAGTGTCCTGCTCTTGTTTTATTATTCTGAAAAGATTCTCTTATTGTCCTTTTTGTCAATTTTCAGTCGCAATCCATGAGGGTTTTAAAGTTGCGATAAAATTTAGATCATTATTGCGATAGTCAATTTTCTTGTCTTATTGCGATAAATACTGCATTTAATATTGCGATCAATTACACTTCTTGCCATTATTGCGATGGTCATGTTTTTGTCATATTGCGACAGAGTTAATTAATTCGATATAACATTGTGACAAAATTACTTTGGCATTGCGATTGAATTCGCTTTTACATTGTGATTGAATTACTTGGGCATTGCGATAGAATTTGTTTTTACATTGCCATAGTTACATTTCGGACTTACTCGACTCAAAAACTCGAAAGACACCAGAGACTCGACACAACCCAACCTCGACTCAAACCAACACTACTCGACTCCAACACAGACTCACCGCAACCAACTCTCTTGGACTTGCCTCGACACAACCTGGACTCGACCCACAAAAATCAGACACCCCAAAAACACTTAACCTCTTTCACGTTGACACCGACTCACCCATCAACAGACTCAAACACAGACCCATCTACTCCACCTTTTAACTCCACAACACCATCATCCTAACCTACCCTTCGTCACTTTAACACCATCAAGACTCAAACCAAAAGAAATAAAAATAGAATATATTTAGATCTCAGATTTGTTAAACGAATGATAGGCGAATGATAGATCTTTATAGATCTTAAGAGTTTGAACAAAAATCATCATAGATCCGTGTTTGGTTTTAAACCACTTTTCATATACGAACTCAAATAAGGATTTATAACAAAATTGTTATAATCATTATTTTGTTTCGTTTCTTTTAAGAATAACCAACATACAATCACATATCTGTTTTTAATTTTAGAATCTAGAGATTGATTAATAACAATTCATGTTATAATCGATCTTTGAGTCGATTTGGAACTCACGACATAGATCAAACACATGCAACCTACCTGAGACCTTCTACACGATCTTTACGCTGCTTCTTGGTGTGAGTGGTCAATTATACGAGATGCATGTTACTTCAATCTCCAGCTACAACAATTAGAGACTGTATTTTTAAATCTATAATTGATGAGATGAGAATCATTTTATTATTGGTAGTATAATTGATGAGATTTGTGTTGAATATTGATGAGAGGGGAACGAAATGGTTGCAATTTTGTGGCTAAATCATAGATTGATGATTCGTGTTTGACTTTGGCTGAGTTTTGGGAAGTTGTGTTTGAAAGTTTGGTGGCTGATAGAAAAGAGGCGGATGAAACAAGAATGAGATTAGGTTGAGAGGACTTTCAATATGAAGCGGCTGATGATATGTAGTGATTTGGATTAGGACATATTAGGGTAACTTGTTATTTATACCCTCAAGGCCTCAAGTGTTTATCAATAGACCGTGTATTATAATCATAATGGGCCTAGGTACTCTCTATTTTAATTTCACGTTTGATTAAAAACAAAGCAGGGTTACGTTTGTTTTTCTTCTTAGTCAAATGAGATTTGGACTTAGTTCAAAGATAAATGGGCCATGTGATCGGTGTTGGATATTATTAAATATCATGTGATTGGGTGTTGGTCAATATGTCAAATTAATATTGACATATATGTGATTCGGTGTTGGATAATAACTCATGCGTTGTTGGATGGTTGTTGGTCAAACTAATATGTCAAATTAATAGTATCGGTTGTTTCATTTTGTTTCAAACGAAAATAGTATTTGACATATATGGATTTGTTGAAGTCTTAGTTAATGATTATTGGGTTCGATGACAAAGTGAGTGATTGACAAAGTGACGAGACAATGTGACAAAATTTATTTTGACGAGACCGAAGAAAAGTGGTTATATTTTTAGTGGCTACCTTATTCATCATCGAACAAAATGGAATTGTTGAATTCAACATTTCAAGAGGAAGACCGGTATCCAATGCAATACAAACTTAGAGACAACCACATCACTTCATTTCGAATACTTCAGTCTCATCTTGTGAACATTTCATGGCTTCAAGGCGGGAGCGAATTTGTGACACTCTTTGGTCAAGATCGTCATATATTCATGGAGTCCATATTCCTCAACTTGAACCAACTAGCTGAGCAATTTCATAAAGAAGAATTTAATCACTCTGCATCAGCATTTGCATATAAGGCTCTTGTGACACAACTCACGCCTTTCCTCCATTACAATATTGTCAAGTATGAAAGTTCAGTTATTTGCCAGTCATCTCTTCGAGACACACATACCGAGCTTCAAGATTTCTGTGATAAACTGTTGAAATTTATGACATCGGTTTCGTTATCGATTTATGAAAGATCCAGACTTCAGCAAGCGTATGATAATGGAGTGAAAGAATCTATGGTGTCGACGCAAGAGGTGAATGGTCATACGGTTGACAACTTGGAGCCTAACGATGGCAAGAGCACGAAATCAGAAGGATAACATGATACCAGTGACACGTCAGGGAATGGTCACGAGCTCTCTTTTGATGACACCTTACCCGTTTATGATGAAGAGCCTACGAACCTGGTACAATGTAATGTTGTTTATGATGTATACGCTGATGAAATGCCGCATTTTGAGCATTCTGAACCTAATTATGACAAACATGGGATGGAAAAGAGTGATAGAAATACCACTTCTGATTCATCCGATGTGAGTCATAATGGGGGAGAGATTGTTCAAAATGCTATAGTACATCATGATAAATGCTTTATGACTGCTTCATTAACTGATTTCGATTCCAAGATTAAAGAGCTCGAAACGATTTTAGCTCAGCAATCCAAAGAGCTTGAGGATGCAAAAAATGAATTTTCAAAGAAAACAGAGAAATTTGAAACATATTTTGAAAAACTTGAAAAGTCAAACGTTGTTCTTGAACGAAAATTGAATCAAACTGTTCTAGATTCTAAAGTTGAAAAGGATAATCTTTTGAAACACGTTAAGTTGCTTGAATCTAAATTGGCATCCCAAGATAATTTACTCAAAGAGAATGAGACTTTAAAAGCTCAAGTTCAGGAAAAGGTCTTTGTTATAGCTGTGTTGAAAAACGAATTGAGGAAAACTAAAGGAACTAGTGTGGACACTAAGCTTGAAAAACAATCAATCTTGGGGAAACCGCCTACAAATCAGTTCGTTAGACAACCGACTGCATTTAGATCCGAGAGACCTCAATCCTCGAGACCGCGGTTTGCCTCCCAAGTTGATTTGGTTCATCTTTCTAGACCAGTCACTCTAGCAACTAGGCCCAATGTGACCAAAACAGCTTTAGCAAGACCTAATCACATGATTGCATCTAGTTTCCCTAGATATAGTCCAAAGAACACGTCCCAAACTAGTTCAAATGACGTTCACCATACATTTGATCTAAGGGAAGATAAACAGAAGACACAAGTAAGAGATAGGAATTTCAAACCTAGTCAGATGCCTTCTAGTTTACCCAACACTGCTAACCGTAGCATGCCACATCCTAGGAGCATCAATCAATCATCTAGGAATTCTAGATCTTACTCGGACATTAAATATGCTACTTGTAAAACATGTAGGAAATGTGTCTTTAAAGCCAATCATGATTCTTGTATCAAAAAATTACTTAATGAGGTGAACTCCCGTGCTAGACTTAAATCACAGTGGGTGGCTAAAATCAAACCCGTTGGTAAAATGTGGCGCCCCACTAGTAGAACTTTCACTCTTGTAGGAAACGAGTGCCCTTTAACTAGGATAGTCTCCGATTCTACTAAGACTGCTAGGGAGGAAAGTGAAAAGGATGATACATCACTTAAGACTGAACTTAAGGTTTTTTATAAAAGGAAACGTTTGCCAACTAAGACAAGTGATTCATCTCCTCAGGTCACCTCTGGCACAAATAAGGCCAACTGTGAACCCCCACTTGCTTCTAAGATAGATATTGCTAACCCATATCAAAGCATGCAAATTCCTAATGAGAATGTAGGTACCAAAGTTGATGTTCCAAAAGAACGAAGCGGTCCAATCGTTGTATACCGATCAACTAAGGACACTCTAAGAGTTTGGTTGCTGAAGAAGCAGATATCGAAGAAACAAGTGTCTCAGGGGATTCATGGTTAAGATTACGAAAAGGCTTACAATCGGATTACATATTGTAACCCGTGCTTCAAAGAAAGGAACGTTTATCGCCGACGATTAACTTATCCTCAAAAACGAGAAATTAAATTTTCTCAGACACGAGCTTACATTTAAAACTATTCAAGGGTTTTAAGCTCGTGTAAAGGACTTATAGTCATATCACAGACTATAACTCGATCTTCAAAGAAAGGAAAGTTTATCGCCGATGATAAACTTATCTTAACAACGAGAAATTAAGTTTTTTTCTCGGGCATGAGCTCATATTAAAAACATTCGAAGTTTTTAAGCTCATGCACAACGGCTCCTCGTTAAATGACAGACGATGACCCGGACTTCAGAGAAAGGGAAGTTTATCTACGCAACGATAACTTACCCTCAAAACGAGAAATTAAGTCTTCTCGGACACGAGCTTATCCTAAAACCATTCAAAGGTTTTAAGCTCGTGTACGTGGTTCATTGTTAAATGTCAGTCAATGACCCGGACTTCATAAAAAGGAAAGTTTATCGCCGATGATAAACTTATCCTTACAACGAGAAATTAATTTTTCTCGGGCATGAGCTAATAATAAAAACATTCGAAGTCTTTAAGCTCATGCACAATGACTTACAGTTAAATATCAGACTGTAACTCGGACTTTAATTTTAGGAAAGCTTATCTTTAACGATAACTTATCCTCGTAACGGGAAATTAATTTTTCTCGGTCATGAGCTTGTAGTAAAACATTCCATGTTTTAAGCTCATCAAGGAAAGTGTATCTTTTAAATAAGAGAACTTTTCCTCCTAACAAGAAATTCACCTTTCTCGGTCATGAGCTTTACGATAAAACATTCAAAAGTTTTCAAGCTCATGAGAACGACTTCTAAGTAAATGTCAACTTAGGACTCGTTCTTCAGTTAAAAGGAAAGAGATAGAGAGATGGTTGATTTCACACAATTCTAGAGAGAGAAAAATGAAGTTTACTATATGTAAAATGAAGAACCACTACCCTCTCCATCAAAGGAGAGGGTTTATATACCCAAGCCCTTGTCATAGGCTTGGGCTTACATTTGGGCCGACCTACACATGTTGTAGGCTAGGCTTGGTCTTGTTTGTTAAATAAAGATAAATAACTAAACTACGAGCTATTACATGGACTATTGTTGGAGTGACCGATCCTTCTTAATACGTAAAACGTATTTCCAACAATCTCCCCCTAAGGGAGGTCACTCCAAACAAGGACATTACCCAAGTTACAATAATGAGATAAACCTAGCATACTATGCTTGTCTTGAGCTCGTAGTCTTCGTTTTTCTTTTTCTTTTTCTTTTCTGGTGAACATGCTGATGTGATCTTTGATATCAATCTTGAGAATTAATCTCTTGCCTTGATCCTGTGCATCCTTCACTAGTGATCTTCGCCTCTTCGTGACATCACGTCCCACATACTTATACCTTTGTAATTCTTGAAAGCTTCAGAGTTCGATACATCGGAAGACTTGACCTTTTAGGCTTTCTAGAATTTGATGATATATTAAGTGCATAAAATATAAGCATGCGGGGATGACTTCTTCTTGGATTCCGCAACGCCACCGTCTTCAAATGCCGCAACATAAGTAGACACGAACGAAATGGCTTTGAACATTTCATTCTAAATCGGTAGCATTTTACCTCCGGTCGGTGAAGACCGTTGGACGATATAAAATATCGTACTTGTGGCAGGTAGATTTAATTAAAAATCTCCTTGACAAGATTTTACGGGTAAACCCGTTCTCTTTACTCGACCATCCAAAGCTGACTGCGAACGTAAAGAGTGAATCATTTGGATAAAAATATCCGCATGATTTGAAGCCGTCAATTCATGTTCCTGGAACAAGTGAAATTCAATTAGAACCGCACCATCGTTGCTTTCCAGTTGTCACGAGCTTGATTTGTATAGAATCTTTCAAGTTACCTACCAAGTGCTGTTTAAGGTTAACATTAGAAGGATTTCCACTCATCACTGTGAACACTAAGGTATCACTCTGAGTGTTCTGGAAAGATCACTTAGATATTGCGTAGAGGCCTGGAACGTGTTTAAGTTCAGCTAAGAATTAAACCGCTGTTGCTTTCCAGTTATCACAAGTTTGATTCACAAAGAATCGCACAAGTCACCTACCATGAGCTTTTTGATATTCGCTCAAGAAGGATTTCCATCTTCATTGTAAATAATTTCGTATTACTCGGATGTTCAGGCAAGATCATGAAGATTTTGCGTAGGACTCTTAAGATCTTTCTTACTTTTCACAGTGTGTGAAGAAGCAAGGAATTATGAAAGTGTGTCCTAATGAGATATTTGATGATCTCAAATGGCTCTAGACTCGATCGTGCAATTTGGATTTTAGTGATCGGAGGCTGGAGAGGAGTGCCACCATTTCAATACCAATTTATTTGGAGTGAATAAATCAATAGATAATGCGTTGTCTCCGTGTGATTAAAACAAATATCTTTTAAGAGACTGAGTTAGTTGGGATGGGTTGTGCATTGCATCACTGGGTCCATGATGTCTATCATCAATATCGAGCATTATTAAAATGATCTCAATAGCATATGTGTTGACCGATTTCTGCCTAAATTTGTAAGGAGGGCTTCTTTCTTTACACCCTTTATCTTTACAATTCTTTTTCATTCTTCAACCCCTTCAAGGCTTACCAATACGTCATAACTAGCACCTTGTTGTGATTGTTCCAGTGCTAACTTAAGTACTTGGTCGGCATTCAGCTACATTCACAATCTTTTCTCCAACTTTCCTAAGGACTACTATTTCTAGCTATGGAATGTCCTTGGGAAGATTCCTCCGGTTCTGGAAGAATCATAGGACTTAACCTATCCTACCATCCTTATGTCACCACAATCTTCATCGTCGTGAAATACATGGGTTGAGGGTAAGTATAAATCACCATGAAATCCATTTTGATGTGCAAATCCGTTTTGCTCCCCCTTAACATATGCCACGATATTCGAAAACATTTCGCACATGTCGGGATGAGCCATCACATTAAGTCAAACCATTTTTGATAATTTCCCATATTAAGTCACATTTTCTCCCCCATATTAAAGATATTAACCCAATCGATGTTTTTAATATCAATTGATTTAATGAAGTTTTAACAAAGGTTTTGGGAAGAAAAATGCAAGTCCGTTTTAATCTTCATGATATCAAATTGTATGAGATATCATACCGATTTGTAACATGATTACATATTCACCATATTAAAAAAATTGACAAGGTTGGACCTGATTGATGAGAACATCATATGATAAGATCAAATGGTTCTTGTACGCAAGTATTGGTCGCCTCGTCACGTCTGAAGTCATCTCTTGACACCACATGTACGATTGGTATTGTATTCTTGACACCAACTTGTGAACTTGGCACGTTCGGCATCGAAGATTCTGAATGCTTGACAATTGCTCCCCCTCAATTGTTGACCCGTGTTCTACTGAAAGAGCTGTAGTCGTCGGTTGAGTAGTCGCATCGTCGAGTATGTAGATACCAATTGTAGATTGCTATGGTTGTAGAGATGATAACTTCATAAAAACAAGACTTCTCTTGTTTAAACAAATAAATGCACTGAAGCGTACATTGATTTGTGTTAGACCAAGTTATAAAGTAAACTTGATCTCTTACAAGGTTTTTAAAGTAAACCTTGCCCGAGAAATTAATTCCCGTTGAGAGTCAAAGCTTTCATAAGAAATACTTGACTTTAATATGAAAACCGGGTTGCAGTCAGAAATAACTACAAGCCATAAGGGCATGTTTTATGAAATATTTACAACTTTTATACGAACTCTATTTATGGCGCCGTGTCAATATTAATCAACATTTCTAAGGCCGTAAATATTATCGTACCGAAAGACATGCCTTTGAAAAATAAAGTAAAAATATTTTTGGATTTCTAGATTTTTCAATTTTTATGGTTTTTATATGGTTTTATATTTTTTTATATTGCTTTTGTGGATAAAATATAAACAATATATGCAAATGATCACCAAGGATACGGAGAATAGTTTACCACCACTATTCTTTCGCTTCATCTGCTAGTTCCTTTAGAGTCTCAGGCGAGAAAGTTCTCATTCCTAGCTTGTCGGCCAAAAATTCCATTCGAGCGCGATCTAAAACCTTCGTGAAAATATCCGCCAATTGATACTCAGATCGGACAAAGTAAAGCTCGATCACTCCCTTTTCCACTTGCTCCTTGATGAAATGGTAGCGAATGTCAGTATGCTTCGACCGGGAGAATTGAACATTGTTACAGCATAAGGCAATTGCACTTTTGTTGTCGCAGTACATCGGAATCTTGTTGAAACCTAGACCATAGTCGGTTAATTGCGATCTCATCCAAAGAATTTGAGCACAGCAACCGGACATAGCTATGTATTCTGCTTTCGTACTTGAAATTGCAGCGCTTTTCTGCCTTTTCGATGCCCAACTGATTAGTCGATCTCCTAGTAGTTTCAAAGTTCCACTCGTGCTATGCCTTGTATCTTGACAACCCACGTGATCCGCATCTGCATATGCCATAAGTTGAATCGAAGAGTCATTCGAATACCAAAGTCCCCGATTAATGGTTCCTTTAAGATATCGAAAGATCCATTTCACAGTAGCCAAGTGTAACTTAGTAGGTCGAGTTTGATACCGAGCACACATACATATGGCAAACTGAAGATCAGGTCGACTAGCTGTGATATACAGAAGGGTATCGATCATTCCACGATAAAGTGTCGGATCAACGGCAACTCCATGTGGATCTGTATCAAGCTTAGTTCGTTCCACCATTGGAGTGTCTACGGGGTCGCAAGATTCCATCTTATATTTCTTAAGCGATTCAAGGGCATACTTGGATTGATTGATAAAGATGCCTCTGGGACTCTGAGATATCTGAAGACCTAAGAAGAATGATACCTTGCCCATCATTGACATCTTAAACATGGAAGACATGAGTTTCCCAAATTCGTCGGATAAAGTTTGGGTCGAGGCTGCAAATATAATATCATCAACATATATTTGTACCATAATCATATATTTACCTCATTTTTGAATGAACAGCGTGGGATCCACCTTGCCTTTAGCGAAGCCTTGGGTAATGAGGAATTGTGACAATTGATCATACCGTGCGCGTGGAGCTTGCTTCAACCCACAAAGAGCCTTCTTAAGCTTGTACACATGATTAGGATAATCAAGATTCACAAAACCATCCGGCTGTTGAACATAGACCTCTTCCTTGATTTCCCCATTAAGAAATGCCGTCTTCACATCCATCTGATAGACGATCATATTCATGTGGGCTGCATAAGCGAGGAATAGTCTAATAGCTTCCAAACAGGCAACAGGTGCAAAGGATTCCATAAAGTCGATGCCCAATAATTGTTTGTATCCACGAGCTACTAGTCGAGCTTTGTTCTTCAATATTCCGCCTAACTCATCGAGTTTCACCTTGTATACCCATTTCAAAGTGAGTAACTGCACTTGATCCGGGCATGGGACAAGTTCCCATACTTCAAGACGTATAAATTCATTAAGTTCTTCTTGCATAGCTTCTATCCAATAGGATTGAGTAAAAGCTTCTTGCCATGTCTTAGGTTCAACTTCAGTGAGAAAAGCATCAAAATGACAAAATATTGCATTTTTCTTGTAGCTGACTTCGTGTGGATACCGGACGATTAGGGTCACCAATAATAGAATCTATAGGATGATCCTTTGTCCACTTGCTGTCATGTTCACGAATCCGTGGATTGGAGTAAACTGTAGTTGGAGCTTCCTCTGAGTTGGACGACCCGACTTGATTAGGGTCAGGAATTGGTACACCAAAGAATGGAAGTTCACGCATTTAAGCGAATTCCAAATCGTGATCATTATCATCCTCTTCATCATCAATAGGCATGACATGGGTAGTTGAAACACGTGTTGGTTGAGAATTACTTATTAATGGTATATCTAGACCAATTGTAGGTGCAGACGTATTTGATTGTGCAACGGTTGCTGGAGCGACAACTTTGGTAACCGGAGCTATTACCTCAGGTTCTGGAGCAACAATACTTGGAGGAGTAAAGAATTCATCAAAGAACGGTTGAAACAACGTATCCCATTCAGTTCTAGAAGGTGGTGTAAATGATAATGAAGTAGGGTTGTTTGGGACAAGACCAGAACTAATGTTACTGGGTCCCATTTCATGAAGTGCGGGTTCAGAGCTGCTTTGCTCAGAAGCCATTGCTGTCAGCTCATCAAAATCAACATTCATAGTTTCGAGGATCTTGCGAGAGTTACGGTTGTAGATTCGGTATGCCTTCTTTGCGGGTGCGTAACCAATGAAAATACCAATATCAGCCTTTGGTTGAAGTTTTCCCAAATTGTCACCATCATTATTTGGATAGCAAAGAGAACCAAATACATGAAGATATGATAAATCTGGTACTTTACCATGGAGAAGCTCATAAGGTGTTTTACCATGGTGTTTACGAATTAGTGACCGGTTTTGGGTGTACACTGCTGTAGATACTGCTTCTGCCCATAAAAACAATGGAGCCTTTGCGTAAATTAACATCGTTCGAGCAGCTTCCATAAGTGTGCGATTTCGCCTTTCAACGACACCGTTTTGTTGTGGAGTGCGTGCAACGGATGTTTCACGAGATATGCCAACTTATTCATAATAATCACGCAAGATTGATTCACAAATTCGGTTCCATTATCTGTACGAATGCGTCGGACAGTAGTGTTGAGACGCACTTGAGTCATCTTGAGAAATCCGATGATGAATTTCAGTGCCTCATTTTTTGTTGTAAGAAATTTCACCCATGTAAACCGAGAGTAATCATCGACAATGACGAGGATGTACTTTTTACCTGATGTAGTGATTTTACTACTCTTTAGGAAAAGAGAGCAAATAGGGTAAGCACGACGATTTAGGAAAACCGTGTGTAAATGACCCTAAAATGAGTTAGTTCTCAAGGAGGCTAGTGTGTTATGTGTGTAATGATTTGGATTACTTTGTGATTATATTTGTGAGAAGGAAAAATAGAAATGAGATTAGAAGAGAATGACGGTTACGAAGACGGATTAAACTAAGTCGAAAAAGGTGTACACGTAAAACCGTAAAAAGCACTAAAATTAAAATTTTACCCTAAAAATTACCAAAAATCACTAAAAATCCACAAAAATATTCTAAGAGCTTACAAAAAATCCAAACTTGCCAAAACCTTTTAATTAATTAAATAATGACTTTTTAATGCTAATTAAAGCCCTAAAAATCAAAATTAACTATTAAAAAGTCCTAAATAAGATTTCAAAGTTTGTAAACCTCAAAAATACTCTAATTAAGCTAAAAAGTATTTTTCAAAATTTTAAAACCACTAAAAACTATTTTTAAACAATTAAAAACTATTAAAATCAATTAAAACTTAAATTAATTCTAGAAAATAATTAAAAGACTCTAAAATATTTGGAAAGTCGCAAAATTCCTAATTAAGTGACTACAATCTAGGAAAAATATAAAAAGTTAGAAAATCAGACTTTTAATTTTTAACAATAAAATAATATTAAAATATTATTAAAAATCCAAAAATCATAAAAATTCTAAAAACTTGCAAACTAGCTTAATTTAACCCAAATAACTCAGAAATTAAAGTGAAATTACCTAAATACCCTTAATGGGCCTAGAAAATGGGCTAAACCCAAAACAGATCACTAAATGGGCTAATTTGGGCCCAATATAAAAAAGTGTCCAAAATAAGCCCAAAAAGCACTACTTGACTCAAAATTTGATTTTAAACAACTTTTTCCAGAGGCCCAAAAGCTGAAAGTGTGAAATAAGCTAGCTTATACCAAACAACTTATTCTTAATGGGCTTTTTTGCCCATTAAGCTATAAGCCAATGCCATAAGCTGAAATTAGACACACAAGCTTCTTTTGTCCTAAATAAGACTTGTGTAAAAAGAAATTTGAAATAAGCCCAAGGAATAAGCCTGAAAATGCAATAAGCAATCTACAGAAAACGACAAAATATTCGTTTTTGAGTTCTAGGCCACCCCAAGTGCTGATTCAAGTTTCTATAGCTTTGAAATGACTTAATTAAGCAAAATCAACAAAGAGTTTTCAAATAAGCTGACTCAATAAGCTGGAAAAAGCAAATAAGCACTTATGTAAAAGTCAAATAAGTTGGTTCACTAGTAAAAAGTCAAAGACAAAGTCCAATAAGCTCTAGTCTAATCAAATGGGTCAAATAATGAAGATCTATCACAAAAAATAAGTTGTTGTAGGTCTGGATAAGCTAAAATAGCTTATTGATAAGCTGATTCAATTTTACACTAGCAGGGGCTAGTTTTGGGTGTTGAGCAGTGGAAACTTTTCCCACTGCTTGACTTATAGACTTTTTTGTCTTTAGTGAACTTTTTGGAGATTCAGATTACACAAAGGCACCCAAATGATCTTTGGATCAAAAGGAGTCAATAACAATCAAAATATCACAAACACAATCACCCAATTGATACAGTTTAATCAATAAAGTACCAGATGTTGCACAGACATGAACAAGTAAGCAATTTAGGTTCAAAAAGCAATTTTAGCACAAATCAGCCAGCCAAATTCAACCAAATGCATACACAAGCTATATTAAACTCAAATAAGCAAGTCTAAACAGGTTTCATGCAATGATTTAAAGAATTAAGCAAGATTCAAGCTAATGAATGTTACTGATGAACACTAACACATGTAGTTTTTCACTTTGCTGATGTATTTGACACACAAGCCAGATTCAACACCTCAGATCTATCAAGTATGTTATATTAATGATGTTTCAACAGCTTTTATCCCTAAACATGCATAAACTCTAGATTTTCCCAAAATTTTAGGTCAAAAACAGTCAAACTCAATAAGTTATAGCACAATCTTTGATTCAAGGTTTCAAACCACAAAACTTGCAGCAAAACACTCTCAAACAAGTGTATATCAGATATAGAGCAAAAATACAAACTTCCACAAACACAATAACAAGATGCAATCACAAACAGGTAATCCCAAACACCCCTTTAACTTTTCAAATCCAATTTTTTCAAAGCAAAAGTGAGATTTAAGACCACCCAAGCCTAAATTAACACAATAACAGATGAGAACAACAGATTCAAGCAAGATTAAGCCACAAAACATACAAGAACGTAGGCAACACTCAAATATCACAAATATCCAAAATATTTTCAGATTTTGAGATTAAGGGTGTGTACCTCATGGATGTACATCCACACCCACAAATTTATGAGCTTATGTGCTAGCAAGAACAAGCACAAGCTTCCACAACAAAGCCTGCTAAGAATCAACAAAGTTAGAAGCACAATTATAAAAATAGAAAGATGAAAAATCCTTGATTGATGCAACTCTTGTCCTCCACACTTGGTTATCCCCAAGTTATAAGCTTCACCACACCTTAATAACATAATATCAGGATGCTATGATCAGCCCTATAGCCCAAGAATTCCAAGATAGACCAAGAACTTAGCAAAATATCAAGAAATTGTGGAAAATGTGCAAACTTTTGCACACTCCTCTTTTGAAAACAAATTTTTGATTCAAGAATAATGAACAAAGAACAATAATAAACAGGTTATAACAATGGCACTTGAGCTTTCTTCAACATTTCAAACACATTTCATTAATATTGAAAGGATTTACAGAAAAGTGAACTTAGGAAAATTCAAGAGCAAATTCTAAATGACAGCCTAAATGCCTTTATATAGGCTACAAGTAACTACTACAAAGCATAAAAAACGTAAACCCTAAAGCTGTGAAGTCCCCACATTGCCCTTTGCCTTGTTTTGAACTTGGAAGATCATGTGACTGAATTTGGCTTGTAGCATGAGTTGGCAAGGTGAAAAGTTGATCAAAGGGTGTATATCAAGCTTAGAAAGTAAGCTGGAATGAGGATGGTTGGATCACTGGCTCATTCTTGTTTGGACGTGAAGGGTGGGGCAGGGGAGGTAGCATGTGACAAAAGGGATGATGAGGTGGAAGGTTTTAAGGTTGGGTTGTGTTAACAAGACCCTTAATCACAAATCTGCACAATTTTAGGGTTTAATTTTTGCTAAAACAAAATCCCTAATTGTGTTCTTTAGCTGATGAACATGGTTTTGATCTGTTTAAAGGGTGATTAACATTTAAATAAATGTTAAGGCGCCAAGGGTTTGTTATTTATTTAATCAGGGGTGAGTGGGATCTGATGTGGAGAAAGGGTGAAGTGTGATTGGTTGAAAGGAGTTAGTGGGACAGGTGTCAAGATCCCATAGGTCTAGGTGTCTTAGGTTGTCTGCCAGCTTAAACCCTCTATCTTTCAGCAACTTGTCATTTCCATCTTAATTGCAATAAACCCGTTTTCCTTTGTAATCAAAGTTTCCTTTTTCACACTTTTGCCCCAAAAACTTTTAAAAAATGATTTCAGGGGTATTTCTTGCCATTTTTGAATTCTTAAAGGACTGGTTTGGTATTTTCTTCAATGATAATGGTCTTGACTTGTATAATTGGCATTTTGGAGGACTGAAATTGCCAAGTCTTGTTTTATGAGGGACCATTTTTGCTAAATGTTGAAAGTTAAGGGTCCTTTTTGTAATTTTGGGATTTTCAAAGGACCAAACTTGTAATTTCTTGTACTTTGAAGGACTTCATGATATATTTGACTTTGTGGAGGATAATGGTTGACAATTTAGCTTTGTTGAGGGGCTAAACTTGCCAATTCTTCAAAGTAGAGGGCCCTTTTTGTAATTTTGACAAACTTTAGGGACCAAACTTGTAATTATGAGGATACAAGGGTATAAAGTGTCAATTCTTCCATATTGGAGGACCCTTCTTCATAATTCTTCAAATCTCCAAGGGTTTATCTTGGGAAAGTCTTCATTAGGGCTTGGTTCATTGTGCGGCTTCGTTTCCCGTTTTCGTTTTTGCATGATTCTTGTGATCTTTTGTCATTTTCTCAATATCCGTACCTAAAATACACAAGCAACAAACACAAGCATATATATGGGTATTTTGATGATATTTAATGCATTTTAAGCCCTATTTGGACGATGAGACTATGTATAAAAGCAGTCTCATCACTCCCTCATACTAAACCATTGCCGTGCCCTCACGCAATGCTAGAATAAAGTATCGTAGCACCTCCAAAATTCATTTTATTCACTTTATTGAACGATAAACTAGCTACACTATTACTATTGCTACAACTACTTGCGTTTTAGACATAATGTATGATTTTCATCGCAAAATGGGACGTTTAGGTTCATAGAATATGAACACGTGAATGCTTCGTTAGAAATAATTTTATCGTCCTCAATTTTCACCCCAAGTCCATGCCAAGCGTGCAACGAGATCATTGTCATTATAAGTTAGTAATGCTAACACTACTCATATGCCCTAATCACGTACTTATCCTCCCATTATTCCTAAGTTGTATCTCTTATATTTTATATTGTCTTGAATGTTTCACGAGGATACATTGTTTGACTTATGCGATAATAGAGATTAGGTCTAAAAATAGAGTCCTAACGGTGTAACCAAGACCATCAAATCAATAACCCCTCCCAATAGACAACGATGTCAAAAAATTAAGTTGACAAGAAGAATCGATAAACACGGTTTTATAACGGTTTTGAACATGAGACTTATTACCAAGACTTTTATACGCCCCCTAACGGAAGGGCCTTATTATCTTTGGTTTACCTCCATCTTTTATTCAACTTCACCATGAAGCTTTTATTATGACTTTGGTCTTGCCTTGCCTTTTATTATCCACCTCATCGGTAGTTTTATTAGCCAAAGACGTATATCCTCACGCAAAGGCGAATTTTGGATCTTTAAAGCTTCGAAGATTAAGGCTTGATTCACTTTCAATTTTGCATAGATTTTTCGGCCTTGTGGGGCTTCAAATTGTTGGCTTGATTTTGGTGAGCACTTGAAATCTTATTATTGGGGGAAGCTTTTGATTATTAGGGTGCCAATACTTCAAAACCGTGATGCTGGCGATACCTTAATGTCTTCCCAATTTAATTACACGGAAGCTACTAGAAAAGACTAGAAACCCAACAATCCCAACTAAACCGCTAAGTCAATATTTATTAAGCAAAAAATATTTACATGCTAAGGGAGAATAAGCAAACAACGAGAACACATGAGTTTTTGAAAGAATACGAGTACTCTACGTTTAGCATAGTAACTTATAATTAACCCTATCATTTCTCGTCCTCATTTAAGAGACTTAGCCTAATGTGTAGTTAAGGAACCAAAGCTAAGTGCTCAACACCCACGGTCGAGTCAAAAATTACTCTTATTCTCGCCATCGGAAAACCTACATTCGTGTCTTCAAACACTTATAAAACATGAGAAATTTTTTAAAATTTGGCCATTTTTAGCCTTATTTTGCAACAAAACGATAAACAAAAAGATAAACTTTGGAAAGCGTGAAGGTTTGGCAAGGCAAGTATCTATTCACCCCCCATACTAAAGTTAAACATTGTCCTTAATGTTTCGAGTCTAGGGGTGCAAACACCCCCATACTAGAGACGTAGTCGAATGCCTAATCTAGCATGGAAAGGGTGTAACCAATAAATTAATAGCCGTTTATGAAGTGTGCTATAAACCTAAGGTTAGAACATCAAAAGGATATATCATGGATATTGATAAAGTATTCAAAGCAAACGATCGAGTGTTCCCATAAAACGAACACGAGAGGCTCCAATCGTGAAGATCATGATCATCTAAAGTTCACAATTCACAAACAACCACAGAACAAAGGTTGGAAGGGCACAAATCCCCACACGTTAACTACATTAGAAAGTGATAATATGTACATAGGATAAGCATGGGACTCCCCCACGAGGCACCTCGTTTTTGATTACCGAGTCATGAGCTCGACTCGATCCCCTCAATACTAATTATCATTGGGGAAGGTGACTTGGTCGAGGTAGTTCAAGGATGGAACTTCCCCGCCAAAGTAGTGCTTTAACCTATGTCCATTCACCTTGAAGTTAGGACCATCATCTTGAGCTAGCTCGATGGTCCCATATGGAAATACTTGAGTCACGGTGAATGGACCGGACCAACGGGATTTCAACTTACCGGAAAAGATTTTCAAGTGAGAATTAAAAAGCAAAACTTGATCCCCAATGTTAAAAACCCGGTTTTTAATTTTAGAATCATGCAACTTTTTAGTTTTATCCTTATAAATCAATGAATTTTCATAAGCAATGTCTCTCAATTCATCCAATTCATTTAATTGCATTTTCCAGTGTTTTCCCGCGATCTCCATATCATCATTACAATGCTTTAGGGCCCAATAAGCCTTGTGTTATAATTCAATTGGCAAATGACAATTTTTCCCATACACAAGCTTATAGGGAGTGCACCCAATGGGCGTCTTATGAGCGGTCCTAAAGGCCCATAAAGCATCGTCCAACTTATCCGACCATGATTGTCGGTTTTCCCCAACGGATCTCTCCAAGATCCTCTTCAAAGCTCGGTTTGAAACCTCGACTTGCCCACTCGTTTGTGGGTGATAAGCCGTAGAAAGCCGATGTGTAACCCCATATTTCCTTAGGACCCTTTCGAATTGGTCGTTACAAAAATGGGTTCCACGATCGCTTATGATCGCACGAGGGGTTCCAAACCGAGAAAACAAGCTTTTCAAAAACTTGACTACCACACGAGCATCATTGGTGGGCAAAGCCTTAGCTTCCACCTACTTAGATAGGTAGTCAACCGCAACGAGGATGTACTTATTACCACGAGATGATGGGAATGGCCCCATAAAGTCTATACCCCAAACGTCAAAGATCTCACACACTTGGATGATATTTTGTGGCATTTCATCTTTTTGTGTGGCTTTTCCTTGTCGTTGGCATGAATCACATGACTTTACAAGATCTTGTGCATCTCGGTAAATAGTAGGCCAAAAGAAGCCGACATCAAACACCTTCTTAGCCGTGAGATTAGCACCGTGGTGACCACCCGTGGGTCCCTCATGGCAAGCTCTAAGGATGTTAGAAGCTTCGGTGCCAAATACACAACGTCGGATGATTTGATCCGCACAAGTTTGAAACAAGTAAGGGTCGTTCCAAAAGTAGAACTTGACGTCACGAAAGAATTTTCGTTTTTCTTGAGTCGTCATACCCTTGATGATGAAGTTACCCGCATGGTAATTTGCAAAATCCGCAAACCATGGGGTGGAAGAATCAAGATTAGAATTCACTACACCAAGTGTCTCGAGCGGAAATGTTTCGGTGATTTCCTTGGGCTCGTAAACACTTTGGTGAGGATCTTCCAAACGAGAGAGATGATCGGCCGCTAGATTTTCGGCTCCTTTTTTGTCAACAATTTTGTGGTCAAATTCTTGAAGGAGGAGAATCCAACGAAGTAATCTAGGCTTTGCATCTTGTTTAGCCATGAGATACTTGATAGCTGAATGATCCTTATACACTATGCATTTCGTCAAGACGAGATAAGGTCGAAATTTCTCAAATGCATACACCACGGCAAGGAACTCCTTCTCCGTTGTAGTGTATTTTAGTTGAGCCTCGGTCATCTTCTTGCTAGCATAGTGAATAGGCAAGAAGTGCTTATCATGACGTTGCCCCAAAACGGCCCCAATAGCGTAATCACTAGCATCACACATGAGCTCAAAGGGGAGGTTCCAATTGGGAGCAACAAGAATGGGAGCTTCGGTATGTTTCCTCTTAAGGATTTCAAAGGCTCGTACACAATCTTCGTCAAAGACAAAACGTGCCTCTTTTTCAAGAAGATGTGTAATGGGTCGAGAGATCTTTGAAAAATCCTTGATGAATCGACGATAAAAGCCCGCGTGGCCTAGGAAACTCCTAACTCCCTTAACGGTTTTAGGACGAGGTAATTTGGCGATGACGTCTACCTTAGCTTGATCTACCTCAATCCCCGCTTTCGAGACCTTGTGCCCTAAGACGATTCCACTCTTAACCATAAAATGACACTTTTCCCAATTGAGCACAAGGTTGGTTTCCTCACAACGTTTTAACATTCTATCAAGATTCGACAAACACGAAGTGAACGAATTACCAAACACGGAAAAGTCATCCATGAAGACTTCCATCGTCTTCTCGATCATGTCATGAAAAATAGCCATCATGCACCTTTGAAAGGTTCCCGGTGCATTGCAAAGTCCGAATGGCATTCTACGATAGGCAAACGTTCCATATGGACACGTAAACGTAGTTTTTTCTTGATCATGAGGATCGATGGGAATTTGGAAGTAACCGGAAAAACCATCTAAAAAGCAATAGAAATCGTTTCCCGCAAGACGCTCCAACATTTGGTCCATGAAGGGCAAGGGAAAATGGTCTTTTCGAGTGGCTTCATTCACCTTACGATAGTCAATGCACACTCTCCATCCGGTCACGAGTCTAGTGGGAATTAACTCATTGGCATCGTTTGGCACAACGGTCATTCCTCCCTTTTTAGGGACACAATGGATAGGACTCACCCAAGGGCCATCGTAAATAGGGTAAATTAATCCCGCGTCAAGGAGTTTAAGGACCTCCTTTTTGATGACATCGTGAATTTTGGGATTCACCCTCCTTTGACATTGGATTACGGGCTTGTAATCCTCCTCCATTAAGATTTTGTGGGTACAAAATTTGGGATCGATTCCCTTAATGTCGGATAACTTCCACGCAATTGCCCCTTTGTGATCCTTTAGAACATCGACATGTGCGGTTTTTTCATCATTCGAAAGTTCCTTCACAATAATAACCGGCAACTTGTCGCCCTCCTCCAAATAGACATATTCGAGTTGAGGAGGTAAATCTTTCAACTCGAGGATAGGTGGTTCCTCAAGTGAAGATTTGGGCTCGATACTCATAAGCTCCTCGGGTGGAGGGAATGGGAAATCGTTAAGAAAATCCTTGATAATCGAGAAGTCCTCATCGTTGTCGAGGTCTTCGTTACAAGTACGTGGAACATCGAATTCTTCCAACGTAAAACCACCACCTTCAAAAGGAGTGAAGGTTGGTGTCGAATTATCAAGAATTGGATCTAACATAGTGGGATTGTCACTAGTTTCTTCATTACCAAAACCTAGAACTTCTTGTGAAAATTCCTCGCAAACCACGTCAATCATATCAACGAGGTTTATGGTTGCTACGGAATAAACATGAGAAATTTGAGAGTTTTGAGTTGCGTTTATAACAAGTTCCTCGTCGTTGAAACGTAAGGTGATCTTTCTAGCATGAACATCGATCAAAGCCATAGACGTATCTAAAAACGAACGACCTAAAATGAGAGGAACTTGAGGATCCGTGGGGATATCAACAACGATAAAGTCTACGGGATAGTAGAACTTCCCCACTTTCACAAAAACGTCTTCCGCCAATCCACATGCGGGAATCGTGGAATGGTCGGCCAACTCGATAGACATTAGTGAAGGAGTAAGATTAGGAAGATTGAGCGACTTGAAGATTGCAAGTGGCATCAAGTTAATGCTAGCACCAAGATCGGCCAAGGCGAAGCATTCCTCCATATCTTGGATTGCACATGGAATCAAGAATTTACCGGGATCACCGACTTTTTGAGGTATGCGATTAAGATAAACCGACGAACAACTAGACAATTGGTGCAATTTCTCCTTGTTGTTCAACATACTCTTAAAGTTAGCGGCAAATCGAGGCATCATGACCAAAGCATCGGCGAAACTCACATTAAAGTGCAAATCACGAAACATTTTCATAAAAAGCTCAAATTGATAATTTTCGCGCTCTTGACGTTTCTCCTTCCAAAGTCTCGATGGATAGGGCAAAGGTGGTGTGGGTTGAGGCATAGTAGGCATAGCCTTTGGAATCTCGGGTTCCAATGTTGGTAATGGGTCAACCGTAGGTGTGGCATGAGTGGTACTTCGTGGGATTGAGACATGCTCCTTTTGGACCACCACCTCGGGTTCTTCCTTAATTTCTTCCTCCGTAGGAGCAATTGGTTGAGGAGTCGGTTCCATAAGTGTCTTACCACTACGTGTGGTAATCACTTTCATCTCACCCTTAGGGTTTGATACGGTGTTTCTAGGAAGACTACTCGAAGACGGTTTACACATTATTGCCTCAAACATAGACGAGATTTTATCTTCAAACAGGATTGCCTTTTCTCGGCTTTGATCATTTCTTGTTTAATCTCATGTTGCCCTTGTTCCATTTTTTATTGGTTTTGTTGTAACCTTGTGACATTTCCTTCCATCTTGTTGGTGTGGATTTTAAGTTCATTAGCTAACTCATTTTTCAACTCTTTCTTCAAGTCGTTCTTAAACTCGTATCTTAGGCTAATGATTTATCTTTGAATATTGTCAAACCTAGCATCATTCCCATTAGCGTATTCAACAAATTCATTTGGAAGATCTTTCAAAGTTTGCAAACCTTTGTTGTTGTTTTGAAAATCATTTTGATTTTTGTTTGAAACTTGATTATTAGCCCCTTGATTCCCATAGTTTCCCTTGTTGTAATTGTTTTTGAAACCAACTTGATTGTTGCGATAGTTGTTGTTAGCATTTTGATTTGAACCAAAACCCGGTGGAGTCAATTGATTAGAGCGGGAAACTTGACCGTTTTGGTTGTAATTTCCCGTGGCCGCGAAGGCACTCGAAGTGTTACCACCGTTGGTAATGCACTCGGAGAAATCATGACCACCACCACAATACATGCACGAAACCTCAACCGCCTTAGCCGTAGCGGGAGCACTTGGTTCACCAACTTTAAACTCAATCAAAAGTCCTTTTAGCTTATCAAAAATCTTGTTTTCCAAGTTCGCCTCAATTTGGCAAGCATCGATGGTAGTAGACAAAGAAGGTGAAGCCGAAGACGAAGCCTTACGAACACTAGACGTGCTACGAGGACTATACACCTTAGATCTATTCTCAATTATCACCAAAGCTTCCTCAACTTTACACAAAAAATTACCACCCGCGGCGGCATTTAAATAATCCCTTTCATGATCATTAAGTCCATTGTAAAACGTGTCAATTTGATGCAAGTCAGAAAAACCGTGATGAGGACATTCATGTAACATCTCCTTAAACCTATTCCAAGCCGTTGAAAAACTTTCATTAAACTCTTGTGAAAATTTTGAAATCTCGTTTTTCAAGTGCGTAGTCTTAGAGGGCGGAAAAAATTGGTTCACAAATTTAGACACGAGATTCTTCCACGTCAATATAGAATTGGGTGGCTCTTTCTCTAACCAAATTTTTGCGGGCCCCGCTAAGGAATATGGAAAAAGCATCATCTTAATCGAGTCATTCGAGACATCCTTAAACTTGCAAGTGGCGGTAAGACGATTGAATTGGCGGATATGGTTGTGTGGATTGTCCTTCTCATCACCACGGAATTTGTTGTTTTGGATCATCGACAACAAACCCGTTTTCACCTCAAAATTCTCCGCAAGGATAGAGGGAATCACAATAGCCTCTCCATAACCCTCGGTGGGTGCTTGAAGTAACTCCATCATAGTTCGATTCGCCATGGTTGGTGCTTCTCTTACAATGGGTTCGTCAATAGGAGACTCCTCACTAGAAAGATTGGGAGTGGGAGTTTTGTTCTTTCGTTGACGTGCACGTCTTGCTTGATTACGAGTTAGCATAAACGTCACGTACAACGAGGGGACGAGCAAAGAAGATTCTTTTTGGTGTTTTGTATTTTTCAAATTTTTTTGTGGTTTTTGATTGTATTAACCTTTTTGGATTTTGGTGAATGTATTAAGTAGACACAAATCTACAAATCTCCTCCTTAATCAAATCTCTTGATTAAAGAAGCCTCAAGGAATGAAAACGATCACGTGAAGTGAACGCCTTCGATGACTTTAGAACGTTGGTGGAACACCAAAACATTCAAGAGGGTTTAATCAATGGAAACCAAGAAAATATATATGATACTTAGTAATACTTTGGGCGGCAAAACCCTCGATTAGCTCTCAAAATCAAATACTCACAAGCAAGCGGGGAAACGAGGCGGCGCGAAGCACTTAAGAGCCTTTTTCCTTAGGATATATTTTATAATATCCGCCTTATACCCACCTTATAGTTTGTATTTTTCAAAATTGAGCCTCACGAAAGTATTTATCTATTTTTGCCTTTTTCTTTGGTTTGAGATTTGAATACAATGATTGGGTAATGACCTCCCAAGTCAAGGTTGTGATTTCTCACGTATTTGGAGTACTTGTGAATTTATTGTTCTACGTATACAATATAGTAATAGTATTCACACAAAAATCAAAAACCGATAATACGTATTAGTAGAGTGCTACTAATACAAATACTATTTTGGTTAGTATATAAAAACAAAAATTCCAAATCAAAACACAACACGCCTCCCCGGCAGCGGCGCCAAAATGATGTAGTGATTTTACTACTCTTTAGGAAAAGAGAGCAAATAGGGTAAGCACGACGATTTAGGAAAACCGTGTGTAAATGACCCTAAAATGAGTTCGTTTTCAAGGAGGCTAGTGTGTTATGTGTGTAATGATTTGGATTACTTTGTGATTATATTTGTGAGAAAGAAAAATAGAAATGAGATTAGAAGAGAATGACGGTTACGAAGACGGATTAAACTAAGTCGAAAAAGGTGTACACGTAAAACCGTAAAAAGCACTAAAATTAAAATTTTACCCTAAAAATTACCAAAAATCAATAAAAATCCACAAAAATATTCTAAGAGTTTACAAAAAATCCAAACTTGCCAAAACCTTTTAATTAATTAAATAATGACTTTTTAATGCTAATTAAAGCCCTAAAAATCAAAATTAACTATTAAAAAGTCACAAACAAGATTTTAAAGTTTATAAACCTCAAAAATACTCTAATTAAGCTAAAAAGTATTTTTCAAAATTTTAAAACTACTAAAAACTATTTTTAAACAATTAAAAACTATTAAAATCAATTAAAACTTAAATTAATTCTAGAGAATAATTAAAAGACTCTAAAAATATTTGGAAAGTTGCAAAATTCCTAATTAAGTGACTACAATCTAGGAAAAATATAAAAAGTTAGAAAATCAGACTTTTAATTTTTAACAATAAAATAATATTAAAAATCTAAAAATCATAAAAAATTCTAAAAACTTGCAAACTAGCTTAATTTAACCTAAATAACTCAGAAATGAAAGTGAAATTACTTAAATACCCTTAATGGGCCTAGAAAATGGGCTAAACCCAAAATAGATCACTAAATGGGTTAATTTGGGCCCAATATAAAAAAGTGTCCAAAATAAGCCCAAAAAGCACTACTTGACTCAAAATTTGATTTTAAACAACTTTTTTCAAAGGCCCAAAAGCTGAAAGTGTGAAATAAGCTAGCTTATACCAAACAGCTTATTCTTAATGGGCTTTTTGGCCCATTAAGCTATAAGCCAATGTCATAAGCTGAAATTAGACACACAAACTTCTTTTGTCCTAAATAAGACTTCTGTAAAAAGAAATTTGAAATAAGCCCAAGGAATAAGCCTGAAAATGCAATAAGCAATCTACAGAAAACGACAAAATAGTCGTTTTTGAGTTCTAGGCCACCCCAAGTGCTGATTTAAGTTTCTATAGCTTTGAAATGACTTAATTAAGCAAAATCAACAAAGATTTTTCAAATAAGCTGACTCAATAAGCTGGAAAAAGCAAATAAGCACTTATGTAAAAGTCAACAAAAGTTGGTTCTCTAGTAAAAAGTCAAAGTCAAAGTCCAATAAGCTCCAGTCTAATCAAATGGGTCAAATAATGAAGATCTATCACAAAAAATAAGTTGTTGCAGGTCTGGATAAGCTAAAATAGCTTATTGATAAGCTGAGTTCAATTTTACACTAGCAGGGGCTAGTTTTGGGTGTTGAGCAGTGGAAACTTTTCCCACTACTTGACTTATAGACTTTTTTGTCTTTAGTGAACTTTTTGGAGATTCAGATTACACAAAGGCACCCAAATGATCTTTGGATCAAAAGGAGTCAATAACAATCAAAATATCACAAACACAATCACCCAATTGATACAGTTTAATCAATAAAGTACCAGATGTTGCACAGACATGAACAAGTAAGCAATTTAGGTTCAAAAAGTAATTTTAGCACAAATCAGCCAGCCAAATTCAACCAAATGCATACACAAGCTATATTAAACTCAAATAAGCAAGTCTAAACAGGTTTCATGCAATGATTTAAAGAATTAAACAAGATTCAAGCTAATGAATGTTACTGATGAACACTAACACATGTAGTTTTTCACTTTGCTGATGTATTTGACACACAAGCTAGATTCAACACCTCAGATCTATCAAGTATGTTATATTAATGATGTTTCAACAGCTTTTATCCCTAAACATGCATAAACTCTAGGTTTTCCCAAAATTTTAGGTCAAAAACAGTCAAACTTAATAAGTTATAGCACAATCTTTGATTCAAGGTTTCAAACCACAAAACTTGCAGCAAAACACTCTCAAACAAGTGTATATCAGATATAGAGCAAACATACAAACTTCCACAAACACAATAACAAGATGCAATCACAAACAGGTAATCCCAAACACCCCTTTAACTTTTCAAATCCAGTTTTTTCAAAGCAAAAGTGAGATTTAAGACCACCCAAGCCTAAATTAACACAATAACAGATGAGAACAACATATTCAAGCAAGATTAAGCCACAAAACACACAAGAACATAGGCAACACTCAAATATCACAAATATCCAAAATATTTTCAGATTTTGAGATTAAGGGTGTGTACCTCATGGATGTACATCCACACCCACGAATTTATGAGCTTATGTGCTAGTAAGAACAAGCACAAGCTTCCAAAACAAAGCCTGCTAAGAATCAACAGAGTTAGAAGCACAATTATAAAAACAGAAAGATGAAAAATCCTTGATTGATGCAACTCTTGTCCTCCACACTTGGTTATCCCCAAGTTATAAGCTTCACCACACCTTGATAACACAATATCAGGATGCTATGATCAGCCCTATAGCCCAAGAATTCCAAGATAGACCAAGAACTTAGCAAAATATCAAGAAATTGTGGAAAATGTGCAAACATTTGCACACTCCTCTTTTGAAAACAGATTTTTGATTCAAGAATAATGAACAAAGAACAATAATAAACATGTTATAACAATGGCACCTGAGCTTTCTTCAACATTTCAAACATATTTCATTAATATTGAAAGGATTTATAGAAAAGTGAACTTAGGAAAATTCAAGAGCAAATTCTAAATGACAACCTAAATGCCTTTATATAGGCTACAAGTAACTACTACAAAGCATAAAAAACGTAAACCCTAAAGCTGTGAAGTCCCCATATTTCCCTTTGCCTTGTTTTGAACTTGGAAGATCATGTGACTGAATTTGGCTTGTAGCATGAGTTGGCAAGGTGAAAAGTTGATCAAAGGGTGTATATCAAGCTTAGAAAGTAAGCTGGAATGAGGATGGTTGGATCACTGGCTCATTCTTGTTTGGACGTGAAGGGTGGGGCAGGGGAGGTAGCATGTGACAAAAGGGATGATGAGGTGGAAGGTTTTAAGGTTGGGTTGTATTAACAAGACCCTTAATCACAAATCTGCACAATTTTGGGGTTTAATTTTTGCTAAAACAAAAATCCCTAATTGTGTTCTTGAGCTGATGAACATGATTTTGATATGTTTAAAGGGTGATTAACATTTAAATAAATGTTAAGGCGCCAAGGGTTTGTTAATTATTTAATCAGGGGTGAGTGGGATCTGATGTGGAGAAAGGGTGAAGTGTGATTGGTTGAAAGGAGTTAGTGGGACAGGTGTCAAGCTCCCATAGGTCTAGGTGTCTTAGGTTGTCTGCCAGCTTAAACCCTCCATCTTTCAGCAACTTGTCATTTCCATCTTAATTGCAATAAACCCGTTTTCCTTTGTAATCAAAGTTTCCTTTTTCACACTTTTGCCCCAAAAACTTTTAAAAAATGATTTTAGGGGTATTTCTTGCCATTTTTGAATTCTTGAAGGACTGGTTTGGTATTTTCTTCAATGATAATGGTCTTGACTTGTATAATTGGCATTTTGGATGACTGAAATTGCCAAGTCTTGTTTTATGAGGGACCATTTTTGCCAAATGTTGAAAGTTAAGGGTCCTTTTTGTAATTTTGGGATTTTCAAAGGACCAAACTTGTAATTTCTTGTACTTTGAAGGACTTCATGATATATTTGACTTTGTGGAGGATAATGGTTGACAATTTTTAGCTTTGTTGAGGGGCTAAACTTGCCAATTCTTCAAAGTGGAGGGCCCTTTTTGTAATTTTGACAAACTTTAGGGACCAAACTTGTAATTATGAGGATACAAGGGTATAAAGTGTCAATTCTTCCATATTGGAGGACCCTTCTTCATAATTCTTCAAATCTTCAAGGGTTTATCTTGGGAAAGTCTTCATTAGGGCTTGGTTCATTGTGCGGCTTCGTTTCCCGTGTTCATTTTTGCATGATTCTTGTGATCGTTTGTCATTTTCTTAATATCCGTACCTAAAATACACAAGCAACAAACACAAGCATATATATATAGGTATTTTGATGATATTTAATGCATTTTAAGCCCTATTTAGACGATGAGACTATGTATAAAAGCAGTCTCATCATTACCACTAAGACTTTCAACACGCATTGGCCCACAAAGATCCATATGCAACAGATAAAGTTTCTCTTGGTTGGTGTCTTCCGTCTTGGGTTTGTAAGATTTCTTAGTGCTTTTCCCCATTGTACACGTGGAACACAAATGATCCTTGTGAAATGAAAGTTTAGGAAGACCACGAACAAGTTCATTTTTCGCCAAATGATTAATAGCGTCAAAGTTAAGATGAGATAACCGTCGATGCCATAACCATGACTTAGTCTTTGATGCTTTAGAGAGAAGACATACGGGAGAAGCGGCCATCATGTCTTGTAGAGACAAAGTATACAAATTATTTCCTCGAGTACCTTTCAATAAATCAACCCCTTCCAAATTACGAATGAAGCAGGTATGCTCTCGAAAAGCGACTTCTAGGTTTGCATCACAAAATTGTCCCACAGAAAATAAGTTGTGACCGAGACCTTCCACATAATACACTCTTGAAATAATAACATTCCCAATATGATATTCACCATAACCCATTATCTTTGCAATATGATCATTTCCAAATCGAACTGTACCAAGAAACTTGCTGACAAAATTTCTGAGCTAAGAGCGATCTCCGGTCATATGCTTGGAGCAACCAGAGTCCAAATACCAGAGAACAATTTGGACCACCTGTTTTTAACAACAACAGTAGACAATGCATTGGAAACTATTGGTTCCGAAGTGTTAGCAGCTACAGATAAAATATTATTAGAATTGCTAACAGGTTTGTGACCCTTAGATTTCCTGCGTTTTCTAATGTGAGATTTAGCACTAACAGGTTTTACTGTTCAAACTTTCTTAGGTTTTGGATTATTCGCGGGCACTACAGTGGGAGTAGACCTATTTAAAGGGCACTTGGTTCCTACAGTAGTGTCGGTGTTCCTAGTTAAAGGACACGCTTGTGTTTTGGTAGCCTTGGTACTCCTAGTTAAAGGGCACACTTTCTTCGCTTTAGTGGGAGTGATCCTAGTCAAAGGGCACATATTTCCTACTATAGTGAAAGTTCTACCAGTGGGGCGCCACATCCAACCAACTTGGGTTAACACTTTCCCAGTCGGTTTCCATTCTAATCCTTTTTTCTAGGCATACATCTCATTCACATGGTCAATAAGGCAAGAATCATGACGACTAGAAAACATACATTTATTGCAATTCCAACATTTCAAATTAGAATTCACAGTAGGCTTAGAACGCTGCACAAATGCAGAGCCTTTAGGTTTAGCTACATGATTCTTTTTATTCAAAACAGAAATAACATTCCTAGGATGGGCTTCTACTTTCTTCTTCACTTGACTACTAGATGGGGGCAAGATCCTATCTTTCTTCTTGTTTCTTTTAAGCTTAGATCTTTGAGCCTTAGTAGTGGTGCTTACTTCTGTAGAAGGCAACACAGGAATATTAGAAGCTGATTTTGATTCCGCCTTATCTTTAGTGACCAAAGTTTGAGATGGTTTAGTCCTAGGGCCCTTATTAAATGGTGTGACGGCTATAAGGTTCCTTTTGATTGTACTAGAGGACGATGCTGAGACAGTGGCTGCGTTATCCACAACATTCTTACCTTTTAGAGTACGGAGTGTTTCCTTTAACTCAGCCAAGACCAGATTCTTATCACAATTTTTTTCCCTCAAATCAGATATTTCCACCGACTTTCGATTCAATTGTTCAATCAAAGATTGATTCTGTGTAGTGGTATTAGCACATGCGGGCTTTACTGAATCGAAGAGTTGTGTATTTTTCTGTTTTTAAGTTATCAACTTTAGACAAAATCTTGGAAACTCGATTATCTAGATCAAGTTTTAAATTCTCAGCGACCTCAAGTATGTTCACATAGTGAAGCTCCTTAGGTTTCTCTATGTCTATCGGCAAAAATTTAGCAACTTTGTCACTTGGCTGACGCTGTTTTGATTGTAAGTTCAATCGAAAATTCTTTTCAAAGTTTGCATCATTGATATTAACACCTTCGAATGACCTTTCAAATATTTCTTGAATAAATTGTTGCTTGCATTCAAGCGAAATACAATGTGTTTGAATCTCATCAAAACGTTTTGAAAGCGAAGAATATGAATCTTGAAGCTTTAAAAATTCAGCGTCAGATTTGTGACAAGTACTATCTACCATATTATCCACAGATTCAACATTATGCACAATAGAATCATTATCAACACTTTTATTCACACAGACGGAAGCAATATCATGAGACATCACTTGCTTCAAAAGCTGATCATTTTGGCGAGAAACCCATTCTATTTCAAGTAAACTGTTTTCATAAGCATCATCCATTTCATTGAAAACACGTCTAACTTCTTCTATTTCCAAAATCAAATCTTGATCAAGATTACTAAGACAAGCTTTAACATTCTTTACAAACGGAACAATTTCGTCACGAAATGCAGCTCTAATGTGCTCAAAGTTCCATTCACCTTCCGTTATGGCCGAAGCCGTCGTACGTTCCAAAATGACCTTGTCAAAATCGGCTAAGTGTTGGTGTACCGCATTTAAGTTAACGGACGCCTTACTTACCGGTGGAATTAACTTCGTTAAATCCGCTTTGACAAGTGTAGGAGACGTACTAGGAGGGTGTTCATTTGACAAACTTTGGGGCACAAGAACTGTCAATTCAGCTAATTCCTTTTGTAAGCGAATGCGGGTCTTTTTAGAAAGTTGATCTTTATTATACGTATCATAATCAATCGTATGGAATTTTGAAAGCATTTTAGAATGAGTTTCTTCCGCAAGTGACTGTGTCTCCTCAGTACTACGAACAAAAGGTGCTTCTTTCGATTTGCCAATTATGGTCATATCATAAAGACCGGGAATATATTCCTGAGCTTGTTTTGCATAACCGGGATTAGGTGGTAAATCTTGCAGACGCTTAAGTTCGAGTTCTTTAAATGATTTAGTTAAAAGATGAACCTTTTCTGTGGAAGCGTATTGTTTTAAAAGCTGTTGTTCTTTGAATTTAAGAAGTTTGGTAGCATTAATATCCGATTCAAACTTTTTAGACTCGAGAGTTTCGAAATCTATTTTAAGTTTCTGAAAATCATTGACAACCGACTCTTTTTCTTTTAATTCATTGGAAAGATTAGCTTTTAATGATTTTATTTCTTTAAAGTGTTCAATATTTTCAAAACGAAATTGGTCAAATTCAGAATAAATTATTTTTCAGCTTGAGGGACCATATCAAAAGCTTTGACCTTTTCTTTATGCAACGCAAGCTCAGCGGTTAGGGTGGAATTCGTATCTACGGATTGTCTGAGAGCCATATGCATTTGATCAATAATATGTTTAGGTACCATGACCAAATCATGTTGAGCATAAGATTCCATACCCGTCGTAGCATTTGGTTGAGGTTTACTCAAATGGGTAGGAATGGGTACCACATCATTTGAGTTACTAGTTCCTGAATGTTGTTCGAGGTTGTCATTTTCATGCCCAACTTGATGTTGGTTATCATCATTACCAAGATTGGTTGTGGTGGGTACCTCACTAATGACATCAGAACCGTAGTGAGAGAGATTAGCAACGAGAGCAGCTTGGGCAGAGTGAATGTCATCACAATCCGAATCATATGCGTCAAGATCATCTGCTTGATAAGCTGCATTAGAAGTGGAAACGACTACAATGCCTTCAGTATCTGCTGCCCCTGGGTCTGCAAGAAATGCTAACTCCTCTGAATCCAAAATCTTTCCTTTAGACTGAGCATCAACCAAATACATTTTCTCACGAAACCACGCTTCATCCCTTCTCCTTTTCGGCTGAGTGCATTGCCTAGCCATATGGCCTTGTCCCCGACAATTGTAGCAAGTCACAACCTTTTGAGGACCAATGGGGCTTCCATTTCCATTAGCTTGAGAATTCACAGCTTGAGCATTCACAGTCCTTGTAGGAGGTCCATATGAATTTTGCCTTCCCTGAATAGGTTGCACTGTTACTTGAGCATCTTGAACAGTAGCTTGTTGTCGAGTATTTAAAGAGGTGCGGAGCTGATTGTTTGTTGGTGGAAATCCTCTAGTTGCAACAAGTTTTGACAAGTAGGCAGTGAGATGGTTTAGTACATCAGCTGGCGTATCATTTGGAGTAAAGACCGGTGCTTGGATTGGTGGAAGTTCATTAGAGTAGAAAGCTTGTGATGGTTGTGCTTCTATTGGAAAATATCCTTGCTGAGGAGTATAGCCCATTGGAGAAGTGTTGGCTTGTGATGGTGATGTCTGATATGGTGGTTGCTGTGGAAAAGATTGTTGATGAACACTTTGTTGAAATGCTTGTTGTGGCATCATTGGTGGTTGATAAGATGGTTGCTGTGGTTGCTGATAGGTGTGTGGTGGTGGCTGCTGCAAGTATGATGGTTGTTGATAAGTATAAGCCATGTTTTGTTGAGAAGCATACATGGCAAGTGGATCATGAACTTGAGGTGTAGACAACCAAGCCTCAATCACATGGCATTCGTGTTGTTGAAGAAAAGCTTGAAGTTGATCCACATTGGTGTTATGCAAGTCCTTAGCCAATTTAACATACGTCACGTACTTTTTCCATTCTGAAGGAAGAGTGTTCAAATACTTGGTGTTCAATTGAAACGTAGGAATTGCCATGCCATAGATGTTTAGCTCATTCAACAATAGGGTAAATCTCAGATAGTAGTCATTGAGAGTCTCCCCTGGCAGATAGGCAAACTTATCAAAAGTAACATAAAGCTTACACTCTCGTTCTTGTTTAGTTAACGAGGTGCCTTGCATTAGAACACGAATTCTATCCCATAACTCTTTGGAAACTTTATGTTTGCTGACGAGTTTGTAGACATCTGGAGGAAGGGCTTGGAGAATGATATTTGTAGCTTGTTTATCACACTTGTCTTGTATCTTAGCATCTCCAGTTAGTTTACCCGTTGTGCGAGGACGAGTAACAGCACCTTCCGTCACAGTACCATATACCAATGGTCCATTGAGCACCGATGCCCAAATAAGATGTCCATTCTCCTTGTTCAACATATAAAGTTCCATTCGGGAAGCCCATTCCTCATACATAGTCTTCACCAACATTGGTGGACGATTATCCGTACCCGAGAGGATGGACTTATCCGTAAGAGATGTGTACTCCATTTTAATAAGTTAAGATTTACAAACGTTGATCCGACAATGAGAGAAAGTTAATGTGTTTGTTGTTGTGTGTTAAAACCGAGAAATATTGTTGAAATCCCCTAAATTATGTTCTCGATAAACCAAAAAATCCAAGACTAAATTACTTCAAAAATTTTTGAAAAATCTTGGAAATCTTGTCACTCTATCGGAATGCACAAAATAAGTTCTGTCGCAATAATCGCAATTACTATCGGAATGCACAAACAAGTTTTGTCGCAATGTCTATCTGAATCCCTGTCGGAATGCTTGATCGCAATACCTGTCGGAATGCTTGATCGCAATACCTGTCGGAGTGTATGATCGCAATACATGTCAGAATGTATGATCGCAATACGTGTCGGAATGTGTGATCGCAATACCTGTCGGAATGTATGATCGCAATACCTGTCGGAATGTATGATCGCAATACCTGTCGGAATGTCAGATCGCAATACCTGTCGCAATGTGGCTAAAGAAATTTTGGCAGAGTAACATTTCAAAATGGCAAATACCCGATCGCAATGTACGAAGCAAGGAGCTATCGCAATGTTTGATCAGAATAAGTGTCAAAATATGCTACGATCGCAATGTAGAAACCCTTGGTTATTGCGATGGATGCCAACTTTGCGATGGAGACCAAAATACCACGTTTCTCGGATAGTACACAAGAAATTCGGAAATTCAAGCCAAGAAACGAATCAAACATCCAAAAATTTTGTGTTTTTAACCAAAATACCAATACCAAATCACTATAATAAGTAACTAGATGAAGTATATCAAGATTAAACCATAAAAACACAAAAAAAAATTTGGTACTTGTGAATTCGGATCAAAATAGCCGTATAAATCAAGAACACAAACACAAAAACCAAGCAATCATCCCATGGCTCTTGATACCATTTGTAGGATATGTAAATCTTGCTTATGTTTTAGAGAGAGAAAGAGATAGAGAGATGGTTGATTTCACACAATTCTAGAGAGAGAAAAATGAAGTTTACTATGTGTAAAATGAAGAACCACTACCCTCTCCATCAAAGGAGAGGGTTTATATACCCAAGTCCTTGTCATGGGCTTGGGCTTACATTTGGGCCGGCCTACACATGTTGTAGGCTAGGCTTGGTCTTGTTTGTTAAATAAAGATAAATAACTAAACTACGAGCTATTACATGGACTATTGTTGGAGTGATAGATCCTTCTTAATACGTAAAACGTATTTCCAACAGACTCGTTCTTCAGTTAAAAGGAAAGTTTATCGCCGATGATAAACTTATCCTCACAACGGGAAGTTTACATCTTCTCGGACTTGAGATCGTTTTGTAAGATATTCGACATCTTAAGCTCAAGTAATTGGTTTTCAAAACAATGAACACAATTTTTCGAGAATTTCTGAAAAAAGTTTTTCTAAATCTTTCAAAATTGTGTGTTCAAAAATGTTTTGATAAAAAGAGCATGTCTTCTGGAATCGATAATATTTACGATACTAGAAATGTCATTCAATAATGACACAGGGTTGTAAATAAAGTTCGAGCAAAAGTTCAAATGTTTTAAAACATGCTCAAACTGGCTTGCTATTATTTCCGATAGTAACCCGCTTTTCACTTTAAAGTCAAGCATTTCACCGGAAAGCTTTGACTCAACAAAGGGAATTATTTTTCTCGGGCATGGTTTACTTTATAACCATGTAAGGGATTATGTTTACGGAATAACACAATCTAACATGAATATATGTACGTGTCAGTGCTTTTATTTGTTAAAACAAGAGAAATCTTGTTTTTATGAAGTTATCATCTCCACCAACCGTAGCAATTTACAATTGATATCTACATACTCGACGATGCGACTACTCAAACGGGACTACAGCTCTTTCAATAGAACACGGGTCAACAATTGAGGGGGAGCAATTGTCCAGCATTCAGAATCCTTGATGCCGAGAGGGCCAAGTTCACATATTGGTGTCAAGACAACGATATCAATCATACACATGGAGTCAAGAGATAACTTCAGACGTGATGAGGCGACCAACATTCGTGAACAAGAACCATGTGAATCTTTCATATGATGTTCTCCATCATTCAGGTCCAACCTCGTAAATTGCTAATCTTGTGAATACATTATCATATATGATCTTTGCACGTGATAAATACCTTACACTTGTGTTTAAAAGGTATTTAATTTACGTTTCAAGTACACCCTCATTAATTTGAGGGGGAGCTTGTGTAATTCATGAAGATAATTGGCTTTGCATTTTTCTTCCCAAATTTTCTTAAATTGATATTAAAAACATCTATTGGGTTAATATTTTTAATATGGGGGGAGAAAATGTGATTTAATATGGGAAATGATTAATCATAAATGGTTTGACTTAACGTGATAGCTCATCCCGACATGTGCGAAATGTTTTCGGATATCGTGGCATATGTTAAGGGGGAGAAAAATGGATTTGCACTTCAAAATAGATTTCATGGTGACATATACTTACCCAAAACAACTCTATTCACGACGGTGAAGATTGTGGTGACATAAGGATGGTAGGATAGGTTAAAGTCCAATGACTCCTCTAGAACCAGAGGAATCTTCCCAAGGACATCCCATAGCTAGAAATAGTAGTCCTTAGGAAAGATGGAGAAAGATTGTGAATGTAGCTGAATGCCGACCAAGTACTTAAGTTAGCATTGGAACAATCACGAAAAAGTGCTAGTGATGATGTATTCGTAAGCATTGAAGGGGTTGAAGAATGAAAAAGAATTGTAAAGATAAAGGGTGTAAAGAAAGAAGCCCTCTTTACAACTTAGGCAGAAACCGGGTCAATACATATGCTATTAAGATCATTGTTTAATGATTCTTGATATTGAAGACAGACATCATGGACCCAGTGATGCAAGGCAAACCCATCCCAGCTAACTCAAATATCTATTAAAAGACATTTGTTTTAATCACATGGAGACAACACATTATCTATTGATTTATTCATTCCAAATAAATTGGTATTGAAATGGTGGCACTCCTCTCCAGCCTCCGATCACTAAAAATCCAAAATGCACGATTGAGTCTAGAGCCATTTGAGATCATCAAATATCTCATTAGGACACACTTTCATATTTCCTTGCTTCCTCATACACTGTGAAAAGTAAGAAAGATCTTAAGAGTCCTACGCAAAATCTTCATGATCTTGCCTAAACATCCGAGTAATACGAAAGTATTTACAATGAAGATGGAAATCCTTCTTGAGCGAATATCAAAAAGCTCATGGTAGGTGACTTGTGCGATTCTTTATGAATCAAACTTGTGATAACTGGAACACAACATTGTTTTAATCCTTAAATGAATTTAAACACGTTCCAGGCCTCTACACAATATCTTAGTGATCTTGCCAAAACACTCAGAGTGATACCTTAGTGTTCACAGTGATGAGTGGAAATCCTTCTAGTGTTAACCTCAAACAGCACTTGGTAGGTAACTTGCAAGATTCTATACGAATCAAGCTCGTGACAACTGGAAAGCAACGATGGTGCGATTCTTAATTGAATTTCACTTGTTCCAGGAACATGAATTGATGGCTTAAAATCATGCGGATATTATTATCCAAATGATTCACTCTTTATGTTCGCAGTCAGCTTTGGACGGTCGAATAAAGAAAACGGGTGTACCCGCTAAATCTTGTCAATGAGGTTCTTAATTGAAACTACCTGTCACAAGTACGATATTTTATATCGTCCAACGGTCTTCACCGACCGGAGGTAAAATTCTACCAAATTAGAATGAAATGTTCAAGGCCATTTCATCCGTGTATATGTTTTGTTGCTAACTGTCTTATGCAGCGTAACAAGAAGGTGGCATTGCGGTGTACAATCCAGAAGAAGTTGTCACCACATGCTTATACTGTATGCACTTAATACTTCAACCAATTCAAGAAAGTCTAAAAGTCAAGTCTTCCGCTGTATCAAACTCTGAAGCTTTCAAGAATTTATAAAAGTATAAGTATGTGGAACATGAAGTCACGAGGAGGCAAATATCACAAGTGATGAATGCACAAGGTCAAAGCAAGGACACATGTTCAAGACCAAAGTCAAAGATCTCATCAGCATATTCACAAGAACAAGATCGAAGACTCAAGCATAGTATGCTAGGTTTAAGATTTTGTAAAATAGTGTGACCTCCCTTTGGGGGAGATTGTTGGAAATACATTTTTCCAAGGAAAGTCTCGGTCACATCATTGTTAGCATAGATCACGAGCTATAGACTATTTAGGACATTGTAACTTGGAGTGACCTCCCTTTGGGGGAGATTGTTGGAAATACGTTTTTACGTATTTAGAAAGGATTAGTCACTCCAATGATATTGGGCTCGTGATCCAATATAGCCCATATAGCCCACATGTAGGGTGGGCTATATATACCCCCTCCTAGCATGTTAGGAGGGGTTGGTCATTTGTGTTTTCACTCCTCACTTAATCAACCTTCTCTTTCTCTTCTTTCTCTCTCTAACTCTCTCTCACTAGTTCTTTCATCTTCTTCATTCTTTAGATAAATCAAACACTTGCACAATCCTAAGAAACTAAGGACCTACAAAAGATAAGTAATAATACCTGAGATTAAACATGTACAATCGTCAACATAAAGTTGATTGATATTCATAGGTTTAGTAGTAAAGGTGTGGAACACAAGCATTCATTTGTAAAACAAGAAAATAGGGAAAATGGTTATGATAATTAACCATAGTCCGAAACCATTATTATTGATGTTTAGTTCATGAACCGAAGCTTAACTCAATGTAAGTTCCTCTAGAGAATATTCAGCCTAAATACTCAAGTAACAAAACAAATGCAATGCGTCAGTGGTTAAACAACCGCAACATGGGACGGGGATTGTCAGTCCCGATGGATCCACCCACAACATTCGCTCTTAGCAACACAAGTAAATTAACGGTTCATGATCAAGAGAGGAAACTTAAGGCTATTGCCTAAAAGCAATAATATCAATGAAAACTGTTGGAAAGCACACAAGTCTGGATAGCATACAAGGTTTGGATAGCATATAGTTTTTAAATGGATGTGTTCCACCATGTAAAATCTCATCCCGCATTTAGAAACATTGTGCAAGTAATAAAAGGGGCTATGAACTCACCTTAATCCGCAAGATCAAAAGATGCGATAGAAATCGACGCGAGAACCAAAAGTTTCTTAGGAACGACCTAGAAACGAATTATGTGCCATAGGCATATGTGTAAAACAGAATGAATGCACATGATTATATACTTGATTCATACAGATTAGGCATTGTACATATGGTTTTCAAAAGTCAAAAAGTCAAACTTCCCAAAAATAGTAAGTTCTCGACACTTATAAAGACCCCGCTTCAATAGTTTTACTAACTGACTGAAACTTTATTCGACATGTAAAAATCATAATTCCCAAACCGTAAATCGTTTAGACTACTTCTCTACATCCCTAGAATCCTAAAAGAGTCTACTTTTCTGTAACAATTAGCATAAACCTTAAATCTCAGTTAAATTGGATTTATAATTTCGATACTACAAGTTAGTCCTAAAGATAACATGTGACTGATTTTTAAGGCTTACAGAAACGGGCGTAATTTGAAATCTACAAGTGATATCAAAGCAAGCTCAGTGGTAGGTGATAGCCCTCTGAGTTCTCTACATGGATCAAGATGTCTTTTTAAAATATTGTAGAAAAATCTTGAGTTATTACCCGTTTATCAGCAGTGTACCAAATCAGACTCATTTTACCACAAAAATCATAATTAAATAACCGTAACACATCTCACAATGAGATTTCTTGATACATCAATCTAAGACCTGTATCTAGGACCACATATTTTTAACTATCTGTATGAACCCATTTAACATTTTCAAAATCACAAAAACACCACAGACCTTCAAAATCTATACCAAAATTTAATCAACCCACTCATATTGATGTATATTACAATCTATAGACCCAATTAAAGTGAGACCCATTAGAAATGAAAGATATAAGTGTCCTCTACAGTTCATAGTATTACATATTTAGGTGTTTATGTACAAAAATTTCGAGTTATTGGCTATATACACCAGGTGTGCAGAATCTGCGCACCTTCACCATTTAAATCATAACTAAATCATCAGACCTCGTCTCGGATTGAACGAGCCGGCAAAACGAACCTAAGACCTGAAGCTATCTCATACTATTTTTCTCCTACAGGTAAAATCCACGAAATATTTTCAAAACCCCTTTTCAACACAGGCCTATCGGAATCAACAATTCAATCTATCCAAACACTAGTTTTAACCCATTATCAAATCATTAAACCTCATACAATGCCATAATCAATCGAATCAAAATATAAACATGTATATATGGGTAACAGTATTAAAGATTAATCAAAACCCATAGGAATAATATAAAAAATGAATCTTACATGGAGCTTGAAGAGAATCAAAACAAGGACAATTGATCAAGACTTTCACTCAAGTCAACCAACAACAATCAAACCACTATTATTATCACACCAAAATCTCCAACACTTGTAAAACCATTGAAAAATCAGCACTTAAGTCATGAAACAACTTTATTATTGTTTTGTTTGTGGTGTTGTAGGACGGCAAGACAAAGAAGAGGATATAGTATGTTTATGATAAAAAATGGAGATGTGCTATGTTTTTAGTTTATCCATCAACACAAGTGTCTTTCCAAAGTGACACGTATGAAATGAAATGGGTGAGTACTAGAGACGTGTGATGATATGGTGTGGGGTGAAGTTTTATATAAACTTTTCCCCATAATTTGTAAAAGCGGGTATTATCGAAACACGATATTTTTAAAAGTACGCAGTTTGAAAGTTATGCATAATCAACAAAAAATAAACGCTTAATATAAAATAAAAATGTCGGCATTCAGAAAGCGTTGATATTTAGGTAAATAGATGCGGGCTTATAATTTAATAAGCGTTAACTTGTCACATTAAAGAATGACGCCTAAAGACTTATCGAAAATTTATGAAAAATGCTCGTTAAATGAAAAATTAAAACGACAACATTAGAAAATAATTCTATGTCATAATGAGGATGTTTATGGAAACCACAAAATTTTTACATCATAAAGTCGAAATAGCCATCGGTTCTCGTTCCATCGAATCGGGTAAACTTTTTATAAAACTCGTACGAATGCTTTTAAATCAAAACTTTTGATTTAAATAAATATGAAAAAAAATTAATAATTCTAGATAAATTATTTTAAATTGTTAGAAAGATAATTAAAATACAATTTAATTAAAATTCTTGAATTTTCAGAATTTACACATGAAAAAGTAAGAAAACAGGTTAAACATTGTAAAATAAAAAAGTACGAATAAAAGAATTATTTAATTACCGAAAAAATACGAGTTCTCATAGTCGACCCCCCTAAAGGAACTCTGGTCCCTCAGATTTCAACTAGAGACGGAAAGAGACGGGAATAAAAAGGGATACTTTGCTTATCAAGGTGTATGGTGTTTTGAAATCAAAACTATTAGTAAAGGAAAATTTTAACTATGTGGGATTAAACCGAAATTATATTTTGAATGAGTAAATAATCGCTATGTCTTTTCTTTGATAAAGATGGTGTTCAAAGTAAAAGTCAAACATTTCAAATATTATTTTGATCGTCTTAAGAAATTTTGGTTGATTGCATAAAATTATTGTTAAAACTCGGGTTTATGGTTACGATTAAAGAAAATCAAATTTCCATATTATTTAGAATCATTAACAGAAATATAAATTACATCAGTAATTTCATTAACATGAAAGTATGATAAATTTTTTTTTCAAATACTTTAAAAGATAAGGTATGGCGTCCTTTTAAACACTAGTTATAAATCCAACAAAGAGGATGTATAGATCCGATGCTTAACTTGAAACGGGTATTTTGGTAATTTCAACGCTTGGTAAAATGTGTAAAACGTTTTTTTTTAAATTTAGAATAATTTATAGAAATCCATAATGGTGTTTATTGCATCAAATAGTAAATAGGGGACACATTCAGTTTTTAAAAATGACAAGATAGCAAACGAATATGAAGCAAATAATAGTTAGCAATTAGTATGCAAGCAATGACAGGAGGGAATAAAACGAAATTCGTACCAATTTCTTAACGAGCATGATAGAATAGAGGCATCGATGATAAAAATAATAAGAACAAAGGATATATCAAGATTAGTTCACGAATGTGGTTGCCGTCACCAACAACGGCTTATTAAGTTCTCGGTGACACGAACGAAAGAGAAAAGCCACACAATAAATTTTTGAATCAAAGAAAGTTCTTAAGAAGTCACTTGAGAGTAATTCCAGCAAAATGAATAACATTATCAAAGAGAGTGCGAAGTCGACACATGGTTCACACGAATGAATTTTGAGACGATAGAGTCAAAGACACATCGTGACAAAATATACGAAATCATCGTTCGCATCCAGTCATAAATCATTATTCACGTCCGGAGACGTTTCGAAGGTCTACCAAAGTAGATAAAGAAGGTTGGTTGATGAAGAAGTATAAAAACATGAAACTTCCAAGTCTAGCATCAATGGTCAGTAGTTAGACGAGTGGTAGCGAGAATAATATCACGATGGAAAATGAGGTAACAAGTAAAACAAAGATTTTTAAGTAAAGAAATATGTGCTTGCAGACACGTATTTCGTTCAAGAAAAGATAACGAAACATTTTCATATGTCATGAACTGGTGCTACTCACATAATATGTAAAAGTTTTCAAACTTCGTTTTGTCTAAGTTTTTTTAAAAAAAAACACAAGTAAAAAGTTGGTTCTTGGCCAAATAGTTAAGGTGACTACTATTCGGCCTCGCATGTCTCCTTCTAAATTACGCATAGGTGATCAGGCCATGCATAATTTAGGACTAGCAGTGCGATGCTCAGCTTCGTCAAACCAGTATTACATGCCATATATTTAAAAAAATATAAAATACCATTTGCAAGACATGAATCAAAATAATTTATGAAACGTTTTCAAGAGTAAGTAATTCGTAAAAATACATCGTAAAAATAATATCAAATAACTTTATAAAGTAACATTCAAGTATTTTGTATAGCCCAAGTAAAACATTTTGTAAAATTATTCGCAAACAATACCAGTTTAAATTTATATGGTGACATGATGGTAGCTTGTATAATAGCGAGTGGTTTACACGAGAGTAGTAAGGAGTAGTTCATAAGAAAATCGATGAAATAGTTACAAGGTGATAAGGTTTCAAAAGGTTTAGCCGAAGTCTTCGTGAGACACGGGTCAAAAATGATGATGCAAGATGTGAAAATGAGAACTTCAAATCTTGACCCAAATCAGTAGTGCGATAGAAGGAAGAAAGATAAATGAAATGACAAATGAGTCATGTATAAAAGAAATGATAAAGGAATCCATATGCGTGCAGATAGAGATCCGGCTGAAGAAAGGAAATAGTAATACTTTAAGAATTATCCGCGACCTACAAGTGTGATCATGACCTTATATATTTGTTTTATAAAAGTATAAAACGTTTGTATCAAAATATTTTGTAAAAATTGAGATACATAAGTAACTTGCACAAGTAACCGAGTCTAAGTGTAAACATGACCTATAAAGCTTACAATCTGTAAGAAATACTTAAAATGAAAGCTAAGTGTCTTAGACTAAGATTCTCAAACAAATTGGAACCTGAAAACGCCAATTATACGTTAACCGCGACCTTATACGTAAAAAGTCAACAAAAGTCAAAGTATGACCCGAGTATGACTCAACAATAAAAAGTTGTAAAAATACATGTAAGTTATTGGAATACACAAAATATGGTCATACAAACTTGTTTCATCAAGCTATATAGCTTAGAACTCATTTTTATAAGTTTTGACTAAACGTATAGAAAATAGTCAACTTTTGGGTTTTCTGACTTGAGGCGAATTACAAATAATTAGACCTCAATTTCACTTCAATTATGATGTTATACATCCTAAGTATCAGTATCGATCATCCCAAATCCATTCCATAAGGTTTAGGCTTGCTTAAGGGGCGGTTGGGTAATGAACTAGTCATTTACTCGCTTAATGAAAAAGTGCAGAAAACTCCTTTTCGCGAGGCTTAAAAATCCTATCTACACTCTTGGAAAAATTCTACAAAACTTCAGAGAAGTCATATACATCATGAAGTTAATATCTTGTGAATTTTAAGAAAAGTTTTGAAGTCTAGATCCCTTAAAACAAATAAAAACCAAAACGCATTCTGCGCGAAAAAGTCAAACTTTACAGTCTATATTTTGCCTTTTTGAGGGTCAAATGCCCACTTTAAAGCTTCCGTTTCCGAGAGGGTGACTAAAAACATCATTCCGGACAACTTTGTAGTTTTATTCGAAGGCTAAAAACACTTTTACGACACACTTATCCCTATGACACCAACGATAGAAGCATAATTTTAAAAATTTTCAAATAAGTCAACAATACCCACTTATGTGTCAAAAACTTAAAGGTAGATAACGGACACTAAATCTTTGCATCAAAAGTCAGCATAATATGTTTCTCAAATGTTTCAAGTGAGAAATCTTGGCTAAACACTCGTGAACCATACCAAGCACGCTAAACCAAACGCTAGCTTAGGTAGGTTGTTCCCTATTAGACTAGTTTCTAAAATGCCCGTTATTTCTTCGTTATGAAGAGATAGACGATGAACCTTATACCGTCGGAAAGGTATTTTCATACCCGACATTCATATCTATATGAATTTATCTCTGTTTTCCAAATGGGAAAAAATCCATATTAGAGAAAGGTTAAAATTTTAGAAAATCGGTTATAAAATAGCGATCACCGTTTTAGTCATAAAATTCAATTGGTGATGGCTATTAACGCAAGCTCAGCGGCCAAGCTAAGCTTATAATATATACTAACTACCCAAGGTAAAACATAAGGGTTAAATGGGTCATAACCTGTAGCAAAACACCAAGCATACCTGCTGGTCCAGAATAGGTTTTCAACCGAATTTTGACCATAACTTCTTCATTCGGATGAGTTATAACCCGAATTTTATATCAAAATGATCAGAAGGACAAACCTCATGACTACAAACTTTAAAATATCAGGTTATGACATTTTAAATTTTCTAAAACTTAGACCCAAAATCTGGACAGCAAGTGTGTTCATATGCAGAAATTTACCACATGAAAATCAAATAATAAATCGGTCATAGCTTTCTCATTTAAAGAGTTAGAAAGCGAATTTTATACCGAAACGAACCTTGTGACATTACCTTTCAACCAAGACCTTAAAAAAACTCAGTTTGGAAAAGCTTAAATATGCCTAAATAAACCCCAAACCTACTGTCCTAAAATGGTCACATCGAAACACCTCTAAAAATCAATTTCAACAACATAACTTAGCTTTCTATGTATCCTAATACCATCCTAATGTCATACCACTAATAAAAAATCATCCAAGAACATCAAAAACAGAAAACCCATCAATAAAAATAAAGATTAAAATGAAATTGGATCAAGATAAGAAATATTACAATAGAGGTGAAAATTTACAAAGAATATTATCAAGAAAAGAATGGAACATTAACTAGTCGCACTCATGGAGCGAGGAGGTTTAATGAAAGGGAATGATACAAGTTTATAGAAGTAGAATTGTATTTCAAAAAATCGCCACGTATTAGAGGATATGAATTTCAAGATGATGATGGTGTTTCCAAGGTACAAACGAACGTTGAAATTCGAAAACGTAGAATGTTTAATGAAATAATATTTAGTCGATGTACGAGTGTCGTGTAAAACGATGACATAAAGGTCAATCAAAGTTATGAAAACTCGCGATATTATTCAACATGGATTCAAGGAATGCTTCGAGATGTGTGACTTACATGATGTCCTTTAGTCTTTTCCAGGGACACACTGAGCCAAAGGTCTATAGATTAGACATCCAATCACGAATGGTCGGAAAACAAACTAGATATCTAAATATATATCTTAAAGAGGTTTAAAGATGAAAATAACACGCACAATAGTAAAATGAAAATCAGAAGTTTCATCGAAAGCAACACTTACTTAATCCCAAACAATGGTTTCACGTGAGTATGCACAACATATAAAGGTGAGTCGAGAAAAACAGGCGGTTCAAAACGAACGAGTATATGATGTCAGTCGTATCACGCATAAAAGAAATAGCAATAGTACTCAGAAAAGTGAGTATGAAAAAGTGGCAGCATACGAGCTCCGAATAAAAGTATATAATGTCATTACAATATAAAATTATTGCAACAAGATCAATTCACAAGAACAAGAATTCAAGAAATGCAGTAAGTGCATATGTAATCACAATAATATCCAATGACAATTCATAAAGCACAAAGGATTTGGAAACAGATAGTGATTATCTTCATTACGGTAATGTAATATTTCAAAATGTAATCAAGAAATGAAATACTACAACGATAATTTAAAAGTAAATAATAAGGTTTAGAGAGTTACCCGCGCAGATATCGAACAGCAATGGCAGATTCTGTGTTTGACACTTAGAAACATGAAATATTTGAACTTTCGGTTATAGACTAAGTTTTGGAAAACGACTCAGTTCCCTATAACTAAAGCTCTGATACCAATCTGCGAGACCCCTAAAATCAGGCAAGGAAACAACTAGGCAGCAAGGGGGTGCCACGTCATGGTACAAGAAACAATGAAACACTGTTGACACAAAGTTGACGTAATAAAAACATATACATTATGATGTAGGTTTTTCGTACACGTTTTAGGAAAAACGCGCATGAGTGGCAAGTATTAAGTCTTACGCTTTAGGAAAAACGTAAAACCGAATAAATGCGGGTTCGTTCTCGAAGGAGGTGTGTGGATTAATGTGCCAATATATAAAATCAAGTTTGTATTAGTGACGTTTTTGGTTTGAGAGAGAAAAATTAAAGACGAGTTACGACTATGGTTACACTACGACGTAATGACGTAAAACGATGACGTAATTACGTAAAACGCGACAAAATAAAAAATTAAACCTAAAAATTAATTAAAAGATTAAACTAAGTCTAAAATAATATAAATAAGAATAAAAATCCAACAAATATATTTTAAAATCTTTTAATAATTAAATATTCAATTTTAAATGCTAATTAAAGCCCTAAAATTAAATATAATTAACAAAAAGTCCAAAATATTATTTTATTGAACAAATAACTCACTTATATTATTAAAAGACTAAAAAGTATTTTTCCTAAATTTTTAAAACTATTTTTCTATTTTTAAATCACTAAAAACTATTTCTTAACTAAAATAATCATAAAAATCATAAAATAATGCTAAAAATGATTTGACAATTTTAAAAATCCTAAATTATACTAACGAACAGTAGAAAAATGAAAAAATGTAAAATTTTTCACTAAAAGACAAAACTGATATTAATTAAACCCTAATTAAACTAAATTTAATTCTAAAAATTATTTAAAAAGTGAACAGTAAAAATGTTTTTAAACCAAAAGTCTTAAGATATTTTTCTAACTCTAAGAAAAATTTTAAAACTGAAAAATTTCTACACTAAAAGACAAAAACAGCAAGTTAAAAAGTAATTTAAAATGCTATTTAATCTAAAAAGTATTTAATGAACAGTAACTGAAAAATAAATTAAACAGAAAAATCAAAAATAAAATAAGAAAAATTATGAAACAAAAATGGAGATCTAATTCCTATTTAAGTCCACTAAAGACAAAAAAAAAGAAAATCTGGCAATGACACTTGAAGGACTTTTGTCCTTTAGCTGGGCAGTACCAATACTTGTGCTAGCAGGGGGAACTTAGTTCCCACTGACAGTACAAAAACAAAGTCTGGGCACTAAAAAGCTTGTAAATTTTGATTGGCTTGGTTTTGTGGGCAATAATTGGCACCCCCACAACCAGTTGGGTTGTGGGGAGTCACAAAAATTAGAAAAAGCACAACTCAAGAACAAATATCACACAAAAAAGCCACCAATACAGTCACTGTGTATGCTATATGGGGCTGTGGACTTTTGTCTGGTGCAATTGACCACTAGGCCGAGTTCAAATGGCCAAATCTTGCATACAACTTAACCAACTCACATATAAGCTAACTACAAACCTAACTAAACCTAGCTTCCAACAATTAATCAGATTTGATAGTCAAAATTGCACAAAAATAGGCAGAAAAAAAGGCTAACAGATTTATAGCTTCACTCTACCAAATTTTAACATGCATCTTTCTTTAAATCCTATCCAAACCTAAAAGAAATTACTGATAAAACCTATTGCTAACAAAAAGAGTGTGTCTAGACTGAAATTAACACCAAAATCTATCACCAACTTCAGTTGAAATCCAAATCCAAACACCCCCTTATTTTCAGAAACTTAAAATTAACAAACCAAGACTATATCAAATGGACTTAAACTGATTTATAACTACTCTAACATGCATAGAAAACTTAAATGAGCAAGATTAAGCAGATAAATTAACAAGTAAGAAGGTCAAACTCCAAATCATACAAAATCAAAAGAAATCACATAAAAAACTAACTCTAGGAGGGTTCAAGCCCGTTACCTGGTGTGGTTAACTTCCAACCACATAAAGGCCCAGCTAAGGCCTTCTCCTGTAAGCTGGAGGCTTATGCTTGGCTTTTGTGATAAGCTGATGTAGAGAGAGACAACAATATCTTCAAAAATTGGACATGAAATGAAATGGAGGACAAGAGATACTGAATATGCTTGTGCACCTACCAATGAAACAAATTGAAAGTAAACTGATAACAAAAGCTATGAGCAATAAGCTAAGCTTATTGGTTAAGCTAGCTTATGGCTTAAAGGTTTTTAAAAAAATGGAATTCAATTTTTTTTACTGTAAAGCTTTTAAAAACTACTAACATCTTGACAAGAAGCTTTGAACAAGCTGAAACCAAACCCCCAATCCACTTTCACTTCATATGGGTTTGAATTCAAGCTATTGAAAAACTTTTGCAAAACTACACGAAAAAATGAACTTTTTCTGAAAATCCTTGGAACATGAACACTAATGAAACCTTTAACAAACTTGCATAAACAGTGAACCTTTAAACTAAATTACACTAGAAAACGTTTAAAATGGAACTTAGATTGTACAAAGAATTAAAGTTTCATTTTCATTAATTTCTTAAAAGCTTTATACAAACTGGAACAAGCTCTTATCACAATCTGATAGATGCTTATATAGCTAAAGGTAGAAGATACTAGAAGGGTTAAACCCTAATACAATAAATCCCTAAAAAGCCCCTTGGTAAAAGAACTTTGAATTTCGTCAAAGTGGATTCTTGTGATGTCCTTGAATGCCAGGAGGTCTTGGATGATCATAGCTGTTCATTTAGTCCTTTGGGAGCAAGAAAATCAATAGGAGACGTTGGATGACTACTGGATTCTCTTTTTACCATTTTTGAGCATACAGGGGAGCAAGGTGGGGCCACATAAGTCACGGGATGGGTAGAGTTTGTTGTGGGTTTTGATCAATGCCAAGTTAATTATAAATCTGGAAAAACTTGGCCAATAACCCTTTGATTTTAAGTCAATTGACCCCGGGTGAGATTAGGGTTTAAGGGGTGAGTTGGGGGTGGTTTAATCTGGTTTGGGGTAATTAACTTTTTAAAAAGTTGTTTAAGGAGGGAAAAGGATTAAAACAGGTTTAATAAATTAAACCTGGGTGGAGTGTGACGTGGAGGAGAGGTGTAGTGTGATTGGGTGATAAATGGAAGTGTGGTGACGTGGCGTTAGCTGAGTAGGTGAGGGAGGTTTATTGTCTTGGCAGTTTGGGTCCCTTGGTTTATAAAATTGTGGCATATAAAGATTTTCAGCATTTATCCCTTTTTCCTTTGTTAACAACTATGCTCAACTTGTCAAAAATGGCACACCATTTCTGCAAGGTTTTACCAAGGACCATACATGCAATAATATCAATCTTCAAAGGCTATTCTTGCAAACTCTTGACATTTTAGGGACCCACATGTAATATTTGAGTTTTACAAGGGTTTAAAATAACAAGTCTTCAAAAGATGAGGGACCAATCTTGACAATATTCAAAACTTCAAGGGCACTTTTGCAAAATTCATTCTTCGAGCCCGGTTCTTTGTGCGACTTCGTTTCCCGTGTTCGTTTTTGCTTGATTCCTTTGATCTTTTGGTGAATTCACGATATCCGTACCTAAAATACACAATGAACAAACACATGCATATATTTGGGTATTTTAATGATATTTAAGCGTTTTAAGCCCGATTTGGACTATGAGACTATGTATAATTACAGTCTCATCACTCCCCATACTAAACCATTGCCGTGTCCTCACACAATGCTAGAATTAAGTATCATAGCACTTCCAAAATTCATTTTATGATGACATTTATTGAAGACATAAATTTAAATAAACTACTACACGCGTTTTAGACATAATGTATTGTTTTCATCACGATTAAGTGACTTTTAGGATCATAGAATAAGAACACGTGAATGCTTCGTTAGAAATAATTTCGTCGTCCTCGATTTTCACCCAATTCCATGCTAAGCGTGTAACGAGATCATTGTTATTATAAGTTAGCAACCCGATCACATCTCATGAGTGTTAATTACGAACCTAAACTCCCTTATTCCTACTTGGTATCTCTTATATTTTATTTTGTCTTAATGATCACGAGGATACATCATTGACTTATGTGTGAATAGAGATTAAGTCTAAAAATAGAGTTTTAACGGTGTAACCAAAATCATTAAATTAATAATTCATCCTAATAGACAACGATGTCAAAAAATTAAGTCAACAAGAAGGATCGATAAACACGATTTTATAACGGTTTTGAACATGAGACTTATTACCATGACTTTTATTATCCGCCATCATCGATGGTTTTATTATCATGGTTTACCTCCATGTTTTATTCAACTTCGCCATGAAGCTTTTATTATGACTTCAGTCTTGCCTTGCCTTTTATTATCCGTCTCATCGGTGGTTTTATTAGCCAAAGATGTATATCCTCACGCTAAAGCGAATTTTGGATCTTTAAAGCTTCAAAGATTAAGGCTTGATTCACTTTCAATTTGGGCATAGATTTTTCGGCCTTGTAAGCTTCAAATTTTTGCTTAATTTAGGTGAGCACTTGAAATCTTATTATTGGGTGAAGCTTTTGATTATTCGGGTGCCAATACTTCAAAATCGTGACGCTGGCGATACCTTAATGTTTTCCCAATTTAATTACATGGAAGCTACTAAAACAAATTAGAAACCAACAATAGTGACTAAACCGCCAAATCAATATTTATTAACAATTTATTATACAAAAGCGTGGGGAGAATAAGCTAATAATTACTACACATGAGATCGTGACGATTATGAGACTTATAAATAACTCTATCATTTCTCGTCCTCATTTAAGAGACTTAGCCTAAAAAGTTAAGGAATCGAAGCTAAGTGCTCAACACGCACGGTCGAGTCAAAAATTACTCTTATTCTCACCATCGAAAAACCTACATTCGTGTCTTAAACACTTATGAAAAATAAGAAAAAATTTAAAATTTGGCCATTTTTAGCCTTATTTTGCAACAAAACGATAACAAAAAGATGAATATTGGATTGCGTGATGACGTGAGCAAGGTGAAGTATCTACTCACCCCCCATACTAAAACTAAACATTGTCCTCAATGTTTCGAGTCTAGGGCTGAAAACACCCCCATACTAGAGACGAAGTCGAATGCTTAATCTCGAGCATGGAAAGGGTAAAACGAATAACCTAAAAGCCGTTTATGAATTATGCTAATAAGATAAACGTTAGAACATAAAAGGATATCATCGGATATCGGAATCTCCAAAGGCAACGATCAAAGCTCGAGTGATCCGTGAAACGAACACGAGAGGCTTCAATGGTGACGATGAACCTAATAAATCACAATCACAAACAACCACATAACAAAGGTTGGAAGAGCACAAGTCCCCTCGTTACATTAAACTAAGAAAGCGATAATATTTACAAGGATAAGCATGAGAATCCCCCACGAGGCACCTTTTTTTGATAACCGAGTCAAAAGCTCGACTCGAATCCCCATAAATGTGATCATTTAGGGATAATCATGGTATGGTCATTTTTGGTGGGGCTTACATGATAAACAAGGCCCAAAAGCAACCGGTACTAAGGACTAAGTCCTTTAATGATGCAAAATACCGGGATCGAAGATGGCGTCCTCGTTCTCGGATGAAAGACAAAACAACGCCACTTCAACCATTGCATAAACAACCCCAAAGGGGTTAAAGAAAATAGGTAAGAAGTAGAAAGGTGGGGCAAATGGTAAGTCAAACTCATGAGCTACTCGAGGTAGACTCACACCAAGCAAATAGATACGATTTCCATTTATTGCATCAGTGGAAGACCGAGATTTCCCTTTACAAGCAATTCCGGGATCGTAAATCTCGTCCTCGGTGGAGAAATGTGAGGGAACATAAGGGGTTTCCCCCACACTAGATCCACACCAACCATCGTCAAAAGGAGTAGACGAGGTGGTAGCACTCATAAAACGCGGTGATGACGGAGTTAAACATGTAGAAAAATCTTTTAAAACATTTTTAAAATCTTTTCCTTTTTCATCGTTTAAAAACTCTTTATGAAAACCCGATTTGATAATGTCAAAAATATTTGGCGTGTCAAATTCAAAATTAGTCACGCTAAAAATCCTCACATTTAAGTCTTTTGTGGGAGGGGGTGGCGGATTATATAAGTTCTCAAAACGTCGATCAATAAAGAACACCGCCCCCTCGGGGTCTACATACTCGTCATCCTCATGAACGTCGATCTCATCGATTTCTTCATCAAAGATAGGCTTGTCAAACCAAGGTTTGTCATTCCCCTCCTTGAGTATCTTAGAAACTCTCTCGAAAAGATCACGATCAAGCACGAAACCATCATCCATTTGTGGGGATTGTTGATAAGTTAAATCCTCACGAATGTTGTAGGATCGTATTTTTCTAAGGATTAGGCATTGTTGGATTATCTATTGATATGGATGGGAAATGGAGGAACTTAGAGAGAGAAAGAAGAGAGAGAAATGAGAGAGTTGAAAGAAAGATGGAATTGATAAATGAAAGTGTTCAACCCCTCCTAACATGCTAGGCGGGGGTTTATATAGCCCACCCTACATGTGGGCTATATGGGCTATACCTTAATACATTGGATCACGAGCCCAATACTTGTATCTATATTGGGAGTGACCGATCCTTTCTAAATACGTAAAAACATATTTCCAACAATCTCCCTCAAAGGGAGGTCACTCCAAGTTACAATGTCCTAAATAGTCTATAGCTCGTGATCTATGCTAATAATGATGTGACCGAGACTTTCCTTGGAAAAGCGTATTTCCAACAATCTCCCCCAAAGGAGGGTCACACCATTTTACAAAATCTTAAACCTAGCATACTATGCTTGAGTCTTCGATCTTGTTCTTGTGAATATGCTTGATGTGATCTTTGACTTTAGCCTTGAGCATGTGTCCTTGCCTTGACCTTGTGCATTCATCACTTGTGATATTCGCCTCTTCGTGACTTCATGTTCCACATACTTATACCTTTATAATTCTTGAAAGCTTCAGAGTTTAATACAGCGGAAGACTTGACCTTCACACTTTATTGAATTCATTGAAGTACTGAGTGTATGCAGTATAAGCATATGGTGACGACTTCTTCTGGATTGTACACCGCAATGCCACCTTCTTGTTACGCTGCATAAGACAATTAGCAACAAACCATATACACGGATGAAATGGCCTTGAACATTTCATTCTAATTCGGTAGCATTTTACCTCCGATCGGTGAAGACCGTTGGACGATATTAAATATCGTACTTGTGGCAGGTAGTTTCAATAAAGAACCTCCTTGACAAGATTTCGCGGGTAAACCCGTTCTCTTTACTCGACCGTCCAAAGCTGACTGCGACCATAAAGAGTGAATCATTTGGACAATAATATCTGCATGATTTGAAGCCGTCAATTCATGTTCCTGGAACAAGTGAAATTCAATTAAGAACCGCACCATCGTTGCTTTCCAGTTGTCACGAGCTTGATTCTTATAGAATCTTGCAAGTTACCTACCAAGTGCTGTTTGAGGTTAACACTAGAAGGATTTCCACTCATCACTGTGAACACTAAGGTATCACTCTGAGTGTTCTGGCAAGATCACTAAGATATTGCGTAGAGGCCTGGAACGTGTTTAAATTCATTTAAGAATTAAACCACTGTTGCTTTCCAGTTATCACAAGTTTGATTCATAAAGAATCGCACAAGTCACCTACCATGAGCTTTTTGATGTTCGCTCAAGAAGGATTTCCATCTTCATTGTAAATACTTTCGTATTACTCGGATGTTCAGGCAAGATCATGAAGATTTTCCGTAGGACTCTTAAGATCTTTCTTACTTTTCACAGTGTGTGAAGAAGCAAGGAAATATGAAAGTGTGTCCTAATGAGATATTTGATGATCTCAAATGGGTCTAGACTCAATCGTGCATTTTTGGATTTTTAGTGATCGGAGGCTGGAGAGGAGTGCCACCATTTCAATACCAATTTATTCGGAGTGAATGAATCAATAGATAATGTGTTGTCTCCGTGTGATTAAAACAAATATCTTTTAAGAGATATCTGAGTTAGCTGGGATGGGTTGTGCCTTGCATCACTGGGTCCATGATGTCTGTCTTCAATATCAAGAATCATTAAACAATGATCTTAATAGCATATGTATTGACCCGGTTTCTTCCTAAGTTGTAAGGAGGGCTTCTTTCTTTACACCCTTTATCTTTACAATTCTTTTTCATTCTTCAACCCCTTCAACGCTTACCAATACGTCATCACTAGCACCTTGTTGTGATTGTTCCAGTTCTAACTTAGGTACTTGGTCGGCATTTAGCTACGTTCATAATCTTTCTCCATCTTTCCTAAGGACTACTATTTCTAGCTATGGAATGTCCTTGGGAAGAATCCTCCGGTTCTAGAGGAATCATTAGACTTTAACCTATCCTACCATCCTTATGTCACCACAATCTTCACCATCGTGACTAGAAATGTTTTGGGTAAGTATATGTCACCATGAAATCCATTTTGAAGTGCAAATCCATTTTTCTCCCCCTTAACATATGCCACGATATCCGAAAACATTTCGCACATGTCGGGATGAGCTATCACGTTAAGTCAAACCATTTATGATTAATCATATCCCATATTAAATCACATTTTCTCCCCCATATTAAAAATATTAACCCAATCGATGTTTTTAATATCAAATGATTTAATAGCAGTTTAAGAAAATTTGGGAAGAAAAATGTAAATCCAATTATCTTCATGATTTACACAAGCTCCCCCGCAAATTAATGAGGGTGTACTTGAAACGTAAATTAAACACCTTTTAAACACAAGTGTAAGGTATTTATCACGTGCAAAGATCATATATGATAATGTATTCACAAGATTAGCAATTTATGAGGTTGGACCTGAATGATGAAGAACATCATATGAAAGAAGCACATGGTTCTTGTTCACGAATGTTGGTCGCCTCATCACGTCTGAAGTTATATCTTGACTCCATTTGATTGATATCGTTGTCTTGACACCAACATGTGAACTTGGCACTTTCGGCGTAAAAGATTATGAATGCTGGACAATTGCTCCCCCTCAATTGTTGACCCGTGTTCTATTGAAAGAGTTGTAGTCACCGTTTGAGTAGTCGCCTCGTCGAGTATGTAGATATCAATTGTAAATTGCTACGGTTGGTGGAGATGATAACTTCATAAAACAAGACTTCTCTTGTTTTAACAAATAAATGCACTGAATCGTACATATATTCGTGTTAGATTGTGTTTTCCGTAAACACAATCCCTTACATGGTTATAAAGTAAACCATGCCCGAGAAAATTAATTCTCGTTGTTGAGTCAAAGCTTTCCGGTGAAATGCTTGACTTGAGTATGAAAATCGGGTTACTATCTGAAATAATAGCAAACCATTTTGAGCATGTTTTAAAACATTTGAACTTCTGCTCGAACTTTATTTACAACCACGTGTCATTATTGAATGACATTTCTAGTATCGTAAATATTATCGATTCCAGAAGACATGCTCTTTTTATCAAAACATTTTTGAACACTCGATTTTGAAAGATTTAGAAAACCTTTTTGAGAAATTCTCGAAAATCTGTGCTCAACATTTTGAAAACCAACTACTTGAGCTTAAGATGTTGAATATCTTGAAAAACGAGCTCAAGTCCGAGAAGTTGTAAACTTCCCGTTGTTAAGGATAAGTTTATCATCGGCGATAAACTTTCCTTTTAACTGAAGAACGAGTCCTAAGTTGACATTTACTTAGAAGTCGTTTTCATGAGCTTGAAAAACTTTGAATGTTTTGACGTAAAGCTCATGACCGAGAAAGGTGAATTTCTCGTTATGAGGAAAAGTTCTCTTATTTAAAAGATTCACTTTCCTTTCTGAGCTTAAAACTTGGAATGTTTTAATACAAGCTCATGACCGAGAAAATTTAATTTCCCGTTACGAGGATAATCTATCTTTAAAGATAAGCTTTCCTAAAATTAAGGTCTGAGTTACAGTCTGATATTTAACTGTAAGTCTTTGTGCATGAGCTTAAAAACTTCGAATGTTTTTAACATAAGCACATACCCGAGAAAAATTAATTTCTCGTTGTGAGGATAAGTTTATCGTCGGCGATAAACTTTCCTTTATATGAAAATCGGGTCATCATCTGATATTTAATGAGGAGCCTTATACAAGAGCTTAAAACCTTTGAATGGTTTTAGGATAAGCTCGTGTCCAAGAAAACTTAATTTCTCGTTAAGAGGGTAAGTTATCGTTGCGTAGATAAACTTCCCTGTCTCTGAAGTCCGGGTCATCGTTTGTCATTTAACGAGGAGCCACTTACACGAGCTTAAAATCTTTGAAAAATTTTAATAATAGCTCTTGCCCGAGAAAAATTAATTTCTCGTTAGTAGGATAAGTTTACCATCGGCGATAAACTTTCCTTTCTTTGAAGATCGAGTTATAGTCTGTGATGTGACTATAAGTCCTTTTACACGAGCTTAACTGCAAATCCCCTGAGACACTTGTTTCTTAGATATCAGCTTCTTCAACAACCAAACTCTGAGAGTGTCCTTAATTGAATGGTATACAATGATTGGACCGCTTCGTTCTTTTGGAACATCCTCTTTGGTACCTGCATTCTCATTTGGAATTTGCATGCTTTGATATGGGTTAGCGATATCTATCTTAGAAGCAAGTGGGGGTTCACAGTTTTCTTTTTTTGTGCTAGAGGTAACCTGAGGAGATGATTCACTTGTCTTAGCTGGTAAACGTTTCCTTTTATAGAAAACCTTAAGTTCATGCTTAAGTGATGTATCCTCCTTTTCAATTTCCTCCCTAGTAGTCTTAGTAGAATCGGAGACTATCCTAGTTAAAGGGCACTCGTTTCCTACAAGAGTGAAAGTTCTACCAGTGGGGCGCCACATTTTACCAACGGGTTTGATTTTAGCTACCCACTGGGATTTAAGTCTAGCACGGGAGTTCACCTCATTAAGTAATTTTTGGATACAAGAATCATGATTGGATTTAAAGACACATTTTCTACATGTTTTACAAGTAGCATATTTAATGTCCGAATAAGATCTATAATTCCTAGATGATTGATTGATGCTCCTAGGATGTGACATGCTACGGGTAGCAGTGTTGGGTAAACTAGGAGGCATCTGACTAGGTTTGAAATTCCTATCTCTTACTTGTGTCTTTTGCTTAGCTTCCGTTAGACCAAATGTATGGCGAACGTCATTTGAACTAGTTCGAGACGTGTTCTTTGGACTATGTCTAGGGAAACTAGATGCAATCATGTGATTAGGTCTTGCAAAAGCTGTTTTAGTTACATTGGCCCTAGTTGGTGGAGTGACTGTTCTAAAAATATTTGCCATATCAACTTGGGAGGCAAACCGCTATCTCGAGGATTGTGGTCGCTCGGATCTAAATGCAGTCGGTTGTCTAACAGACTGTATTGGAGGCGGTTTCCCCAAGATTGATGGTTTTTCAAGCTTAGTGTCCACACTAGTTCCTTTGGTTTTCCGCAACTCGTTTTTCAGAGCCGCTATTGCAAAAACCTTTTCCTGAACTTGAGCCTTTAAAGTCTCATTCTCTTTGAGCAATTCATCTTGGGATGCCAACTTAGATTCAAGCAACTTAATTTGTTTCAAAAGATTATCCTTTTCAGCTTTAGAATCTAGAACTGTTTGATCCAATTTTCGTTCAAGAACAACGTTTGACTTTTCAAGTTTTTCAAAATATGTTTCAAATTTCTCCGTTTTCTTCGAAAATTCAATTTTGGCATCCTCAAGCTCTTTTGATTGCTGAGCTAAAATCATTTCAAGCTCTTTAATCCTAGAAGCAGAATTGGTTAACGTAGCAGTCATAAAGCACATATCATGATCTTTAGCATTCTGATCATTTTCTCCCTCATTATGATTCACATCGGATGAATCAGAAGTGGTATTGCTATCACTCTTTTCCATCCCATGTTCGGCATAGATAGGGTCGGAATGCTCAACATGCTGTAAATCATTGTTAGATACAGGATTCAATTGTACCCCAACTATTGGCTCTTCGTCATGCATGCTTGAATCATGTTGGCGTGATGCAATGACGTTGCTATCATTGTTAACCGAGGTGGTCTCCTTTGAGTCATCCGTAAGACCATTCGTTTTCTCTGGCATCTGCATCGGATTTTCTTGTATTCCACTATCATGCTCTAGTTGAAGTTGTGAACTTTCATGAATCAAAAGTGCAATAGATTTCATGAAATTGAGCAATCTATCACTGAAGTCTTTAACCTTGATTTGTGTGTCTTTAAAGAATGACTGGCAGATTGTTGAAGCTTCAACCTTGGCAGGATCAAATTGAAAGAAACTCGAAAAATGTTGCTCTAAAACTTGAAGTGAATGTGAGGATTCAATTTCATTAATGTCTTCTTTGTTGATCTGCTCTAGTAGTTGGTTAAATTTGAGGAGCATTTGGTGGACAAAAATGGTACGATCTTGACCGAAGAGTGTCATGTTGGGAATAAAATTAGCTAAGTCACTGGGACGTTGACAAGAAGAACTTGGACGCTGACAAGAGTAAAAGAGGCGCTGACAGATGAGACGCTGATAAAGGTTATCAAGGCGTTGACAAGAAGAATCTTAAGACAAAGACAAGGACTACATCTGCCAATGATGAATTCTTCAAGCTGGTGGACAAAATATGAAGATAAGAATTCAGAATATATTCTTAATGTTTAAAAAGATTTAGTCAATAAGTTATGTTTATCTTATGTCTCTTCCTAAAATAGTTGATCTTAGCTTTTTGTACAAGACTCCTTAAACCTATAAAAGGAGGCCTTAGGGTTAGACATAAGACACATCCTTTTCACACATCTCTTCCCTATATCTCATAACACTTTCATTGTAATCTTTCATTGTTATTAATAATCAAAGTGAAAGTTTGGTATTCATATATTCTGTTTGTTCTTCGTTCTGAGTATTAGTTTCCGCATAATACTTAGATTGTTGAATACACAAAGTTTCTCTACGTGTTATACTTGATTTAATCTCGATAACACAAAGCTAAATCGATCTAAGTTTGGGATTAATAATTGGTATCAGAGCTTGTTGAGAAACTTTGATTTGAAGAACAAAATCCAATATCGTGAGGTGAACCAAGCTAAGGAAGAAGGTGTAGAAGAATCTGATGATGTTTTCAGTTAAGGCCACGTCTACTTTAAGTTCCACAAGTTCCAATTCTTCTTCATGTTCTGATAATGAGGTATGTAATAACTCTTCTTGTAGGTTAAATACTGAAAGACTTAATAAAGAGGTTTTAAGATTGTTAGGAGATGTGAGTACTGAGAGATGCAAGTTGTCTAACTATCAACTTGCTCTTACTCAAACTGAAAAGACTGTAGCTGAGTATAAGAAAATGGAGTTTGACCTAAAAGATAAAATTAATATCTTAAAACATGATTTAAATGCTAGTAATGATATTAGAAACATCATGAATAGGGTCAATGTTGAACTACAGGCTAAGTTAGATGAGGCTATCAAAAATAAGGATAATGTAGACCTTAAAATTCCGAGATTTGATAAGGCCTCACAAACCCTAGGAGAATGTGTTGGTAAACAGAGGGATCCTAAGGATATGTCTGGGATTGGGTTGAAAGAATATGTGGCTGTTCCACCACCTGCTGAGGACTTCTATGGTGTCCATAGAAAGGATCTCTCTTGGACTGGTATTCCAGAACTCCAAGAAGAGGAATTTATTCCTCCACCTAGAGTTCTTTCCCCAGTTGAGGAATATCGACAAAAGGTTATTGACCTAGAAGAGTGGAAAAAGGCCAACCCCACTTTATTTGTTAAAGGTGGGATACTTAGTGAGAGTCCATTTGTGCCTACACCCATTGAGAGTCCAGTTGTATCTACACCTATAACTGTGACAAATCCCGTCACTGGAAAAGCTGTTAATCTTGGCTCCCCAATTAAGAAACAACCTAGTGTTAAATATGCTGAAATGTATAGGAAACCTAGGTCATTCAGAAGCCAAGAAAGTGTTAATGGGACAGGGTTTTATCAGTCTAAGCCTAAGTTTGTGTCTAAAAAGGCTTGTTACTCATGTGGGAGCTTCTCACATTTGGCAAATAATTGTGTGAGTGAATACAATTCATTCGCTGACAATAGGTCATCCAATGTCAAACATAGACCTTTTGTCCACACTAGACCACAGGCTACTAGACCAGCTCCTTTCTTCTCTAAGGCAGCTAATACTCATGGACAAAGGCCCTTTCAAAAGACCAACACTTGGTCAAACAGACAGTATGTTCCTGTAGCAAACCCTAATTTGGGCGCTGACAAGAACAAATTCAGCGCTGACAGGAACAAATTCAGCGCTGACAGGAACAAATTCAGCGCTGACAGGAACAAATTCAGCGCTGACAGGAACAAGTTCAACGCTGACAGGAACAAATGCAGCGCTGACAGCTCCAAGTTTGGTATGAGACCTTATTTTAGACCATATAAACAAAGATACTTGGTTAATAAGGGTCAAGGGTCTAAAGCATCATCTCACTTAACATGGAAACCTAAACAAGAGCAAAACTCTAATTTTAATGGTATTTCAGTGACTTGCAATAGATTTAAATATCTTGAGAAGGTCATTACTAGTATCACTGGAACAAATTGTGTGTTTAGGTCACAAAGGGATGAACAGGGATTTGTGGCAAAGAATAAGACCACTCTAGTTGAACAACTAGACAGATCCAAGTCTGACAAGGCTTGGATCTCCAAAGAAAACTAATTTGTTTTCTTTTTGAGCAGCCTATCCAAAAGCAGGTTAATGATCAAGGATATTGGGATAGTGGATGCTCAAGGAACATGCATTGTTGGTCTTTCCACTAATATTATTTGTATCCACTAACATGTTATCTCTACCCATTGTTGTGGGAAAGGGTAGCCTCTGTTGGTGTGTGTTTTATGGTTTTTGTCTAACTATGCAGGAAAATGGAGCTACATTAGGATGGATACAAAGTTGCAAAATTTTATTTATGATGGTTGGAGTGTTTACATTCCTATCTTGAAATAAAATTTTGATTCTTCACATATAATGATTTGTATGCTTCTGTTAAGGGGAGGTAAACCTCTAGGTTTTTGGGTACTCTTAGAGCACTCTTGCACAATTCTAGATTGTGTCCACTGGTGAGTACGATTTAGTTTTCTAATTCGTGAGGCACTGTAGCATGTAAAGTTGATATACTGTGCATGCTGCCAAGACTTTTGACCTAGAATTGGGTGTGGTCGTATGGGTGACTTGGGGTAGATATATTTTTGGACTTACTTGGGGAGTTGCAAAGGTTTTATATGAGTTAACTTTCTCTTTGGGGAATTTGTGAACAAAGGACTCTAGAGTTCATGTGTGTCTATCATGCTTTTGCATGAGTGTATGCATGAACAGTGTTTGTCATTCTTGCTTATTAGAGACTAGTTAATTTCCTTAGGATTATTACCTTTGTTTGTGTTTTAACTAAGGTTTTATGCATTCTCAAGTACATTTTATGCTATGCCATCTTAGCTGATGTCATTTTTAAACTTCTTTATAGACCCAAAACGTTTCATCACCCTTACATTTTTCAAATTTTTGGATATCTGGAAGCCTAATGATCATTGAGATGTTTTTCCTAGTGATTGACATCTAGTATCAGCAGAGATCACTTTCACAAGGGTGTATAGTGTTATGGAGATGGCTGAGACTATTGGCACTAGCTTTAATGCAGGTCAAGTCAGTCTTATCATCAGTAAGTCCATCCCCATGTCCTATGAATCAACATTGAGGATTCATTTCCCGAATGTGGATGAGGACAGTATGAAACCTTTGACATTAATGGAATTGACGAAAATCTGTATTAGCTTGTAAAAGCATAATACATAAATGGTACAAATTGTCAAGGATCACTGTTTTGAACTGATAGACTTGTTGTTTTGGAAGCTGATGCAAGGAGGACGTCCTGAGTTCCGTCCTTGTATATTGATCTTGGAGAGGAGTCTTAAAAAGGGGAGGAGCAATCGAATTTGAGTGACAAAAGTAATAAAGAAAGCTACAAAGACTCTACATGTACTGAAGATGATTAAGAGCAAGTGAAGGCTAACTATACAAGTGATTTGAGTGATTGACTTTTCGAGATTTATTATTACTCAAATTCAGGGATAAGTATGTTTGTAAGAATCCTTTCTGTATGTTTTATTTTATTCAAAAACTTGATTACTAGAGTAGATATCAAGTTTAGGGGAGGATTGTTGGGAATAAAATTAGCTAAGTCACTGGGACGTTGACAAGAAGAACTTGGACGCTGACAAGAGTAAAAGAGGCGCTGACAGATGAGACGCTGATAAAGGTTATCAAGGCGTTGACAAGAAGAATCTTAAGACAAAGACAAGGACTACATCTGCCAATGATGAATTCTTCAAGCTGGTGGACGAAATATGAAGATAAGAATTCAGAATATATTCTTAATGTTTAAAAAGATTTAGTCAATAAGTTATGTTTATCTTATGTCTCTTCCTAAAATAGTTGATCTTAGCTTTTTGTACAAGACTCCTTAAACCTATAAAAGGAGGCCTTAGGGTTAGATATAAGACACATCCTTTTCACACATCTCTTCCACATATCTCATAACACTTTCATTGTAATCTTTCATTGTTATTAATAACCAAAGTGAAAGTTTGGTATTCATATATTCTGTTTGTTCTTCGTTCTGAGTATTAGTTTCCGCATAATACTTAGATTGTTGAATACACAAAGTTTCTCTACGTGTTATACTTGATTTAATCTCGATAACACAAAGCTAAATCGATCTAAGTTTGGGATCAATAAGTGGTATCAGAGCTTGTTGAGAAACTTTGATTTGAAGAACAAAATCCAATATCGTGAGGTGAACCAAGCTAAGGAAGAAGGTGTAGAAGAATCTGATGATGTTTTCAGTTAAGGCCACGTCTACTTTAAGTTCCACAAGTTCCAATTCTTCTTCATGTTCTGATCATGAGGTATGTAATAACTCTTCTTGTAGGTTAAATACTGAAAGACTTAATAAAGAGGTTTTAAGATTGTTAGGAGATGTGAGTACTGAGATATGCAAGTTGTCTAACTATCAACTTGCTCTTACTCAAACTGAAAAGACTGTAGCTGAGTATAAGAAAATGGAGTTTGACCTAAAAGATAAAATTAATATCTTAAAACATGATTTAAATGCTAGTAATGATATTAGAAACATCATGAATAGGGTCAATGTTGAACTACATGCTAAGTTAGATGAGGCTATCAAAAATAAGGATAATGTAGACTTTAAAATTCAGAGATTTGATAAGGCCTCACAAACCCTAGGAGAATGTGTTGGTAAACAGAGGGATCCTAAGGATATGTCTGGGATTGGGTTGAAAGAATATGTGGCTGTTCCACCACCTGCTGAGGACTTCTATGGTGTCCATAGAAAGGATCTCTCTTGGACTGGTATTCCAGAACTCCAAGAAGAGGAATTTATTCCTCCACCTAGAGTTCTTTCCCCAGTTGAGGAATATCGACAAAAGGTTATTGACCTAGAAGAGTGGAAAAAGGCCAACCCCACTTTATTTGTTAAAGGTGGGATACTTAGTGAGAGTCCATTTGTGCCTACACCCATTGAGAGTCCAGTTGTATCTACACCTATAACTGTGACAAATCCCATCACTGGAAAAGCTGTTAATCTTGGCTCCCCAATTAAGAAACAACCTAGTGTTAAATATGCTGAAATGTATAGGAAACCTAGGTCATTCAGAAGCCAAGAAAGTGTTAATGGGACAGGGTTTTATCAGTCTAAGCCTAAGTTTGTGTCCAAAAAGGCTTGTTACTCATGTGGGAGCTTCTCACATTTGGCAAATAATTGTGTGAGTGAATACAATTCATTCGCTGACAATAGGTCATCCAATGTCAAACATAGACCTTTTGTCCACACTAGACCACAGGCTACTAGACCAGCTCCTTTCTTCTCTAAGGCAGCTAATACTCATGGACAAAGGCCCTTTCAAAAGACCAACACTTGGTCAAACAGACAATATGTTCCTGTAGCAAACCCTAATTTAGGCGCTGACAAGAACAAATTCAGCGCTGACAGGAACAAATTCAGTGCTGACAGGAACAAATTCAGCGCTGACAGGAACAAATTCAGCGCTGACAGGAACAAGTTCAACGCTGACAGGAACAAATGCAGCGCTGACAGCTCCAAGTTTGGTATGAGACCTTATTTTAGACCATATAAACAAAGATACTTGGTTAATAAGGGTCAAGGGTCTAAAGCATCATCTCACTTAACATGGAAACCTAAACAAGAGCAAAACTCTAATTTTAATGGTATTTCAGTGACTTGCAATAGATTTAAATATCTTGAGAAGGTCATTACTAGTATCACTGGAACAAATTGTGTGTTTAGGTCACAAAGGGATGAACAAGGATTTGTGGCAAAGAATAAGACCACTCTAGTTGAACAACTAGACAGATCCAAGTCTGACAAGGCTTGGATCTCCAAAGAAAACTAATTTGTTTTCTTTTTGAGCAGCCTATCCAAAAGCAGGTTAATGATCAAGGATATTGGGATAGTGGATGCTCAAGGAACATGCATTGTTGGTCTTTCCACTAATATTATTTGTATCCACTAACATGTTATCTCTACCCATTGTTGTGGGAAAGGGTAGCCTCTGTTGGTGTGTGTTTTGTGGTTTTTGTCTAACTATGCAGGAAAATGGAGCTACATTAGGATGGATACAAAGTTGCAAAATTTTATTTATGATGGTTAGAGTGTTTAAATTCCTATCTTGAAATAAAATTTTGATTCTTCACATATAATGATTTGTATGCTTCTGTTAAGGGGAGGTAAATAGGTTTTTGGGTACTCTTAGAGCACTCTTGCACAATTCTAGATTGTGTCCACTGGTGAGTACGATTTAGTTTTCTAATTCGTGAGGCACTGTAGCATGTAAAGTTGATATACTGTGCATGCTGCCAAGACTTTTGACCTAGAATTAGGTGTGGTCGTATGGGTGATTTGGGGTAGATATATTTTTGGACTTACTTGGGGAGTTGCAAAGGTTTTATATGAGTTAACTTTCTCTTTGGGGCATTTGTGAACAAAGGACTCTAGAGTTCATGTGTGTCTATCATGCTTTTGCATGAGTGTATGCATGAACAGTGTTTGTCATTCTTGCTTATTAGAGACTAGTTAATTTCCTTAGGATTATTACCTTTGTTTGTGTTTTAACTAAGGTTTTATGCATTCTCAAGTACATTTTATGCTATGCCATCTTAGCTGATGTCATTTTTAAACTTCTTTATAGACCCAAAACGTTTCATCACCCTTACATTTTTCAAATTTTTGGATATCTGGAAGCCTAATGATCATTGAGATGTTTTTCCTAGTGATTGACATCTAGTAGCAGCAGAGATCACTTTCACAAGGGTGTATAGTGTTATGGAGATGGCTGAGACTATTGGCACTAGCTTTAATGCAGGTCAAGTCAGTCTTATCATCAGTAAGTCCATCCCCATGTCCTATGAATCAACATTGAGGATTCATTTCCCGAATGTGGATGAGGACAGTATGAAACCTTTGACATTAATGGAATTGACGAAAATCTGTATTAGCTTGTAAAAGCATAATACAGAAATGGTACAAATTGTCAAGGATCACTGTTTTGAACTGATAGACTTGTTGTTTTGGAAGCTGATGCAAGGAGGACGTCCTGAGTTCCGTCCTTGTATATTGATCTTGGAGAGGAGTCTTAAAAAGGGGAGGAGCAATCGAAGTTGAGTGACAAAAGTAATAAAGAAAGCTCCAAAGACTCTACATGTGCTGAAGATGATTAAGAGCAAGTGAAGGCTAACTATACAAGTGATTTGAGTGATTGACTTTTCGAGATTTATTATTACTCAAATTCAGGGATAAGTATGTTTGTAAGAATCCTTTCTGTATGTTTTATTTTATTCAAAAACTTGATTACTAGAGTAGATATCAAGTTTAGGGGAGGATTGTTGGGAATAAAATTAGCTAAGTCACTGGGACGTTGACAAGAAGAACTTGGACGCTGACAAGAGTAAAAGAGGCGCTGACAGATGAGACGCCGATAAAGGTTATCAAGGCGTTGACAAGAAGAATCTTAAGACAAAGACAAGGACTACATCTGCCAATGATGAATTCTTCAAGCTGGTGGACAAAATATGAAGATAAGAATTTAGAATATATTCTTAATGTTTAAAAAGATTTAGTCAATAAGTTATGTTTATCTTATGTCTCTTCCTAAAATAGTTGATCTTAGCTTTTTGTACAAGACTCCTTAAACCTATAAAAGGAGGCCTTAGGGTTAGACATAAGACACATCCTTTTCACACATCTCTTCCACATATCTCATAACACTTTCATTGTAATCTTTCATTGTTATTAATAATCAAAGTGAAAGTTTGGTATTCATATATTATGTTTGTTCTTCGTTATGAGTATTAGTTTCCGCATAATACTTAGATTGTTGAATACACAAAGTTTCTCTACGTGTTATACTTGATTTAATCTCGATAACACAAAGCTAAATCGATCTAAGTTTGGGATCAATATGTCACAAATCCGCTTCCTGCTTTAAGTAGAGAAATGTTCGACAGATGGGACCGAAGTGGTAGAAATAAAGTCATTCTACTTTCTCTAGCTTTAACTTTCATTTGATGCGAATCTCCCTCTTGAATTTTCGATTGCAACGAATCCATTGAAAGTTGGATGACAAATAATTGTGGTCGTTGTTGATCTCGGGATTTTACAGTTCGCGAAGAAACTCAGAAAGTGAAATTCACGGGATATGACAAAACCAACGTAAGATCCGTAAATAACTTTTTTTTAAAAAAACATTCCTCGATTGATGATATAACTGTTTTATCGGCTCAATAATTTTTGTTAGCTCAAACGTTGATAAAATTAACCGGTTCAAAAATCCGTAGCCACTAAAATAAAAACCCGGCACTTTGACTCGTCACTTTTGTCTTCAAATCCGGCCACACAAAAAAAAAACTTTTAACCCGTCAAAAATTTTAGCACTTGATTCTTTTGAAATACCCACAATCCAATAACACCCCGCTTAAACCAAAAAAAAATCCAAACCAATTTCCAAAACCACCCTAGTTTTATAATGAAGATATAAGTATAGACGATTTTTCATAAAAATCTTAACCTAAACTCACTTTTACGATTTTTCACACTTGATAAGAAAAGAATAAAGAAAAACGTCTACATATTTCTTTACCCAAATCACAATCACGTTTATAAAGAATAAAGAAACGCAAGTGGTAACCTGCTTTGTAACCTTCTCTACACGTTGTAGTAATATTCACTATACACGTTTACAACTGAGGCCCACAAAGTGTCTTCAATCAGTCAACTTAATACACACTATTTAAAACAAAAACCCACCCTCAATTCATGTAACCTTCGCCCCTCTTTTAATCAAAGAAACACACAGCCGAAACTTTTCTTTAAACAAATCTCAAACACTCATCTACCTCATCTCACTTATCTAAAAAAGATACAGATCTCATCAACATAATCGATTAAAACTCTGCCACCAATCTATCTTCACACAAACATTGCAACCAAATACCAATCGCTAGTTTCCTTTCATACAAGATCGAATGAAAAAACCCCAAACCTATTTAACCCGTTCGTACAAGATCGGATTAACAGAAACCTAATGCCAATCACATTCGAATATCAAACATTGACCCTATAACCAAAGAAGGGTATGGCTTCTAGATCAACAAGTTGGTCTTAGGTAGGTTTTTTAATTTTGGTTTAATGTTTGGATCGATGAGAGTTTTGTTTGAACTGAGATCTTTGAGTCTAGTGGTTGTGTGTGAGTTGAGTTTGTTGTGTCGAGTGTTGAGAAAATGAGACGAAGGGATTAGTTTGTTTGAAAAATCAATGTGTGTTCGAGTCTTGGTTGTTTCGATGGGTGTGTCAGTTTGGTGTCGTGTACGAAGGTGAGGGTAAGGGTGAGGGTGAGGGTGAGTCGAGGGTGAGGGTGAGTTAAGTCGAGAGAGTCTTGGAGTTCTTGTGTTTGAGTCGAGATTAAAGTCGGGAGACGTCTTGGTTCAGCTGTTTTGGTGATGTGTTCGAGAGTGTGAGTGATTCAGTTTATGGGTGTCGAGGGTCTGAGTCCAAAGCTGTTCACCTGTTGGCTTGGTCAAAATCATAAGAAATAGTCAAGTCATCGCATTCTTAGTCAACATAAACTCCATCGCAGTCACCATTACAATCCATCGCATTTAGTCATCGTAGCCAGACATCGTAGTCACACATCGTAGTCACACATCGCAGTCACACATCGCAGTCACACATCGCAACTTCGATCGCAACTTCGTCACGATCGTAACTTTGATCGTAATAAACGATCTTAGGATGTGATCGTGATCTTGGATCGCAAGTAGAAACCCCCAGGGTTTATGCGATCACAAAAATCAGATCATAACGAAAAATTATAAGTTGCCAGATATAAGATAATATGTTGGATCGCAAGTAGAAACTTATACCCAGAAAAAGTTGATTATGAGACAATATGACAGTTTTGGACACACGTATGATAGAATCAATAAATAAACTGATAAACAGATACAGTTATTAGTACAGATGAGACAAAAGATGATAAGGTGATATTAAATTTTGATAAAATAAACTGATAACAGTGAATAATAAAAAGGTTTTAATCAATTTGATGAAGACAAATTTGATACCACCAAATCAAAAGTTAAAAACAACATGCCACACCAAAAGTTAAAAAAAAATAGTGAAAGAGGAAATTTTTTTACCACCAAATCAAAAGATAAAAACACATTAATCCGAAGAATCAACCATGCGCTCTGATACCAATTGTAGGATCGTATTTTTCTAAGGATTAGGCATTGTTGGATTATCTATTTATATGGATGGGAAATGGAGGAACTTAGAGAGAGAAAGAATAGAGAGAAAGGAGAGAGTTGAAAGAAAGATGGAATTTATAGATAAATGAAAGTGTTCAACCCCTCCTAACATGCTAGGAGGGGGGTTTATTTAGCCCACCCTACATGTGGGCTATATGGGCTATACCTTAATACATTAGATCACGAGCCCAATACTTGTATCTATATTGGGAGTGACCGATCCTTTCTAAATACGTAAAAACGTATTTCCAACAAATGTGGTAAACGTAATTCTCATTTGAGGAGTGTTGATTAGGTAACTCCTCGAGAATTGGATTTTTGGTCACATGAGTTGGCTCGTCATCGAAAATAAGACGTTCCAACTCATTAAGTTCATCCTCGATTTTGGAAAGATCGACCTCACTCGTAGGTGGAAGTGAAGGCATAAGAGCTAGCTCTCGTTCAATGATTTCCTCAATCTCGGGATCAAACTCATAATCATCGTACTTCACATGTTTCTTTATAGGAGAATAAAAAATATGCATGTGGATTTCAAAGTACGTGATCAATCTCGGCAAAATTGCCATCGTCATCATCAAAGAAAGAGTGGATGTGAGCACTCACAACCATGGTCTTACAAGTCGAATGACTATGCTTAGGTGACTTTTCTAAGATGAGAGGATCGATGTCGATAAACCCTTTAGCCTCAACGGGTGTTGGGCTAGGCAAAGGAGGCACTTCGATGGAGTTAGAAGTTGAAGCCTCAAAGACGTGGTCCTTCGAAGGTGGTGAAGACGAGCCCATTTTGGTCATTGTCGTGATGGCACTAACGTCGCCCTTCGAATTGGTGTTTCACTTGTTTCGCTAAATACATCCCAAAGTGAGTTTTCATCCATAAATTTACACATACCCTTTTGAATTAGGTACACGTACTCTTTATCATTAAAATCATCATCTTTAAAACCGTTTTTCTTAATTCTTTCAAAACATGCATTAAGCCTCATTCTTTCCGCTAAAGTGAACATTTTGAAATCATTAGGATTTGAATCATTAGGTTTTGAAACCTCGGTTTTTTCATGATCATTAAAAACTTGGGATTTTCTAGCGAAAAAGTCCATTTTGTCATCCCCATATCTCATAGTAAGTCTCCCCTCGTGAACGTCGATTACGGTTCGAGCCGTCGATAAGAATGGTCGACCTAAAATAATGGGACATTTAGGGTCACACTCGTAATTGGATATAACGAAATCCGCGGGAAAAACAAACTTTCCAATCCTAACATAGACATCCTCGGCTATTCCAATTGGTATAAGTGGTGTACAATTTGCAAGCTTGATTGTCATGTTTGTGGGGGTAAGTGAAGGCAATCTCATCAATTTCCAAATAGAATGAGGCATGAGATTGATGCTAGCACCTATATCGGCAAGGGCTAAACATCCCTTAATCTCGGAAAAATCACAAGGTAGTAGAAATTGGCCCGGATCCTCTTCCTTTCTCGGCATACGCCTTTTGGGTTTTTAAGAAGGATTGAAGCACAAATTTCTTCAAGGGTTACTTTGGTAAAGTCGTAAAACTCTCTTTTTGAATCATGGATGGAATTTGAGGTACACGAGGGTGTGCACTCTTTTCCTTGGTCGCCACGTTCACCCCATCGACTTTAGAACAATAAGACGTCTTAGAAGTCGAGGGTTGAGAAGAAGGAACAACTCGAAATCCTTCAAGGTTAGGGGTAATCACACGAACTTTCTCACGAGACGAGGCGGCTTTACATTGTTCCTTTGGATTTGCTACGGTGTCACTAGGTAACGAACTCGATGACACACCCGAGGACTTGTTCATAATGGCCGAAAACATCTTTTTATTGTCAGTTTGTCCTTGCTCAATCTTTGTGTTTTGAAGTTTCAATGTATTAGAAAAGTCGTTTTTCAAAGTACCAATTTCTCCCTCTAATCGTCTCATATTAGCCTCATTCGTTTTCGTGCAATTTTGAAAATCGTTTGACGAACTATTTTGATTAGAATTAAAGTTCCCTTGGTTTTAATTACTTCTTTGAAAATTGTTTTGATTCCCACTTGATCAATTGTTTCCTTGATTGTTGTTGTTTGAAAAATTCAAGTTTTGATTATTGTCTCGATTTTGCCAATTCAAATTACGACCTTGATTATAACCTTGATTTTGATTCGAAAAATTTCCTTGTTGATTATTTCCTTGAAAATTGTTACGATTTTGATTCGAAAAATTGTTGCCTTGGTTATAATTGCCTTGTTGTGATGGACCCGTGTTATTTTGATTTTGAAAATTGTTGTTTCCATTTAACGCACTCACATTCGACGTTTGGCCATCCGTAGCCGCACACTCGTAATAATTATGAGGTCCACCACAAAACGTACACAATGCCTCAACCGCTTTCACCGTAGCGGGAGCGTCTTTCTTTTGCATATCAACGAGAAAAGACGTAAACACATTCGTCAACTTATCGACTTTCGCATCAACTCTCTCAATGTCGCGATTAGAACTACTAACATTGGCGACATTGGCAACACTCGGTGCGTTGCGGAGTTGGTAAACCTTGGATCGGTTTTCGATAATTATCAATGCATCTTTCGGAGTTTTACACAAAAATTTGCCACCGGCGGCGGAATTCAACGAATGTTGTTCTTGAAAATTAAGACCATTGTAAATCGTATCGATTTGGTGCAACTCGGAAAAACCATGGTGAGGACATTTCCTAAGCAATTCCTTAAAACGATCCCACGCGTCTCTAAAAGATTCATTCGGTTTTTGCTCAAATTTCGTAATTTTATTCTTGAAAAACGTTGTCTTAGACGGTGGGAAAAAATAATTAACGAACTTGGAGACGAGATCCTTCCACGTAGTTATAGAATTAGGTGGCTCTTTCTCGTACCAATCCTTGGCGGCACCATCGAGCGAGTACGGAAAAAGCATAAGTTTGATGACATCGGTGTCGACGTTCTTAAACTTGCTCGTGGCCAAAAGACGATCAAAATTCCGAATATGGTTGTGAGGATTGTCGGCTTCACGACCTCAAAACTTCGTAGCTTGGATTAACGAAAGCATTCCGCTCTTAATCTCAAAATTCTCCGCTTCGATAGCGGGAATTACGATCGCGTCTCCATAACCCTCGGTGGGTGCTTGGAGCAATTCCATCATCGAACGATTGTCGGCCATCTCCTCTACGGTTTCTTCAACAACGATATTAGGAACATCGGTTTCTAATTCTCGTCTACGTCGTCGATTCCTTCGATTACGATTGCGTCGATTCGAAGCTTCGCTAGAATTGGAATAATCCTTCGATCGAGTACGCATGCACTAAGCGTAGAATGGGTGGTAGCAAAGAAGATTCTTTTTGGAGTTTTTCGATTTTTTGAATTTTTTTTTTTGGTTTTTGATTATTTTTTAATTTTTTTTTATGTTTGAATGTATTACGTAGACACAAATCTACAAATCTCTCCTCGAATCGACTTTCTCGATTAAAGGAGCCTCAAAGAATGAAAACGATCACGTGGAGTGAACGCCTTCGATTACTTTAGAACGTTGGTGGAACACCAAAACGTTCAAGAGGGTTTAATCTAGAAAAACAAGCAAATATAGTATACGTAGATAATACTTGGGCGGCAAACCCTCGATTAGCTCTCTTTCTCAAAACACGCACAAGCAAGCGGGGGAAACGAGGCGGCGCTAAGCACTTAAGAGCCTTTTTCCCTTAGGTCGTGAAATACAACCGCCTTATACCCACCTTATAGTTTGTGTTAATTGAAATTAAGCCTCACGGAAGTATTTATCTATTTTGCCTTTAAACTTTTGCTTTATATTCGAATACAATGATCGAGTGATGAAATCCCGAATCAAGGTTGCGTTTTCACGCTTTTGGAGTACTTGTATATTTATTGTTCTACGTAAGTACAATATAGTAATATATTCACAAGAAAAACGAAAACGATAATGGGATATCTACAATATAGTAAAATGATTGGTTTGTGTTTAATTTAGGAAAATTAAACACGTTTTATTTGGATACTATAATATAATAGAGAAAAATAACAAAAATGAGTATGTGCGATATGTACGCTTTCCAAAAATTAAAAAGCAAAAACGCACTACTCACACAAACACGATACTAATAATGGCACAATAAAAACACATCCCCGGCAGCGGCGCCAAAGATTGATGTAGGTTTTTCGTACACGTTTTAGGAAAAACGCGTATGAGTGGCAAGTATTAAGTCTTACGCTTTAGGAAAAACGTACAACCGAATAAATGCGGGTTCGTTCTCGAAGGAGGTGTGTGGATTAATGTGCCAATATATAAAATCAAGTTTGGATTAGTGACGTTTTTGGTTTGAGAGAGAAAAATTAAAGACGAGTTACGACTATGGTTACACTACGACGTAATGACGTAAAACGATGACGTAATTACGTAAAACGCGACAAAATTAAAAAATTAAACCTAAAAATTAATTAAAAGATTAAACTAAGTCTAAAATAATATAAATAAGAATAAAAATCCAACAAATATATTTTAAAACCTTTTAATAATTAAATATTTAATTTTAGAGTAAAGTGCAAAAATCATCCCTGTGGTTTGTCAAAAGTTTGAATTACATCCCTCGTTAATACTTCGCGCAACATACATCATTGTGGTTGTAAAATAGTACACCATACATCCCTGAGGACGGATGGTGCAAATATTTTTCCGTTAAGGGTTAAAAGTGTTTGTTATCTTAGGGGTATTTTAGTCCTTTTACAACCTAGGGATGATTTTTGCACCAAACTTTTCAAAAAAAAAAAATTCCAAAAAAAATTTCAAAAAAATTTCAAATTTTTTATAAAAAAGTTTCGAAAAATGTTTTCTTTTTTCGAAAAATGTTTTTTTAATGTTTTTTTTAAGTTTCGAAAATATATTTGAAAAAAGTTTTTTTCAAAAAAATTCAATTTTTTTTTTAAAAAGTTTTGAAAAATGTTTTTTTAATGTTTCGAAAAATGTTTTATTTTTTAAAATAAGTTTCAAAAAAAATTTGAATTTTTTTTTTTCAAAAAGTTTCAATTTCTTTTTAAATTTTCGAAAAAAGTTTTTTTTTTCAAAAGTTTTTTTTTTCGAAAAACATTTTAAAAAATAACTTTTATAAAAAAACTTTTGAAATTCTTTTTTTCGAAGATTAAAAAAAATTTGAATTTTTTTGAAAAAAAAGTTTTTTAGAAAAGCTTTTTTTTTAAAAAGTTTTTTTTTTTCGAAAAACATTTTTGAAAAAAAAAACTTTTTTCGAAAATTTAAAAAAAAAAATTGAATTTTTTCGAAAAAAAAAAATTTTCAAATTTTTTTTTAAACTTATTTTAAAAAAGAAAACATTTTAAAAATAAAACATTTTTTGAAACATTAAAAAAAACATTTTTCGAAACTTTTATAAAAAAGAGTTAATTTTTTTTGAAAAAAAGTTTTTTCAAATATTTTTTCGAAACTTAAAAAAAAAATTTATAAAACATTTTTCGAAAAAAGAAAACATTTTTTGAAACTTTTTTTATAAAAAATTGGAATTTTTTTGAAAATTTTTTTTGGAAATTTTTTTTTTGAAAAGTTAGGTGCAAAAATCATCTATAGGTTGTAAAAAGACTAAAACACCCCTAAGATAACAAACACTTTTAACCCTTAACGGAAAAATATTTGCACCATCCGTCCTCAGGGATGTATGATGTACTATTTTACAACCATAATGATGTATATTGCGCGAAGTATTAACGAGGGATGTAATTCAAACTTTTGACAAACCACATGGATGATTTTTACACTTTACTCTTAATTTTAAATGCTAATTAAAGCCCTAAAATTAAATATAATTAACAAAAAGTCCAAAATATTATTTTATTGAACAAATAACTCACTTATATTATTTAAAGACTAAAAAGTAATTTTCCTAAATTTTTAAAACTATTTTTCTATTTTTAAATCACTAAAAACTATGTTTTAATTAAAATAATCATAAAAAATAATAAAATAATGCTAAAAATAATTTGACAATTTTAAAAATCCTAAATTATACTAATGAACAGTAGAAAAATGAAAAAGTTTGTAAAATGTAAAATTTTTCACTAAAAGACAAAACTGATATTAATTAAACCCTAATTAAACTAAATTTAATTCTAAAAATTATTTAAAAAGTGAAGAGTAAAAGTATTTTTAAACCAAAAGTCTTAAAATATTTTTCTAACTCTAAGAAAAATTTTAAAACTGAAAAATATAAGTTTTCTACACTAAAAGACAAAAACAAAAAGTTAAAAAGTAATTTAAAATGCTATTTAATCTAAAAAATATTTAATGAACAGTAACTAAAAAATAAATTAAACAGAAAAATAAAAAATAAAATAAGAAAAATTATGAAACAAAAATGGAGATCTAATTCCTATTTAAGTCCACTAAAGACAAAAAAAAAGAAAATATGACAATGACACTTGAAGGACTTTTGTCCTTTAGCTGGGCAGTACCAATACTTGTGCTAGCAGGGGGAACTTAGTTCCCACTGACAGTACAAAAACAAAGTCTGGGCACTAAAAAGCTTGTAACTTTTGATTGGCTTGGTTTTGTGGGCAATAATTGGCACCCCCACAACCAGTTGGGTTGTGGGGAGTCACAAAAATTAGAAAAAGCACAACTCAAGAACAAATATCACCCAAAAAAGCCACCAATACAGTCACTGTGTATGCTATATGGGGCTGTGGACTTTTGTCTGGTGCAATTGACCACTAGGCCGAGTTCAAATGGCCAAATCTTGCATACAACCTAACCAACTCACATATAAGCTAACTACAAACCTAACTAAACCTAGCTTCCAACAATTAATCAGATTTGATAGTCAAAATTGCACAAAAATAGGCAGAAAAAAAGGCTAACAGATTTATAGCTTCACTCTACCAAATTTTAACATGCATCTTTCTTTAAATCCTATCCAAACCTAAAAGAAATCACTGATAAAACCTATAGCTAACAAAAAGAGTGTGTCTAGACTGAAATTAACACCAAAATCTGTCACCAACTTCAGTTAAAATCCAAATCCAAACACCCCCTTATTTTCAGAAACTTAAAATTAACAAACCAAGACTATAGCAAATGGACTTAAACTGATTTATAACTACTCTAACATGCATAGAAAACTTAAATGAGCAAGATTAAGCAAATAAATTAACAAGTAAGAAGGTCAAACTCCAAATCATACAAAATCAAAAGAAATCACATAAAAAACTAACTCTAGGAGGGTTCAAGCCCGTTACCTGGTGTGGTTAACTTCCAACCACACAAAGGCCCAGCTGAGGCCTTCTCCTATAAGCTGGAGGCTTATGCTTGGCTTTTGTGATAAGCTGATGTAGATAGAGACAACAATATCTTCAAAAATTGGATATGAAATGAAATGGAGGACAAGAGATACTGAATATGCTTGTGCACCTGCCTATGACACAAATTGAAAGTGAACTGATAACAAAAGATATGAGCAATAAGCTAAGCTTATTGGTTAAGCTAGCTTATGGCTTAAAGCTTATTAAAAAAATGGAAATCAATTTTTTTTACTGTAAAGGTTTTAAAAACTACTAAAATCTTGACAAGAAGCTTTGAACAAGCTGAAACCAAACCCCCAATCCACTTTCACTTCATGTGGGTTTGAATTCAAGCTATTGAAAAACTTTTGCAAAACTACACGAAAAAATGAACTTTTTCTGAAAATCCTTGGAACATGAACACTAATGAAACCTTTAACAAACTTGCATAAACAGTGAACCTTTAAACTAAATTACACTAGAAAACGTTTAAAATGGAACTCAGATTGTACAAAGAATTAAAGTTTCATTTTCATTAATTTCTTAAAAGCTTTATACAAAACTGGAACAAGCTCTTATCACAAACCTGATAGATGCTTATATAGCTAAAGGTAGAAGATACTAGAAGGGTTAAACCCTAATACAATAAATCCCTAAAAAGCCCCTTGGTCAAAGAACTTTGAATTTGGTCAAAGTGGATTCTTGTGATGTCCTTGAATGCCAGGAGGTCTTGGATGATCATAGCTGTTCATTTAGTCCTTTGGGAGCAAGAAAATCAATAGGAGACGTTGGATGACTGCTGGATTCTCTTTTTACCATTTTTGAGCATACAGGGGAGCAAGGTGGGGCCACATAAGTCACGGGATGGGTAGGGTTTGTTGTGGGTTTTGATCAATGCCAAGTTAATTATAAATCTGGAAAAACTTGGCCAATAACCCTTTGATTTTAAGTCAATTGACCCTGGGTGAGATTAGGGTTTAAGGGGTGAGTTGGGGGTGGTTTAATCTGGTTTGGGGTAATTAAATTTTTAAAAAGTTGTTTAAGGAGGGAAAAGGATTAAAACAGGTTTAATAAATTAAACCTGGGTGGAGTGTGACGTGGAGGAGAGGTGTAGTGTGATTGGGTGAAAAATGAAAGTGGGGTGACGTGGCGTTAGCTGAGTGGGTGAGGGAGGCTTATTGTCTTGGTAGTTTGGGTCCCTTGGTTTATAAAATTGTGGCATATAAATATTTTCAGCATTTATCCCTTTTTCCTTTGTTAACAACTATGCTCAACTTGTCAAAAATGGCACACCATTTGTACAAGGTTTTACCAAGGACCATACATGCAATAATATCAATCTTCACGGGCTATTCTTGCAAACTCTTGACATTTTAGGGACCCACATGTAATTTTTGAGTTTTACAAGGGTTTAAAATAACAAGTCTTCAAAAGATGAGGGACCAATCTTGACAATCTTCAAAACTTCAAGGGAACTTTTGCAAAATTCATTCTTCGGGCCCGGTTCTTTGTGCGACTTCGTTTCCCGTGTTCGTTTTTGCTTGATTCCTTTGATCTTTTGGTGAATTCACGATATCCGTACCTAAAATACACAATGAACAAACACATGCATATATTTGGGTATTTTAATGATATTTTAAGCGTTTTAAGCCCGATTTGGACGATGAGACTATGTATAATTACAGTCTCATCACATTACGTCATATATATCAAAGTTTTTTAACAAAGGTCCCAGAGTTTTAAAATCGAAAAAATCTATTTATCATGGTTTTGTAACATATAGTCACCAAAAATACAAAATAGCTAGTGACAACTTTTACCAAAACCAAACTTTTACAAGTAACACAGAAATCTCCAAGCTGCGATAATATCCTGCGGGCTCCCATCCAAGAAAAGATAAGTAATAATACCTGAGATTAAACATGTAAAATCGTCAACATAAAGTTGAGTGATATTCATAGGTTTAGCAGTAAAGGTGTGGAACACAAGCATTCATTTGTAAAACAAGAAAATAGGGAAAATGGTTATGATCATTAACCATAGTCCGAAACCATTATTATTACTGTTTAGTTCATGAACCGAAGCTTAACTCAATGTAAGTTCCTCAGCCTAAATACTCAAGTAACAAAACAAATGCAATGCGTCATGGTTAAACAACCGCAACATGGGATGGGGATTGTCAGTCCCGCTGGATCCACCCACAACATTTGCGCTTAGCAACACAAGTAAATTAACGGTTCATGATCAAGAGAGGAAACTTAAGGCTATTGACTAAAAGCAATAATATCAATGAAAATTGTTGGAAAGCATACAAGTCTGGATAGCATACAAGTTTTGGATACCATATAGTTTTTAAATGGATGTGTTCCACCATGTAAAATCTCACCCCGCATTTAGAAATATTGTGCAAGTAATAAAAGGGGCTATGAACTCACCTTAATCCGCAAGATCAAAAGATGCGATAGAAATCGACGCGACGCAAGAACCAAAAGTTTCTTAGGAACGACATAGAAACGAATTATGTGCCTCAGGCATATGTGCAAAATAGAATGAATGCACATGATTATATACTTGATTCATACACATTAGGCATTGTACATATGGTTTTCAAAAGTCAAAAAGTCAAACTTCCCAAAAATAGTAAGTTCTCGACACTTATAAAGACCCCGCTTCAATTGTTTTACTAACTAACTAATACTTTATTCGACATGTAAAAATCATAATTCCCAAACCTTAATTCGTTTAGACTACTTCTCTACATCCCCAGAATCCTAAAAGAGTCTACTTTTCTGTAACAATTAGCATGAAACCTTAAATCCCAGTTAAGTTGTATTTATAATTTTAATACTACAGGTTAGTCCTAAAGAAACATGTGACCGGTTTTTAAGGCTTACGGAAACGGGCGTAATTTGAAATCTACAAGTGATATCAAAGCAAACTCAGCGGGAGGTGATAACCCTCTGAGTTCTCTACACGGATCAAGAGCTCTTTTTAAAAGATTGTATACAAATCCTGAGTTATTACCTGTTTATTAGCAGTGCACAAAATCATACTCGCTTTACCACAAAAATCATAATCAAATAACCGTAACACATCTCACAATAAGCTTTCTTGATACATCAATCTAAGACCTGTATCTAGGTCCACATATTTTTAACTAACTGTATAAACCCATTTAACTCTTTCAAAATCACAAAAACATCACAGACCTTCAAAATCGATACAAAAATTTAATTAGCCTACTCATATTGATGTATATTACAATCTATAGACCCAATTAAAGTGAGACCAATTGGAAATGAAAGATATAAGTGTCATTTACAGTTCATAGTTTTACATATTTAGGTGTTTATGCACAAAAATTTCGAGTTATTGGCTATATACATCAGGTGTGCAGAATTTGTGCACCTTCACCATTTAAATCATAACTAAATCATCGGACCTCGTCTCAGATTGAACGAGCCGGCAAAATGAACCTAAGACCTGAAGCTATCTCATCCTATTTTTCTCCTACAGGTAAAACCCACGAAATATTTTCAAAACCCCTTTTCAACACAGGCCTATCAGAATCAACAATTCAATCTATCCAAACACTAGTTTTAACCCCTTCTCAAATCATCAAACCTCATACAATGCCGTAATCAATCGAATCAAAATATAAACATGTATATATGGGTAACAATACTGAAGATTAAATAAAACCCATAGGAATAATAGAAAAAAATGGATCTTACATGGAGCTTGAAGAGAATCAAAACAAGGACAATTGATCAAGACTTTCACCCAAGTCAACCAACAATAATCAAACCACTATTATTATCAAACCAAAATCCCCAACACTTGTAAAACCATTGTGTAAAACAATGATAATCTTTGTATTTCAAGAGGGTTGATGTTTTCTAGGGAGAGAAACTTAGAGAGAGAAATGAAAGAAACTATGTGTGATAAAATGAGAAAATGAAACAACCAACACCTCTTTCCATGGTGGAAAGAGGCTTATATACCCAATTCCTTAATGGACTTGGGCCTCCGGCCCATGAACATGCTCATGGGTCGGGCTATTTAATAAATTTTACTTAAACACTACTACGAGCATATAACTATATTGTTGGAGTGACCGAGACTTTCTTTATACGAAAAACATATTTCTAACAATCTCCCCCAAAGGGAGGTCACTCAAATTTATAAAGTCCTAATCTAGCATGTTAGATCTTGTTCTTGAGCTCGTAATCCACTTTCTCTTTCTTTCTTTAATTTTTCTTCTTTTTGTGAATATGTGTTGAATAATATCAGCCTTTTGCTTGGAACACGTTCTTTTGGCCTTTCACGTGTAGTCTTGATCTTCTTGTGATGTTCGCCTCTTAGTAACTTCATGTCCCACACACTTATCCTTTGTTGAATTCTTGAAAGTTTCAGAGTCGATACAACGGAAGACTTTTAGGTCATACTTTCTTGAATTTGTAGAAATATTTGATGTAGAAGGAATAAGTATGCGAGGACGACTTCAACAGGTACACCGCAACGCCACCGTCTTCGAATGCAGCAACATAATAAGACACGAATAAAATGGCTTTGACATTTTATTCTAATTTGGTAGCATTTTACCTCCGTTCGGTGAAGACCGTTGGACGATATTAGATATCGTACCCGTGACGGATAGTTTCAATTAAGTAACTTCCTGACAGGATTTCACGGGTAAACCCGTTCTCTTTATTCGACCGTCCAAAGCTGACTGCGAACATAAAGAGTGAATCATTTGGATTAAAAATCCTTATGATTGAAGCCGTCAATTCATGAAACCTGGAACAAGTGAATTTCAGTTAAGATTTTCACCATCGTTGCTTTCCAGTTGTCACGAGCTTGATTCAAATAGAATCTTGCTTGTCACCTACCAAGTGTTGTTTGATGTTAACACTAGAAGGATTTCCACTCGTCACTGTGAACACTAAAGAGTGTCACTCTGAGTGTTCTGGCAAGATCATATGATAATGCGTAGAGGCCTGGAACGAGTTTAAGTTTAATTATGAATTAAACTACTGTTTCTTTCCAGTTTTCACAAGATTGGTTCTTAAAGAACCGTACGTGTCACCTACCATGAGCTTGTTTGATGTTGGCTCAAGCAGGATTTCCATATTCATTGTAATACTTGCGTATCACTCGGATGTTCTGGCAATATTACAAGAATACTGCGTAGGACTCGTAAAGATCTCTTACTTTTCACAATGTGTGAAGAAGCAAGGAATAAATGGAAGGTGTCCTAATGATACTTTTGATGATCTTGTGGCTCTAGACTCGATAGTGCGTTTTGATTTAGTGATCGATGGCTGGAGAGGAGTGCCACCACCTATTCAATATCAGTCTATTCGAAGTGAATAAACCAATAGATAATATGTTGATCTCCGTGTGATTAAAACAAATGTCTTTTGAGAGATATTTGAGTTAGCTGGAAAGGGTTGTGCATTGCATCACTGGGTCCATGATGTCTATCTTCAATATCGAGAATCATTGAAAAAATGATCTCAATAGCATATGTATTGACCCAGTTTCTGCCTAAAGTTGTAAGGAGGGCTTCTTTCTTTACACCCTTTATCTTTACAATTCTTTTTCATTCTTCAACCCCTTCAATGCTTACCAATACGTCATCACTAGCACCTTGTTGTGATTGTTCCAGTGCTAGCTTAAGTACTTGGTCGGCATTCAGCTACGTTCACAATCTTTTCTCCATCTTTCCTAGGACTTCTAATTCTTTCTAGGGAATTGTCCTTGGGAAGATTCCGTCGATTCTAATGAATCATTGGACTAATACCTAATTCTACCATCCTTTTGTCACCACGTTCGTCGTGAATTAAGTGTGTTTTGGGTACGTATTGTCACCATGAAAAATCCTTGAAAATCACTTAAAGCACTTGTGATATTATAATCAAAGTTTTTGTGCCTTAAGTGTTTTGTTCATAAAAAACGCTCCCCTTTAACTTGTGCATTACACATGTTAAGTTGGTTTATCTTTTAAGCCTTTTTCATTGTTTAGCCAAGTGTCATTAAGTCTCCTTAATCCCATTTTCTCCCCTTTCCAAAATGTTAACCATCCAAATATATTAATGGATTAACCGGTCTTTAGGTAATAAAATGAAATTAGAAGTTGGCCAAAGAACATATTAATGCTCCCCCTCAAATTAATGAGGGTTAGTTGTAGTGCTTGAAAGATTTAGAATCTCGAGAGAAATTCTTGAAAAATATCATACTTTTACACTACAACATGCCACAAAAGCTAATTAAAGAAAAATTAACATATTCACAATAATAGACATATGGAGTTGACCTGTTATAAGACGAACCATAATTAAATGGATCGTTCCGTGAACCTATGGTGAGCTCCATATGGCCTTCCACCACGAATCGTTCCACACTTCGTAGCAACCGGCGCTTGCTTAAAAGTTCCTCGATCTTCTTGATCGCGTACTTTGCTCCCTTTTTGCACTGGCTTGTCCAGGTGTACTTGACTGCTGGAAGCGGTAGGTCGACATTGAGAACCGTCAGATCATCTCGAACATGCTTGAGCGTACCATCGCTGAATTTGTGCAGTTCGGAGAATCGCATAAACTGCATGACTCCAGTTTCATTTGGATAAAATATCCCTGCTTCCGGTGTCGTGGTCCCCATGTACGGCTTCTTGTTCTTGTGAAAATTACTGAGCGGAGTTTTATGGGGACGTTGCAAGTTTAGCTGTTTCTGATAGCTCTCTACTCCGAGTTGAAAATATTCCACCCGGTTTTGAATGACGATTTTTCTTGCATATTGACGAAAGTTGGAGCTCAATGAAATGACAATCTCAGGTTGTAGATGGTCAACTTTTTCTTGATCCAATAACAACAGAAGATCTTCGATGTCTTCAAGTTGAAGGTACTGGAGATCACTTTCGTCAATTCGGTATTCTTTCTCATCAGTACATTTGAACACGATTACATTCAAGTAATCATAACCGAATACCGTCTGAGTGGTTGCTCCTTGAATGCTTTTAATTCTGTGAGCTGAGACAATAGAAGAACCTCTCTTTGGATGGTGGAAGTGATTGTAAGCTAACCTTTTCTTTGCATTCCAGTGAGAGATGCCAAGTGATGCAAAAGTATCATAAAACTTGAGCAGTTTCTTTCTCCATAGTGCATCAGGTACTTTATCTTTGATCCATGGAACGTTCTCCAGATTAACTGCCTTGAGCATAGTAAGTGATGTGGCATATTTCTTCGCGCCTTTTTCAAGATACTCGAGGTCATGAGATACAAAGTGCTCTATTGGGATCGTTGCAGAACCGGCGATGACAGTGGGTGTAAGTTGTTGTAGCACTGGAGTCTGAATTCCCGTAGTTGTCGCTCTCATTGCCTTTGTAAGCTCATTTAAATGATATTCTGCCTCATTGTGGCTGATCTTCAAGGTATCAAAGAAGTCCACATCTGCGGCTGCCATTTTGATTAGATCTGGAGTCATTGTCGGTTTCCCTTGAGAATACCTTAGAAAGGCCGAGAAATCGATAGGATTGTTTAGGAATTGAGTCAACTCCATTTCAGTTGCTGTGTCGAAAGGATGATGTGGTGCTGCATTTGTAAGCCAAAGTTGCTCCTGTACCGTGTCATCGATGATAAGAGATTCAGCAAACGTTAGTTCTGGCACATTTAAGTCTTCAACTTCCATATCAGAGTTGTGCTGATCTTCATATGGTGTTGAAGGTTGTTCTTGTGTCACCGGTATATCATCATTTGGCATAGAGACTGGAATTTCGTCTTCTAGCATTGTCCCTGTGGGTTCTTCTTGTTGTGTAGACACAGGAATTTCGTCTTCTTGCATATATTCTACAGATTCATTGTGAGAATCAGTAGTAAAAACTGGTTTAGTAGATATACCTGTGTCAATATGCTGAGTTTCTGGTACAGTAGACTCCATCGTCTTTTCTGCGGTTTTAGTAATGCTTTCTACAGCTTCCTCAATACCTTTCTCAGTAGCCTTATCACTTTCATCCTTATTAGACTCTTCGGCATTAGTATCCGTTTTGTCATTGTTATCACCCTTGTTGGTTCCATTACCGTCGTCATTGTCATCATCGTCATCCTCATCTGTATCCTCCTCCTCATCTTCATCTTTATCCTTATCCTTATCTTCCTCATCCTCTTCTTCCTCCACATCTCCTTCCTTATCCTCTTCCTCATTTTTATCATTTTCACCATCATCCTCATCACCATTATCCTCGTCATCTTCCTCCTCTAGCTCGTCTTCATTGTCAGACTCAGAGTTGGTAGTATCTGCAGGTGTATCTTCAATAATTGCTTTGTTGAGATATTGCAGAACTTTTTGTTTAGTTTTCGATTTATGAGCCCCCATATTTAGCAGACACGTATGTAACAATGTCATTAGTTGAAGGGTAGATAAACCATTACCGACAAAAGTTGGTAGCTGCTGATCAACATATGACTTGACTTCTCGTCGAATGATCTTAGTCATCTTCTCATCAATTGACCCAGGAAAGGCAGCATTCTCTTTGTCACGAGTTTTCTTCTCTCCAAGAAATGATTTGTGTTGTTCAAGTTTAGACACTCTGTCGGATATTTTCTTAAGTGTAGGCTCATCAGGTTGCGGTTCCTTGAGGGATTGTGTGTTGGGAGCGGTGAATCTTTCAGTCAGTGTAGCTATTTGTTTAGCTTGAGCCTCCAGCTGTTGGTGAAGAGACTGGATCAGTGGATCACTGACTGTGAGGAATGGATTGGAGGTGGATGATACTTGTTGTACTGATGGTGGAGGTGTAACCATAACTGTTAAAGTGGTAGTGGATGATACGGGTTGTTCAAGGATAGGTGATGGTGTAGATTCAGTGATTGGGGCGGTGGTTGATACAGGTTGTTCAGCTATTGATGATGACGGTGTAGATACAGTCGTTGAGGTGGAAGTTGATACCGGTTGTTCAACAAGTGCTGGTGTGATGGCTGGTGTTATGACTTCACTGATGACCGGGGTGGATAGTGGTGGAGTGGTGGTTGATGTAACAGAAGTTATGGGAACATCCACCATGTTTTCATTTGTCGATGGATCAGTATTTGTAACCTCGACACCCTCCCCTTCCAAATTAAGATATTTCATAACATCGTCAGATCCAGAAGTAGACTTACTTTGAAGTTGAGTTTCTGGTATGAAATTTGCATGAGCATCGTCGTGTACCACCGTGCGAGTTGGTTCCGGTAAAGATGTGTTGACATTCACATCATGATACAAAAAATTTGTATCAGTGTTTGCACTGCTACCACCTTCTTCACTCTGCTCACGACTTTCAAAATGGAAGTTATGAGCATCTTCATCGGTAGGATCTTCATAAAATGCCATGTCAGCATCAGGATTACCAAATTCCTCTAAGTCCTCTAACAGTCTTGAGCCTGATCCTGTGGAGGTTGCAAAAGCCTCCTCTCTGCTTTGTTGAAGAATAATACGCAGGCGTTTGGCTTCAGAAATGGTTTGTTGAGCTGGTTCATCTGAAGCAACACTTGCTTCTTTACCTTTAGTTTGCTTTGCTTTCTTTGGCCTTCTAAGTGGTACTTCTTCCTGTTCTTCCTCAGTATGGATCGTCTCATCTTCATCATCATCTTCATCAATTATTTGCATTTTCCTTGTGCCTTTATCTTTGGAGGAAGCAGTCGATTGGCGCTTTGAAACTCTTTTCTTGCGTTTACCTTTTTGCTTCTCTAAGGGAAGTGAATTTGCTCGTCGAAACTGTGTGTCAATATCATTAAGCATCTCTTGATATTTATCACTTTACTTGATTCCTTCATTTATCATTGTGTCAGGTACTAGGGCAGGACATAATGCATACTTTGTGGAATTAGTATCTGCATTCATTTGTAGAATCACATAGTCATCATATTTTGTGTGATAGAAGAAATTCATGCGAGTATCAATGGTTGGGTCATTCTTCATAAAGTGGTTGATGATGAGCTTGGTAAATCTTGGGAATGGAAGATGCACTTATTTCTTCTTGGTTCCAGTAAACTGATAACAAAATTCTTGCCAGAGAAGGAGTGCATAGTCTACTTTAGATGCCGTGTAAAGTCCCCAAAATATGTGAGCCTGAGGTGGTCTCATTGCGTCGGAGCCCCGAGTCTTTCCAGTAAGACATTTGACAATGATGGTGATAAGTGCTTTCTAGGGTTGCCCTATGTGTGATGTATTGAACTGGGATAGGTTGTGGATTTCACCTTCATAATTCATAGCACGAATGACTCGAAACAATTCATCGGTCTTTGGGTTAGCCACAAATTGTTCTCCTTGTGCCAACCTAGGAAATTTAAACAGTTGCCGAAAGATGCTCAAGTTAAGTACCATTGGCGCTTTGTTTAGTTGGAATGAGATAGTCTTTTTAGAAAGTGTTGTAGTGTTCCAGAACTCATGCATGTAGACTTCGGGAACAGAGGCAGTACATCTGAATGCATCTTTGATGGGTGAGATGTCAAGGATATCCGTGGCGATTTTGAAAGCTGCTAAAGACGGATCAAAATCCTCTTGTAAACGAGAGTTGTTCTCAGCATATGGTAGCCTGTCGTTGAGTGAAACAAGTTCGAGATCACGTTGTCGCTGTTGTTCTTCTGGGATCGACATCTTCCTGCTTTCATGACATAAATACACATGATATACACAAAATATATATATCTTAAGTCTATGTCAAGTTGAAGCATAGGGAATAAATCACAACAAATGTCACCACATATGATTGAGAAACAACATACAGACATAGTTCATATGGACTAAGTCCTTACATTCGAAAATCACACCTAGAATTATGAAAGATATGCCAAAGACAATTTATTCTAAGGAGATAACGACCTAGCATTAGTTCTTTGAATATTTGGATTTCTTGGTTGTCATAACCAGAACCTCAGTAGGTCTAGTTATAGTTTCAACCACAACTTCAGTAGGCTTTGGATTAGTTTCAACCACTACTTCAGTAATTTTTGGAGTATCCTCAACCCAGATTTCAGTAGGCTTGAACATAGGATTAGACAACGATGAAACTTTGTCTTCCATGGCCTGGATACAAAACACAAGACATTGAATAAATAATTTGTATCTCTTTTGTTTACAGAATTGTCAACTTATTAAATAAGATGAACTTCTGTAATAAGAAACCTTTCAAGTATTCTTATGAGATAAAATTAATTAATTTCAATATAACTTGGCTTCGTTTTAATGGCCCTAATTTACTTAAAGCCTAATAAAGAGGGAATGCAGTCTAGGCCGAATTCATTAGATAGTCTTAGGCATGTGCACAATTCTAAAAGTCCATAGCAATCTTACAACCATCCATCGGAATCCTACAACGATCGGAATGATAAAGCATCGCAATCCTATCGCAAAACTTACACCCATCGCAATGTGAGACCATCGCAATCCTATCTCAATCCTGTTCTATCGCAATATCTAAGTTCCATCACAATAAGTTCGATTCCATCGGAATGTTTGAGAAATCATCGCAATATGTCCCCATCGCAATACCATTACAATGCCATCGCAATAATGCATCGGAATGCATCATCGCAATACGCCATCGCGATGCGTCATCGTAATGACCCATCGCAATGAGCCATCGGAATGACGCATCGCAATAGCCCATCGCAATGAGCCATCGGAATGACTCATCGCAATGACATGCATCGCAATGTGGTGTCGCAATGATCATCAGAATCCGAGACTGGGATCCGATCTTAACGTTGACTTCACAATTCCTGGAGTTTGGCAACGTTTTAAACAAAACTGGGCAAGACCATTTATGCATCTGGGCAATCTAAGCAAATCTCACAACTCAATTTACAGTTTCATCGCAAAACGCAAAAACCCTAATTTTTTGATTAACTTTGATCTCGGGTTGTTTGTGTCAGTTTTAAGATAAGATATGTAATCACAATTAAAGCATGAAACAATACCTAGATGGATGAATGGAATGCAGGCAATCAAAAATCAAATGATGAAGGTTTAACAATGGTGGTAGAAGCTTTGTGTGTGTGTGTTTGCGATGGAGAAGAAACAGGAACGGGGAAGGGGGGTATAGTGTTTGACTTGGTCAAACTTTGTGCCAAAGTTACACATGAAACCCTCATTTTGCAACATTTGCAAAAGTAGTCCCCCAGTTAATAGTATTTGTTAAAGTCATTAGGATTAACCAAATAAACTTAACGAATTACTAACCCGCTCACAAACACGAACACATACACTTAACGCCAAATTGCAAATAACCTATACTTGAATGTATAATTCACACAAGGCACACTGAGCACTTACTGATGACGATTAACGGTTTATATTTTCTGAAAACCCTTTTGAAGACCAATTTGAATTCCAAGAAGATTTAATATTTTCTCCCCCTTAACCACGGACCCGTTTTCTATTTAAAGAGCTGTAGTCAATGATGTTAAAGAAGCAAATATCCATGAAGACATTTTCTAGTTAAGTGATTGGTTGGAACGATTCTGGTGGCAATAAGATTTCTCTTATTTTGACAAAATAAGTGCACTGATACGTACACCAATTTGTGTTAGACCAAGTTATAAAGTAAACTTAGTCCCTTACAAGGTTTTAAAGTAAACCTCGCCCGAGAAAATTAATTCCCGTTGTGAGCCAATGTTTTCATAAGAAATACGTGACTTTAATGCGAAAAGCGGGTTGCAGTCTGAAATAACTACAAGCCATAATGGGTATGTTTTAAAAGATGTACAACTTTTATATAGACTCTATTTATGGCGCAGTGTCAATTTTAATCGACATTTCTAAAGCCGTAAATATTACCGTACTAAAAGACATGGCCGTTTTAAAATGAAAAATATTTTTGGATTTTCTTGATTTTATATTTTTTATGGTTTTTGTATGTTTTATATTTTTGTATTTTTCTTTTGGTGGTTTAAGTATATACGATAATATACAAGATCACGATCAAAGGATACTCTAGAATAGTTTACCACCACTATTCTTCAGATTCTTCTGCCAACTCCTTAAGTGTCGCTGGTGAGAATGATTTCATGCCTAGCTTTTCGATCAAAAACTCGATACGTCCTCGATCTAAGGCCTTTGTGAATATATCTGCCAGCTGATACTCAGTGTTGACGAAGTACAGTTCGATCACTCCATTTTCCACTTGCTCTTTGATGAAGTGGTAGCGTATGTCAATGTGCTTCGCCCGGGAATGTTGAACATAGTTGCAGCACAGAGCAATTGCACTTTTATTATCACAGTACATCGGGATTTTGTTGAATCCAAGACCGTAGTCAGTTAATTGTGATCTCATCCAAAGAACTTGAGCACAACAACCGGACATAGAAATGTATTCAGCCTCTGTACTTGATATCACAACGCTTTTCTGCCTTTTTGATGCCCAATTAACAAGTCTATCTCCAAGAAGTTGCACACTGCCAGAAGTGCTACGTCTAGTATATTGACACCCAGCATAATCCGCATCTGCATATGAGATTAGTGCAATCGAGGAATCCTTCGGATACCACAGACCACGATTAAGTATTCCTTTAAGATACCGAAAGATCCTTTTCACAACTTGTAAGTGCTTTTCGGTAGGCCGAGCCTGATACCGGGCACACATGCATATAGCAAATTGCAAATCAGGCCTGCTAGCAGTCAGATAGAGAAGGGTGCCGATCATTCCACGGTAGAGTTTAGGATCGACAGCTATCCCTTCCTTATCTTCATCTTACTTGGATCTCTTCACCATTGGAGTATCCACGGGGTCACATTTTTTAAAATGATACTTCTTTAATGATTCAAGAGCAAATTTTGATTGATTAATGAAGATGCCTCTGGGATTCTGAGAAATTTGAAACCCTAAGAAAAATGAAAATTTTCCCATCATCGACATCTGATAGGTGTGTAAACACCCATCCTTTTTACCACTTAACTACAATAATAACCGAGCCAAAACGTGTATTTTATGTCGTAAATGTCGGAATTATGCGTGGTTTGTGTTTTTGTTGTGATTTAGGACGAAAATGTGAAAAGGGAGAAAACACGGGCATTCACGAGCTTTTATCGAAGAAAAAGACAAAAGACGAAGTCAAGAAATCAAGAGTGCAAAAAGAACGGAAGTCCAAGACCAATTCTGAAGATTTATCGAAGAAAAAGTCAAAAGACGGAAGTTTACTAAAAGCCAAAGAACTCAAGTCTAATTTATTGAAGAAATTACAAGACAATAGTAGAAATCCCGAGACAAAGTCGTAAAAGTCAAAGAATTAAGAAGATTAAGGACTTAATGATGCAATTAAAGAAAGAAGAAAGAGGGGAGGAAGCTTCCTAAGCACCTCCCTAATCCTCCTATAAATAGATCATTAGGATTTACATTTCATTTTGTTGGCTAAGTGTGACAATTAGTCTTCCACCCTTTATACTTGTTCTTTAATTACATGTCATTTAATTAATTGTCTTGCACCTTAAATACATTTAATTTCAAGTAAGTTTCCTTTAAATTATTGTCAATCTTTACTTTTATTGTCAATCTTCTATCTTCCTTTCTTATTTGATCTTAATCTTTATGCTTTATTGTTCATGTTTATGTTTTTATTGTTTATTTGATTTGATTAAAGTGGGTTTTGATTATTTTGATTATTATTGTTAGTGTTTTTGATTTGGTTTGATTAGTATTTGTAATTAGATCATTCGTGATTAGTTTGATTTAATCTTGTGGTTGATTTTGATTAGTTTTGTCTAGATTCGTAGCTTTTTGTTTGTCCCGTGTTATTCGCTATATTCTGTTTCCCAGGTACATTCCGGATCAAAGCCAAATATTCCAAGTGAAGGAATTCTGTAGATTATTCCGAATCAAAGTTTGTTCAGAAAGTTCCGAATCAGTGGAAGTTCCGAATCAAGCTGTTTGTTCCGAATCAAAGGTTGTTCATCCGGAATATTCATCATTCCGGATCAAGGTATTTCATCCGGAATAATTGATATTCCGGATAAGCTGTTCATTCAGAACATTCCGGATAAATGAGTTGTTGTGAAATATTCCGAATCAAATTTCTTCCGGATCAAGGTGTGTTCATTCGGAACATTCCGAACGAAGGGTTGAAGATTTATTCCGGATCAGCAATATTCCGGATCAACAATTTCTTCTGAATCAAAGGAGTTCATTCGGAATAGTGAATATTCCGGATAAGTGACATATTCCGGATGAACCATTATTCCGAGTGAGCATTTTATTCCGGATCTAGGGTTTTGGTAATTATTCCGAGTGAAGAAGAATCATTCCGAACGAAGGTGACATTCCGGATGAGTGATTATTCCGAACGAAGGATTATTCCGAATGAGCTGTTTTCAGGTTCTTTTTAGTTTCAGTTTTTAAGTTTTAATTTTTTAAGCTTTACTTTTCCTGCCTTTTTAATTAGTCGCACTTTAAGTTTACTTGCCTTAGAGTTATTTTAATCCTTGCCTTAGTTTAAGTTTTAGTTGCGTTTTAAGTTTGCCTTAGATAGTTTTAAGTTTGCGTTATTTACTCTTAGTGCCTTTTAATTTTTCGTCACGCTTTTAAATTCCCGTCATTTATTTTAAATTAGATTTAGATTTATTTTACCTGCTCTTTACTTTAAAGTTTTGCACTTTTTAATTACTACAACGACACAACTATTTGTTTCCACCAAAGACAATTGAGTCGCATAGTTAACCAGTTATCAATTCGATTAGACCACAAAACAAGAAACGAACTTTAATATTTTCTTAACGGGCAAAAGTCTTGTATCAAATGGCGCCGCTACCGGCTCTTTTCGTAAAGATTAACGGTTTTCTGTGAGAGACGCGTTGCTTTTTGGGATCCGTTCATTCGTGAACGTTATTTTCTTGCTTCAAAAATTTCAAAAAACCCATAAATATTAAAAATTGTTAAAAATCCATAAAAATTAAAAATTTTCAAAAAATACAAAAAGATTTTATTTTTATCTTTATAGTGTATATATATTCTCTTTGTGTTTGGTATTGTTTTCTTTTGCCTTTGTAGGTGTATGCGTACTAGATCTTCAAATTATCAAGAGCCCGAGACTCGTGAAGATTTAGCTATGGCAGGTGTTAACAACAACAATAATCCACCGCACCTCAACAATAACAACAACAATGTTCTTCCACAGCCCGATCTTCGGACAATGGAAGAGCTTTGTCAACCTACCATGTTTGGACGAGGAGGACCGATTGCGTCGATGCAAATCACGGCTCCGGAGTTTTCGTTGAAGCATCACATGATCCAGCAAGTGCAAACTAATCCATTCCGCGGAATGCCTGATGATGATGCCAACAAACACCTCGACAAATTCATTACAATCACTCAAAGCATGAAATTGCCCGGTGCCACAATGGATGTTCTTCGCCTTCAGCTCTTTCCACATACTTTATCACACCACGCCGAGAAATGGTTTGATCGTCTCCCGAAGAATTCCATTCATACTTGGGATGACATGACTCAACGCTTTTTGTCGCGCTACTTTCCACCATCCATGGTCACGAGCCTCCGCAATCAAATCAACAGTTTCATGCAAGAACCCGATGAATCTCTCTTTGATGCTTGGGAAAGATATAATGTTTTGATCGATCGATGTCCAAACCACAACATGCTCCCCGTGACTTTAATTGATACTTTCTACAACGGTTTGACTTTTCGTGATCGTGATACAATTAATGCAGCCGTCGGTGGCACATTTATGAAAGAAGACCCGAGGAGTGTAGAGAGCTTATTGAGAACATGCCTACTCATCACAAAAACTGGGATTCCTCCGCTTCTTCAAGGAACAACCCGAGAGTCAATGTTTCTTCTACTTCAGCAAACCCCGATATGACCGAATTCACCCGCATGATGGCCGAAATGAACAAAAATATCTTGCTCCTCGCTACAAACCAACAACAAGTTAAAGCGGTAGCCAATCCTTGTGAGACATGTGGCGGTCCTCACTCATACACTAATTTTCCTTCTACTCAAGGCAATCCGGAAAATGTGTATGCAGCTTATGGTAATTATTCACCGGAAAATTACCAAGCCCGACCTCAAGGGGATAGAAATTTGCTAAGTTACCGGTCCAACAACTATCTTTCACCCGGTTTTTCTCCTCAAAACCACAACCCCAACAACAATTAAACTAGAAGCAACCAAATCCCACCTCGAGCTTCTAACCCTTATCACCCACCCGCTCAACAAGCCCCGCCCATTAATCAAGATGTTGAAGCTTTAATGAGAACCCAAGGAGAGCAAATTAAGAATCTAAAAAGCCAAATTATCAATTTGAAAGGGGATATCACCAAGCAAGGGAATGACATTAGATCCGAGCTTCGAAATGATATACAATCCTCCTTCAGCAATCAAACGAATGATTTGAAGAATATGCTGGCTAGTTTCTTACCCACTATTCAACCCTCTACCTCGAGTTCTCTACCTTCAAACACCGTCACCAATCCACGAGCGAATGTGAGTGCTATTACTACCCGTAGTGGAGTTACATTAGTAGGACCACCTATCCCGCCCCAATCATCTACACCTCCTCCACCCCCATTTATCCCTGCTCCTCCCACACCTAGTATTAGTACACCATTACCGTCTCCGCCTCGTCATGACGAAGTACCCAAGAAGAACCCTTCAACATCTCAACCTTCACCTGTTACACCTCCACCACCCAACCCCAGCATTCCTTACCCTTCTCGACTCAACAAGGCTAGAATTTTGACTAAGAATGACATTCAAGTCTCTAAATTTTTGGAAAAGATTGCTAGCATGAAAATCACCTTTACCCTTGTTGAAGCTCTTGCTCAAATGCCACAATTTGTCAAGATGTTTAAGGAATTGCTTATTAAGAAGGAGAAGATGGCCGAGTTTGTTAATACTCGATTGAATGAAAATTGTTCTGCCGTCCTTCTTAAAGAACTTCCGGAGAAACTTGGAGATCCCGGTCATTTTGTGCTACCTTGTACTTTTAACCAAACCGACAAATTTACTGCCTTAGCCGATCTCGGGGCAAGTATTAATTTGATACCGTTAAGTGTTTGGAAAACGTTATCATTGCCCCATCTTACACCCACAAAGATGACTCTTGAGCTTGCCAATCACACTCTCGCTTACCCCGTTGGTATTGCCGAAGACGTGTTCATTAAAGTTGGCACATTCACTTTTCCGGTCGACCTCGTCGTTGTTGATTATGAAATGGACCCTCGTATTTCGTTAATACTTGGGCGCCCATTTTTAAGAACCGGTAGAGCTTTAATAGATGTGGATAAATGTGAGCTCATCTTAAGAGTTGGGGATGATGCACAAGTTTTTGAAATGGGGAAGCTTACAAGCAAATCCTATGGAAGAGAATCAACGAATATGATTAATGTGTTTGATGATTTTGTCGTCTACAACAATCCTCTATTCGAGTCTTGCAATGATAATCCACTGTTTCACGATGATGTGGATGATTCTCTCTCCAATTTGGAACCTTCACCCATATATGATTCTCCACCGATTTATGATGCTTATGATGATAATTCTAGCTTCGATGGAGATGATTATGATGACTTTACTTCCGAGTATCCCGACATGCCCACGTATGATGATTTTGAAGAGGCCGATACTCTTTTGAGTGATTCTTCACATGATGAAGATCCTCCGCCTACCATGCTTAATCCTACTTTGGATGACTACTCATTTGAGGAAGACTTCTCTACTTTTCTCAATACATACTTCCCTCATGAGAGTGATGCTCCTCCTTTAGATTTTGATGATTATGGTCTTGATCCTACTTTGGATTTGAAGAAAACTCTTTTAAAGGAGAAGCAACCGGACGACACCAACATCCGCAACACGTATGATTTGACACCTCTTTGTCCACATTTCTGAGGACGAGGTTGTGCTTCTTCTTCGAGGATCATCTTCACATTCTGCTGAGCCTGAGTGCTATTTTCCCCTAAAGGAAAAGGTGTTCGACCCCGGTATCGATATTTTTAAGCCATCTCAGTATCCGTCTGATGAAATAAAAGGAAAGATTTTTGGAACTACTGAAGATATGCTTGCACCTCTTCACCCTTGCTCCCACCGTGCTCCATCTTTCCGTAAGGGAACCTTGCCTACTCTTCTTTGGCTCGCCTTGTTCGCCTTAAGCTTGTGTTACTTGATGGACGAAAACTATGTCTTTGATCCCGGTGGATATGTTTCATGCTTCTTCTTATGCTAATCAAGGTCGAGTCAGGCTCACGACTCGGTGAACAAAAATCAAGCGCTTCTTGGGAGGCAACCCATGTATCTATCTTTTAGCTATCTTTATCCTAAGTGTAGGGGAGACCCGTTGGTGTTTGCTGTTTCCTCTCTTCTTCTATTCAGGGATTCGAACGCTCAATGATCCACTCTTGATGATTCTTGACGACCGTGATTCCGTGTTTCCGTCTTCCCGGTTCTATCCTAAACTCTTTTCGATTCCCTATTTTATATTTTCCAATATTAAAATAGGAATCTCTTTAGTTGTCTTTTCCTTAGCAAGATTTAAACAACGTGCACAATGTCCTAAGTGTAGGGGAGTTTACTCCCACATGCTTAAACATTGAGGACAATGTTTATATTAAGTGTAGGGGGACTTCTATCGAAGTTAAGTGGTCTTTTCCTTGTATTTGTCCTCATTTTAACCAGAAAATCAATTTTTCGACATTTTTCAAAATTTTTGATCTATTTTGGCCTATTAGTTTTTCCCTTTGTATAGTTATTTTCTTTCCTTATTAGAATAAATTTTAATAAAGTGGTTTTATTTTTAAACATTGTGAATCTTTTGACTCAACCCGAGTTTACTTATCTAAGTTTACTCTAGCTAGTATCCTTAACGTGTTTAAGTCAAGTTTTGCTAGGCTTTTATATAGGGAGCTTTAAAACGCGAATGTCTTAACTCTCACGGGTTAAGAACAAGAACTTTTCGCAAGTTCCTATAATTGATCATAGAGAGTCGTTTATCAAGGGAACTTTAAAATGCGATTTCTAAACTTGAAAAAGTCTAAGAATTTGCAAGATCCTATAGATGACTCGAAAACCCAAAACTTTGATTTAATAGGCTAAGCATCCACGAGTCTCATTCCTTGAGATTTTAAATTATGGAGAACGAGAGATGATAGAGTCAATTATAAGTTTGGTATTCTTTCGTGAATTTATGTGAGTTAATTATAAGCCTATTCTCCCATCGCTTGTTAATAAATTTATCTGCAATAAATAAGGTTGTACGATTTGAAAAGTTACTTAGCTTCTAGCCCAAGATCGTTTAAAAGTTGCTCGGTATGGATTAGAGTTCATAGCCAAGGCATAACTTATAGAAGCGGGATGCAAAGATTGGCGAGTCCAAAAAGGTCCTAACAAGACATGAGGGCTACATTTTATTGCTAAAGATCCAAAGTGATGTGAAGAATCATTTATCAAAGATCAATATGAAGGATCGAGACACACGACGAAAAGCAAATACTCCCCAAAAGATCATGGAGAAGTCCATCCGAAAAGACCCTAGCAAGGTATGAGGATAAATAAATCCAAGTCCAAAAAGGAGGCGGATCGTTGTATATCAAAGTCCAAAGTAATGATTGGAGAAAAATGAAGAAGTCGTGGTCCAAATATGAAAAATCTCTCAAAACTTCAAGTGAAGAAATTCCTATTATGAAGAGAAGGCCATTATTCCATGAACGTCTCTCAAGATTTGAAGTATGAAGTCGCTGCCAAATATCGGTCCGAGAAAGGTCTCAAATCGCGAAGCGAGTTATGCCAAGATATGTACTTTATGAGGTCCCGAGAAGCAGTTTTAAAAGATTTTGTCCTTTAGCTAACTATTGATTAATCTTTCCACTTTATTTTCAGCCTTAATAACTATCGAAATAAGTCAAACAATGCATCCTCGTGATCATTCAAGACAAAAATAAAATATAAGAGATACACCTAGGAATAAGGGAGTCTAAGTGAATAATTGGGCCACATGAGTTCGTGTTAGTTTGCTAACTTATAATAACAATGATCTCATTTTTAAGCTTGGTTTGGAGAAAGTGAAAAATTGAGGATGATGATCATTCATGACATTTCCAAAACCCGAAGGTATGTTTTTGATTTCTTTACTTTGAATGTTTATAATTTTCTATCTCTTTAATAAAGGCCAATGTGGATTGATTTTGATGGAAAATGTAATCGTGCTTTGTAACTAATGCATTGCATGAGGACATTGCAATGGTCAAGTGTAGGGGATTTGATAGGTGTGTAAACACCCATCCTTTTTACCACTTAACTACAATAATAACCGAGCCAAAACGTGTATTTTATGTCGTAAATGTCGGAATTATGCGTGGTTTGTATTTTTGTTGTGATTTAGGACGAAAATGTGAAAAAGGGAGAAAACACGGGCATTCACGAGCTTTTATCGAAGAAAAAGACAAAAGACGAAGTCAAGAATTCAAGAGTGCAAAAAGAACGGAAGTCCAAGACCAATTCTGAAGATTTATCGAAGAAAAAGTCAAAAGACGGAAGTTTACTAAAAGCCGAAGAACTCAAGTATAATTTATTGAAGAAATTACAAGACAAGAGTAGAAATCCCGAGACAAAGTCGTTAAAGTCAAAGAATTAAGAAGATTAAGGACTTAATGATGCAATTAAAGAAAGAAGAAAGAGGGGAGAAAGCTTCCTAAGCACCTCCCTAATCCTCCTATAAATAGATCATTAGGATTTACATTTCATTTTGTTGGTTAAGTGTGACAATTAGTCTTCCACCCTTTAATTACTTGTTCTTTAATTACATGTCATTTAATTAATTGTCTTGCACCTTAAATACATTTAATTTCAAGTAAGTTTCCTTAAAATTATTGTCAATCTTTACTTTTATTGTCAATCTTCTATCTTCCTTTCTTATTTGATCTTAATCTTTATGCTTTATTGTTCATGTTTATGTTTTTGATGTTTATTTGATTTGATTAAAGTGGGTTTTGATTATTTTGATTATTATTTTTAGTGTTTTTGATTTGGTTTGATTAGTATTTGTTATTAGATCATTTGTGATTAGTTTGATTTAATCTTGTGGTTGATTTTGATTAGTTTTGTCTAGATTCGTAGCTTTTTGTTTGTCCCGTGTTCTTCGCTATATTCTGTTTCCCAGGTACATTCCGGATCAAAGCCAAATATTCCGAGTGAAGGAATTCTGTAGATTATTCCGAATCAAATTTTGTTCAGAAAGTTCCGAATCAGTGGAAGTTCCGAATCAAGCTGTTTGTTCCGAATCAAAGGTTGTTCATCCGGAATATTCAACATTCCGGATCAAGGTCTTTCATTTGGAATGATTGATATTCCGGATCAGCTGTTCATTCGGAACATTTTGGATAAAGGAGTTGTTGTGAAATATTATGAATCAAATTTCTTCCGGATCAAGGTGTGTTCATTCGGAACATTCCGAACGAAGGGTTGAAGATTTATTCCGGATCAGCAACATTCCGGATCAACAATTTCTTCCGAATCAAAGGAGTTCATTCGGAATAGTGAATATTCCGGATAAGTGACATATTCCGGATGAACCATATTCCGAGTGAGCATTTTATTCCGGATCTAGGGTTTTGGTAATTATTCCGAGTGAAGAAGAATCATTCCGAACGAAGGTGACATTCCAGATGAGTGATTATTCCGAACGAAGGATTATTTCGAATGAGCTGTTTTCAGGTTCTTTTTAGTTTCAGTTTTTAAGTTTAAATTTTTTAAGCTTTACTTTTCCCGCATTTTTAATTAGTCGTACTTTAAGTTTACTTGCCTTAGATTTATTTTAAGCCTTGCCTTAGTTTAAGTTTTAGTTGCGTTTTAAGTTTGCCTTAGATAGTTTTAAGTTTGCGTTATTTACTCTTAGTGCCTTTTAATTTTTCGTCACGCTTTTAAATTCCCGTCATTTATTTTAAATTAGATTTAGATTTATTTTACCTGCTCTTTACTTAAAAGTTTTGCACTTTTTAATTACTACAACGACACAACTATTTGTTTCCACCAAAGACAATTGAGTCGCATAGTTAACCAGTTATCAATTCGATTAGACCACAAAACAACGAACAAATTTAATATTTTTAACTGAGTAAAACCTAGTTATTAACATCTTAAAACGTGTGGACATAATTTTCTCAAAATGGTCAGACAATCGTTGATTAGTAGCAACAAATATTATATCATCAACATAAATTTGTACCAGTATCATGTCGTTGTCCTCCTTGAGAATAAATAATGTTGGGTCCACTTTGCCTTTGGAGAAGCCTTTTGAGATGAGATACGACGATAGGAGATCATACCACGCTCGTGGAGCTTGTTTCAACCCATAAAAGCCTTCTTGAGCTTGTACACGTGATTAGGATACTCCGATTTGACGAATCCATTCGGCTGGCTTACGTAGACATCTTCCCTTAATTCACCATTGAGAAATGCCGTCTTAACATCCATTTGGTAGACGATCATGTTCATGTGAGCAACATAAGCAAGGAATAGTCTAATCGCCTCCAATCGTGCAACAGGAGCAAAGGATTCTTCAAAGTCAATACCCAAAGCTTGTTTGTAACCTCTAGCAACCAATCTAGCTTTGTTCTTAAACACTCCACCTAACTCATCGATTTTAACCTTATATACCCACAACAATGTAAGGATTTCAACGTTGCTGGGTAAAGGAACTAATTCCCACACGTCAAGACGTTGAAATTCATTAAGTTCCTCTTGCATGGCTTCAATCCAAGATGATTTTGTCATGGCTTGTTGCCAATTTTTAGGTTCAGTATCGGAAAGAAATGCATCAAAGTAGCAATATAATACATGTTCTTGGAGTTGGTGGCGTGTTAAGACTGGTCGATTGATGTCACCAATAATATTACGGATTGGGTGATCCTTTGTCCATTTTGTATTGTGATTTTCAATCCGTGGTGGTCGGGAGTGAATGATTGCAGGAGCTTCCTCTGAGGTAGACGCACCGTTAGTATCTTCAGGTATTTGTGAACCAAAGAAAGGAAGCTCTTGTAAGTGAGCAAATTCAAAATCGTGATCATAGGGATCCTCGTCAACATCATTAGGAACGAGTGGGGGTGATGATTCAGGTGTAGTTTATGAATTGGCGGGGGATGGAACATCTGGTTCAAGAGTAACAGTAGATGTCTCGGACAAATTTCCATTATCTTGAGCAACAACTTCGGGAAACGGAGCTACTGCTGTAGGTGCTGGAGAATCATTACTAGGTGGATCAAAGAATTCATCAAACATAGGTTGAAATAACTCATCCCACTCGGACCTTGTAGGTGGTATAAATGATGAAGAAGTAGGATTGTTGGGAGTTAATCCGGAACTGATTGTACTGGTTCCCATCTCATGTAATGCGGGTTCAGAGTTGTGTTGCTCAGAAGCCATCGCTGTCAGCTCATCAAAATCGGCATCCAAAGTTTCTACAATCTTGCCAAGAAGACGGTTATAAATTCGGTAAGCTTTCTTTGCGGGTGAGTAACCAATGAAAATTCCAATATCAGCCTTCGGTTGAAGTTTGCCCAAATTCTCACTATTAGTATTTGGATAACACAGTGCACCAAATACATGAAGAAATGAAATATCGGGTTTTTGTCCATGAAGTAGCTCATATGGAGTTTTACCATGGCGTTTACGAATGATGGAGCGGTTTTGGGTATAACATGCGGTTGCCACTGCTTCAGCCCATAAGAATACAGGAGCATTCGCATAATTCAACGTAGTTCTAGCAGCTTCCATTAGTGTACGGTTACGTCTTTCCACGACACCATTTTGTTGTGGAGTGCGAGCAACAGAAGTTTCATGTGAAATACCGACCTCTTCATAATAATCTCGTAGAGTTTGATTAACGAACTCAGTTCCATTATCAGCGCGAATGCGACGAACAGTAGCATTAAGACGTACTTGGATCATCTTTAAGAAAGTAATAATATACTTTGGTGCTTGATCCTTGGATGCTAAAAATTTTACCCATGTAAACCTTGAGAAATCATCCACCATGACGAGGATGTATTTTCTACCACTCACACTAGCCGTACGCATTGGCCCGCAAAGATCCATGTGCAAAAGATACAGTGGTTCTTGGTTGGTGTCATCAACTTTAGGTTTGTATGATTTCTTGGTGCTTTTCCCCAAAGAACACGCGGAACATAAATGATCCTTGTCGAACTTAAGTTTTGGAAGACCACGAACAAGTTCGTTTTTAGCCAAATGGTTTATAGCATCAAAGTTAAGATGAGATAACAGACGATGCCACAACCATGACTTGGTCTTAGATGCTTTGGAAAGAAGGCATACAGGAGAGGCGGCTATCATGTTTTGAATGGACAGTGCGTAGAGATTATCCCCTCGAGAACCCTTTAACAAATCATTTCCCGCAAGATCACGAATAAAGCAAGTATGTTGTTGAAAAGCCACTTCAAGGTTTGAATTGCAAAATTGTCCCACTGAAAATAGATTGTGACCAAGTCCCTCCACATAATATAACCTGGAAATCGTAACATTCCCAATTTGGTATTCACCATAACCCATGATCTTCGCAATATGGTCGTTGCCGAATTTAACCGTTCCTAGAAACTTGCTGACGAAATTTCTGAGCATCGAGCGATCTCCGGTCATATGCTTTGAGCATCTAGAGTCCAAGTACCAGAGGATGATTTGGACCACCTGAAAATATCACCAGACAAAGATGATGTATCGGAATCTAGTAGTTCATCTGTGTTAGCAGGTACAAATATATTTATCTTAGATTTGATAACCGAAGAATTCTTAGGCTTCCAAACTTTCTTCCTAAATGTCAGCTTAGATTCTAGTTGTCTAAGATCCTGAGGTACTTCTTCACTGGTAGGCACAATAGTGGGGGCTGACCTAGTTAAAGGGCGCTTTTTTCCATTTCTTAGTGCTAGTGTTCCTATTTAAAGGACGCTGAGACCTAACTTCCGTGGATGTGATCCTAGTTAAAGGGCACGTAGTTCCATTAGCAGTAAAGGTCCTACCAGTGGGTTTCCATTGCCAACCCACTTGGGTAAATTTCTTCCCCGTTGGAATCCATTCAAGATTGTTCCTAATTGCATTCATTTCATTCACGTGATCAACAAGACATAAAGCATGACGCTGAGAAAACATGCATTCATTACAATTCCAACATCGCAAATTCTAATTCACATTTTGCTTAAGCTTCTGCACAAAGGCAGATCCTTTTGTCTTAGATACATGATTCTTTTTATTTGAAACTGAAATAACATTCCTAGGCTGAACTTCTACTTTCTTCTTGGCAGTCCTACTAGTGGAAGGCTTGATCCTATCTTTCTTGTCTTGAGATCCTTTAGCCTTAGTAGACATAATTACTCCTGTAGAAGCCATGGGAACATTAGTGACAGATTTTGATTTAGCCTTGATGGGTGTGTTTAAAATAGGCTTAGATCCTGGATTCTTATTAAATGGAGTAATGGCAATGGTGGGGGTTTGTTGTTTAGGTGGTGTAGAACCCGGTTGTCCTATGTACTTCAAGTTCTCTAAGCATTGTACCCTCTCAATGTAAGCATGAGCAGAGTAATAGTGACTATTCATATGATCAATTTCATAGTAATCATCTACCACATCCCTAGCAAGTTCCGTGTGCTTAACTGCATCTTCCATATACCACTTATATGATAGTGAGTTGTTCTTATTGTACGGGTTCTTAATGATCACCACCTTGTTGGTTTTTGGAGCACTAGAGGTCGGGGCAGAGATTGTAGCTGGATTATCAACAACTTCTCGTCCTTTGAGTTGAAGCGTCTCCTTTAATTCAGCCAAAACCATGTTTTTGTCTATGAGTTGAATATTTAAGTCAGAGATTTACTCGCACTTACGGTTCAATTGGTCAACGAGTGACTTTTGCTCTGCCGCGTTTAAAGTGAAGCGTTCTTCTAACGAACCATAAATATCTGAGAAACCCTGCTTTACTTTATCAAGCTCCCCTATCATAGAAGTAATTCTATCTTCTAGGGCATGATTCTTACTCTCTGCAGCCTCTAGTTCCAGTTTCTCTGCTACTGATTCTTTCTTAAGTCTCATAATTTCTTCCTCTAATGCCTGAACTACCTGAATCATCTTGTCACTTGTCTCAACGGAGTTTTCACAATCATTTGTTTTTGAAAGAGTTTCATTTTTAGATTGATTTTCAATTTCAAGAGATAAACATGTTGTTGAAGCTCATTAAAACATTTTGAAAGTGTGTTATAAGAATCTTGAAGCTCTAAAAATTTAGCGTTAGATTCATGACAAGAATGATTATCTACATTAATCAAAGGCTCAACAATATTCACAGATATATCATGCACATCATCACCTTTATTCACAGTAGATGAAATCTCATGAGCATATTTAAGAGTAACAACTTGCATCACTTCGAGAGACACTATATGTTCTAAGAATCGGTCATATTTGGATAAAATCTTTTCTTTTTCAATTAAATGGTTCATAAGCATCATCCATTTCATAGAAAACTTTTTGAACTTCACCTATTTCAAAACTTAGATTTCCCGCGAGATAATAGACTCCATTTTTAATATTGTTTACAAACAGAACGATCTCTTTCTCAAGCACCGTTTTCATGTGTTCGAAAGCCCATTCTCCAGCGATTTGAGCCGTTGAATTCGTACATTCCAGGATGACCTTGTCAAACTCGGTAAGGTATCGCTTAATCTCTTCCAAGCTTAGCTTTACCGTACTTACCGGTGGAAGATTCTTAGGAATTTCCTTTGGTTCGTCCGAGTTAACGAGTGTAGGAAGTATACTAAGGCTTTCTCTAGTAGGCATGTAAGCGGATGTCTGGATAGATTTCTTTTGCATATTAAATCGAGTTCTAAGATCTATTTTTGCATTCGTTGCATTCATTTGTGCATAGTCATACTCAGGATATGTAGGAAGTAATTTTAACCGATTCTCTTCATATGGTGACATGCTCTCAGATTCATTTAAAAACACAATCGGATCTAACACCAATCCTAACTTGGTTGCATCATAAAGTCGTGGGTTGTGGTGAAATGCTTGCTTTGCATACCCCGGGTTAGGTGGTAGGTCTATTAGACGCGATAGATTGAACTCTTGAAAAGAAGAATGAAACAAGTGTACTAAATGTGAAGCAGACTATTGTTTTAAAAGCAAAATTTCAGTCTTTTTAACTCTCTCAGATGCCTTAATTTCCGTTTCAACTCTTTTAGACTCGAGAATTTCGAAATCCGTTTGTAGTTTTTGAAAATTATTAACGACTGACTCTTTTTCTTTAAGTTCTTTCGAAAGATTTGCTCTTAAACTCTCAATTTTTAGCAGATTATCCATTTGGACTTGCCTAAACCTATCAAATTCAGGATTAGTTAAGGTAGTGGACACTGGAGTTAATTCCAAGGTTTTAACCTTTTCTTTATGTAAAGCAAGCTCGGTAGATAAAGTCTGATTAACACTGAGGGTTTCAAGGACCGCATTATTCATTTGGCTAAGCAAAGATGCCGAGACCATAACCAAATCAGGTTGAGCAAACAAATTTGTAGTCGTAATAGCTCCCGGTTGTGGTTCACTCAAAGTCTGGGGACTTGCATTGATATTGCTATCATTGTTTGTCTCCTCGATTGAGGTACTAACCACCGGAGGCTGTTCAGGATACTCAGACACTTGCTCAACTTGATAAGGTACAATACTAGTACTTGTAGCAGTATTTGGTACCTCATAAATTGTGTCTGTCGACGTACAGTCGGTATTCGGCCCGGCCCAACAGGCCCACGGCCCACACACACCTAAACTTATCCTTCAAGAAACCCTAAGCCTATAAATACAAGGGTAGGGGTCTCATTCTACAACAGGTTTTCTCTCACAACTACACCTCTTATACAACTTATTGTCCCGATACTAACTTGACCGTCGGAGGTGGACCCCGGGGCTCCGGCCTCGGGTCCACGTCTAACCGGTTTACCTTTGTTTGCAGCATTCTCAGCACCCGGGAAGACGATTAACGGCCCAGGAGAGTCGTCGAACCGGCCCAGCCAAACTATGCTCCAACAAGTTGGCGCCATCCGTGGGACCCAAACTAAGTTTCGTGTTCTCACATTGCATGAAAGCAAAGATCGATACCGAAAGTCGATATATCATAAACCCTTGTATCTTTGTTTGTTATTATGCATTGTCTGTCATGCGTCGTAAACACACCTATTCATAACGATATTCGGTATACGTACCAATATAATCAATAAATTAATTTAGAAATTGATAGTCTAAATTAATAAATGTCATGTGAGAATTATTCTCATGGCTTAATATTTAATTCATGGTTTCCCAAATCACTATAATTGATCACGTGAGATTTTTATGGTTACATGATATCCATTATACTACCTCAAGCTTTTAACAGAATATGCATTAGTGTGTACATGTACTCGTACATATGTTTTTTTAATAAGGATGCGAGATCTTGTTATCTTATTGCGTAATAGTAATTTTGCGACAGAATATATTAAGAATATATTTATTACCAAAACTTGGTTATCTAACTCTGTTTAAGTACGGCTTATATTTTTTAAATTAGCAAGGAGATATTACATATATCTTTTGATTTGATTAAAAATATTTTTCGTATATATCGTGACCCGACGCAGTAATATCGTGATTCGCGGTCATGGCTCGTCCATCTGCACTCATCTGCACATTCAAAAATTATTTTATTTTGGCTAATTCGAGGTCAAGGTATGTTCAGCCGTGCTCGTCTGTATGCTTGGTCATATTTTATCTTTATTTTTTAACCGCGGTCATGAGCCGCGTTCTTTCACGTTAGCCCACATCTTCGGATAGGCTGTTTAGATTAATAAAAGATATTACAAATGTCTTTTTAATTAATAGTGAGATATTATATATCTTTTAATTTGGTAAAGATATATTCTGATATATTCATGTTTATAAAATATTACCCATATCATTTTAAATAGGTAACAAGATATTGCCTATATTTTTCTAAATTAATAAAAGATGTTACGTATATCTTTTAGCTTTGTACGACTTTCTTTTATTACGATAAATGTTCGCATCTTTCAATACATATCTAGATAGATATTTTCATGTCTAGTATTTAGTGATTACTTATTATACATATATATATGCTATTCCGTACATTCGGATATCTTTTGCCTACGGGCGTACATGTACTTATCGTTCCCAAGTGGAATAAGAGGATTGAGTGAACTTAATAATTCAACTTGTCGTGTAAGAGGGTTGCAAACCCAACGACCACGGATCATGTATCCTTGTTAGACACCTTACTATCAAGACTTTGTAGTAAGTTACGCAAACCACATGACTCAAGATGGACTTGCAAAAGACACACTGTGCACGTCTAACAACATTTTGTCAAAAGTTTGACCGTCCTTATGGTAGTAGCGGTACGCCACACGTAATGGCATAGCTCATCCCATAAGTTAGTTAAGATACGTCTTATACTATGTGACAATTTGGGGTTATGGCACGACCATCCGCGTTGGTTCGCACGTTCGAACACAATTTCTATCTTTATTACGCGGCTATGGTACGTCCATTCGCGCTGGTCTACGAGATCGTAAATTTTTGAATACATGATTAAGTTTAATACTACTAATCTAGTGTATCACCATTAAACTTGGGGGGCTACTAGGGTATACTAATACCACTATTTATGTCCACGTCACGCAAATATCTTTGGATATATTCCTTTGCCGCAGAAGTCCGCCTTCTGTAGGTTTATTCCTTTGCAATGGAAGTATTTCTTCCATTGGCTTATGCCTTTGCCATGTAAGTATCTCTTCCGTTGGCTTATGCATGTGTCGTGGAATTATTCTTCCACGTGCTCGTTATCTTTCGCCGTGGAAGTATTCTTCCACGTGCTCATTATCATTCGCCGTTGAAGTACTCTTCCACGTACTCATTATCTTCGCCGTGGAAGTATCTCTTCCACGTTCTTATAATCTTCGTCGTGGAAGAATTCTTCAACGTGCTCATTATCATTCATCGTGGAAGTCCTCTTCCACGTGCTCGTTATCTTTCGCCGTGGAAGTATTCTTCCACGTGCTCATTATCATTCGTCGTGGAAGTCCTCTTCCACGTGCTCGTTATCTTTCGCCGTGGAAGTATTCTTCCACGTGCTCATTATCATTCGTCGTGGAAGTCCTCTTCCACGTGCTCGTTATCTTTCGCGGTGGAAGTACTCTTCCATGTACTCATTATCTTCGTCGTGGAAGTATCTCTTCCACGTGCTTATTATCTTCGCCGTGGAAGTATTCTTCCAAGTGCTCATTATCATTCGTCGTGGAAGTCCTCTTCCACGTGCTCGTTATCTTTCATCGTGGAAGTATTCTTCCACGTGCTCATTATCATTCGTCGTGGAAGTCCTCTTCCACGTGCTCGTTATCTTTCGCCGTGGAAGTACTCTTCCACGTACTCATTATCTTCGTCGTGGAAGTATCTCTTCCACGTGCTTATTATCTTCGCCGTGGAAGTATCTCTTCCACGTGCTTCTTATCTTCGCCGTGGAAGTATCTCTTCCACGTGGTTATTATTTTCGCCGTGGAAGTATCTCTTCCACGTGCTTATTATCTTCGCCGTGGAAGTATCTCTTCCACGTGCTTATTATCTTCGCCGTGGAAGTATTCTTCCACGTGCTTCTTATCTTCGTCGTGGAAGTATCTCTTCCATGTGCTTATTATCTTCGCCGTGGAAGTATTCTTCCACGTGCTCGTTATCTTCGCCGTGGAAGTATTCTTCCACGTGCTTCTTATCTTCGCCGTGGAAGTATTCTTCCACGTGCTTCTTATTTTCGTCGTGGAAGTATCTCTTCCACGTGCTTACTATTTTTGCCGTGGAAGTATCTCTTCCACGTGCTTATTATCTTCGCCGTGGAAGTATCTCTTCCACGTGCTTATTATCATCGCCGTGGAAGTATTCTTCCACGTGCTTCTTATCTTCGCCGTGGAAGTATTCTTCCACGTGCTTCTTATTCATGCACCGTGGAAGTATCCCTTCTACGTGTTTATTATCTTCATCGTGGAAGTATCTCTTCCACGTGCTTATTATTTTCACCGTGGAAGTATCTCTTCCACGTGCCGTGGAAGTATTCTTCCACGTGCTTCTTATCTTCGCCGTGGAAGTATTCTTCCACGTGCTTCTTATCTTCGCCGTGGAAGTATCTCTTCCACGTGGTTATTATTTTCGCCGTGGAAGTATCTCTTCCACGTGCTTATTATCTTCGCCGTGGAAGTATCTCTTCCACGTGCTTATTATCTTCGCCGTGGAAGTATTCTTCCACGTGCGTCTTATCTTCGCCGTGGAAGTATCTCTTCCACGTGTGGAAACCTTGGTTTCCGGATCTTTTAAGCAACTAGGAATGCACCATGTTCATATGATTATACAATCAAAGCGGAATTAGAACATGACACATTAACAAGGTGTTTAGGCACGAATAACATGAATTAAAACAAATGGGATTGTTCATTATATTAATAACAAACAATCACTAGACGTGTATACATTGAATCCCACGTCTAGTCGACACACACTTTAGGTTTACATTGTGAATATGAATTATATCAAAAACCTAATAACCCTTGGTTCCTTTTATAGTGTAAGGATTAGGGTTTTACAAGAGATAAGACTAAATAAACATGTGAATCTTCTATTTAAATAACTATATACAGAATATATCCTGCATATATATCCAAATAGAAGCTTCTAAAGGCTTCTTGTCTACGTTTTATCAAATCTTGAAATGCATGTAACAATGCTTAGATTGTACATGACAACTCTTGAGCCAACAACGTTGGATTTGTTCTTGTCAACGCCTAAATTGCTCTTGACAACGCTTAGACAGAATCTTCATGTTTTCTTCGTTTTTGAGTTTCTGCCACATCAACTTTTTGACCCAACAATCTTCCCCTAGTTGATAGTGGCAAAACTCTATGTGTATCTCTTGTAAGTTGTACATGATCTTCAAATTGCTTCCCCTCAAGTTTAGCATGTATTTCTTCCCCTTTTTGTCACATCAACAAGGAAGTAAACAATGTATGCAATGTTGAAGATTCTCCAAAAGTAGCTCTATGTAATGATCTTGAAGAACAATTAATATAATATTAGAAGTAGAATAATCCAACCTTGTGTTCCATGTCTTGTACTATCCACGTGATAAAGAACTTATTCCTTTAGCATTATAAGCAGACCTCGATCTCTTGTCAATATTCTCATCCTATGTGAGACACTGAGCACGATAATGTAACTCCTTCAAGTGTTATGACAAGCCTTCATCACCAACCATGTAAAGCACGAACAAGTTACCTTTAAAGTCGCTAGTGCATGACTTTAAGATATGACAGAACACAAACTCGCGAAAATCTTCTTCAATCATCAAACTTACCATAATAATTCTTCCCCTTAAGCCAACATCTCTTCATGATGAACCAATATCTTTGTATGTAAAAGTCAACATTGATAACTCTCTTTCACAAGGCTATCCCGATTACATACTCCAATAAATTACTTCATGAATCGTTGCTAACTCGCATTAAAATCATTAATCCCTTTCAAAAATATCCGAGCCATAAATATCAACATGATATTCTATATTAAAACGGAGATTCCATGTACCTTCGTGTGTAATTACTCCTTTTTGTGTGCTCAAAACGTACCAATTTTCTCAAACAGCAGCAAACATTGTGTTATCCGAGATCCTTCTCTATCCAATATGTCTGGAATGTGTATTGTCACATATCGGACAATACCTAACAGCGTTTGAAAAACCATATCTCGGACGACACTGTCAACGCTGTCAGCGTTGACTTATTCTGTGAGCGTCAAATTCCTCTTTGTCAGCGTCAAATTAAGCTTTGTCAGCGTCTACTTCTGATGCTGACGTCATCAACAAATACTTCATACGTGATTCATCATGTATTTCCTTTCACTAACTGCCTTCCTCGTATATAGGCTCTCATAAAATAACCTTCTTCTCCAAGTAAAAGTAATTCCATCTATTTTAACCAATCACGTACACTTACTATTTTCTTGCAGCAAATAACGTGTCCACGTCCAAATATATTCAAAAGATATACACAAACCCTAAAGATAAGGGATGCATATAATTAACTAAAATATATCCCTAGAAATTAGAGCTCAAACGTATGATCATCTCCAACTAGTTCGTACGTTTATCAGGAAACCTAATATATTCCCTACTAAGTAGGGTTTAACCATCATACCTGCTAGAACAATACGAACAACAAGCATGTGTCCCTTCATCGTGAGTCTTTAGACAATATCAACAGCTGCACTTTAACAAACAGCACCCCTTTGTTGATCACAATATATAATTACTTGTAATCTCCAAGATTCACATACCATGTTTGAAGAAAGACCACTGAATAAAATCCCTTACGTATTATAGCTGCATGCTTGGGCCATGCAAATATCTTTGAACCGTGTGAACACAAGGTAACTTGATCGTGTGGATGCAGGTCCATAGTAACCATGTGAACCTACACTTCTTTGATCGTGTGAACGCAGGTTTGGTGATTCGCTCTTTTGGGGACCAATAATATTTTCAACGTGAGTCTGTATGCAACCACATCCTTACATTGTTCTGTCTTTTCTGCCTGGGACCCCATGAAACAAACAAGAAGTAACAATGCTACGTATAAAGAATATCAGATTTGATTCAATAGTAGCAAATCAAACGTCCAACAACATGTTATTAAATCCTTCATGGTCACAGATCTAGGGTTTGTATAAACCCTAATATCCAACATGTTGCTAGGGTTTGTATATATCACTTCCAATTCGCCATTAAACATCAGATTTTCTGTTATATACAATGATTTAGGGTTTTCAGAAACCATAAATCATGATTTCATGTGAATACAAAAATCTGAAAATCACCTCTGCTGCCAACTTTGACGCCTAATAACTTTTGCCTGGGGATAAAACTCGACAATCCCTCCGGTGGATGTTTAGATATATGTATGTAGAACACACATATAAAATTTCGTGACGATCCAACGGTTCAATCAAAAGTTATGACCTTCTGAATACTGCTGCGCACACAAAAACGTCCAGAAAAACCCTAGACGGATTTTTCTTCTTTTCACCATACACGAACACCTTGTTGGTCCTAGCATCACGAGCTACGAGGCTCTGATACCAATTGTGGAAACCTTGGTTTCCGGATCTTTTAAGCAACTAGGAATGCACCATGTTCATATGATTATACAATCAAAGCGGAATTAGAACATGACACATTAACAAGGTGTTTAGGCACGAATAACATGAATTAAAACAAATGGGATTGTTCATTATATTAATAACAAACAATCACTAGACGTGTATACATTGAATCTCACGTCTAGTCGACACACACTTTAGGTTTACATTGTCAATATGAATTATATCAAGAACCTAATAACCCTTGGTTCCTTTTATAGTGTAAGGATTAGGGTTTTACAAGAGATAAGACTAAATAAACATGTGAATCTTCTATTTAAATAACTATATACAGAATATATCCTGCATATATATCCAAATAGAAGCTTCTAAAGGCTTCTTGTCTACGTTCTATCAACTCTTGAATTGCATGTAACAATGCTTAGATTGTACATGACAACTCTTGAGCCAACAACGCTGGATTTGTTCTTGTCAACGCCTAAATTGCTCTTGACAACGCTTAGACAGAATCTTCATGTTTTCTTCGTTTTTGATTTTCTGCCACATCAACTTTTTGACCCAACACCACGTGCTTATTATCTTCGCCGTGGAAGTATTCTTCCACGTGCTCGTTATCTTCGCCGTGGAAGTATTCTTCCACGTGCTTCTTATCTTCGCCGTGGAAGTATTCTTCCACGTGCTTCTTATCTTCGCCGTAGAAGTATCTCTTCCATGTGCTTACTATTTTCGCCGTGGAAGTATCTCTTCCACGTGCTTATTATCTTCGTCGTGGAAGTATCTCTTCCACGTGCTTATTATCTTCGTCGTGGAAGTATTCTTCCACGTGCTTCTTATCTTCGCCGTGGAAGTATTCTTCCACGTGCTTCTTATTCATGCGCCATGGAAGTATCCCTTCCACGTGTTTATTATCTTCGCCATGGAAGTATCTCTTCCACGTGCTTATTATTTTCACCGTGGAAGTATCTCTTCCACCCATTCTTATTATCTTCGCCGTGGACGTATCTCTTGATGGGACGCGGTCGTGGGTTGAGATCATCACAGTCAGAGTCGAACCCACGACCCAGCCAAACTATGCTCCAACAGTGTCAGCTCCATAAAGTGAAAGATTTTCCATGAGAGCTTCTTTGGCGGTATTGAGATCATCACAGTCAGAGTCGTATGCATCCAAATCATCACATTGATATGTGGCATTGTTTGTGATGGCTGCTTTGAGACCGTCAGTGTCCGCGACTTCCAGATCTGTGGGAAATGCCAACTCTTGTTCATCGAGCTCACGTCCTTGGGCTTGAGCATTCACCAAGTAGATCTTCTCCTGAAACCATGTGCTATCCCTTTTTCCTCTTGGGCTGCTTTCACTCTCGAGCCATGTGCCCTTCCCCTTTGCAGTTGTAGCATATAATCATCTTTGTTTTGCTAGTGCTATTAACTCTTGTAGCAGCAGTGTTAGATGAACATGCACCAGCAGTAGATGAATTGGGTCTCCCCTGAAGTGGTTGCACCATGACTCTGCCATCTTGAATTGTAGCCTGTTGTCGAGAGTTAGAAGAGTTCCTTAACTGATTGTTAGTTGTTGTTGGTCCTCTGTAACCTTGTTTGTTCAACGTTTGAGTGAGATAAGCAGACATTTGAGTGAGATAAGCAGACATTTGAGCAAGTATATTAGTAGGACTATCCCCTTGTCTAAACTCAGGGTCAGGGATCTCATCATCACAATAGAATGCTGGTGCTGATTGAGCTACAATCTGATTTGATGGAACACTAACTTGTTGTGAGTAATGGGGTTGAGGAGCCTCAAGTTGTTGATAGGTAATAGCAGGGTTTGTTGGAGGTTGATAAGGTGAATACTGGTGTGAAGCATAAGGTAACGGATGTGAATCTCCTTGTGATGATGTTGCTGGTTGCTTATATTGTTGGTGATAAGATGTAGGCGGTTGTGGCAAGATCGAGTACTGTGGGAAGCTTGGTGTTTGATATAATGGTTGATAGGAAGATTAGTGTCCCAAAGCAAGCGGAGAGTTGTGGTATGACAATGTAGGATGGTTTGCCATTAATGCCAATGGTTCTTGATAAGATCCCTGAGAGATTCGTTTTTGGATCACATGCTTCTCGTGTTGTTGTAAGAAAGCATAGAGTTGATCTAAATTTGACTTGTGCAAATCTCGAATCATCTTAACATCGGTGACATATTGACTCCATTCTTGGGGTAACGTGTTCAAGAACTTTGTGTTTAGTTGAAAATGTTCAATCCTTAGATTATACACGTTCATGTCATTCATCAAAGTAGTGAAACGCCAATAGTAATCGTGAAGAGTCTCCCCTGGAATGTATGTAAACCTATCAAACAAGTCATACAATTGACACTCTCGTTCTTGCTTAGTTAGAGAGGTCCCTTGTAACAAAACAACTAATCGAAACAGGTTAAACATGGTAAAATAAAAAAGCACGAATAAAAGAATAATTTAATTACCGAAAAAAATACGAGTTCTCACAAAATGAGATTTTTAGATGATGTTGTGATGGAGAGAAAACCATTTGTAGAATGAGAATTCGTAGATGGTTTTACGTTACTCAGATTAGACGACTTAATTAAGTTACTTAGTGAGATCTGGAAAATTAATGCATTTAGAAGGGATGAAACACGTTTACAATGCAAAATGTTTTTGGCAATGTAAATCCCTTAAATATCTAGAAATTGAAAATTGTTTGTCAATTGAATTGTTCGACAAGTTGATGTGTTAAGTACATTCATTACTAGCAGATCAGCTGATGTAATGGGTCTATGTCAATATAGTTCTAGAATTCATGGAAAATAAAATGGTTTTTATTTCTTGAAAGTATTTTGTTATCAAAAATACTAATATTTGAACTTATTTCTATATAAATGGCTCAACCCACCAATAACACTATAAGTTCTACGTTTAAAGTTTCTTTAAACAACCTGAACTTACTGGCCCAAACTTCAATGATTGGTATCGCTCGCTAAGAATTGTCTTGAGAGCAGCGGGTAGTATCGGTATCTTGACTACTCCCTATCCGGAGGATCTTGTTGAAGGAGCATCTGATGCGCAAAGGCTTGAACACGCTGCTGATATTAAGAAGCACTCTGAGGTGGCTTGCTTAATGCTAGGAAAAATGGCTCCTGCACTTCAACAGAAGTATGATCTATTTACACCAAAGCGAATGCTTGATGAGCTCAAGGCTATGTTCGAAAAGCCGCAAGCTGTGGAGATCTACGACTTGGTGGATGCTATGCATAGCTGCAAGCAAGCTCCAGGAAAGTCTATAAGTGCCTATTATTTGGAGATGAGGGGTTATATGGAACAACTCATTGCACTAAGACAACCCTATGATCATAATATGGCTATCAACTTGATCAGTAGGTCCCTTAACAAGGACTTCAATGATTTCGTTAGAAACTATAATATGCATTGCACGGGGAAGATAGTTAATGGTTTGCATGCAATGCTCATTGACTATGAAAAGGGGTTAAAAGACAAGGCATCTACCGCTACGCCATATGTACTAACCATACAAAAGGGTAGAGTGAGTAAGCCAAAACCGCAAGCGAATAAGAAGAAAGGCAAAGGCAAGGGTAATAAGGGCAAACAAGTCGCGACTTATTTGAAACCTAAGTAGAAATTTGTCAAGAAGAGTCAATCTCAAAAGGGTGAGACTTGTCACCGTTGCAAGGCAAGTGGTCACTGGAAGAGGAATTGCCCTCTTTACCTCGAAGAATTGTGAGAAATAAAGAAGAAGTCTGGCAGAGCGCTGCTGTAACACCCCACTTGGATAAGTGGACCGTTACGTGTATTTATGGCGTGTCATCAAAGCATAAGGTAAATGTCCTAAAACATTAACTGGCCATAAAGGAAATACCAGAATCAAACATCGGTAATCCAAACATAAGCTCAAAACATGAAGAGTAAATACAGAAGGAAATGACTAAACAATATCCATAAGCAAAGTAATGTATGAAGCATAAAGTAAGAAGTCTGGATAGCTTCCATCCAAATGCACATGCTCTTAGAATCCTAAGAGCGTCCTGGTCTACCTGCCGTTAGAACATGAAAGGAACTACGGCTGAGCATAACGCCCAGTGAACGGATATAAAGCATGATAAGAAATGTTGAAATGAAGGAGATGATAAAATACTGAAGCTGTAAGACTGATAAGTAAATTGCAGTGGAAATTTGTGTATAATCTGAAAAGTCTGATTTATAATAGTAAAGCTGAACTATAACTGTTAAGTCTGAAAAAAATACTTTTACTGTATTTTAATTGCCAAGAGCTTATATAGGTCATGTGCTGTAACAACTGCTGCATGAATAAATAGAGGGGTGACCTCGTCATGCTGTAGAGGGGTGACCTCTAAATAATGTGATGGGTGGAAGGATCAACTACAATTTGAATAATGTAGAGCACACACCGCATTTACCTGATAAGCTGTAAACTTATAACCTAGGATGCACCCATACACCTCGCTGATAATACTGATATAATGGCCAAGCTAAAATAAATGGGACGCTGCGAGAAATCACTCCCCCGCAGAGGAGTCATGACACCGGTGCCTCAAGTGTCATGGTTACGGTACCTCCGTAACTAGTACATAACTGATCATGCTTGTATATAAAGCTCAGGCAATTTAGCTTAGTTATTAAAATGATTACTGATAAAACGTAGAACATATATTAGGGAAAACATTTGGCTGCAAACGGGAAATCCTAATCATGCATAGAAAGGAAGTCCTTACTGAAGGACGGGAGATCCGTACGATCAATCAAATAATTGAAAAAGACAAATAATAGTAGAGAGATAGAAGTATTCGTACCTTAGCTAGCCAAAACCCAACGCATAACTAAACTCCAAACTTGACTCTCGTAAAATGCTCTACCTACGCTAACACATTGCTATTTAGTACTCAATAACTAGTTCTTCCTTTATGACTTTATTTTATAATCATGTGTCCCATAATCATTTGTCTTACTAACTTGATTTGCACGTCAATATTTTCATGCAAAATCTACCAACGCCTCATTTTGAACTAGTTCACCTTTATATTATCCATTAATATGATTATTAACTACACTAATAATGTCATAATAACTTGCTGATTTCTAGCTTAGTAAACCTTACATTTTAGAAAACAATGAAAAACAACACTTCTGTTTATGTCACAAAATATGTAGCTCTTTCGGAAAATCATTTCCATCTTGCTGCGCTTTGACACAGAATGTTGCCAAAACATGCTTCTTTTATAGCAGCCCATCATTCGTTATTCACAGATTCCAAATACTCAAATTTGTGGATAGTATGATTCATGTTCAATGGTTAGTAATTATGCTCATTGTGTCATTTTTAGGTTTAACAACCAACTAGTGTTTTAACATTGATTCATAGCCATTTAAATCCTAGTTTTATTATTATATCATCTACTATATATGTATTACTTATAAGCATATCAAGGCTCAGGAGGTACCTCAACTAAACATGGATTAATCAAAACAAACATGATCAAGTATGAATACCGGCCGACCGCGATCACTTCGAAGAGATGCGATCGAAACTAAAATGCAACGTACACGGTAGCTAAACGTATGCCCAAGGATATATTAACTCAGGAACTACCGTTCATAATCAAAATATAACCAAAGCACAAACCGCAACTCGAACGAACCTCGAAAATCTCGTGAATGAACCACAAACACCGATCGACCGAATCAACACTTGCACGCTTCGACTTGAGCAAACTGCCGTGAATACTCTCTAATATCAATAAACACTCGAACCCTTATGTCCTTACGATCGTCATTATATAAACTATGGCTCTAACCCAAACAAAGGTTGGTCGGAACTAAGGTCGAACTCTGCTTAAACACGGACGCGAAGATCCGATGCAATATAATCAGCATTTGGCTGCAGCTTCGTTTTGATGTTTACATGTTGATGGCGTTTATGGTATTGCTTCTGTCGTTTGTTTAAATGGTTTAGGGTTTTGTGAATATGGAGATGTGCATGATGTATTTATGCTTAAAATACGTGTATCGATTCGAATTCATACGGATATACATTTGACTTGGCTTATTCTTTTTTACACATTTAATTAAATCCATCCGTTTTTACATAATAACTATGTTTTAATATTCCTTAATAAGGGACATGCATATTAGCTATTTTTTTTGTCAAATATTGATTTGCCATCATTAACTATCATTCAATCTCTGAATATAATTCTTGGTTTAGTGTGAAGCGTGTTTTTTATTTAAATACGAATATCTTATATTAAAGATTAATAATATATCTTTAACATAAGGTTTTAATTATCAAATGCTTATTATTTAAACTTTAGGTTATATCTAAAATAATGAAATAAATAAAACAACAACAAAACTTTGGGTTTTATAACTAAAGCGGGTTTTACAACTCTTCCCCTCTAAAAAAATAATTCGTCCTCGAATTAGAAACATGATAATGCTAATGCTGCGAGTTTTACAATTCTTCCCCTCTAAAAAGGAAAATTCGTCCTCAAATTAAAGGTAATAAAGCTGCTGGTTGTAAGAACTGAAAGGACACGTAAACTGAAAAGACATGTAAGATGAAAGGACATGAACGTGACATGACTGAAGAGAAAATAGAACGTAACATGACTGCAAGAACATAACTGAATTATGAAAGGAAAAAGGATGAGAAGTTCGGATGGACTCCTCCATTCCAAGTGGCTTCCCGCTCGAAACGGTTGCTTCAAAGATCTTGACATAATGAATATATTGGTCGTAATGACCATGTCCTGACGATGCTGAAAAGTTTATGGTTCTATACTTAAGATGGATTTTCTGAATCTGATCGAATGAGTAAGCTATAACATGTAGAACACATGAAACAATACGTACAAATAACCTGAAATGATAACATTTATATCTCTGAGTAAAGGTATTGAAGACGTATTGGGGCGAACTACGTGAACAATTGTGAACGTGCTACGTGAGCAATTGTGAATGTGGTTCGCGATCATCTTATGAACGCTGGGCATGGAATGTATCGTGAACGTGATACGTGAATCATACTATGAACGTGATACGTGGACATATCATGAACGTATACTGACTAAGGGAGGAATTCCAAACGATACGACCTGAGACGTGAAATGTCTGCCTGGGTATGGAAAAACTGTGCTAAACCTGAGTCTGGTTCTTCAAGCTTCCATTAACGAAATCCAGTACAGGAGCTAGAACGTGTATAGTGAGATGGAACACAAACCTGAACGTGAACGATGTCATGAATGAGAACGTAGACATAAGTCATGAGATGGACAACATATGAACAAAATCATAACTGTGGACGTGAGACGTAAATGTGAAAGTAAACGTAAACGTAAAGATGAACATAAGCGTGGACGTGAATGTGAAGGTGAACATGATCGTGATCGTGAACATGAGCGTGAGTGAAATTCGCGAACGTGAATTTTCTATCTGATATGATGGTTGATGGAATACCTTGAAGTTGTACGATCTATTGCTGAATTTCCTACAAATATGTTACTGCGTAATCCTTTCGAATTAAATAAAACGTGTAGGTTGGTTAAATGGTTGATAGTGACTTAGATAGCATCATACTTTTCTAAGTTCTGTGGTAAACTGATAACAATCCTCATGGAATCTTGTTCCATTTATGTTCCGAATTATAATGGTTGTAATAATTTTCTAGTATGACGGTGTTCTATCTTAAACCTGGGGGTATGTCAGGTATCTACATCCATGTGTTATGCCGCTTCTATCAAAATTCTGTCTGGGATTATGGTACATTCTGGTGGAATCTAGGTGAATAGTCATGGAAGAACTATGAGTTTTTCGTAAATTTAGACCTCTTGGTATTAGTGAGAATTGTCAACAATTTTCTGTGGTAGTGGTCAACGAATTCTAGAAAACTTCGTACTTTAGTCACAAACGTCGGTCTTGACCATCTGGTGATGCCTTCACCTTCGCAGGTTTGTTTGAAATTTCTTTCTGTTGAAATAGGGTGGCTCAGAAACGCCACTTTGTTCAACTGGGATTTACATCTGGGAAGTTGCGTATGTAATTTTCTCTTATTGTAGAATTTGTACCACTGTGAGAAGATGATTCTCGTGTTCTTTTCTAGAGTTTAGTAGATCAAAATGTTATCAATGATTATACTGACGATTTTGTCTGAAAATTCATGGAAATTTTTACTCATCAATTTCATACTATAGCTGGAGCAATTGGGAACTCAAGAGTATAACTCAAGATTTTAGAGAGACCATAACGCGCGTAAAAGCAATCTTGGAACATATTGTTCTTCCTCTCACCACTGATGGTAGCATGATCGGAATCCGTTCTGAAAAAATGTTTTAAGACATCGTAGCAGATCAGATAGACCATATATACGTGAGATGAACATCGATTAAGAATGGTGATCCTGTAAAAATTTTGGTGGTCGATACATGATCTCATGTTACCGGCCTTCTTCCTGGTAGACAAAAAACGGTGCACCTTCTGGTGGTGTGCTAGGGCGATTAAAGCCTCGTGTCGGTAACTCTTGTATAAAATGCTACAACTCTTTTAACTCAACTGAAGCCCTGCAATAAAGAGTTTTGCAAACAGGTTCTGTTCTTGAGACAAGCTCGGTGTTAAATTTTGTCTCGTGATTAGGAAGGAATTTCTGAAAAACTTTTTGGAATGACATCTGGAAGCTCTGGAATAATCTCCTGATCATGAATTTAAGGGACTTCAGAAGTTGATTTATAATTGGTAGCTATTACTCTTTGTAGCTTTGGGCTGATAAGTTACGAGCTTGTAAGGCAGAAACATTTTGTACTGATTTTTCTGGTAGAAAATATAATAAATATATTTGGGATTTAGTAAGATGGATCTCGTCGTTGACTGAAAAGTAAACCTTAATAAATATGGGTGATACAATGGAGTCTTTTCTGGCTGGGAGGTAGGTAATACCTGATTTAAGATAAAGCTGACATATGAATACGTGAGGTAAACGTGGCAGAGCTTGCTGAATGTGTTCGTCTGTAACCTCACAGAATGAACACCGTGTGTCTAACCTGAATAATACACCAATGGTGGTAACTAGATCTTTAATGGTCTGACCTATGCGTGTCATGACAAAACGTGTATACCCCCTTGGAGGGTACCCTGAATTACTGAGGACCTGGTTAAGAAGGCATATTGGAATTATAAGTCTTGACTCGTGCCTTGAGAAGGTATTCGTATGACATGTATCATGATTGGTATCCTGACACGTGCCTTCTGAAATGATACTTGAGACCTGTGTATTGACTGATGTCTTGACATGTGTTTTAGTAGGCGAGTTTGAATAAGGTTAAGAGTTTCTGGTAACTGCTAGGGTTGGCGGACTAGTTAGACTACTGACCTCTGTATTTCTGGTTACGTCTGTTCTGGTGTTTTGATGGTTACTGACTGGTTAGTTATTAGCACGGTGGTTGTCACTACCGCCTTATCTGTTAGTTTCACAACGGCCATTATCATGACCGTGATTCATGAATTATTCTGCTGAGTGGTTGGCTGGTTACCGGTTCCCACTCTTCTGACTGAAAGATTAGCTGAGTGAAGTGTGACATCCAACTGAGGAATTAAAGCATGGAATGGGATTGTAGCGTCTGATAGTTGAAGTATATTCCTGTCAGAAATTTCAACTTTATAGTTTTCGTCCTTGCTCTTGAAGAGTCTTCTTAGTATAAACATCATCAGCATCTTGGGGAATCTCCAAAGTATCAGCAGCATCAGCATTCGTGAGGTCTCCAAAATATTAGCAGCAACAGCATCTGGTGAAATCTTCAACTCGCGAGCAGCATCAGCATCTGGTAGAGTATCGACAAGTGGAAACGCCTGAGATGATTGAGGATTGATTACAATACACATGGAGTAAGGTACATGGAATACACCTGGACTACTACACATAGGTACACAATGAATACTACACATGGAGCATAACTGAGACACTGATAGTAATTTATGGGATGATCGATAGTGGTGTCAATTATCTGACATAATCAAAAGAAATAAATTGATTTAAACGATAGCAAACTGGACTGAAACGAGTTACATGATAGCCTGGCAATTCCTGCGTAGACTTAATGCTGGTTGTATAAAGAGCTCAAAATATGATTAAACGGAGTTTCATCAATAACCAGCCTGAAGATATGATTGACGAAGACCAAATATGATTTATCATGTAAACAGGATTTTATAGAATTCCTTTTCTGTCTTAGCATGAAAACATTATCACTCTGTTGAACATAAAACCCTCGTAAGGAGACATGAAACTGAATCAGCGTGAAAACGACATCAACTTGAGATTGTGAGAACTGGATTGTTAAAAATATTATAAGAGTACGATCAACTGAGTTTTTACAACAACTGGTGTGGATGGCTGTGTTAGCCCTATATTTTATATAGACGAACAAGAATGTAATAGGTCATCTTAGTCGTTAAAGGTCTTGTTTTGTAATAGGTTAGTCGGGTTAACCGGGCTTGAACCTTAAGCTAATATTGTCTAAGTTAGGGGCTTTATGCCCAAGATAGGCCAAGCCCGACCCAAGGAAACAAGCCCATGAGCCCACCAAGCTCATGGGTATATAAACCATCTTTCATGTGTGGAAGAGGGTGTTGGTTCATTTTACTTTCTTTCTCTAGTAAACATTAATCTCCCACCTTCTCTCTAGTTTCTCTCTCTAACTTTCTTCTCTTTCTCTATCTAAATCTTGTGTTATGGATTGAAGTGGGATTAACAGGTTACGGTTAAATCCACCAAATTCGAATGAGAAGACATGTGACAAAGTATGGACGATTCTTGTTCAATCCATACTTGTCAAAATTTTACGAGAGCTGTCATGTATAGAAATTTACAATCTGTGCCTAAATATGGATGGTTGTAGTCCAAACCAAACTTGTCAAAATTTTATAAATGCCATGATATGAACAAGGTGAACAACTATGGATCGGTTCACAAAACAACATTCGACTGAAAAGCATGAAATTTGACCTAAGAAATGGTGAACGCATATGGGTCAGTTCACCTAATAGCATTTGACTGAAAAATGAATCTGACATGAGTAAGGATAAACGCCTATGGGTCGGTTCACCAATACAAAATCTGAACGGGCAAGGGTGAACGCCTATGGGTCGGTTCACCAAAACAAAAATTCGCAGAAAAGCACATGCGACTAAATATGGTCAGTCCTGTACCAACCTTTTACTTAGTCAAAACTTTAAGAAAACTGATTGATAAACGAAGAAAACTGGCTGATAAATGCATGAGAAACATGAAAGATAACAACGCCAAAATCTGAGAAGTTCCTAGTGACTACCCAATTAGTCACAAGTCAAGTTTTAGAGCCTACAGGTCGAACCTTGCGCTCTGATACCATAATTGTAACACCCCACTTGGATAAGTGGACCGTTACGTGTATTTATGGCTGCCATCAAAGCATAAGGTAAATTTCCTAAAACATTAACTGACAATAAAGGAAATACCGGAATCAAACATCGGTAATCCAAACATAAGCTCAAAACATGAAGAGTAAATACTGAAGGAAAGGACAAAACAATGTGCAAATAAGCAAAGTAATGTAAGAAGTGCATAAAGTAAGAAGTCTGGATAGCTTCCATCCAAATGCACATGCTCTCAGAATCCTAAGAGCGTCCCGGTGTACCTGTCGTTAGAACATGAAAGGAACTATGGCTGGCATAACTCCCAGTGAACGGATATAAAGCATGACAAGAAATACTGAAATGAAGCAGATGATAAAATACTGAAGCTGTAAGACTGATAAGTAAATTGCAGCAGAAATCTGTGTATAATCTGAAAAGTCTGATTTATAAATAGTAAAGCTAAACTAAAACTGTTAAGTCTGAAAAACATACTTTTACTATATTTTAATTGCCAAGAGCTTATATAGGTCATGTGTTGTAACAACTGCTGCATGAATAAATAGAGGGTGACCTCGTCATGCTGTAGAGGGGTGACCTCTAAATAATGTGCTGGGTGGAGGGATCAACTCCAATGTGAAGGATGTAGAGCACACACCACATTCACCTGATAAGTTGTAAATTGATAACCTAGGATGCACCCATACACCCCACTGATAATACTGATATAATGGCCAAGCTGAAATAAATGGGACGCTACGAGAAATCACTCCCCCGCAGATGAGTCATGACACCGGTGCCTCAAGTGTCATGGTTACGGTACCTCCGTAACTAGTACATAACTGACCATGCTTGTATATAAAGCTCAGGCAATTTAACTTAGTTATTAAAATGATTACTGATAAAACTTACCACTGCTTATGTGGTAACCTTGGGGTGCTATCAACCGATTCGATCCTACCACTGCTTATGTGGTAACCTTGGTGTGCTATCAACCGATTCGATCGCTTCTATGGTTAGCTATCCTTTTCTTCATGGAGGTTTTTTCATATCACTCTGAGGGTTCTCCTCTGTAGGTTTAGTATCTGCTGTAGTGAGTTCGGTAGGTTTAGTATCTGCTGTAGTGAGATCGGTGAAAGGTTTTTTTGAGAATAGTAGAGTCTATTTCTTCTTTATTGATAGAGGGCTTTTTCATGCTCTCCAAATCCTTTTGTAGTTTCTCAATGAATTTCTCTTTCTCGTCTAGTTTGATACGTTGCTCGTAGATTTTCTCAATATACTGGAGAAAACATTTGGATGCAGACGGGAAATCCTATTCATACATAGAAAGGAAGTCCTTACTGAAGGACGAGAGATCCGTACGATCAATCAAATAATTGAAAAAAACAAATAATAGTAGAGAGATAGAAGTATCCGTACCTTAGCTATCCAAAACCCAACGCATAACTAAACTCCAAACTTGACTCTCGTAAAATATTCTACCTACGCTAACACATTGCTATTTAGTACTCAATAACTAGTTCTCCCTTTATGACTTCATTTTATAATCATGTGTCCGATAATCATTTTTCTTACTAACTTGATTTGTACGTCAATATTTTCATGCATAATCTACCAACACCCCATTTTGAACTAGTTCACCTTTATATTATCCATTAATATGATTATTAACTACACTTATAATGTCATAATAACTTGCTGATTTCTAGCTTAGTAAACCTTACATTTTAGAAAACAATGAAAAACAACGCTTCTGTTTATGTCACAAAATATGTAGCTCTTTCGTAAAATCATTTCCATCTTGCTGCGCTTTGACACAGAATGTTGCCATAACATGCTTCTTTTACAGCAACCCATCATTCGTTATTCACAGATTCCAAATACTCAAATTTGTGGATAGTATGATTCATGTTCAATGGTTAGTAATTATGCTCATTGTGTCATTTTTAGGTTTAACAACCAACTAGTGTTTTAACATTGATTCATAGCCATTTAAATCCTAGTTTTATTATTATATCATCTACTATGTATTACTTATAAGCATATCAAGGCTCAGGAGGTACCTCAACTAAACATGGATTAATCAAAACAAACATGATCAAGTATGATACCGGCCGACCGCGATCACTTCGAAGAGATGCGATCGAAACTAAAATGCAACGTACACGGTAGCTAAACGTATGCCCAAGGATATACTAACTCAGGAACTACCATTCATAATCAAAACATAACCAAAGCACGAACCGCACTCGAACGAACCTCGAAATCCCATGAATGAACCACAAACACCGACCGACCGAATCAACACTTGCATGCTTTGACTTGAGCAAAACTGCCGTGAATACTCTCTTATATCAATAAACACTCGAACCCTTACGTCCTTACGATCGTCATTATTTAAACTATGGCTCTAACCAAAACAAAGGCTAGTTGGAACTAAGGTCGAACTCTGCTTAAACACGGACGCCAAGATCCGATGCAATATAATCAGCATTTGGCTGCATCTATGTTTTGATGTTTACATGTTGATGGCTTTTATGGACTTGCTACCGTCGTTTGTTTAAATGGTTTAGGGTTTTGTGAATATGGAGATGTGCATGATGTATTTATGCTTAAAAGATGTGTACCAATTCAATGGATATACATTTGACTGGCTTATTCTTTTTTACACATTTCATTAAATCCATCCGGTTTTACATAATAATTATGTTTTAATATTCCTTAATAAGGGACATGCATATTAGCTATTTTTTTTGTCAAAATATTGATGTGCCATCATTAACTATCATTCAATCTCCGAATATAATTCTTTGTTTAGTGTGAAGCGTGGTTTTTTTATTTAAATACGAATATCTTATATTAAAGATTAATAATATAACTTTAACGTAAGGTTTTAATTATCAAATGCTTATTATCTAAACTTTAGGTTATATCTAAAATAATAAAATAAATAAAACAACAACAAAATTTTGGGTTTTACAACTGCAGCTTCTGGTACTTTACTTATGATTGAATTGTTCAATTTAACATACAAATTAAATTCCTGGGTATATGATATGGGATGCGGTATTAACATTTCTAATACACTGCAAGGATTTAATCTGGAAAGAAAGCTTTTCTATGGGGAACAATATCTGCAAGTGAGCAATGGCGCACAAGCAACGGTTGAAGCTATAAGAACTTTTAATCTAGTTTTACCTTCGGGTTTAGTACTGTGATTAAATGATTGTCATTATGTACCTACAATTGTTAGGGATGTCATTTCCTTTTCTTCTTTTTTAAATAATAGATTCGTTCACACGATTGATAATAATGGATTTTCTGTTTGGAAAAATGGTATTTTCTATTTTAATGCAATTTCTGTGAATGGTGTATTTGAAATAAACATGCATGATAATGAATCTAAGAACGATAAATCTGTATTTAGCATGAGTAAGAAGAGAAAGTTTGACAAGAACTCTCTTATCTTTGACATTGTAGACTTGCCCATATTGGGAAGACACGTATACAAAAGCTTCAACGTGAAGGTCTTTTGGAAAGTATCAATGATGAATCATTTGATAAATGTGGGTCTTTTATCTCTGGAAAGATGACCAAGAAGCCTTTTAATAGCAATATTGAAAGGGCTACTGATCTACTTGGACTTATACATACTGATGTGTGTGGACCACTTAGACATACGTCAAGGAAAGGTGCTAGCTACTTCTTAACATTTACGGATGATTATAGCCGTTATGGTTATGTTTATTTACTTCAGCATAAACATGAGGTATTTGAAACATTCAAAGTGTTTAAAGCAGAAGTAGAACTGCGATTAGGGAAGAAGATTAAAGCTCTTCGTTCTGATAGAGGTGGTGAATATTTAAGTCAAGAGTTTATAGATTATCTAAGTGAGAATGGAATTGTTCAGCATCTTACTTCTTGATGTTGAAGTTTTTTCTACCCTTTTAGGAAAAAGAGCAACAAATTAGGGCAAGTGTGCACGACGATTTAGGAAAACCGTGTGTGAATGACCCTAAGTGAGTTCGTTCTCGAGGAGGCAAGTGCGTTGTGTAAGGAATTGATTTTGATTTGTGATTATATGATTGAAAAAGAAAGAAAGAAATGAGATTAGAAGAGAAAGACGGTTACGAAGACGGATCGAGCTAAGAAGAAAAGATCGTTCACGTAAAACCGTAAAAACTACAAAATTAAAATTTTTAAACCTAAAAATTAATTAAAAGCTAAAACAAGTCTAAAATAATACAAATAAGAAATAAAATCCAATAAAAATATTTTAAAACCTTTTATTAATTAAATATTCAATTTTAAATTCTAATTAAAGCCCTAAAATTAAATATAATTAATCAAAATGTCCAAAATATTATTTTATTGAGCAAATAACTTACTTATATTATCTAAAGGCTAAAAACTATTTTTCCTAATTTTAAAAAACTATTTTTCTATTTTTAAATTACTAAAAACTATTTTTAAACTAAAATAATTATAAAAAATAATAAAATAATGCCAAAAATAATTTACCAATTTTAAAAATCCTATTTTACTCTAATGAACAATAGAAAATTGAAAAAGTTTGAAAAATATTAAATTTTTCACTAAAAGACAAAACAGCTTTAATTAAAACCCTAATTAACTTAAATTAACTCTAAAGAAAATTAAAAGATGAACAGTAAAAACTTTTTAACTAAAAATCTTAAAATATTTTTCTTAATCTATAAAAAATGTTAAAACTGAAAAATATATATTTTTGGCACTAAATGCCAAAAACAGAAATATTAAAAAGTATTAAAAAAGGCTATTTAATCTAAAAAATATAAAATGAACAGTAAATAAAAATCTAATTAATCAGAAAAATCAAAAATTAAATTAGAAAAATAATGGAATTGGTTTCAAGTCCTAATTCCCAATTAAGGGCACTAAAGACAAAAAATCAAGATTACTGATAGTGACATGTAGCTGGTTTTGTCTTGTTGCTTAGCAGTGCTAACAGATGTGCTAGCAGTGGGAAAGGAGTTCCCACTGGTAGTGTATTTTTTGATCAATTAAGCTATAAGCTTAAGAAAGCTTATATTGAGTGCTTATTTTGGACAATAAGGCACCCTTATACTCAATTGAGTATAAGGAGTCTATGCAAACACAAAAACACAAAGGTCACTTAACAAAATCAATGCTCAAATAGCCAAGAAAGTTTCTGATTAAGGCTAATGTTTCTGATGAATAGTAAACCTAGATTACTTGCACAAATACGAATTTCAATGGCCAATAACTTGCACAATATTCAACCAAATGACATACAATTGATACACAACCCTAAGCAGTCCTAATAACTAGCAGCTTGCAAGATTTGAGGCACAAATTACAAGAAAAATAGGCAGAAATGAGACTTGTTGTTTTTAGCTACTTATACCCATTTTTTATCATGCAAAAGTGATTTACATCCTACCAAACTGAAAACCAATAGCATATATCCTCTACTAACAACCCAATGAGTGACAAAAACAGGTTTTGAAACAAAATTTATAACAATTACCCTAGATTAGACCCTAATCCAAACACCCCTTAATATTTTCAGAAAATGTTTTAACTAAGCAAATGAATTCAAATCACACTCAAACTGATTTCCAACACCTTAATATGCATACCAAGGCACAAATAAGCATATTCAAACAGCAAAATCAACAAATCAACAACTTTCATACAAATCATACAAATCACAAAATTACTGAAAACTGAAAAGGGAAAAAGGAAATAATGATGCTACCTAGAGGGACCTACATCCAGGTCCCTCAGTGACTGCTATGTCACCTCTAATGTAAAACCCGCATGCTTTTACCATGAATAGTGCCCTTAAGATCGTACGTCCTAGATTAAAACTTACCTTATTCAGTATTGATCACATTCATGTGCTATTAATCAAGTAAGTACATACGTGTATAACATGATAAGTATCGTTTACGTACGAACTCATGATAAGCAGTTAATAAGTATTTCACGGGAACCTAATTAAATCATGATCACCATTAAAACACGAACTAAAATAATTACGTAAATACATATAATATAATTACGAGCGTTAAGAATACGATAAACTACATGATAAAATAAACAGAAACACTTTAAACACGAACACGTTTAACCACGAACGAACACGAAGCATCGGGACACGGAAAACATTTGGGTTACCCCTTGTGGGCCCCATATCCACGAAATTAGGAAGGTAAATGGGCCAAGCCCATCAAGTTTTACATGAAAGGGGGGGTTAAGGTAAATTTTGCTAGTCATTTTCATTTTTCAAGAAATTAAACAAAAACCCTAAAAAGTTTTCTCCTCTCCTTCCTTTTCCCTTTTGTAGCCGCCACCCATAACACACCTAGGAGGGGTGTTCTTGTTGATTTTGATCTTGAATATTGTACAAGTATTAGTGTTTGTTCATCCTTAATTCATCTACACATTCGGTATACCTTTTTAACCTTTCTTTTTAATTATTTCTTTGATTTGATTTAGTAAATTAATTAAGAACATGATGTTTTTAAAACCTAATTAAAAACATGAAATAAACATGCATTTGGTTAAAGGGTAAAATCAAAAAGGGCGTTTTTAGGGTTGTTGGTTTGGCCGACGCCTAACCGTACCCGAAGGGGGGGGTCACGGCTTGGCCAAGGAACCACCACCGAGACCATAAGGTCCCGGTTTGGTGGTGTGGGTCCCACGGCAGCAAGGAACCAAGGGGAACCCCGATTTGGTTCGGGGTACGGTGTCGAATTCATGCCCGATTCATGGTTCGTTGGTTAAATCATGATTTATGCTACATGTTAATTTTTATGAATTATGAACTTAGGATATAAATTAATTAATAACATGAAATATTAATTAAACCATGACTTAGGTTATTTTAATTATTAATTTAGCATGATATTAATTTAACCTAAGTATTTTATGTTATAAGTTATAATTAATTAATTATTTAAAACATGCCTATAATTAATTAATTTAGACATGACTTAGGTTATATTATTAATAATAATAATACACATTTTAACCTAAGTATTTTATTTCATTTTAATTCAAACATGTTATACTTTAATTAAAATGCTTAAACTATAGTTTAATTTAAAATACATGAAATAATAATTAAACTATACACTATATCATGTGACTTAAGGAATAAGCTTATAAACACTTAGACTTATATGTTAGCTTATGTAACCAGCTTAATTCTAATTATGGAAACTTCTATTTATAGAAACTTAATTAAATAAGGCAACTAATCTATTAATGGAAACCTTCTATATATGAAAATCTATCTATTTCAGGCAGCTAATCTAATCATGGAAACCTTCTATATATGGAAACTTATTTAATTAAGGCAGCTGATCTATTTTTGGAAACATTCTATTTTTAGAAACTAATCTATTTTAAGCAGTAAATTCTATTTTAGGAAACTTTATATTTTTGGAAACTTTCTATTTTTGGAAACTTTCTATTTTTGGAAACTTTCTATTTTTGGAAACTTTCTATTTTTGGTAACTTTCTATTTTTGGAAACTTTCTATTTTTGGAAACTTTCTATTTTTGGAAACCTGCTATTTTTGGAAAGTTACTTATTATTACACAGTAAGTATAATAATACATGAATACCAGTAATACTTAATCAGATTAATCAGAATACAAGATAAACACAGTTTAAGGCTTTAAACAGTAAACCATGACCTAAAACATACAAAGTAAGCTAAGACGAGACATAAAACCCAGTACGTAATCAATGAATCGATACCTATACACGTGTGTATTCATGTAGCGTTAGTGATCCAGAAGTAGGAGTCTTTCTTCCGTTCATTCACTGGACTTGAGGTACGGATTCCCGTCCTTTCAGTATGGACATTCTTTCCTTATTAGGATTTCCCCGTATGCAGCCAACTGTTTTCCCCAGTATTTTTTTTATTGTTTTGAACTGCTTATGTTTAATTAGCATAATCTATAGCCATATACAAGCATGACCAGTTTCACCTAGTTATGGAGGTACCATAACCATAACATTGGAGGCACCAATGTTATGACTTCCCCACGGCGGAGTGATTGCTCGTGGCGTCCCATTTCAGTCTTGGCCATATTATTATATCATGTGGGGCGTATGGGTGCATCCTAGTTACATGTTTTAATCAGTATATCATGGTGAATGTGGTGTGTGCCTTGCATCCTTCACAAGGAGTTGATCCCTCCTACCCAAACCAGTATATTAATTAGAGGCATCCCCTCTAATCAGCATGATGAGGTCACCCCTCCAAGTATTCATGCACGTGACCTTTTCATGACCTATATGGGCTATGGTATATTTATGTTAAAACAGTTTTCATAAGATAAACATAAGGCTTTTCAAACTATAAAACCAGTTTTCTCAATACTTAACCAGTTTACTCAGAACTTAGTCTTCCGCTGTTATATGTTACATGCTTATCCTATTTTCATGCTATATTGTATATCCGTGCACTGAGCGTTTTGCTCAGCCGTTACTTTCCTTTCCATGTCCCAAAACGGCAGGTACCCAAGACTCGAGCATTTGGAGGACATGCATAGGATGGAAGCTGCCATAGACTTCTTCTCCTGTTTCCTTCATATATTTATGCTTGTTTAGTCTTTCATTCAGTTCATTTACTTTGTTATGTTTTGGGCTTATGTTTGGGAACCGATGTTTGATTCCGGTTTTCCCTATGGTCATGTATGTTTTACTACATATTACCTTGCATGCTTTGATGACACGCCATAATTACGCGTGACATTCCATTTATCAAAATGGAGTGTTACATCCAATCAGGCTGGGGCCTGAGCCTTTTGACTGCTAGAATACTTGATACCAAAAATCAAAGAAAAAGGAATGAAGGAAACTTCTTTCCTTCTTGTGCCTGCACAATCACAACTAACAAGAAAAGAAAACAGGTAGGATAAGCTTGTCACAAGCTTATCAAGCTTGGGATGAGCTTATGCTACAATAAATGTCAAGTGTAAATAAAAGAGGAAAAATGAAATTTTTGAAAAATTCAGAAACTTGAAATCCTTTTGAAGCAAAGTAAAACAGTAATCAAAAGCAATAAAAATTTTAAGCAATGAAAGTAAATTGGCACTTCTTTTCTCATCAACAAGCTCTAAACCATTTTTTCATTCATTAGAAAAACTGGATTTACAAGATTGTGATCAAAAGAGAAAAACAAGGACAATGGGCATGCACAACTTGCATCCTCCTTATATAGGAAAAGATAGAACATTCTAGGTACTGGAATAAAATAATACTAAGCTAAAAACCCTAATGCAAAGAATTCCAGAAATGCCCTTGTCTTTGACTGAAAATTGGGTCAAGATGGATACATGTGAAGTAGCCAGCTGTTGTTTGTTGATCAGGATCGTTCATTGTGCCTTTGGGACCAAGGACTAACATCTAGCCATACATTTTGTCTGGTTTGGGGTTTTGTGGGAAAGAGACGTGCAATGGGAATCTTGGGGGTGTCACATGGGTTTGTCTGGGGTTGATTTGGGATGGGGGTTTTGGTGACAATAAGGTTAATCATCATTCTGCACAAATAGGGGAAAAACCCCTTTGTTTTTAAATCAATTGAACCTGGGATTAAGTTAGGGTTTATAAGGTGATTAGAGTGTATTTAATCTGTTTTGGGGAAAACGTATTTAAATTATGTGTTTGGGTGGGAAAGGTTTAATTAATTAATTAAACCGTGAGTGGAGGGTGACGTGTGAGGGGGTTGTGAGGTGGAAGGCTGTGAGTGGGTGGAGTGGGTGATGTGGCTACTTGATTGGCTGGGAGGAGTTAGTGTGTTTGACAGCTTTGGCCCCCAAAGGTTTCACTTTTCTTCATTTTGTAATAATCAGCATAAACTTCAATTTCCTTTATAAATAACTTTGGCAGTTTGACACTTTTAGCACAACAAGTTTTTAAACTTGTTTCAAGGCCTAAACATGCACATTGATGATATTTGAAGGACTGATTTTGGCTTTTTCTTCATTCTTCAAGGTTTGACTTGTTTGTTGACTTCTTGCAGGACAAATATTGACAATTTAGTTTTGTTGAGGGACTAAATTTGCCAATTCTTCAAAGTTAAGGGTCCTTTTTGTAATTTTGACAAACTTTAGGGACCAAACTTGTAATTATGAAGATACTAGGGTATAAAGTGTCAATTCTTCCATATTGGAGGACCCTTCTTCAAAATTCTTCAAATCTTCAAGGGTTTTCTTTGGAAAATTCTTCATTAGGGCTTGGTTCATCGTGCGGCTTCGTTTCCCGTGTTCGTTTTTGACTGATTCTTGTGATCTTTTGTCATTTTCTCAATATCCGTACCTAAAATACACAAGCATATATTTGGGTATTTTGATGATATTTAATGCATTTTAAGCCCAATTTGGAAGATGAGACTATGTATAAAAGCAGTCTCATCACTCCCCCATACTAAACCATTGTCGTGCCCTCACGCAATGCTAGAATAAAGTATCGTAGCACCTCCAAAATTCATTTTTATTCACTTTTATTGAACGATAAACTAGCTTCACTACTACTATTGCTACTACTACTTGCGTTTTAGACATAATGTATGATTTTCATCGCAAAATGGGACGTTTAGGTTCATAGAACAAGAACACGTGAATGCTTCGTTAGAAATAATTTCATCGTCCTCGATTTTCACCCCAATTCCATGCCAAGCGTGCAATGAGATCATATAAGTTAGTAATGCTAACACTACATATGCCCTAATCACGTACTTATCCTCCCTTTATTCCTAAGTTGTATCTCTTATATTTTATTTTGTCTTGAATGTTTCATGAGGATACATTGTTTGACTTATGCGATAATAGAGATTTAGGTCTAAAAATAGAGTCCTAACGGTGTAACTAAGACCATCAAATCAATAACCCCTCCTAATAGACAACGATGTTAAAAAATTAAGTTGACAAGAAGAATCGATAGACAAGGTTTTATAACGGTTTTGAACATGAGACTTATTACCAAGACTTTTATACGCCCCCTAACGGAAGGGCCTTATTATCTTTGGTTTACCTCCATCTTTTATTCAACTTCGCCATGAAGCTTTTATTATGACTTCGGTCTTGCCTTGCCTTTTATTATCCGCCTCATCGGTGGTTTTATTAGCCAAAGACGTATATCCTCACGCTAAAGCGAATTTTGGATCTTTAAAGCTTCGAAGATTAAGGCTTGATTCACTTTCAATTTTGCATAGATTTTTCGGCCTTGTGGGGCTTCAAATTGTTTGCTAGATTTAGGTGAGCACTTGAAATCTTATTATTGGGTGAAGCTTTTGATTATTCGGGTGCCAATACTTCAAAACCGTGACGCTGGCGATACCTTAATGTCTTCCCAATTTAATTACACGGAAGCTACTAGAAAAGACTAGAAACCCAACAATCCTAACTAAACCGCTAAGTCAATATTTATTAAGCAAAAAATATTTACATGCGAAGGGAGAATAAGCAAACAACGAGAACACATGAGTTTTTGAAAGAATACGAGTACTCTACGTTTAGCATAGTAACTTATAATTAACTCTATCATTTCTCGTCCTCATTTAAGAGACTTAGCCTAATGTGAAGTTAAGGAATCAAAGCTAAGTGCTCAACACGCACGGTCGAGTCAAAAATTACTCTTATTCTCGCCATCGGAAAACCTACATTCGTGTCTTCAAACACTTATAAAACATGAGAAAAATTTTAAAATTTGGCCATTTTTAGCCTTATTTTGCAACAAAACGATAAACAAAAAGATAAACTTTGGAAAGCGTAAAGGTTTGGCAAGGCAAGTATCTATTCACCCCCCATACTAAAGTTAAACATTGTCCTCAATGTTTCGAGTCTAGGGGTGCAAACACCCCCATACTAGAGACGTAGTCAAATGCTTAATCTAGCATGGAAAGGGTGCAACCAATAAATTAATAGCCGTTTATGAAGTGTGCTAAAAACCTAAGGTTAGAACAATCAAGGATATATCATGGATATTGAGAAATATCTCCAAAGCAAACGATCGAGTGCTCCCATAAAACGAACACGAGAGCCTCCAATCGTGAAGATCATGATCATCTAAAGTCCACAATTCACAAACAACCACGGAACAAAGGTTGGAAGGGCACAAATCCCCACACGTAAGCTACATTAGAAAGCGATAATATGTACATAAGATAAGCATGGGACTCCTCTACGAGGCACCTCGTTTTTGATTACCGAGTCATGAGCTCGACTCGATCCCCTCAATACTAATTATCATTGGGGAAGGTGACTTGGTCGAGGTAGTTCAAGGATGGAACTTCCCCGCCAAAGTAGTGCTTCAACCTATGTCCATTCACCTTGAAGTTAGGACCATCATCTTGAGCTAGCTCGATGGTCCCATACGGAAACACTTGAGTCACGATGAATGGACCGGACCAACGGGATTTCAATTTACCAGAAAAGATTTTTAATCTTGAATTAAAAAGCAAAACTTGATCCCCAATGTTAAAAACCCAGTTTTTAATTTTAGAATCATGCAACTTTTTAGTTTTTTCTTTATAAATCAATGAATTTTCATAAGCAATGTCTCTCAATTCATCTAATTCATTCAATTGCATTTTCTGGTGTTTTCTCGCGGTCTCCATATCATCATTACAATGCTTTAGGGCCCAATAAGCCTTGTGTTCTAACTCGATAGGCAAATGACAATTCTTTCCATACACAAGCTTATAGGGAGTGCACCCAATGGGCGTCTTATGAGCGGTCCTAAAGGCCCATAAAGCATCGTCCAACTTATCCGACCAAGTTTGTCGGTTTTCCCCAACGGATCTCTCCAAGATCCTCTTCAACGCTCGGTTTGAAACCTCGACTTGCCCACTCGTTTGTGGGTGATAAGCCGTAGAAAGACGATGTGTAACCCCATATTTCCTTAGAACCCTTTCAAATTGGTCGTTACAAAAATGGGTTCCACGATCTCTTATGATAGCACGAGGGGTTCCAAACCGAGAAAACAATTGCTTCAAAAACTTGACTACCACACGAGCATCATTGGTGGGCAAGGCCTTGGCCTCCACCCACTTAGATAGGTAGTCAACCGCAACGAGAATGTACTTATTACCACGAGATGATGGGAACGGCCCCATAAAGTCTACACCCCAAACGTCAAAGATCTCACACACTTGGATGATATTTTGTGGCATCTCACCTTTTTGTGAGGCTTTTCCTTGTCGTTGGCATGCATCACACGACTTCACAAGATCTTGTGCATCTCGGTAAATAGTAGGCCAAAAGAAGCCGGCATCAAACACCTTCTTAGCCGTGCGATTAGCACCGTGGTGACCACCCGTGGGTCCCTCATGGCAAGCTCTAAGGATGTTAGAAGCTTCGGTGCCAAATACACAACGTCGGATGATTTTATCCGCACAAGTTCGAAACAAGTAAGGGTCGTTCCAAAAGTAGAACTTGACGTCACGAAAGAATTTTCGTTTTTGTTGAGTCGTCATACCCTTAATGATGAAGTTACCCGCATGGTAATTTGCAAAATCCGCAAACCATGGGGTAGAAGAATCAAGCTTAGAATTCACTACCCCAAGTGTCTCGAGCGGAAATGTTTCGGTGATTTCCTTGGGCTCGTAAACACTTTGGTGAGGATCTTCCAAACGAGAAAGATGATCGGCCGCTAGATTCTCGGCTCCTTTTTTGTCAACGATGGTGTGATCAAATTCTTGAAGGAGGAGAATCCAACGAAGTAATCTCGGCTTAGCATCTTGCTTTGCCATGAGATACTTGATAGCTGAATGGTCCGTATACACTATGCATTTCGTCAAGACGAGATAAGGTCGAAATTTCTCAAATGCATTCACCACGGCAAGGAATTCCTTTTCCGTTGTAGTGTATTTAAGTTGAGCCTCGGTCGTCGTCTTGCTAGCATAGTGAATAGGCAAGAAGTGCTTATCATGACGTTGCCCCAAAACGGCCCCTATAGCGTAATCACTAGCATCACACATAAGTTCCAAAGGGAGGTTCCAATTGGGAGCAACAAGAATGGGAGCTTCGGTAAGTTTCCTCTTAAGGATTTCAAAGGCTCGTACACAATCTTCGTTAAAGACAAAACGTGCCTCTTTTTCAAGAAGATGTGTAATGGGTCGAGAAATCTTTGAAAAATCCTTGATGAATCGGCGATAAAAGCCCGCGTGGCCTAGGAAACTCCTAACTCCCTTAACGGTTTTGGGATGAGGTAATTTGGCGATGACGTCTACCTTAGCTTGATCTACCTCAATCCCCGCTTTCGAGACCTTGTGCCCTAAGACGTTCCACTCTTAACCATAAAATGACATTTTTCCCAATTGAGCACAAGGTTGGTTTCCTCACAACGTTTTAACATTCTCTCAAGGTTCGACAAACACGAAGTGAACGAATTACCAAACACGGAAAAGTCATCCATGAAGACTTCCATCGTTTTCTCGATCATATCATGAAAAATAGCCATCATGCACCTTTGAAAGGTTCCCGGTGCATTACAAAGTCCGAATGGCATTCTACGATAGGCAAACGTTCCATATGGACACGTAAACGTAGTTTTTTCTTGATCACGAGGATCGATGGGAATTTGGAAGTAACCGGAAAAACCATCTAAAAAGCAATAGAAATCGTTTCCCACAAGACGCTCCAACATTTGGTCCATGAAGGGCAAGGGAAAATGGTCTTTTCGAGTGGCTTCATTCAACTTTCGATAGTCAATGCACACTCTCCATCCGGTCACGAGTCTAGTGGGAATCAACTCGTTGGCATCGTTTGGCACAACGGTCATCCCTCCCTTTTTAGGGACACAATGAATAGGACTCACCCAAGGGCTATCGGAAATAGGGTAAATCATTCCCGCGTCAAGGAGTTTAAGGACTTCCTTTTTGATGACGTCGTGAATTTTGGGGTTCACCCTCCTTTGACTTTGGATTGTGGGCTTGAAATCCTCCTCCATTAAAATTTTGTGGGTACAAAACTTGGGATCGATTCCCTTAATGTCGGATAACTTCCACGCAATCGCCCCTTTGTGATCCTTTAGAACATCGACAAGTGCGGTTTTTTCATCATTCGAAAGTTCCTTCGCAATAATAACCGGCAACTTGTCGTCCTCCTCCAAATAGACATATTCGAGGTGAGGAGGTAAATCTTTCAACTCGAGGATAGGTGGTTCCTCAAGTGAAGATTTGGGCTCGATACTCATAACCTCCTCGGGTGGAGGAAATGGGAAATCGTTAAGAAAATCCTTGATAATCGAGAAGTCCTCATCGTTGTCGAGGTCTTCGTCACAAGTACGTGGAACATTGCATTCTTCCAACGTAAAACTACCACCTTCGAATGGAGTGAAGGTTGGTGTCGAATTATCAAGAATTGGATCTAACATAGTGGGATTGCCACTAGTTTCTTCATCACCAAACCCTAAAACTTCTTGTGAAAATTCCTCGCAAACCACGTCGATCATATCAACGAGGTTTATGGTAGCAACGGAATAAACATGAGAAAGTTGAGAATTTTGAGTTGCGTTTATAACAAGTTCCTCGTCGTTGAAACGTAAGGTGATCTTTCTAGCATGCACATCAATTAAAGCCATAGACGTATCTAAAAACGAACGACCTAAAATAAGAGGAACTTGAGGATCCGTGGGGATATCAACGACGATAAAGTCTACGAGATAGTAGAACTTCCCCACTTTCACAAAAACGTCTTCCGCCAAACCACATGCACGAATCGTGGAATGGTCGGTCATCTCGATAGACATTAATGAAGGAGTAAGATTAGGAAGATTGAGCGACTAAAAGATTGCAAGTGGCATCAAATTAATTCTTGCACCAAGATCGGCCAAGGCATAGCATTCTTCCATATCTTGGATTGCACAAGGGATCAAAAATTTACCGGGATCACCGACTTTTTGAGGTATGCGATTAAGATAAACCGACGAACAACTAGACAATTGATGCAATTTCTCCTTGTTGTTCAACATACTCTTAAAGTTAGCGGCAAATCGAGGCATCATGACCAAAGCATCGGCGAAACTCACATTAAGGTGCAACTCACGAAACATTTTCATAAAAAGCTCAAATTGATAGTTGTCGCGCTCTTGTCGTTTCTCCTTCCTAAGTCTCGATGGGTAAGGCAAGGGTGGTGTGGGTTGGGGCATAGGCATAGCCTTTGGAATCTCCGGTTCCAATGTTGGTAAAGGGTCAACCGTAGGTGTGGCATGAGCGGTACTTTGTGGGCTTGAGATATGCTCCTTTTCAACCACCACCTCGGGTTCTTCCTCAATTTCCTCCACCGTTGGAGTAATTGGTTGAGGAGTCGGTTCTTTAAGTGCCTTACCACTTCGTGTGGTAATCACTTTCATCTTTCCCTTCGGGTTTGATACGGTGTTACTAGGCAAACTTCCCGAAGTAGAGGCTTTGTTCCCCATGACGGCTTCTAAAATGGCATTAAGCTTAGCATCTTGACTATTAAACTTAACATCTTGACTAGCGGCTCTTTGGTCAATTCTTTGTTCAAGCCTAGCATGACTTTGTTCAATTTTATTGTTTTGACCTCTAATTTGATTAGCAAAATCATTTTTCAACTCATTTCTCATGTTAAGATTTTCCTTCACAAAATTAGCTAACTCCTTGGTGTTTTTAGCCGTGTCCCTAGCTTGACTAGCCAATTGCTCTTGAATATTTTCCAAAATCTTATCATTTGCCGTAGCGTAATTCAAAAAGTCCATTGGAAGTTATTTAGTGTAAACATTTTGAAGACCTTGACTCGTGTTTTGAAAATTACGGTTTTGGTTTTGATTTTGCAATTGGCTACTACTTCCTTGATTCCCATAGTTGTTATTACCCTTGTAATTGTTCCTTTGATTGTTTTGGTAACCAACTTGATTGTTTCGATAATTGTTAGCATTTTGATTTGGTGGAAAACCCGGTGGAGTCAATTGATTAGTGCGGGGACCTTGACCGTTTTGGTTATAAGTTCCCGCGGCCGCGAAGGCACTCGAAGTGTTACCACCGTTGGTAATGCACTCGGAGTAATCGTGAGCTCCACCACAATACATACAAGAAACCTCAACCGCTTTAGCCGTGGCGGGAGTGGGTTGTTCACCAACTTTAAACTCAATTAACAATCCCTTAAGCTTATCAAAAATCTTGTTCTCCAAATTAGCCTCAATTTGGCAAGCATCAACGGTGTGTGACAATGAAGGCGAAGGCGAAGACGAAGTCTTACGAACACTCGACGTGCTACGAGGACTATAGACCTTAGACCTATTCTCAATGATTAACAATGCTTCCTCGACCGTCGTAGACAAAAAATTACCACCCGCGGCGGCATTAAGATAATCACGCTCATGATCGTTCAAGCCATTGTAAAACGTGTCAATTTGATGCAAGTCGGAAAAACCATGATGAGGACATTCGTGCAACATTTCCTTAAACCTATTCCAAGCCGTTGAAAAACTCTCATTATACTCTTGTGAAAACTTTGAAATCTCGTTTTTCAAGTGCGTAGTCTTAGAGGGCGGAAAAAATTGGTTCACGAATTTTGAAACGAGATCCTTCCACGTCAATATAGAATTGGGTGGCTCTTTCTCTAACCAAATTTTTGCGGGCCCCGCTAAGGAATACGGAAAAAGCATCATCTTAATCGAGTCGTTTGAGACGTCCTTAAACTTGCAAGTGGCGGTAAGGCGATTAAATTGGGGAATGTGGTTATGAGGGTTGTCTTTTTCGTCACCTCGAAACTTGTTGTTTTGAATCATGGACAACAACCCCGTCTTAACCTCAAAATTCTCCGCAAGGATAGAGGGAATCACAATCGCTTCTCCATAACCCTCGGTGGGTGCTTGAAGCAACTCCATCATAGTTCGATTAGCCATGGGTGCTTCTTTCACTACGATGGGTTCGTCAATAGGAGACTCCTCACTAGAAGGAGTGATTGATTTGTTTATTCGTTTACGAGCACGTCTTGCTTTGGAGCGAGTTTGCATAAACGTCACGTACAACGAGAGGGTGAGCAAAGAAGATTCTTTTTGGTGTTTTTACTTTTTCAATTTTTTGTGGTTTTTGATTGTTTTTAATTTTTTTGGATTTTTGGAATGTATTAAGTAGACACAAATCTACAAATCTCCTCCTTAATCAAATCTCTCGATTAAAGAAGCCTCAAGGAATGAAAACGATCACGTGAAGTGAATGCCTTCGATGACTTTAGAACGATGGTGGAACACCAAATCGTTCAAGAGGGTTTAATCAATAGAAACCAAGAAAATATATATGATACTTAAGTAATACTTTGGGCGGCAAAACCCTCGATTAGCTTTCAATCTCAAAATACGCACAAGCAAGCGGAGGAAACGAGGCGGCGCGAAGCACTTAAGAGCCTTTTTCCTTTAGGTCGTGAATTACAACCGCCTTATACCCACCTTATAGTTTGTATTTTTCAAAATCGAGCTTCACGAAAGTATTTATCTATTTTTGCCTTTTTTCTTTGGTTTGAGATTCGAATACAATGATTGGGTAATGACCTCCCAAGTCAAGGTTGTGATTTCTCACGTATTTGGAGTACTTGTGAATTTATTGTTCTACGTATACAATATAGTAATAGTATTCACAAAAAACGAAAAACCGATAATACGTATTAGTAGAGTGCTACTAATACAAATACTATTATGGCTATATATAAAAACAACAATTGTTCAACCAAAACACAACACGCCTCCCCGACAGCGGCGCCAAAATGATGTTGAAGTTTTTGCTACCCTTTTAGGAAAAAGAGCAACAAATTAGGGCAAGTGTGCACGACGATTTAGGAAAACCGTGTGTGAATGACCCTAAGTGAGTTCGTTCTCGAGGAGGCAAGTGCGTTGTGTAATGAATTGATTTTGATTTGTGATTATATGATTGAAAAAGAAAGAAAGAAATGAGATTAGAAGAGAAAGACGGTTACGAAGACGGATCGAGCTAAGACGAAAAGATCGTTCACGTAAAACCGTAAAAACTACAAAATTAAAAATTTTAAACCTAAAAATTAATTAAAAGCTAAAACAAGTCTAAAATAATATAAATAAGAAATAAAATCCAATAAAAATATTTTAAAACCTTTTATTAATTAAATATTCAATTTTAAATGCTAATTAAAGCCCTAAAATTAAATATAATTAATCAAAATGTCCAAAATATTATTTTATTGAACAAATAACTTACTTATATTATCTAAAGGCTAAAAAGTATTTTTACGAATTTTAAAAAACTATTTTTCTATTTTTAAATTACTAAAAACTATTTTTAAACTAAAATAATTATAAAAAATAATAAAATAATGCCAAAAATAATTTACCAATTTTAAAAATCCTATTTTACTCTAATGAACAGTAGAAAATTGAAAAAGTTTGAAAAATATTAAATTTTTCACTAAAAGACAAAACAGCTTAAATTAAAACCCTAATTAACTTAAATTAATTCTAAAAAATAATTAAAAGATGAACAGTAAAAACTTTTTTAACTAAAAATCTTAAAATATTTTTCTTAATCTATAAAAAATGTTAAAACTAGAAAAAATATATTTTTGGCACTAAATGCCAAAAACAGAAATATTAAAAAGTATTAAAAAAGGCTATTTAATCTAAAAAATATAAAATGAACAGTAAATAAAAATCTAATTAATCAGAAAAATCAAAAATTAAATTAGAAAAATAATGGAATTGGTTTCAAGTCCTAATTCCTAATTAAGGGCACTAAAGACAAAAAATCAAGATTACTGATAGTGACATGTAGCTGGTTTTGTCTTGTTGCTTAGCAGTGCTAACAGATGTGCTAGCAGTGGGAAAGGAGTTCCCACTGGTAGTGTATTTTTTGATCAATTAAGCTATAAGCTTAGGAAAGCTTATATTGAGTGCTTATTTTGGACAATAAGGCACCCTTATACTCAGTTGAGTATAAGGAGTCTATGCAAACACAAAAACACAAAGGTCACTTAACAAAATCAATGCTCAAATAGCCAAGAAAGTTTCTGATTAAGGCTATTGTTTCTGATGAACAGTAAACCTAGATTACTTGCACAAATACGAATTTCAATGGCCAATAACTTGCACAATATTCAACCAAATGACATACAATTGATACACAACCCTAAGCAGTCCTAATAACTAGCAGCTTGCAAGATTTGAGGCACAAATTACAAGAAAAATAGGCAGAAATGAGACTTGCTGTTTTTAGCTACTTATAACCATTTTTTATCATGAAAAAGTGATTTACATCCTACCAAACTGAAAACCAATAGCATATATCCTCTACTAACAACTGAATGAGTGACAAAAACAGGTTTTGAAACAAAATTTATAACAATTACCCTAGATTAGACCCTAATCCAAACACCCCTTAATATTTTCAGAAAATGTTTTAACTAAGCAAATGAATTCAAATCACACTCAAACTGATTTCCAACACCTTAATATGCATACCAAGGCACAAATAAGCATATTCAAACAGCAAAATCAACAAATCAACAACTTTCATACAAATCATACAAATCACAAAATTACTGAAAACGGAAAAGGGAAAAAGGAAATAATGATGCTACCTAGAGGGACCTACATCTAGGTCCCTCAGTGACTGCTATGTCACCTCCAATCAGGCTGGGGCCTGAGCTGAGCCTTTTGACTGCTAGAATACTTGATACCCAAAATCAAAGAAAAAGGAATAAAGGAAACTTCTTTCCTTCTTGTGCCTGCACAATCACAACCAACAAGAAAAGAAAACAGGTAGGATAAGCTTGTCACAAGCTTATCAAGCTTGGGATGAGCTTATGCTACAGTAAATGTCAAGTGTAAATAAAAGAGGAAAAATGAAATTTTTGAAAAATTCAGAAACTTGAAATCCTTTTGAAGCAAAGTAAAACAGTAATCAAAAGCAATAAAAATTTTAAGCAATGAAAGTAAATTGGCACTTCTTTTCTCATCAACAAGCTCTAAACCATTTTTTCATTCATTAAAAAAAACTGGATTTACAAGATTGTGATCAAAAGAGAAAAACAAGGACAAGGGGCATGCACAACTCGCATCCTCCTTATATAGGCAAAGATAGAACATTCTAGGTACTGGAATAAAATAATACTAAGCTAAAACCCCTAATGCAAAGAATTCCAGAAATGCCCTTGTCTTTGACTAAAAATTGGGTCAAGATGGATACATGTGAAGTAGCCAGCTGTTGTTTGTTGATCAGGATCGTTCATTGTGCCTTTGGGACCAAGGACTAACATCTAGCCATACATTTTGTTTGGTTTGGGGTTTTGTGGGAAAGAGACGTGCAATGGGAATCTTGGGGGTGTCACATGGGTTTGTCTGGGGTTGATTTGGGATGGGGGTTTTGGTGACAATAAGGTTAATCATCATTCTGCACAAATAGGGGAAAAACCCCTTTGTTTTTAAATCAATTGAACCTGGGATTAAGTTAGGGTTTATAAGGTGATTAGAGTGTATTTAATCTGTTTTGGGGAAAACGTATTTAAATTATGTGTTTGGGTGGGAAAGGTTTAATTAATTAATTAAACCGTGAGTGGAGGGTGACGTGTGAGGGGGTTGTGAGGTGGAAGGCTGTGAGTGGGTGGAGTGGGTGATGTGGCTACTTGATTGGCTGGGAGGAGTTAGTGTGTTTGACAGCTTTGGCCCCCAAAGGTTTCACTTTTCTTCATTTTGTAATAATCAGCATAAACTTCAATTTCCTTTATAAATAACTTTGGCAGTTTGACACTTTTGGCACAACAAGTTTTTAAACTTGTTTCAAGGACTAAACATGCACATTGATGATATTTGAAGGACTGATTTTGGCTTTTTCTTCATTCTTCATGGTTTGACTTGTTTGTTGACTTCTTGGAGGACCAATATTGACAATTTAGTTTTGTTGAGGGACTAAATTTGCCAATTCTTCAAAGTTAAGGGTCCTTTTTATAATTTTGACAAACTTTAGGGACCAAACTTGTAATTATGAAGATACAAGGGTATAAAGTGTCAATTCTTCCATATTGGAAGACCCTTCTTCAAAATTCTTCAAATCTTCAAGGGTTTTCTTTGGAAAATTCTTCATTAGGGCTTGGTTCATCGTGTGGCTTCGTTTCCCGTGTTCGTTTTTGACTGATTCTTGTGATCTTTTGTCATTTTCTCAATATCCGTACCTAAAATACACAAGCAACAAACACAAGTATATATTTGGGTATTTTGATGATATTTAATGCATTTTAAGCCCAATTTGGAAGATGAGACTATGTATAAAACCAGTCTCATCACTTCTCCCTATACTCCACAACAAAATGGTGTATCCGAAAGGAAAAATCGTACATTATTGGATATGGTACGATCTATGTTTAATCTTACAACTTTACCTTTATGCTTTTGGGATTATGCTTTAGAATCTGTTGTTCACATTTTAAATATGGTTCCCACAAAGAAGGTCGATAAGACACCATATGAACTATGGCATGGCAAGAAACCATATTTGTCTTATTTAAAGGTCTGGGGTTGCGAGGCGTATGTGAAACGTGACTCGGGTGACAAACTCCAACAACGATCTGTAAAATGTATCTTTGTAGGATACCCTAAGGAAACTATGGGTTACTACTTTTATTATCCACCTGAGAACAAAGTAATTGTTGCTAGGTATGGAGACTTCCTTGAATCTAATCTTGTAAATCAAGAATTCAGTGGGAGAAATTATGATCTTGAGGAGAGTCATATAGATACATTACCTTCTGAAAACACTAGCGATGGAATTCCTGTAGAACCAGAAAGTCTGGAGGTTCCACCATAATTAGTTCCTCTGCGTACATCCGCAAGGATTAAAAACGCAAATAACAATATGTGTCTTAACATAGAGGATGATGATGAGTTAGGGGATCTTGGTGAACCCGCTAATTATAAATCTGCCATACTTGATCCTGAGAAGGATAAGTGGATGGTTGCTATGGATGAGGAAATTAAATCCATGAAAGTAAATGATGTTTGGATTCTTGTTGAACCACCACCGAATGCTAAAGTAGTGAGACAAAAGTGGATATACAAGAAGAAAACCGACATGGACGGAAAAGTACAATCCTATAAATCTCGTTTAGTAGCTAAAGGTTTTACTCAAACTTTTGGCGTAGACTACGAGGAGACATTTTCTCCTGTAGAAGACTTAAGAGCTATTAGGATTCTCATAGCTATAGCAGCATACTATGACTATGAGATATGGCAAATGGATGTTAAAACTTCCTTCTTGAACGGTCACTTAGATGAAGACATCTATATGCAACAACCAGAAGGGTATGTTGATCCTGAGAATCCAGGACATGTGTGCAAACTTCAAAGGTCCATTTATGGTTTAAAGCAAGCATCACGTCAATGGAATAAAATATTTGATGAAGAAATCAAAAAGTTTGGATTTATTTAGAATCGTGATGAGCTATGTGTATATCGCAAAGCTAGTAGGAGTGATGTAGTATTCCTAGTCCTATATTTAGATGACATATTAATCATGGGAAGTATCATTCCAAGACTTAATGTAACACCCCCAAATTACCACGCATCGGAATACCACTTTGGGGCGCTACTCATAGCACATCACACACATTCATAGACAACGACCTCGAAAGAGACGTTAAAATAATATACAACCTTGTCTAAAAAGTTTCCCATCCCAATATATAAAATCAGGATAGCGTTTAGTCCCAAAAACCGTTACCAACACAACAATCATCAAAGACTTAAAAGTCATTTATTCAGTTCAAAGGATGGAAAATAATATAAACTTTAGACAAGTAATCACCAACTCCCTCCCTGTATGCTCCGCTGCTATCCATCTTGATTACCTGAAATACATGCTAAAAATCATCAACACAACGGTTGAGCAAGTCTATAGGTTTTGCAAATAATCATTTGAACACAAGAATTTTAATCATCTCAAGCTTGTCACACAGACAAGTCATATATATCGATAAATGCCTTAAGCTCATGCAACTGAACGTTAACCAACACGTCAAACCGAGTCACTTACGGCGCCCCTACAACAGGTAATATTGTCATATACCAGCGACCTCTTATATATAATATCCCTTTTAGGTGATCACAAGGATACATACCCTAGGATAAGGCTGTCAAACCAAATAGATCTATCATATGTATTAGCGTTTACCTCGCAAGGTAATTAACAGTTCATGAAATTCAGGGACTTCATAAGACAATGGTACTTAGGCATTTATCATCATATTTGGGTCCAGCATACCGAAAACAACTTCTGTTCATTTTATAAAACAGCATCTATTCCCCCTCGCGGGTTAAAAATCATTCACAAGATAATATAAAAGCGAGGCTATAGACTCACCTGATATAGTTACTACACGTAGATCAAAGAACAAACGTCCAATAGTCGATACACGACTTCACGAGATATCAATCGCTCGCTGATCGAAAAACGAGATGCCAAACGATCGACATATGACCGAACGAGACCTATAATGAAGAGACGCGTCTTAGGCTCGAGACTATACATAAGTCAAACACATATGTAAATAGTTCACTTTAGTAGGTTTACTTTTGGTAATAATTTACCATGTATTATCCCATTATGACCTATAAGCCCATTATTAGTCCTCCTACCTCGGTATTTATAAAAACAAGAAAGTTTTACGTTATATCCATATGGTTTAATTTTGTCAAATTCCCGATATAACCCACTAATTAGTCTGTCTCTCTTAAATCGCGAGTCTTCTAAATGAGTACTTTACATTTAAATGACCATAACCTCATTTAATCTACTGATCATAAGTTTATTCGACCTTTATAATCATTTATCATAGCCTAATTATCCATTTTCTCACTTAGAAACGTGGCTGTTTTAGGCAGCCGACTTCGTTTCCACCGTTTCGGCCGCCATTTCTAAACCGTAATGAATTGATAAACTATCCAACTGATTCTAGTTGTTTATGATTTTATCTACAACCCATGGTTTTACCTTTTTCAATGATTCTATACGAATCTATAAGTTTTAAGTCAATTTATACAGATTGTTCAGATTTTATACTTTTTATTGTTTCGGCCAATACTAATTCATCGGACATCGTCACGAGACGGGCGACCCGGCAAAACACCACAAAACATATGACTATCATCCTATATGTTTATTTAATGTCCATAATCTAATGGGTCTCTACAGTACCCAAGTTTTAGGTACTGAAGTTAAAACAGTCCTAACATTTGTTACAAAAACTTTACTAGTGTTTCAAAATGTCCAATAATCAAATACAATGTCCAAAACTATACAAGAGACACTTGCAACATAAAATCACTTACAAATACATATAAATCTGAGATTTAAACATAGAAGATCAAAATATATGTAGAAATTATAAAACAAAGAACGTGATCCTTACAAAGTAAAGATGATGATTCGAGAACAAGATAACTGACATTGTGTCTAGATCCACCATAAGAATGAACCCAATATTTTTATTCTTGCAAACCCTTGTATTATTTTTCTAAACTCAGCCTATGAATTTTAGGATAATTATGTCTTTGCGTTTTCATGTACAGGGCAAAGAGAAAGGATGATATAGGATGATATATTATTATGTTTACTATGATAAGTAATTGTTGAGGTTTTGTACTAACTTTCTTACAGGTGTCTTGATTGTATTGAAAATAAACAACAAGAGTCACGATAGTATGTGGTGGCGTTTTATGGAATGAGTGGGGTAAAAGTTTATATAATTTTTATCTGATAATTTACAAAAGTGGGTATTATCGAAACTCGATATTTTAAAAGTTACGCGGTTTGAAAGATACACGTAGAAAACGAAAAATAAACGCTCAATATTAATTAAAACATTGACATTCGGAGGACATTTATATTTCGATATATAAATGAGAGATTATTATTTTAAATACGTTAACGCGTTATATAAACGAATATCGCCTAAAGGCTTAACGTAAATCGAATAATGCTCGTAAAACGAAAAACTAAAACGACGAAAATATAAAATATTTCTATTTCATAATGAAAATGGTCACGGTCGATGGAGGACATACACTTTGCCGATAAATAATAATTGAAACGTATTCGATACGTTAAAGGCCTAACCTTGCTTGTTAGCCGAGAATTAATATTATTTGTAGAATGACCATAAAAATAAAGGTCGGGTAATATATATTGGCCCGAATATTAGAAATAGTGTTAGAACTCGGTCTAGATGTTGATATTAAAGTTCAGGTTACTACACTTAAAGCTCTTAAGGATTATCTTGGTAAATGTTTCTCTATGAAGGATTTAGGAGAAGCTGCATACATTCTGGGAATTAAGATCTATCAGGATAGGAAAAGACGGTTAATTGGTCTATGTCAAGATGCTTATATACATAAGATTTTGAAGAAGTATAATATGCATAATTCCAAGAAAGGTTTTCAACCTATGGAAGTTAAGCATAATCTGAGTCATGAGATGGATTTATCAACTCCTAAAGAGGAGGCATACATGCAGAAGGTGCATTATGCTTCAGCTGTAGGATCTATAATGTATGTTGTTAGATGCATAAGGCCTGATGTGGCGTATGCTCAGAACTTGGTCATTAGATACCAACAGAATCCAGGGAAGCTCCACTAGATTGTTGTTAAACATATTCTAAAGTATTTGAGGAGTACGAAAGATATGTTTTTGGTATATGGAGGGAAACCAGACACATAACTGAATGTTAAAGGTTTCTGTGATGCGTCCTGGCAATGTGATAAAGACGATACGAAGTCTCAGACGGGTTACGTTTTTGTTATCAATGGAGGAGCAGTTGACTGGAAGACCAAGAAATAGACAACGACTGCAATGCATGCTACTCAATCTGAGTACATGGCTGCTTCAGAAGCTGCAATGGAAGCTGTTTGGATTAGGAAGTTTATTGAAGATCTTGGAGTGATGCCTTCATTTAAAGAACCTATAGATATGTATTGTGACAATTATGCCGCAATAATATTTGCCAAGGACCCTGGAGTCATGAAAGGCGCCAGACACTTTTTGCGTAGACATCACTACGTCCGAGAACAAGTTGAAGCTCGGGAAATCAAATTAACAAAAGTTCACACAGATGATAACGTAGCTGATCCTTTAACTAAGGCTTTGCCTACACCAAAGGTAGTTAAGCATGCCAAAGCGATTGGGCTGCAACTAGCTAGCGAACTCATGCAATAAATCTGTGGTTAGTATTTGGATAAAGGATGTTATGACATTATTATATAATGAAATAAAGATTGGGTTTCGTTTATTTTTTAATAAGTGTATACTATTTTACATGTTTTAATCCATGAATAAATGTTATGCTAAATATCCGTTGTCGATTAATAATATGGGAATATTATTAAACTAAGACAAATCAAAATAGCGATAGAGTATACTTGAAAGTATATTGATCGATTTTGGATGATATTCGATGAATCGAATATAGGAATTATCCCAACTATATGTTATTACTTTATGGATCTTTGTCATTAAGTAAAACATAAATAGTTATCCTTAGACTTGAGATACCAGGAAACTGTTATGAATCTAGTGCATCTCTGTGGAATAATCTAACGCTAAACGTAACTGGTAGCTATAAGGATTATTTTCGGAACTGTTGCAAAATTCATAAGTTTTGCTCGTAGTCAATATGTAAATTATTTCCTCCAATTTTATTTTGGAGTATAATACAGCTGGGCCCCTCGTGTGATTAGTAAGATGTTTGTGTGGCCACACCCAAATTTGTTTTGGTTATCTTGTTAAATCTGTGAACGAGAAACATAATGGTTAATGAAATGAATGAGTGAGATCCATATCCTTATTAACGTTGTATAAGAAATAAAAGGATAATAATAACAATGTAGAATCGTCAAAAGGTTTTGTCTAGGAGACCTTACTCGAGTTGTACTAGAGACATTGCTAAGTGTAACTAGACGCTAGTCAATGTAATCACGATATTCGAAATATGTCCAAGTGGGAGCTGAAAGTTTATGGACTTATATTTAATAGTCGTGTGATAGGATCGAACTCGAGATTACGGGATTACACACAATACGTAAAGAGTACATTTATTTAATAAATATATTTATTGTATTTATTAATTTATTTAATAAATATATTTATGTATTTATTAATTAAACCGAGCAAGTAACTATATAACTTTAACGATCGTTAATTAATTAATAGTTAAGTTATAACGAGCGTTAAATAAACATATAGTAAGTAAACAAAGGAAAGAAGGACGAAAGGTTCCGGAACACCCCATGGGGGGGTGTTCGACCCTCAGTTATGGCATATGGGGGGGGGCAAAACCTGCCTTATATTTATTTGGGCTACAATGGGTTAGAAGTCTATAAATACACCTCCTAATCAATCATAATAAACACAACATAAATCTTTGTCTCCTTCTCTTCTTTGGTTCGATCGTAAGACTACCCAACAAAGGGTTTCGGTTGGTTTTTCTTGGTTGATCGATTGTATACGTAATCTAGTCCTAGCCCCTCTCTAGGGTTGTTGGGTAGATTTGTTACAAGCGTTGTAGCTCGGTTTTCGCGTGCTAGATCACGGTTAGCTCGTTGTATTACGTGTGTACAAGATCGTAATGTAGTCTTACTTTAGTCTATATCTTGGTATATACGGTATAAACCCGAATTGGTGATTCGTTCTTCGTCTTGTGGAATTGATTTAGCGTAAAGGTATGTAACCCTAATTCGAATAATTAAAATTGTGTTATTAATTATGATCTTGTTAAATCGCTTCCGCTATATGTGCTTTGATCTCGTTTAGGGTTTTATATAATTGTTATGATACTAATAAACCTTCAACCGAAACCTAAGAATTTGTCTTAGGCATTAAGACCGAATGAGTTATCTGGAACAACCAATGATTTCAGCTCCTGAGGAAAATGTTGAGCCTGTTGTTCAAGAAGCATACAAAGCGATGTTTAAAGAACAAAAATCTATGGCATGTCTCATGTTAGCATCGATGTAACACTCTCAAATTTCGTATCGGTACAGCGGAATGGTCAATAGAGTGTTACGGGATAGCACAATAACTCAAATCATAGACAACGCATAAAAAGGGTTGTACAAAGCCAAACATACATTCATCTGAATAAGAGTTTAAAGTTTTACACAAGGTCCCCCAGTTTTACAGTCATAAAGTTACAAAACATATTTCGAATAAATATTATTATTAAGTGGGCCATCAGATTCAATCTCCGTCCAAGTTACCTTCAAGCATCTGAGATAAAACATGCGAAAAATAAATCAGCGAATGCCGAGTGAATTCATAGAGTTTAGTAAAAAACGTTATATAAAACAGTTATGTAAAGCAGAACACAAGCATAATATCAGTAATAAGACCCCATATTGCTAGTCAGGCAATATATTATAATTCAATTCATATATCATACACTATTCCTAAGACCGCGGCCTCAGTATTACCATTATCGATATTATTATCGGATTATTATAAACCGCATGACATTGTTGCCTTTCTATAATATACAACAGGTTACGAGCCCGACAAATATGTGCCCATTTAATTCAGCGTGTCGTCGCTAAAATCACGCTATATAAATCCTCTCATACATAAATTCGCTTACCAATCAATGTGGCACGACGGGGATCAACCGTCAAGACGCGAACTGGGGTGATCTTCCCCAAATAGTAATATTATATGCATAAGCGTCTACCAACTCCCGGTAGTTCACAATTCATGCTAATATGACTTATAGTGACATAACCTAACTAATAATAATCGATTTCAATCATTCATTGGGTCATACAACCAACCGGGTCCATATCAATAAGCATACAATCGGGACCACTTGTGTTCTATTTTTATTAAAACTAGCATGTTATCTCCCTCGCGGTTTTACAAAACATTTCATAAAATATTTAAAAGAGTGCGAGGCTATGAACTCACGTTGGTTGGGAAAGGCGGGTTATCGGCAATTAAGGTGTACGGCGCGTGTCTCGATCACGGGAAACCTAAACAAATAATACTCGATCTTAGACTATATCGAATAATATTTATAAAAAGTGGTTATGTACATGTAATCAAGTCATAAACATGATTATCAAGTGGTATTTTATCACATTACACAACACTATTAGTTGTTAAGTATCTAGTTAACTTAATCCAGTTACACTAATTTTAGCCCATGTATATGTTAAGGCCCAATAGGCCCAATAAGAGTCCAATAAGTTTTATTAGTCCATTTATCTATTTAGGACCAAGCCTCTACTCATATGTTGGGCCCAAGTGGTTTGAGCCCATGAGCAAGTCTAATAGTGCTAAACCAAACTAGTTGGGCCTAGTGGTCCAACAAGGCTAATTTGGTCCATTACGGGTCCATATGTTACAAAGCTCAAGTTTATCGGTTTTTTCTTGTTAAATGTGTTTCTATATCAGTAGATGTTCTATAAAAATATTACATTAGATGGGTCCGACCATCTAAGTTTTATTTGACGAAAACGCCATCCTTTCGGTTTTAGCCGAAAAGACGTAAAAATCATATATATAGTTTGTAATTAAAAAAAACTTGTTGAGTTTTATTTTTATAAAATGTGGTATTTATTTATTATAGTATATAAACATATTTTTATAATTGTTATTATCAATTATTCACTTTTACATACTTATTTTATATAGTAATTTACTTCAAGTTGTCTTTTAATATTATATAACTTATTGTGAAATCCGATTTAAAAAGTCATGTTCACCATTTTTAGCATATCTTGGGTTCTATAATGAGTTAGAACCCCAAATTTTACTGTAGAAACTACATAATATGATCTACAATTTACTCTTTTATGGCTCATTCTCAAACAGCCTCTAAATATAAGTTTAAATTCGTCCAAAACAGATCAGTCAGATTAGTACATCAAAAGTATTTTGGCCATATCATGCTCATTTTTAACATTCCATTGTGTGGCCAATTAACCACTTGTGTAAAAATAATTTATCTATCATTATATCAAATAATATAATCTATTTAATCAACTAAATATTTAAACTTACTGTTTTTCACAGCCTATTAATCTAGTTAAGATTTCATCATCTTTTACTTGTAGATTTAGGCTTATTAACTTATTCTAATGACACAAAATTCCCATACAACACTTTGATCATCATTCATAACTATCATACATATATATTTGGAAGTAAATAGACAAGTACATTTACAAAAATAATAGGATGATAGAAAGAAAACAATCTTTATACCAACCAAATGATGGAAATGATAAAATTTTGGATGAACAAGCTTGATCTTTGTACCCAAATCTTTAACTTTTCAAAACAACTTTTTGTGATCTTCAAATATATGAACTTCTCTTGAGAAATCAGCCCAAAGACTCCATAAAAACTTCCTTTTACAAGTTGAAATCACCTCAAATCATCCTCCTTTTATGTGGTTTTCATCATACATTGAATATAGTTTAAGTTGTAAGTTGAAATATGAGGAAATGGTGTTATGGTGGTGGTGATGGACGGCTACAAGAGGGAGAGTGGGAGAGATTTGATAAATTTTTCTAGTCAACATGCAAGTATGTGTATGTTTGTGTGTGTGAAAAGTTGAGGCTTAAGTATCAAGCCAAGGTGTGAGACAAGTGTCTCAAGCCTTAGCTAGAAAAATTGACACCAAAGGGTGTTGCACCCTTGATGAATCCGCCCCTATTAGGGGTGGGACAAGTGTTATACTTGTCTCCTCCCTAATATTTTGCGGGTACTCCTCGATTCTATTTTCCTCGATTTACGTGCCCTCGGGTCGATTTACGAAAAACGTTTTTGCAAAATATGAAACTACATCAAAAAACGATTCTAATAAAAATTGTCTCATCAAAAACGGAGCACAAAAGCGTAAATACGTAAACCTAGGGTTTCCGGTTTAATCGTAAAAGACGTTAAATTATGCACGTAAGCCCTAATTTCTTCCCGTAAATATGTGAGTTCATGAACCAACACAAAAATAAAATATAAAAAATAATATACGAGAATAAAGTTACTACCTGAAAATGTCAGATTGTTACAATCGATGTCACTAGAATTACAGATAATGCTGAAGAACCTCAATGCTTATGAGATGATCACTGAACTCAAAACTATGTTTGAGGAAAAACCTAAACAAGAGCTTTTCGATACTACTAAAGCATTTCATGCTTGTAGGCAGGAGATTGACAATCTGTTAGCGTGCATTTTCTGAAAATGAAATGCTACTCGGACACTTTGGAACGCCTAGGCTATCCCATGTCAAAAGAACTTGTTGTGAGTTTTTTTTGAACTCTCTCAACAAGGATTATGAATCACTTGTGCAAACTTACAATTTGCATAGCATGGGGAAGACATTAGTAGAGCTACATGTTATGCTAAAGTCACATGAGAAAGGGTTTCCAAAGAAGGTTGAAACGCCTGTTTTAATGGCTATTAGGGCAGGGCGGATCTAGAAAGACAAGGGTAAGAAACCGCAAGGGGGTAAAGGAAAGTCTGTTGGAAAGGGTAAGTCAAATTACGCCCCAAAGCATAAAATTCCTCCACCAGGATAATCCGACAAAGGACTCCGAGTGTCACCATTGTAAAGAGGTAGGACACTAGAAAAGAAACTGCCCAAGTATCTCGCTGAGGTGAAGAAACGCAAGAATGCTAGTGGAGCTAGTACTTCAGGTATCTTCGTTATAGAACAATATGATATATCTAAAAGTAAGACGATGATATATGATACGGGTTGTGGAACTCATATTTGTAATTCATCGCAGAGACTTAGTGATAGCAAGAAATTGAAGCAAGGGACTTTGAGCTTGTACGTAGGAAATGACATGCGTGCAAACGTCGAAGAGATTGGTCAATATGATTTGGCACTTCCCAATGGACTAGTTATTACTTTGAATAATTGTCATTTTGTGCCTTCTATTACTAAAGGTGTTGTTTCTGTTTCTAGATTAATGGAAGACGATTTTATTAATGTTAGTTTGAATATGTAGTTTCCGTTTACAAAGAGAACATACTTTATATTAATGCAATGTCATGTGATGGAATTTTTTAAATTGTTATGTATTTAATCTCAATGTTTCTATATAGAACGTTAGCAGGAAAAGAGCCATGTGATGTTGGACTCGACCTATCTATGGCACTGTCTCTTTGGTAATGCAAACAAGAAACACATTGAGAAGCTTCAACGTGGTGGAATTTTGAATCCCACCAACGTTGATTCTTTCAATGACAAATACAAGTCTTGTGTGTATGGGAAGATGGCGCGTAAGCCTTTCACACATGTGGTCGAAAGAGCTAAAAGATCTTTTGGGATCATCCATACGGATGTGTGCGGACCCTTTAGAACCGTGACTAGAGAAGGTGTTAACTACTTCATTACATTCACGGATGATTTCAGCCGTTATGGTTATGTTTACCTTTTGAAACATAAACATGAGGTATTGAAACATTCAAGGAATCTCAAAATGAAGTGGAAAACCAACTTGGTAAGAAATCAAGACTAATCAATCCGATCGAGGAGGCGAATATATGAGTTTTGAGTTTGTGGAACATTTAAAGAAATGTGGCATTGTGTCACATCTCACACCTCCCTATACGCCCCCAATACAATGGTGTGTCAGAAAGGAGGAATAGAACTCTATTGGATATGGTTCATTCCATGATGAACTCAACTACTCTACCAAAGTCCTTTTGGGGTTATGCTTTAGAGTCAGTTGTGCGCATTCTCAATATGATTCCAACCAGGAAGGTCGATAAGACACTATATGATGTGTGGTATGGGAAAGCTTCCAAGTTGTCTTATTTGAGGGTTTGGGGTTGTGAGGATCTCGTGAAGCGGGATGCTCTTGACAAATTAGACCCAGATCAATTAAGTGTATTTTCGTAGGATACCCAAAGGAAACGATGGGCTACTACTTCTACTATCCACTTGAGAACAAAATATTTGTTGCTCAAAATGCTAAGTTCTTTGAGAATAGTCTCATAGATCAAGAAGCAAGTGGGATTATTGACGAATTAGAAATCGTCGAAGATGTATATTGATGAGACTGCATTTATACATAGTCCCATCGTCCAAATCAGGCTTAAAATGTACAAAATATCATAAAATACACCAAAATATGCTTGTGTTTGTTCATTGTATATTTTAGGAACGGATATCGTGAATTAACCAAAAGAGAACAAGAATCAAGCAAAAACGAACACGGGAAATGAAGTCCCACAAAGAACCGGACCCAAATCATGAATTTCCAAAAGTCCTTGAAGTATTGAAGATTGTCAAGATTGGTCCCTCAACTTTTGAAGACCTGGCATTTTATACCCTTGTAAAACTTCACAATTACATTTGGGTCCCTAAAATATCAAGAATATACAAGAAAATCCCTTGGAAATGGTCAAAATTACATGAATGGTCCTTGATGAAAGTTATTGCAAATCTATGTGCCAAAAGTGACAAGTGACTCAAAGTTGTTAACAAAGGATTAAGGGAGAAAGCTGTTTGAAACTTATTATACACACTAATCACAAGTTCAAGGGTGATTCTAGTTAAAAACCTAACCCACACCCACTCTTGACCCGGCTGGAGCCCAATCCTAAACATCCCAAGCCCATCCCATATCCACTCCCCATTACCATCCACAGCCCACTAATGACACCCGGTTTATTTATTTAGATGGGACAAAGAAAGTCAAACCCTTTCTTAAAAAGTGCTAAACACGAACTTAAACCCACAAATAGATCAATGACCACTGTTTATTACCCCTCACCCCCAATAAATCCTAATCCTTAATTAACATCAAAAAAAGGGAAAAAAACACCCTTGTACTCCTGATTGGTGATTGAATGCGTCCTCAACAAGACCCTGTGATGGTTTTTGTCTCAACCTCGCTCCAGACCCCACCTTATACCTCCCTTGTCACACTATTTTAGGCAAAAGAAGAATCTTGCAAGATAATCTACGCTTCACAACAATTCCTTCCTCTACACATATTATTCAAGGGTTGGAATCATTTCTACATAGCTGGTGCATCACATGTTAGCCAGATTCATCTAGAAAGGGAATTCAAATTTCAGCATCTACTTGGAATATCCGTTTTTGATGCCAAGGGCACTTTTGGAAGATTGTATACGAATTAGGGCTAGTGTTCTTATCTCTCATGTTGTATATATAGAAGTAGAATGGCAGCTAGTGCTTTTGTTCCAAATTTTGCTTTTTCATACCTTGTAATGTTTTATGCAATTTAAAGAAAAAGCAAGTTTGAGTTCCATTGTTTTTCAATTCATTTACTTTTCCAGCTTTTAATTTGATTGCAAGTTTAATTTAAGTCTTTCAAAATTTATGTTTATCAAAGTTTTCTTCAAGAACTTGTCCAAATCTTTGAGACCTATTTGTTGAATAAACTATTTTTTATGAGGTTGTAGTGACACACACGCTCTTAAAAAACTAGGTTATTTAGCAAGTGTTTATTTCCTACCATTTTAGATTTTGCATTTGTCTGATACGATGTTCAATGAAATGTAAATAAAATGTTTTAAACATGTAAATGAATTTGTAATATATTAATATTTCCCTAATGATCGGGGTTACTAATTTTCCCTTGATTTTCTTTAAAGGAAAATTTACACATTATTATACTTATATTTAAAGTAAAAGTATTTCATCTTGATACTATGTACTATGTTACAATTAACTAGCATGGTACCCGCGCATTGCGGTTGCGAGTACCTTAAATTAAAATTCCGCGAGTGTAATATTTTATGAGTATAAATATTTTTCGATAATAACTTTACAAATAATGATGATAGTTTTAAGTTGATCATTCTAATCAATAATAAATTACTCCATATAAAAATAGTATTACGAAAATGTGATGATTGATCTTGAAAGGTATTAGATAATCTCTTTGTAACATTATAATATTATATAATGTGTAAATATAGAAAATTTTTGTAGTTTATATGTGTACAATTTTCATATATTATAATAACCTTAAAATCTTATTATTTTGATATGTACGATTTAATCGAATTAATTAGAAAAAATGATTAGTATTTCACTAAATTTGTACTAAAAAACTTAGACGATATGTGTTTTCGAATATGCAAATTTATAAAAAAATAAAATTATTCAAAATCAAACGCACCTTTAATATTAAACTTACATTGGTGACTAATTTAAATAACTTTATGTAAAAAGTTATAGTTATGTGTACATGTTGTATATTAATTCGTATTTACTTTGTCATTTTATGTGTATTGCTCCCCAACTAAAATACAAATAAATTTATGAAGTTTTTGTGTTGTACAAGTTTGTACCAAAAAAGCTTGTAAGGGTGTACTACTTTAAATTTTGGAGACATAGTGCAATCTCTGTTATCATTAGTACAGATTTTTTGGTCGTTAAAAATAGTACATATTTATGTAAGGGGAATGTTTTTATCAGTTTCTATAGGGCCTCTTCGGTTGTTATTCTAACGGCTTTTTCGGTAGCTGAACTGATTTTGACTCGTTGGTCCGGTTCAGTTTCAAAAACTATGTACACCATTATTTTAGGTTGACAAAATACGCACGGTCTTATAGATATATGCTTTTAATTAGTGTACAATGTATATATATAATTGTATTTTTAATTAAGGAGGTGTATTAGTTATATTAACTAATTAGTATTAGTTAATTTTATTTTTAAGTGTGTATCAATTACTATGTATTATTTTGTTTTACTATGAGTATTAAGTTGTGCTTTTATATTTTAAATGTTTTCTAATTATGTATTAATACTTGTACTATGTGTTGTTTTAGTTGCAAATTAGGGTGAGAGTGTGTTTTAATTATAATATTTAATGTGATATGTTGTTTTAATATTATAATTACATGTTTTAAGTTTTCTACTCTTAGTATGTATGCTTATTTTGCTTGTATAAATAGCATTATGTATTGTAACTTGAAAATATTCATGTATTAATACTTGTACCATGTGTTATTTTAATTATAAACTATAATTATGGGGTATTTTAATGATAGAGATTAATGAAATATATGTTATAATTCCAAGTTTCAAGTATTCTAAAAATGGCTTAGTATATTTAACAAATGGCTTAGTATGTTACAACTTAAAATTTCTAGTATTTTTGAAATAACATGTCAATATGCTTTATAAGGGAGTATGAAATGATTTACTAGTTTATTAAATACATAGGCTTAAGTAGACAAAACTAAAAATACATTAATTGCATTTATTATAAATTGAATATGTCTGTCAGTGGAAAAAAAGGGAAATAGATGAATTAAATATGTGTTAAACTGATATTCATGTGTAATATCAATGATGTATATTCACATTTATATATTTGTTCATTGATCTTGAATTTTCAAGTTTTAATTAATCAAAATAATGAAATTTGTTGAAGAAAATAAAGCGGATAGACATGAATTAGTTATGTGATATAATACTTATTGATTGAGAGATCACTGTTTCTAAAACAACTGTTGATTGCATAATGTTGGGAATCTAAGTTTGTTAGAATTCCCTTAGTCATAGATTTAAATTTAAATTAAGTTGTTTGATATTATCTTGCCTGTGCCTAGGAGATAGGCAAGTAACCCAAGACTCACAAAGTTCTAAGTCTCTGTGAGCAACCACAGAGGGGTCCATGTCAGAGACATTGTCAAGGAAGTCGAAGATTACTTGAAGACATACTCATTGGTTGTGTTGCATAACAACTAAGATGTATTAGAGACTTTGAGTGGTTGAGTGTTAACATGGGTGGCAATACCCTGTTAACACTCAGTACAATTTGGACATACCTAAGTGTTTAGGCGAGAACTTATGCAACCTAAGGTACAAGGAATAAAGAAAAGGGAAACTATGTCAGCTCTGTTTCCCTAAAGCGTTGTGGCAGACTATCAAGAATAGAAGAGCATCTTTTGACAGATGTCTGACATTGTCTATTTTGTGTAGTCACCATCAACCAGTATTAATAGTCAACCTCGTACCACTATAAATAGGATATGTAGGCTAGAGTTAAGGTTGTTCACTTTGTTAGATTTCACACATTAACTCTTTACAACTCAAAGAAAGAACAGTTGTGCATGTGTTCTTGAGTTTGCTTTATTTTGTCCAAAGTGTACACAACACATTGTCCTCAAACTGTGTTATCCATAACACACGTAATACTTGTTATACAATAATAAAGTACTACGTTTGAAAAGTAATTACTTGTGTTAATTATCCTTCTTATTCGTTTCAAGCTAGTTTTAGGGACTTTTGATTGTGGTAAATTACGACCTTTAGGAAAAGGTGCGTAAAAGCGGTAAGTGTTAAGTGATGATTTAGGAAAATCATGCACTAATGACCCAATGAAGTTCGTTTCCCAAGGAGGTATATGTGTGTGACTAAGATGTAAATGATTTGAGATTAATATTTGGTTTAGAAGGGGATGAGAAAAGAAGATGACGAAGGCGTGAAAATTATTACTACGACGACAAAACGTAAAATCGTAAAAACTACAAAAATAAAAATTAATTCTAAAAATTACCAAAAATTTACCAAAAATCAAAATAAATAAACTAAGAGTTTACCAATGATCAAAACTTTTCCAGACCTTTTAAATAATTAAATATTCAATTTTTAAATGCTAATTAAATCCCTAAAAATCAAATAAATTATCAAAAAGCCCAAATAAAGATTTTTCAATTGGAAAACCTCTAAAATGACCTAAAAAGATTAAAAACTATTTTTAGAAATTTTTAAACTAATAAAAACTATTTAAAATGATTTAAAAACTATTAAAACTTAAAATAATTATAAAAATTAATCTAAAAGTGATAAAATTATTCTAAAAGTTGCTAAATTCCTATTTTACTGTATTTAAGCTAAGAAAAATGTAAAAAGTCGGAAAATGTGAAATTTGAAAAATAATAATAAAATAATATTAAAATAATATTAAAAATCCAAAATTTATAAAAAATTCTAAAAACTTGCAAACTAGTTTATTTTAACCTAAATAAATAGAAAATCAAAGTGAAATGACCAGAATACCCCTATTGGCCCTCAAATGGGCCAAAACCAAAAACAGTCAACCTAAATGGGCTTTTTAGCCCAAAAAGTCAAACTTGGCCCAATTGACTTGGAAAAGCCCAATCTGACTCAAAATTTAATTCTAAACACAAAACTCTAAAGTCCCAAAAGTTGAATGTGAGCTTATCACAGCTTAATAAGCAAACAACTTATCCTTATTGGGCTTTTTAGCCCATTAAGCAATAAGCTAATGCCATAAGCTCTAATTTGACACACAACCTTCTTTTGGGATGCTTATGAGATCTGTAAAAAGAAATTTTGAAAAAGCACACTCAATAAGCCAGAAATAAGCAAAGTATTATTTCACTAAAAGACAAAATAGTCGTTTTTGAGAAATAAGGCACCTCAGGATTTGATTCAACTTGCAAAAGATCACAAATGGACTCAATAAGCCAAAACAATCAACAAAATTCCAATAAGAAAAACCAATAAGCCAGAATAAGCTAATAAGCACTTACGAAAAAGTCAATTAAGTTGGTTTTCTAGTCAAACCCAAAAGTCAACCCACCAAATGCTCCAGTATGAACAAATGGGTCAAATAATGAGCACCTATTACAAAATCCAAGTTGTTGCTGGTTAAAATAAGCTATTATAGCTTATTGATAAGCTGAAACCCAATTAACACTAGCAGTGGTAACTAGCAGGGGAAAGGAGTTCCCACTGCTTTGACTATTTGACCAAGCTTTTAAGAGAGATTTAGTTGGATTCAATTGGAAACAAGGGCACCCTTGTGATCAGTGAATCACAAGGAGTCAATAGCAACAAGAAAATCCAAATTTGGTTCACACAATAAGCCACATATGATCAAACAGTTACCAGATCATGCACAAACATGGAAAATAAGCAGTTATGCAATAATAAGCAGATTAAGACTGAATAAGCCAACCAAACTCAACAGGATGCATACACAAGCTATATAAACTATGAATAAGTACAAACAAACTTATAACAAACACTGAATCAAAGTTAACAACAAGATCAAAGCATATAAAGTTACTGATGAACAAAGTGCATATGCAGAAACCTATTTGCTGATCTATTTGACACTAGATCATAATTCAAGCATTCAAATATCTTCTCCTGGTGTAATTAACTAAGGTTTAGCACTTGTTAGCCCTAGCCTAAGCTTAGATCTAGATGTCCTCAAAATCCTAGCCAATTTTACCAAGTAAACAAGATTTTATACCCAATTTATGAATCAAGGTGTTTCAAACCTCAAAACCTGCAAACAGATGAACAATAGCACCAAATAAACAGATACTAAAACTTGCAAACACAAAACAACCACTCAAAACACCACAAATCCAATCTATGCAGTTGACCCAAACACCCCTTAAAAACCTGTTTTCACAACTTTTCAAAGGATCATCCAGATTCAAACCATAAATCAAACCTCAAACACTTAAATATCATCAAACAACACCAGATTAACAATAATCAACCACCAAATAACAGATTCAAGAACAAACAAGCCAATATCACAAAATTCAGAAAATTAAGAGAGAAAATGAAAGGGAAGAAGGTGCAAACCTCCAAGACCTACATCCAGGCCTTGGATTGTTTGAGCTGAGGTACTAGCAGAACAAGTACCAGCTTCCAAGCTGTTAAGAAGAACAAACCACAAAGGTGAGATCAAAATAAACCAAACTTTCTGATTTTTGAAACCCAAGCTTTATCAACTAAAACTTTGCCTCAAAAACCTTCAAACATGTATATGGAACTCAGAATCAGGCTATTCTAACACCAACTTTTAACAAAATATAAAAGAGATTTCTCAAAATGCAGAAAATCAAATTTTATTAATTAAAAAGGAATTACAAAGATTTAATAGCCTAAAACTGGAACAAAGCTCTCTCACAGGTTGAGGAGTCTATTTATAGGCAAAGGCCAATGCTAGCACTATTCACAAACACTAGAAGTGAAATTCCCTAAATGTCCTTGAGTCTTCTAGAAGTTTTGATGGAGTGTGTTGTCCAAATCGATCTTGGCTGTTCATTTTAGCTTTAGAATGAAGCAAGGATCCTTAGCTGTTGATTTGGACACGTCAGATAACTTGGAGGTGAAGTTGTCATGTGATTGGTTAAACGGGAATTGGGGGTGGGGTCCATAGTGAGTAGGATTAAGGGTTTTAAGGTTGGGATGGGTTTCTGTACATGTGAATCAATTGTGTGCAAAGGTAATTGAAAATTACCCTAAGTTTAAGTGGTGTAAAATCTGGGTGGTGAAAAAGGTAAACAGTTGTGTCTTTGATCCGAAATTGGGGGAAACCAAGTTGTTTGGCGCATTTTCATGTTTAAATGTTTCACTTGCACAATAATAGCCCTTGTGTTTTGGGGAAAGTTGTAAAACATGTTTATCAGCCAACAAACTTCTTTTCCTTTGTAAATAACTTTCCATACTTTACACTTTTGGCACAAACTTTTGGAAAAAGGTTACAAGGGTTAATTTTGGAACTTTTGCATAATTCAAGGGCTGATCTTGGACATTGTTGATATTCAAAGGTCTTCAATATAACTTTAGCTTTATGAGGGACCATATTTGGCAATTTGGAATTGTTGAGGGACTAAACTTGCCATTTCTTCAAAGTTGAAGGACCATTTGTGTAATTTTGACAAACTTAAGGGACCAAACTAGTAATTATGCATATACAAGGGTTTTAAGTGTCATTTCTTCTTTCAATAAGGATCAATCTTGCATGTCTTCAAGTCTTCAAGGGTATTTGTTGGATAAAACATGATCTAGGGCCCGGTTCTTTGTACGGCTTCGTTTCTCGTGTCCGTTTTTCCTTGTTTCTTGTGATCTTTTGTCTTTTTCACGATATCCATACCTAAAATACACAAGTAAGCAAACACAAGCATATATATGGTATTTTTATGACATTTTTATGCATTTAAAGCCCGAAAAGAACGATGAGATCATGTATAAATGCCATCTCATCACTCCCCCATACTAAGCCATTTCCGTGCCCTCACGCAATGCAAGAATAAAGTATCTAAGCATCACCAAAGTTCAATTTTATTAACCTTTATTGAGGAGTAAAAGAATTGCAACATACTACGAAGATGTGTAAAGACATAATGTATGATTTTCATCACAAAAGTGACTTTTTAAGGTCAAAGAATAGAAACAAGTAAATGTCCCTTAGAGTAAACTTCGTCATCCTTGATTGTCATACATTCTATGCTAAGTGCAAAAACGAGATCATTGTTGGTACAAGTCCCAATGCTAACACTACTTATACGTCCAAATTGTGTAATACTTTTTCTCCCCGCAATCCTAGTTATTATAAAAAGAAATGGGTTACTAGCATTTTTTAACTATTTGTCATGGATCACAAGTGATTCATATTGACTTATTTGAGTAGTTATTAGTCCGAAAGCAAAGTAGCACGATTTGATCGATAGTTAGGCGAAGGACAAAATCTTTTAAAACGGCTTCTCGTGTATCTCCTTAAGTTCATATCTTGGCATAACTCGTTTCACGATTTGAGACCTTTCTCGGACCGATATTTGGCATGTACTTCATACTTCAAATCTTGGGAAGACGTTCTTGAAATTATGGTCTTCTCTTCATATATTTGGAATTTCTTCACTTGACGTTTTTGAGAGATTCTTCATATTTGGACCACGACTTCATCATTTTTCTTCAATCTTTACCTTGGATTTTGATATACAACGATCTGCCTCCTTTTCGGACTTGGATATATTTATCCTCATACCTTGTAAGGGTCTTTTCGAATAGACTTTATCCATGATCTTTAGGGGAGTAATTGCTTTTCGTCGTGTGTCTCGATCCTTCATATTGATTTAGGAATAATGATACTTCACATCATCTTGGATCTTTAGCAACAAAATAGGGCTCCTCATGCCTTGTTAGGGCCTTTTTGGATGATCACCAATCTTCGCGTCCCGCTTCAATAAGTTATGCCTTGGCTATGAACTTTATTCAACCACGAGCAACTTTTAAACGATCTTGGGCTAGAAGCTAAGTAACCTTTCAAATCGTACGACCTTACTTATTGCAGTTATTATTTATTCCTAATGCATTGATCTTATGGGAAGAAAAAGCCACAATTAAAAACATATGAGTTTTTGAAAGAACATTTTCATGTTCTACATTTAGCATGATCACTTGTCTAACTCTATCATCTCTCGTTCTTCACTATATAAAGACCTCTAATTAAAGAGACTCGTGAATACTTAGCCATGCAAGTCAAAATTAAGCCAAATTTGGATTAGCTTTCATTAAGACTATATCAAATCAAAGTTTTGGGTTTTCAAGCCACCTATAGGATCTTGCACTTTCTTGGACTTTTTCAAGTTTAGAGAATGCATTTTATAGTTCCCTTGATAAGTGACTTTCTAGGATCAATTATAGGAACTTGCGAAAAGTTCTTGTTCTTAACCCGAATGAGTTAAGACTTTAGCGTTTTAAAGCTCCCTATATAAAAGTCTAGCAAAACTTGAATTGAGCGGGTTAAGGAATGTAAATGGCTCCAAATGCCCATCAAGTAAAAAATTATCTCTTATTCTACCCATCAGAAAATATACATTCGTGTCTTAAAAACACTTATGAAAACTTAAGAAAATTTTAAAATTTGGCCATTTTTAGCCTTATTAGCAAACAAAAAAATGAAAATTGGAAAGCGTGAGGGCGTAGCAAAGCAAGTACCTATTCACCCCCCATACTAAAAGTAAACATTGTCCTCAATGTTTCGAGTCTAAGGGTGGAGCACCCCATACTAAAGACGAAGAATCGAATGTTTAAGATCTAGCATGGAAAGGGTGATCAACAATATATCTAAAGCCGTTTATCAGGTATGCTAAAAGATAATTGTTAGAACAATAAAGGATATGTCATGGATTCGTGAAAAACTTCTTCAAGCAAACGATGGAGGCTCACGTAAACGAACACGAGAGTCTTCAATCGTAGATGATGCTGATGATCTAGATAACACAATCACAAACAACCACGAGACAACGAGTTGGAAGGGTACAAGTCCCCTTATTAGTGAATAGTAAGCATAAAAGGATAAGCATGGGATCTCCCCCACGAGGCACCTCGTTTTTGATTACCGAGTCATGAGCTCGACTCGATCCCCTCAATGCTAATTATCATTGGGGAAGGTGACTTGGTCGAGGGCAACCATTGAAGGAATTTCCCCACCAAAGTAGTGCTTAAGCCTATATCCATTCACCTTGAAGTTAGGACCATCATCTTGAGCTAGCTCGATGGTCCCATAAGGAAACACTTGTGTAATGGTGAACGGACCCGACCAACGAGATTTCAATTTCCCGGAAAATATCTTAAGTCGAGATTTAAAAAGTAACAATTGATCACCAACGTTAAAAACCCGGTTTTTAATCTTTGCATCATGAAAACTTTTAGTCTTTTCTTTAAAATTAGTGAATTTTCATAAGCATTGTCTCTTAATTCATCTAATTCATTCAATTGTATTTTCCGGTGATCTCCCGCGGTCTTCAAGTCAAAGTTTGCATGCTTAAGGGCCCAATATGCCTTGTGCTCCAACTCAATGGGCAAATGACAATTCTTCCCATAGACTAACTTATAAGGAGTGCAACCGATAGGTGTCTTATAAGCGGTCCTAAAGGCCAATAAAGCGTCATCGAGTTTGTCGGACCATGAAGCACGGTTTTCTCCAATCGACCTTTCTAAAATCCTCTTCAAAGCTCGGTTCGAAACCTCGACTTGCCCACTCGTTTGCGGGTGATAAGCCGTAGAAAGACGATGAGTAACTCCATATTTCTTTAGAACCTTTTCGAATTGGTCATTACAAAAATGGGTTCCACGATCGCTTATAATAGCACGAGGGGTTCCGAACCGAGAGAATAATTGCTTCAAAAACTTCACTACCACACGAGCATCATTAGTAGGCAAAGCCTTAGCTTCCACCCACTTAAAAAGGTAGTCCACCGCGACGAGGATATATTTGTTGCCATGAGATGATGGGAACGGCCCCATAAAGTCTATTCCCCATATGTCGAAAATCTCACACACTTGAATTATGTTTTGCGGCATTTCATCACGTTGAGACGATTTTCCTTGACGTTGGCACGAATCACACGACTTCACAAGTGCGTGTGCATCACGATAGATAGAAGGCCAAAAGAAGCCGGCATCGAACACTTTCTTAGCCGTGAGATTAGCACTGTGGTGACCACCCGTGGGTCCCTCGTGACAAGCTCTAAGGATATTAGAAGCTTCGGCACCAAACACACAACGTCGAATGAGTTGATCCGCACAAACCCGAAAGAGATAAGGGTCGTCCTAAAAATAGAACTTGACGTCACGAAAGAATTTTCGCTTTTGTTGTGTCGTCATACCCTTGATTATGAAATTGCCCGCATGGTAATTTGAAATGTCAGCAAACCATGGGGTGGTGTCTTTAGAATTCACTACACCGAGAGTCTCAAGAGGAAATGTTTCGGTGATTTCCTTGTTCTTGAAAACATCTTTGTGAGGATCTTCTAAACGAGAGAGATGATCGGCCGCTAGATTCTCGGCTCCTTTTTTGTCAAGCACGGGGACATCAAATTCTTGGAGGAGGAGCATCCAACGAAGCAATCTCGGCTTAGCATCTTGCTTAGCTAAGAGATACTTGATAGCCGAATGGTCGGTATACACGATGCTTTTAGTCAAGATGAGATAAGGTCGGAATTTCTCAAAAGCATAGACCACGGCAAGGAATTCCTTTTCTGTTGTGGTGTACTTTAATTGAGCCTCGGTCATCGTCTTACTAGCATAGTGGATAGGACGGAAATGCTTGTCATAACGTTGCCCTAAGACGACCCCTATAGCATAATCACTTGCATCGCACATGATTTCAAAGGGTAATTCCCAATTAGGAGCAACAAGAATGGGAGCTTCGGTAAGTTTCCTTTTGAGAGTTTCGAAAGCTCTAACACAATCCTCATTGAAGTTAAAAGGAGCATCCTTCTCGAGAAGGTGTGTCATAGGTCGAGAGATTTTCGAAAAGTCTTTGATGAAACGACGATAAAAGCCCGCGTGGCCTAGGAAACTCCTAACTCCCTTAACGGTTTTGGGATGAGGTAACTTGGCGATGACGTCTACCTTAGCTTTATCGACCTCATTCCCCTCTTTCGACACCTTATGTCCTAAGACGATTCCTTGTTTACAAATGAAATGACATTTTTCCCAATTAAGCACAAGATTGGTTTCTTCACAACGTTTTAACATTTGCTCGAGATTGGATAAACACGACGTAAACGAATTGTCAAACACCGAGAAGTCATCCATAAACACTTCCATCGACTTCTCGATCATATCATGAAAAATCGCCATCATACACCGTTGAAACGTACCCGATGCATTACAAAGTCCGAAAGGCATCCTACGATAAGCGAACGTTCCATAAGGACACGTAAAAGTAGTCTTCTCTTGATCACGAGGGTCGATAGGAATTTGAAAGTAACCGGAAAAACCATCTAAAAAGCAATAGAATTCATTTCCCGAGAGTCGCTCCAACATTTGATCCATGAAGGGCAAAGGAAAGGGTCTTTACGAGTGGCGTCATTTAACTTTCGGTAGTCAATACACACCCTCCAACCGATCACAACACGAGTGGGAATTAACTCGTTGTTTTCATTAGGCACAACGGTCATTCCTCCCTTTTTAGGGACACAATAGATTGGGCTCACCCATGGGCTATCGGATATAGGATAAATCATTCCCGCGTCAAGGAGTTTCAATACTTCCTTTTTTATGACATCGTGAATTTTGGGATTCACCCTTCTTTGACTTTGAATTGCGGGTTTGTAGTCCTCCTCCATTAAAATTTTGTGAGTACAAAATTTGGGGTCAATACCCTTAATGTCGGAAATTTTCCACGCAATTGCCCCTTTATGAGCCTTAAGAACTTTCAAGAGCTCGGTTTTTTCATCATTAGCAAGACCTTTTGCAATAATAACCGCAACTTGTCATCACCTTCCAAGAATGCGTATTCAAGGTGAGAAGGAAGATCTTTCAATTCAAGGATAGGTGGTTCCTCGATTGAAGATTTTGGTTCAACACTCATAACTTCCATCGGCGGAAGAAATGGTGGAATAGAAGTATCATCACTAATCAACACCTCATCTTCATTGTCGATTTCATTTGAAGTGAGATCGCCTCCTTGGAATGGAGTGAGATTTGGTGTAGAATTAGCAAGAATCGGATCCAAAATAGTGGGATTGCCATTTGACGAGCTATCGGAAAAACCTAATACTTCTTGTGAAAACTCATCGCAAACCACATCAACGATGTCAATGTGATTGATGGTAGCGATTGCATAAACATGAGAAGGTTTCGAGTTTTGAGTAGCGTTTATAACAAGTTCCTCTTCGTTGAATCTCAAAGTGATAGTTCTTGCATGAACGTCGATAAGCGATCTCGAGGTGTCTAAAAATGAATGACCTAAAATTAGAGGAACTTGAGGATCCGCGGGGATGTCAACTACTATAAAATCAACGGGATAGTAGAACTTCCCCACTTTCACGAAAACATCTTCGGCTACTCCACATGCTAAAATCGTAGAATGATCGACCATCTCGATAGACATGTTCGAAGGAATAAGAGCCGGAAGAGAAAGCGATTTCCAAATGGAAAATGGCATCAAATTAATGCTCGCACCAAGATCGGCCAAGGCGAGGCATTCTTTCATATCTTGTATGTCACAAGGAATGAGAAACTTTCCGGTGTCACCAACTTTTTCCGGTATGCGGTTAAGATAAACCGAAGAACAATTAGCAAGCTTTGAAAGCTTTTCCTTATCGCTCATCATACTTTTGAAAGTGGAAGCGAAACGAGGCATATACAACAACGCGTCGGCTAAACTCACATCAAAATGCACTTGTTGAAACATTTTTATAAAAAGCTCGATTTTTTGTTTGTTACGTTCTTGCAATTTCTCTTTGTTTCGTCTCGAAGGGTAGGGTAAGGGTGGTGTGGTTTGGACATTAGGCAACGGCCTTGGAATCTCGGGTTCCACAATTGGTATTGGTTCAACCGTAGGTGTGGTTTGAGCGGTACTTCGTGGGATTGTAATGTGCTCCTTTTCGACCATCACCTCGGGTTCTTTCTCGATTTCCTTCTCCGTAGAAGTACTTGGACGAGAGATTGGTTCCTTGAAAGTTTTACCACCTCGTGTAGTAATAACCTTCATTTCTCCCTTCGGGTTTGCAATGGTATCACTAGGAAGACCACCCGAGGAAGAGGGTTTACACATGATTGCTTCAAACATTTTAGCCATTCGGTCCTCAAATTTTGATTGCCTAGCATCCGCTTTTAACAACTCTTGCTTAATCTCATGTTGTCCTAATTCCATCTTTTGTTGATTTTGTTGAAGACGTTGGACATTTCCTTCCATTTTATTTGCATGAGTTTTAAGTTCATTAGCAAGTTCATTTTTAAGCTCGTTTTTCAACTCGGATCTTAAGCTAATCATCTCACGTTGCATGTTATCAAATTTAGCATCATTTGCTTTAGCATAATCCAAAAATTCTCCTTGAAGATTTTTAGTGTGAGCATTTTGAAAACCTTGTGTAGTGTTTTGAAAATCACGGTTTTGGTTTTGATTAGTCACTTGTCCATTCCCACTTTGATAATTCCCCTTGTTGTAGTTACGTGAATTGCCTTGGTAATTACCACCTTGGTTGTTTTTTCGATAGTTATTAACATTTTGATTTGGTGGAGCTTGATTTGGGCGGGAACCTTGACCGTTTTGGTTGTAAGTTCCCGTTGCTACATAAGCACTCGAAGTGTTACCATCCACGGTAATGCACTCGGAAAGATCATGAGCTCCACCACAAGACAAACAACTCTTAGCAACCGCTTTAACCGAAGCGGAATTTGAAGCTTCTTGAGCTTTCCAATGGGACATAAGATTAGCAAATCTATCAAAAAACCGATTTTCCTCATTAGCTTCATCATGTAAGGCATTAATGCTACGAGACGATGACGAACCCAAATTGGCAACACTCGGTGTGTTACGAGGGCTATAAACCTTAGATCTATTCTCGATGATTTGTAAAGCCTCATTGGTCGTCTTGCACAAAAAATTACCACCCGCGGCGGCATTCAAGTAATCTCGTTCATGATCATTAAGCCCATTGTAAAAAGTATCAATTTGATGCAATTCCGAAAAATCATGGTGTGGACATTCATGTAACATTTCTTTAAAGCGTTCCCATGCCATTGAAAACTTTCATTATTTCTTTGCACAAATCGTGAAATCTCATTTTTCAAATGTGTTGTTTTAGATGGTGGAAAAAACTTGTTCACAAACTTAGAAACGAGATCACCCCATGTCAAAATCGAATTTGGCGGTTCTTTCTCAAGCCAAATTTTTGCGGGTCCATCTAACGAGTATGGAAACAACATCATCTTAATGGCGTCATGTGGAACATCCTTAAACTTGCTAGTAGCGGTGAGACGATTAAAATTCCTAATGTGATAATGCGGGTTGTCTTTCTCATGACCTCTAAACTTATTTGCTTGCAACATCGACATTAAACCCGTCTTAATCTCAAAATTCTCCGCAAGGATGGCGGGAATCACAATGGCCTCTCCAAAACCCTCGGTGGGTGCTTGTAGCAACTCCATCATAGTACGATTAGCCATGACGACTTCTTGTTCTACAATAGTTTCAGCAATTGGAGGTCGTTCTTCAATCAACGTCTCTTGATTGGCTTGCTTTTGAAGACGTTTACGAGCTCGTTTTGCTTGATTACGAGTGATCATAAACTTCACGAAGAATGGGAGGTGAGCAAAGAAGATTCTTTTTGGGTGTTTTTTGAATTTTCAATTTTTTTGTGTTTTTGATTGTATTTAATATTTTTGGATTTTGGTGTATCTTCGTAGACAACAATCTACAAAATCTCTCCTCGAATCAAACTCTTTATTAAAGAAGCCTCAAAGGAATGAAAACGATCACGTGGAGTGAACGCCTTCGAATGACTTTAGAACTTTCGTGAAAACCAAATTGTTTAAGAGGGTTTAATCACAAAGAAACCAAGCAAATATATTATACGTAATAATACTTTGGGCGGCAAAACCCTCGATTAGCCTTCAATCTCAAAATACTCACAAGCAAGCGGGGAAACGAGGCGGCGCGAAGCACTTAAGAGCCTTTTTCCTTAGGGTATATTTTATAATACCCGCCTTATACCCACCTTATAGTTCGTATTTTTCAAAATCGAGCTTCACGAAAGTATTTATCTATTTTTGCCTTTTTCTTTTTGTTTGAGATTCGAATACAATAATTAGGAGATCAAATCCCAATTAAGGTTGTGTTTTCACAGTTTTGGAGATATTGTTTATTTGTTGTGATACTTAATACAATATAGTAATAATATTTTCACAAGAAAAACCAAGAAAACCGATAATACGTATTAGTAGATTTCTACTAATACAAATACTATTTGTGGTTAATATAAAAACAACAAGACAAATTAATCACGACACACCTCCCCGGCAGCGGCGCCAAAATGATTGTGGTAAATTACGACCTTTAGGAAAAGGTGCGTAAAAGCGGTAAGTGTTAAGTGATGATTTAGGAAAATCATGCACTAATGACCCAATGAAGTTCGTTTCCCAAGGAGGTATATGTGTGTGACTAAGATGTAAATGATTTGAGATTAATATTTGGTTTAGAAGGGGATGAGAAAAGAAGATGACGAAGGCGTGAAAATTATTACTACGACGACAAAACGTAAAATCGTAAAAACTACAAAAATAAAAATTAATTCTAAAAATTACCAAAAATTTACAAAAAATCAAAATAAATAAACTAAGAGTTTACCAATGATCAAAACTTTTCCAAACCTTTTAAATAATTAAATATTCAATTTTTAAATGGTAATTAAAGCCCTAAAATCAAATAAATTATCAAAAAGCCCAAATAAAGATTTTCAATTGGAAAACCTCTAAAATGACCTAAAAAGATTAAAAACTATTTTTAGAAAATTTTAAACTAATAAAAACTATTTAAAATGATTTAAAAACTATTAGAACTTAAAATAATTATAAAAATTAATCTAAAAGTGATAAAATTATTCTAAAAGTTGCTAAATTCCTATTTTAATGTATTTAAGCTAAGAAAAATGTAAAAAGTTGGAAAATGTGAAATTTGAAAAATAATAATAAAATAATATTAAAATAATATTAAAAATCCAAAATTTATAAAAAATTCTAAAAACTTGCAAACTAATTTATTTTAACCTAAATAAACAGAAAATTAAAGTGAAATGACCAGAATACCCCTATTGGGCCCTCAAATGGGCCAAAACCAAAAACAGTCAACCTAAATGGGTTTTTTAGCCCAAAAAGTCAAACTTGGCCCAATTGACTTGGAAAAGCCCAATCTGACTCAAAATTTAATTCTAAACACAAAACTCTAAAGGCCCAAAAGCTGAATGTGAGCTTATCACAGCTTAATAAGCAAACAGCTTATCCTTATTGGGCTTTTTAGCCCATTAAGCAATAAGCTAATGCCATAAGCTCTAATTTGACACACAACCTTCTTTTGGGATGCTTATGAGATCTGTAAAAAGAAATTTTGAAAAAGCACACTCAATAAGCCAGAAATAAGCAAAGTTTTATTTCACTAAAAGACAAAATAGTTGTTTTTGAGAAATAAGGCACCTCAGGACTTGATTCAACTTGCAAAAGATCACAAATGGACTCAATAAGCCAAAACAATCAACAAAAATTCAATAAGCAAAACCAATAAGCCAGAATAAGCCAATAAGCACTTATGAAAAAGTCAATTAAGTTGGTTTTCTAGTCAAACCCTAAAGTCAACCCACCAAATGCTCCAGTATGAACAAATGGGTCAAATAATGAGCACCTATTACAAAATCCAAGTTGTTGCTGGTTAAAATAAGCTATTATAGCTTATTGATAAGCTGAAACCCAATTAACACTAGCAGTGGTAACTAGCAGGGGAAAGGAGTTCCCACTGCGTTGACTATTTGACCAAGCTTTTAAGAGAGATTTAGTTGGATTCAATTGGAAACAAGGGCACCCTTGTGATCCGTGAATCACAAGGAGTCAATAGCAACAAGAAAATACAAATTTGGTTCACACAATAAGCCACAAATGATCAAACAGTCACCAGATCATGCACAGACATGGAAAATAAGCAGTTATGCAATAATAAGCAGATTAAGACTGAATAAGCCAACCAAACTCAACAGGATGCATACACAAGCTATATAAACTATGAATAAGCACAAACAAACTTATAGCAAACACTAAATCAAAGTAAACAACAAGATCAAAGCATATAAAGTTACTGATGAACAAAGTGCATATGCAGAAACCTATTTGTTGATCTATTTGACACTAGATCCAAATTCAAGCATTCAAATCTCTTCTCCTGGTGTAATTAACTAAGGTTTAGCACTTGTTAGCCCTAGCCTAATCTTAGATCTAGGTGTCCTCAAAATCCTAGCCAATTTTACCAAGTAAACAAGATTTTATACCCAATTTATGAATCAAGGTGTTTCAAACCTCAAAACCTGCAAACAGATGAACAATAGCACCAAATAAACAGATACTAACACTTGCAAACACAAAACAACCACTGAAAACACCCCAAATCCAATCTATGTAGTTGACCCAAACACCCCTTAAAAACCTGTTTTCACAACTTTTCAAAGGATCATCCAGATTCAAACCACAAATCAAACCTCAAACACTTAAATATCATCAAACAACACCAAATTAACAATAATCAACCACCACATCACAGATTCAAGAACAAACAAGCTAATATCACAAAATTCAGAAAATTAAGAGAGAAAATGAAAAGGGAAGAAGGTGTAAACCTCCAAGACCTACATCCATGCCTTGGATTGTTTGAGCTGAGGTACTAGCAGAACAAGTACCAGCTTCCAAGCTGCTAAGAAGAACAAACCACAAAGGTGAGATAAAAATAAACCAAACTTTCTGATTTTTGAAACCCAAGCTTTATCAACTAAAACTTTGCCTCAAAAACCTTCAAACATGTATATGGAACTTAGAATCAGGCTATTATAACACCAACTTTTAACAAAATGTAAAAGAGATTTCTCAAAATGTAGAAAATCAAATTTTATTAATTAAAAAGGAATTACAAAGATTTAATAGCCTAAAACTGGAACAAAGCTCTCTCACATGTTGAGGAGTCTATTTATAGGCAAATGCCAATGCTAGCACTATTCACAAACCCTAGAAGTGAAATTCCCTAAATGTCCTTGAGTCTTCTAGACGTTTTGATGGAATGTGCTGTCCAAATTGATCTTGGCTGTTCATTTTAGCTTTGGAATAAAGCAAGGATCCTTAGCTGTTGATTTGGACACGTCAGATAACTTGGAGGTGAAGTTGTCATGTGATTGGTTAAACAGGAATTGGGGGTGGGGTCCATAGTGAGTGGGATTAAGGGTTTAAGGTTGGGATGGGTTTCTGCACATGTGAATCAAGTGTGTGCAAAGGTAATTGAAAATTACCTTAAGTTTAAGTGGTGTAAAATCTGGGTGGTGAAAAAGGTAAACAGTTGTGTCTTTGATCCGAAATTGGGGGAAACCAAGTTGTTTGGCGCATTTTCATGTTTAAATGTTTCACTTGCACAATAATAGCCCTTGTGTTTTGGGGAAGTTGTAAAACGTGTTTATTAGCCAACAAACTTCTTTTCCTTTGTAAATAACTTTCCATACTTTACACTTTTGGCATAAACTTTTGGAAAAAAGGTTACAAGGGTTAATTTTGGAACTTTTGCATAATTCAAGGACTAATCTTGGACATTGTTGATCTTCAAAGGTCTTCAATATAACTTTAGCTTTATGAGGGACCATATTTGGCAATTTGGATTTGTTGAGGGACTAAACTTGCCATTTCTTCAAAGTTGAAGGACCATTTGTGTAATTTTGACAAACTTAAGGGACCAAACTTGTAATTATGAATATACAAGGGTTTTAAGTATCATTTCTTCTTTCAATAAGGATCAATCTTGCATGTCTTCAAGTCTTCAAGGGTATTTGTTAGATAAAACATGATCTAGGGCCCGGTTCTTTGTACGACTTCGTTTCTCGTGTCCATTTTTCCTTGTTTCTTGTGATATTTTGTCTTTTTCACGATATCCATACCTAAAATACACAAGTAAGCAAACACAAGCATATATATGGTATTTTTATGACATTTTTATGTATTTAAAGCCCGAAAAGAACGATGAGATCATGTATAAATGCCATCTCATCAACTTTCAATTGGTATCAGAGCAGTGTTTGATATTAAAACCTTCATAAACATCGTTCTAAGTTTTATAATCAAGATCCAACATGCCTGAAACGAGCAACACCCCACCACCACCACCTAACTTGGTTTCTGGGAACAACACACCACCACCTCCAAACTCACCAAGAGTAACCCCCACTCAAAATGAAGACGATCTTCATCAACTTCTCGATTCAAGAGGTGGTTCCCATGTTACCAACGTACCAGTTTTTGATGAAGATGACTTTGTAAGTTGGAAAAGTCAATTTCTTGTCTATATCGATGGACTTGAACCATTTCTTCTAGAAATTCTAGAAAATGGACCATATGTTCCCACGGCGCTTACCTCCACTGATGAGAATCCTCTTCCCAAACCTCTGAAGCAATGGAATCCAACTGATAGGAATATGGCAAACCAAGATAAACGTCTCAAAAGTATTATCATCTCCTGTCTTCCAAAACACATCATGAAATCAGTAATCCAATGTCTAATAGCCAAACAAATGTGGACAGATCTCATCCTAGGTCATGAAGGACCCTCTAAAATCAGAGAAACCAAGATTCAGGCACTCAGGCTTCAGTTTAATGCTTTCAAGGCACTTGAAGGTGAAAAGGTACAACAAACGTACACAAGGCTGAAGATTCTTCTCAACGATCTTTCTATGAATGAAGTCACCATTGGACAAGCTGAAGTAAACGCTACCTTTGTCAACAGCCTTCCCAGAAAATGGTTGAGCATGAATCAGACCTAGAGAGCCAATAACTTCATAAAAATGATACATTGGCTCTACTGTATGGAAAATACAACTATGAAGAAGGGCTGATAGATACAATTTACAAATCTGAGTCTGAAAGATTTGTAGTTCAGGGAGCAACATCCAAAGCATTGATTTCCACCTCACACACTCATGACAGCGATTCAGATGTTGAAGAAGACACTCGTAGCAGCCAGGAATTCATGACAGACCTTGTTGAGTTTCATGAAAGAGCCTTACTAGCTAATCAAAGAAGATTATACAAAAGTTCAGGGAGAGTAGGATCAGCTAGTAAACAAACTGACAAATCCAAAGAGACTTGCTTTGCATGTGGAAAACTTGGACACTTTCAAAAAGACTGTCCATCCACAAAAACATCCTCACCATCCTATTCTTCATCATGCAAACCTTACAAGTTCAAATCACAACAAAACAACTCATCTCATAAATCCAATTCCTCTGATAATGAGAAAAAGGATTACAAAACAAATACAAGGCACTAAAGGCTGAGTTGGAACAGATGAATTTGAAATTGGAATCTCTATCAAATAAGAAGAGGGTGATAAAAGGACGAAGAAAGGGTTGGTAGTTGAAGCCTATGATTAGAATGATGAGCGGATGACATATGATGAAGTAGATACTACCAGGGTCAGGGCATTTATAGAAATAGCTGAGGATGAACCTGCTGTTGGTAAAGGAGATGCTAGATCAGGACAATGGGTTGACATCACAATGAAAAAGTTACACATGCTTATCTCTATGTCTGAAAGTGATGAACGTAAACATGTCCTTGGTTATACCATAGTTGACTTACACTTTGTTGAGGAACAAAGAAAGAACCTGCTTGATAAATTTCACTCTATTAAACATGAATTGTTGACTTCTAAGGCTGAATGTGAAACTTTAAAACAGGTTAACCCTGAAATGACATCTCTTCAAAATGAAGTTAATAAATTAACTTCAAGAAACAGTGCCTTAAATGATCAAGTAACTGAACTAAACAAGATTATAGAAAAATGGTTGTGCAGTAGGTTCACTATAAATGAATTACTTGATGATGAAGTTCCAGCTGACATATCTAGGGTTGTCACTACAAAGAGAAACAAAATGAAGGCCCTTAATAAACCCATAGAGATTGTTTTCAAGTCCATAGAGACTATACATGTGTCTGACCCACTCATGGCTGATGTACCTGTCTCTGAAGTGGTTTTAGATAACAACGAACCTTTACCATCTTTTCCTAAACTCTCTGGTGTTGAACCCAGCAGCTCTTCTAGAGGAGCTAAGGCTGAACTCAAACCAGAGGTTGAGACACCTCCATCTAAGGTTTTTGTTGTACCTACAAAACAATCTGTTAAGCAAAATGTCTATAAGCCTGTCTCAACAAACCCTGTGAACAAAGTTGAACCCTCAACTGAAGAACACCTGTTGTCCTTGATGAAAGAAGTAGAACCCTTAAAAGAACATATTAAGCCTTCCGCTGAAAGCTCTGCTTCCTCTGAACCTAAGTCTATTCTAGGAGAACCCAAAGGTGAAAAGGTTATCAAACCTTATTGTAATATGTGTAAAAGTTCTCATCACATGACCATAGATAATGATAGACATATAGATGTTAAGAGAGCGCAGACACCTTTTAAGGATAGACAACAGGCTACTAAGAGACCATCAGGTAACTACAGACCTTATCCTCCCTGTAAATATAGTGGTCTCACAAACCACCACTCAGATGAGTGCAAGGATTTTCCTAGATGTGACATGTTTGGAAGGTACACCCATGACACAGCCAATTTTCCTTCACATCGTCACAAGTTCTACAGGAACTCAAGAGTTGTTAATCAGCAATTCAGGGAACCCACTGGAAAGTGGGTTCACCGTAGCAACTAATTTGTTTCTATATATCTGTGCAGAAACATCTCAAGGAATCGGTCTGGTATCTAGACAGTGGCTGCTCTAGACACATGACAGGAATCAAACAATATTTGCACATATATTCAAAAGAGCCTGATCCTAAAATGGTGTTTGGGTATAACTCTTCAGGCGACATAGAGGGATATGGCTTTGTTAACTGTAATGGAATAACGTTTACAAGGGTTTCATATGTGAAGGGTCTTAAGCACAATCTCATCAGCATCAGCCAGTTGTGTGATGCTGACTACAAGGTTTTGTTTACGAAGACTCAAGGAAACATATTCAACAAAAACAATGATGTGGTGTTAATTTCACCAAGAAGAAGAGATGTGTACGTCATCAACATGGCTTCTTGCTCTGAGGACAGCTCATATTTTTTTCTAGCAAAAGCCTCTGAAAGTGTCAATTAGCTGTGGCACAAACGACTCTCTCATCTCAACTTCAAGAACATCAACAAGCTAGCCATACAAACTTGGTTGCTGGTCTACCACCTGTGACTTTCACTAAGGTCAAGACATGTCCAACTTGTGTAAAGGGAAAGCATCACAGGTCATCATTTAAGACCAAACAATCATTTTCTATTGACAAGTACTTACATCTCCTTCACATGGATTTGTTTGGACCTGTCAAACCACATACCATTAATCAAAACAAATACACCTTGGTCATAGTTGATGAATTTTCAAGGTACACATGGGTTTTCTTCCTCAAAAGGAAAAGTGATGCAGCTGATGCCATCATGTCCTTCATCGGGCAGGTTGAAAACATGAACGAAGTCAGAGTAAAAGCTCTAAGAAGTGATAATGGGACTGAATTTAAGAATCAACAGCTTCAAGCTTTTTGTGATGAAAATGGAATATCACAAAACTTCTCTTCAGCTGGTACTCCTGAAAAAAAATGGAGTAGCTAAAAGAAGAAACAGAACATTGATTGAAGCAGCTAGAACCATGTTGAATGGTGCAGCCTTACCAAAGAAATTTTGGGGAGAAGCTATCCACACTGCCTGCTATACCCAGAATAGATCAATCATTGTTAAAAGACATGGAAAAACCTCTTATGAAGTTTTTCGAAAAAGAGCACCAGACATCAGCTATTTCCATGTCTTTGGATGCCCTGTGTTTATTTATAACTACAGGGATCAACTTGGAAAGTTTGACAAAAAAGCTGATGATGGTTTCTTCTTAGGATACTCTCCAACAGCCAAAGCCTTTAGAGTATTCAACACAAGAAGACAAGAACTAGAAGAAACCTTTCATGTCACATTCAATGAAGATGATGACGTGCTACAAAGAACAGGAACAGAAGGTGATGAAATTGATTTCAACGAAAATAGGTCTTTCCCATCAGATGAGTTCTCTGAACCAAGGCCTGTCTTTCATCATCATCCACACACATATACTCTTGTCCCATATGTTCCTGCACATGATCCGTTGTCAATACACAACATTGAAATTCCTTCTACTCAAATGATAGCTGAAAGTGAAAGTCAGCCTTCCACAAGCCCATGTTCCACCTCAACTGAAGATGACTCACCTATTGCTTGTAATAAAAAAGACTATCTTGTTGTCTGTGAATCATCACATCATGAAATAGCTGATACATACACAGATTGTCTTTAAAGAGAGTCCTCCTACTCAGCAGAATGAAACTCAAGTTGTAATTTCATCCTCCATACCTGCACCTGTCTATGACTCCCCAGCTCCTCAAAGCAAATGGTCAAGAGATCAACACATTCTTCTTGTCAACATCATTGGTGAACCAAATGCTGGGGTTACTACTAGACAGAGTATTCATGACTTAGAATCAGCCTCAGCCAATAAATGTTTGTTTGTTGAATTTCTTTCCCAAATTGAACCCAAGCGTGTAGCTGAAGCCCTTCTTGAAGAAGGCTGGGTCGCTATAATGCAGGAAGAAATCAATCAGTTTAAAAGAAACAAGGTATGGACTCTAGTGCCAGCTCAACCTGGTAAGAACATCACAGGCACTAGATGGATATATAAAAACAAGATGGATGAAATTGGTAATATCATAAGGAACAAGGCAAGGTTGGTTGCACAAGGGTATACACAGACTGAAGGGATTGATTATGATTAAACATTTGCACCTGTAGCAAGACTTGAAGCCATCAGAATCTTCCTTACTTACGCTGCATATATGAACTTCCTGTGCATCAAATGGATGTTAAAAGTGCCTTCCTCAATGGAGATTTGGTTGAAGAAGTGTATGTTGAACAACCAGAAGGATTCGAGAACAGCGAGTTTCCCAACCATGTGTACAGGCTTCACAAAGAAATGTATGGGTTGAAACAGGCTCCAAGGGCATGGTATGAAACGCTGTCTACTTTTTTAAGTGAAAATAAATTTGTCATGGGTTCCATTGATAAAACACTTTTTACCTTCAAGGATAAAAGTGATTTCATCATTGTACAGATTTATGTGGATGATATCATCTTTGGGTCTACAAATGCTAATCTTAGTAAACGTTTTGCTAAATTAATGACCAAGAAATATGAGATAAGTATGATGGGTGAATTAACTTACTTTTTGGGTTTTCAAATTAAACAATGTCCTAAAGGAATTTCAATTTGTCAAGAAAAGTATGTTAAAGATTTGCTGAAAAATTATGACTTGGCTGATTGTGCATCAGTGAAATGGCCCATGCTTCCACCCAACAATTTGGGCCCTGATGAGTCAGGGGTCTCTGTTAATGAGACTATGTATAGAGGCATGATTGGGTCACTCATGTATCTCACAGCTAGACGCCCTGATAACCCAAAGGAATCCAATCTAGTGGTTGTCAAGAAAATTTACAGGTACCTCAAAGGAACAACCTCTCTAGGTCTATGGTATCCCAAAGAACTAGGCTTTGATCTCAAGGCTTACTCAGATTCAGACTACGCTGGGTGCTGCATTGACAGGAAAAGTACCTCAGGGAGCTGTCAAATCCTAGGAGGCAAGTTGGTTGGATGGAGTGCAAAGAAGCAAAACTCCGTGGCTATGTCATCAGCTGAAGCTGAATATGTTGCAGCTGCTAGTTGTTGTGTTCAAGTACTTTGGATGAAGAGTCAACTAGCTGACTATGAGATTCTATATGACAAAGTACCCATCTTCTGTGACAATACAAGTGCCATTGCTATCTCAAACAACCCCGTGCTTCACTCTAGAACCAAACACATAGATATCAGGTATCACTTTATCAGGGATCATATTATTAAAGAAGATATTGAGTTGCATTTTGTTCCGATTGTGCTGCAACTAGCTGACATATTTACCAAGCCATTGGCTGAACCTTCGTTCAACAGGCTAGTTGCTGAGCTGGGTATGCTTAATATCTCAAAGCCTGTGGCTGATATTTAATGTGTGTCTTTAATGTCTGAATAAATATTAAATGTTTTTTCACATGAAACTATGTAGTTACTTTCCAAGTAAATGCTAAAAACATTCCCAATATTTAATTCACATTTTCTCGATAAACGAGGAGACAAACTGTTTTGAAAGGTCAAGGGACCCACTTGTGTGTAGTCGTTTTCACACTACGCATTAAATGCGGTTGAATAACTGTTTCAAATTTTGAATATATATATATTGTCCCTAGGTTTTTCACCAAAAACTTTTATCATTATTCACCATTTGCATCTCTCTCACTAAAATCTCTCTCTAAACCCTCTCACCTTCATTCTCGATTTGATGGCGTTTCTAGTACCAAATGCCGCTAACGTTAACTTCGAGATGAATGATTGTATCCTCGCCGCTAACAACTCTATTGGATGGCTCAAAGCTCCAAATGACTCATACTCAGATCTGGTAAACTTCATGAAGAATTGTGATGTTGGAGAAGCTTTAACTAGACCCCATCTGTTTATTACCAAAAATACCTTAGGGAATTCTAGTATTCTGCTGAGATCCTTGATGAAAACACAATCTCCTTCAACCTTTCATGTAATGAACACCCTTTTGCTTTTTCTGTTGCTGGTTTTTCCTTTGTGGCTGGGCTAAGACATGGCGATGAATGCATGAAATCTGCTGATAAGAAGGCTGTAAAGGACGCCCTTGCCATACTTTTCCCTGTATCTGATGTGAACCCAGCTCTTACACATGCTGAAGTGGTCACAAAGTCTCCTCTGAAGATCAAGTTTTTCCCACCTATGTGGAGAGTCCTCTTCACTCACATAGTTAAATCCCTGGGTGGTATGCAAGGATCTCAAGATCAATTGGCCTTCAACCATCAAACCATTGCCTGTGGACTAATTTGGGGAACATACATCGATATTGGAAGCATTTTATTCTCTAACCTTGTCGAACAGCTGAAGGGCATCAACCAAATCAGAGAGAAAAACATCTGCTATGTTCGCTTTCTCTCTCTTATCTTTGAAAGTCTGTTGGGTGATAACTACCACAACTCTGCACTGACAGCCATGAAGCCTTATCACATAAATGGATCTATCAACAAGGTGATGGGTACCAGCGACTGCTCATATGAAGAATGTTGCTAATAAACAACCATCTGTTGTGAAGCCCTTGCTCCCTTCCTCTGAGAAGGTGAATGTAGTTGGTGTGTATGGTAAGTCAACATCTTTGACCTCTGGGCAACACACCACGCTGTACAAGGCAACAACTGGCCAATAGCCAAAGAAGAAGAAAAACCCCTCTTCTTCCAAAACCCAAACTATTTCTAAGGATAGGGTTAAGAAGATTACCACTCCTTCCTCTGGTCTAGATACTTCTGTGGACACATAGACAACAGCTGATAAACAACATGAGTCTAGCGTCTCTACATCAGTAGAGACAACAGGGAACCAGCCTAATTCCGCTGATATCTCATAGGTAACCAGTTTATAATTTTTAAAGGTCCACAAGCAGCCACTCTCAAATGTCTGTAGGTGAGAGTGGTGAAGTTAGGGTTATCCTCGACCCATAGGAGTCTATGTATGCACTTAGAAATCTTTTAAGACTTATGTACACCCTGTCTTTGCACCAGGGAGTGATTCATTTGTGTTTATAAAAGCACCCCGATGACCCTGCACCCTCTAGACAATATTCAGGCAAACAACAACCTGAATACACATATCTCTCGACCTAGAGTAGTTGTACTTCAGACAGCCTCTAGGTTCACTCAGAAAAAGAATCCCAAAAGTTTAACTTTTAAGGAGGGGCTGAATCATCACCCTCAGCTTTCCTAGGGACAGTGTAATATGACGATCTTTACCTACATCTTTTTCACAAATAAAAGAATCCAAAAGGATTTATCCTTTCAGGGGGAGCTGAATCATCACTCTCAGCTTTCCTAGGGGGCAGCGTAACAGGCAATCTTAACCCATATACAATTCACATATAAAAGAGTCCCAAAGGATTTATCCTTTTGGGGGGGGCTGAATAATCACACTCAACCTTCCTAGGGGCAGAGAATGGCGACCATTAACCTTATTACTTTCACACTTAAAAGAATCCCAAGGATTTATCCTTTGGAGTGGCTGAGTAATCATCCTCAGCCTCTCTAGGACAGCGAACTGGCAACCATTCCCTTTATCTATTTCCCTGTTACTAACTTACACCAATTGCAGGCTGATGTTGTACAGCCAAATGTAGACTCTATGGCTACAGCTGAAGGAGCTGATAAATTGATTCAGGATCAGCCAAAAGAAGATGAGCCCATTCCTGATGCTGAAGAGGATGTGCTTGCCTTCATTGAAAGCCTATCTGAGCCTGAATCCATGCCAGTAATGAAATTCTCCCTGAGGGGATGATTGAGGAGGAGGATGATGATGACGATGAACAGCCTTACATGTCACCACCAAAAGCCACAGCTGTGTCCAAACCAGCTAGAGCACCAACTCTTCCTCCAAAGGAAGCTGTTGTAACTCCTACCTCTGCTACATCTGTCACAAAGGAGCTTACAAACGTTGTGTATGATCCTACTATAGAGTTTCTGTTGTTTGATCATCCACAACAAAAAACTTTGATCTTTTTCCCAGGGAAGATGACTATGAGCAGCAAAGTCTGAACATTCATAGTTTAAGGCCCTATCATCATGCTTCAGATATTGAACGCTTGTCAAGAAAGTTAGATAAAATTGGGTCTGAATTGCATTCCTTCACTGTCAATTTTCCCAAGATCATTTCCCAAGCTGTTAAGGATGCCATCACTAAACCCATCCTAGATGGCACAAGAAAACGAGTTTCTGAAGGACTTAGTCACTTATCCACTCGCATCAAAGATACCATCATTAAAGAAGTCCTTGACATGTTTTTAGCCCACAAGTTGGTGATGCACAAATAATTTGAGTATGTGTGCAGTCGGCAGAAACGTCACACTAACTATTTAGCTGGCCATGTTGATTGCTCTGTGAATCGCAACTGCAACAGGCTTCTCAGAATAGCCAGAGGATCAAGGAACATTCAAAAGAAAATGGCCACATCTATTGAACAAGTTGCTAGATACCTTCAGTCACATTCAACCAAGCGTCTCAAGAGACAGGCTCAATGTGAGTGGGAGAAAGCTGACATACTAAAACTAGAACCTGTCCACACCACCACAGGTAAAGCTAAAAACCCCATTCCTCTCCAAGTCATCACACTAATCACTGTACCTGATGATGATGATGAAAGTAAGGGGGAGCAACAAGACAACAAAGCAACTGATTCATCAAATTCCCTGTCTTTGGATAACACCAATAAGGCTATGGATGATGGTGAACCAAAAGCTAAGAAACTCAAATTCACTGTAAGCTCCCTACCAAAAGCTGTTCAAGACCAAGCGCAGCTAGCATTTTTGAAACAAGCTGAAGAAATGAAGAAAGCAAATGAAGAATCCTCTGTCTCGAAGAAAGGGAAAGAAATAGCTATGGTAGACACAGACGCGAAACTAAAGAAAATAGTTGCGATGCTAGAGATACGAGGATCCACTACCAAAATCTCTCAATTCTCAACCTTCAAAGTAGCTGATGAAAAACCCTTAATAGTTAAAGAAATTGAGAAGCAAGCACTTGAGTTTAAATGATTAAATGAAATCAAGAAAGCCAAAGAGCTGGATGAAGCCAAGTTGAAAGCTATGTCTCCTCAACTCAGAGAGGAGCAAAGACAAAGGCTAAGAGAAATGGAGATTTAACGCGCAGAGGCTCTAAAAAAGGTAAAGGCTGACTATGATGCCTCTGTTAACAAAAGATATGCTCCAGGCACTATCACCAAGTTCAAGTACACCGTTAAGAAATCAACTCATACCTCACAAATGGTTATTTGGAGAGATATCCAACAGGGCAACATGGATGTATTTGAGGATTTCAAGCTTAACACACTTGGTCTGTCTAAATGGTTAGAAATTGAAGCTTTAGCTGCAAAGAGGACTGGACAAGCAAATTTCTTACTCCTACAGACCCGGAGAGCTAAGTTCAACTGGCTGAAAGAAACAACAGCCAAACTCAAAATTGATCCACCACTACGGTTATTTGAACCAGAACCAACAAAGGCTGAGAAGAAAAGAAGAAGGATGTCTCAATTCCTTCAAGAAACCTTTGTAACTGATGATATCCAAGTAGATGGAATGCACAGGAACTTGATTCTTCCAAATGGAATTGTAGGGCCTGTTGATGGTCAGACTTATGCTGAGCCTGAAAAAGGTATGGCCTACATGAACAGGGGATGCCAGTATGTGTTCCAAAGGGAAGATGAGCTGGGGCTTGCATCAACTATTCAGCTTATTATGTTTCAAAAGGTGCTTAAATTGAACACAGAGTACTCCAAGGAATTTTCCCAAGCATTGAAGGCTGAATTAGATACTAGAACAGACATAGCTGAGGCTGAAGAGAAAATCAAGAATGATGATTATTAAAGTTTTCACAGCTAAACGTTTAATATCATATTTTGTTTTACTCATGTATTGTACTTGTAATTTGTTTTAAGTATTAATGAAGTGTGAAGTTGTTTGTTAGATCTGTTATGTGTAAAAAGAAGCTGTTATCTCACTTACTATAACTCATTTAGATCTAGTTGTTTTTATGTTTAAATAGGGGGAGATTGTTGGGAATCTAAGTCTGTTAGAATTCCCTTAGTCATAGATTTAAACTTAAATTAAGCTGTTTGATATTAACTTGCATATGCCTAGGAGACAGGCAAGTAACCCAAGACTCACAGAGTTCTAAGTCTCTGTGAGCAACCATAGAGGAGTCCATGTCAGAGACATTGTCAAGGAAGTCGAAGATTACTTGAAGACATACTCATTGGCTGTGTTGGATAACAGCCAATATGTATCAGGGACTCTGAGTGGTTGAGTGTTAACAGGGGTGGCAATACCCTGTTAACACTCAGTACACTTTGGACATACCTAAGTGTTTAGGCGGGAACTTATACAGCCTAAAGTACAAGGAATGAAGAAAAGGGAAACTATGTCAGCTCTGTTTCCCTAAAGCGTTGTGGCAGACTACCAAGAATAGAAGAGCATCTTTTAACAGATCTCTTACATTGTCTGTTTCATGTAGTCACCATCAACCAGTACTAATAGTCAACCCCGTACCACTATAAATAGGATATGTAGGCTAGATTTAAGGTTGTTCACTTTGTTAGATTTCACACATTAACTCTTTACAACTCAGAGAAAGAACAGTTGTGCCTGTGTTCTTGAGTTTGCTTTATTTTGTCCAAAGTGTACACAACATATTGTCCTCAAACTGTGTTATCCATAACACATATAATACTTGTTATACAATAATAAAGTACTACGTTTGAAAAGTAATTACTTGTGTTAATTATCCTTCTTATTCGTTTCAAGCTAATTTTAGGGACTTTCACATAACATTTTCAGTAATATATTCAAACCAAAAATTAAAAGCATTTAAATCAACATTAAAGTAAAGAGTAATATAGTAATAAAAGCATCTAAAGAATTATTTGGGACATATATTTCAAATGAGTAAGGTGAACCCAAGAGAAGATGTATCTAACATTTGTAGCTGTATGTGAAATTAATAGTTTCAATTAATTTACACATTTTATATTTTTATTTAATTTCTAATTCGACGTTAATTCTTAAGCTATTGTTAGTCGACATTTGCAACAATCGACATATATATCTTATATTGCCTTTTATCTTTAAACGCGTCAAAAATTCATTTTTATCGCTAATAGATTTTTCTAAACTATGAACTCATATTTTGATGAATTTATAAATAGCATTTTGTAACTGTGAAAATAAATAATTTTCTTGCGGATGTCATAATAATACAACTCTTAACGTGTTATGTTAGAACAATCCATAGAAAAAGGAAGAAGAAATGTTGAAAACTTAGCAAATCGTCAAATAATATATATATATATATGTACAATAACGATAAAGAGGGACACTAACCAACAAAAAGAGTAATTTTAATAATCTTAAAGTTGTAAAATAAGTTAACTGATTAAAATGAGGTTTCAAATAATTTTCTAAGTACTTTTGAAAATATATGGGACAAACTTGTGGTGTTTGTGTTGTTACAATTGAAGTTTCAAAAATGGTCATCGCTGGACACGTTATAGAGTATTGTGAAAGGAGAGAGGTAGAGGTTTAATGGTTTTTTCAACTCAAGTAAGATATGAAATAAAGAAATTATCCTTACCATTAAATTCCGAGTAAGATTTACATCATTTCTATGTGTTTTTAAGGCACTGTTTTTGTTCTTAGTCGCTTTCTAGGTGTATAATAATTTGTTATGTTTAAGATAATATACATACGGTAGCTTATGAGTATAATGATTTATTGAAAATTTTGTATTTATTAGAACTTTTAAAAAATAATACTACTATTAATGACGCGGCTAGTTTTCTAATCCATTTCAACCGGATGAACGTATGATCTTGTGTTAAAGACACTTCGATCTCACGTTTAACTTTCAAAACCTTGTTTTTTATCCATACAAACATGTACCATATTTTCAAACATGGCATCCTTAAATTAAAAATATCAACAAAATGTATCATGAAGGTAATTATATTATTTATTATTGAAATAATTAACCCCTACAACAACATGTTTTACTACTATTTGTCAAGCATGCTGGGTAACATACTTCAGGGCCTTGGCCATCCGGGCAGCAATATTGTCTACAATCATTATCAACTTCGCAAGCTAGAGGAGGGCATGTCGATGGATCTGGTGGCCAACGACAATTTTGAGGAGTGCAATTTGGCTTAATTCCATTTGATCGAGTTTTGAATATTGGAGTCACGTCGCTTTCTCCAAAGACTCCTATAAAAAATAGTTAAAGATAACATCCAATAAAACCTAGTTTTTATCTACCCATGATATATATAAATAGAAAATTTAATTAAGTAAAAAATACCTGCAAAAGCCATGAATGTAGCGAAAAGCATAAACAAAAATATAGCTATTTTCTCCATGCTTAAGTATTTTGTTATGTGGTGGTATTTGGTATATATATACACACACATACATGCCACGGCTAAGCTCTAATGATCAAGCATTTATTGTATAACAATAAATTTAAAATATACTAATTAGGTTCTTACTTATCTAATGTTTCATATTACTTTTAAAATTTGAAGTCATTAATTTATTAATCCCAAAAAATAAACTTTTAAGAGTGCCTATATATTATTATTATTATTATTTAGAATAATAGTTCTTTCCCAACAAGTGTTGTATCTTTTTAAAAACAACATAATTTTTCGCGTTTACTTGTAGTCTCTATGTCATTTTTCCCTTTATAATTTAGTCTTTGAGGGATTACAGTTTTTCGTAATTGCATATTTTTTCAAAATAAAATGTTTGAACTTTTAAATGAATTTTTAATAAATTAATATTTCTCTAATGATCGGGGTTACTAATTTTCTCTTGAATTCCTTTAAAGGAAATTTTACACATTATTGTACTTATATTTACAGTAAAAGTATTTCGTCATGATACAATATACTATGTTAAAATTAACTAGCATGGCACCCGCGCATTACGGCTGCGGGTACCTCAAACTAAAATTCCGGCGAGCGTAAAATTTTATGAGTATACATGTTTTTCGATAATAACTTTACAAATAATGATGATAGTTTTAAGTTGGATAATTCTAATCAATAATAAATCACTCCATATAAAAATAGTATTACGAAAATGTGATGATTGATCTTCAAAGGTATTAGATAATCTCTTTGTAACATTCATAATATTATATAACGTGTAAATATAGAAAATTTTGGTAGTTTATATGTGTACAATTTTCATATATTATAATAACCTTAAAATCTTATTATTTTGATATGTATGATTTAATCGAATTAATTATAAAAATGATTTGTATTTCACTAAATTTGTACTAAAATACATACATAGACGATATGTGTTTCCGAATATGTATATTTATAAAAATTTAAATGATTTAAAATCAAACGCACGTTTAATATTAAACTTACATTGGTGAATAATTTAAATAACTTTATGTAAAAAATTATAGTTATGTGTACATGTTGCATATTAATTCGTATTAACTTTATCATTTAATGTGTATTGCTCCCCAATTAATATAGAAATAAATTTATGAAGTTTTTGTGTTGTACAAATTTGTACCACAAAACCTTGTAAGGGTGTACTATTTTAAATTTTGGAGACAGAGTGCAATCTCTATTATCATTAGTACAGATTTATGGGTCGTTAAAAATAGTACATATTTATGTAATGGGAATGTTTTTATCGGTTTTGGTGGGTCCTATTCGGTTGTTATTCTGACGGCTTTTTCGCTAACTGAACTTATTACGACTCGTTGGTCCGGTTCGGTTTCAAAAAATTATGTACACCATTATTTTAGGTAGACAAAATACGTACGATCTTGTAAATATATGCTTTTAATTGGTATACAATGTGTATATAGAATTGTATTTTAAGTAAGGAGGTGTATTAGTTATATTAACTAATTAGTATTAATTAATTTTATTTTTAAGTGTGTATTAATTATTATGTATTAATTTGTTTTAATATGAGTATTAAGTTGTGCTATTATATTTTAACTGTTTTCTAATTATATATTAATACTTGTACTATGTGTTATTTTAGTTATAAAATAGGGTGAGAGGGCGTCTTATTATAGAATTTAATGTGATATGTTGTTTTAATATTATAATTACATGTTTTAAGTGTTCTACTCTTAGTATGTATGCTTCTCTTTGCTTGTACAAATAGCATTATGTATTGTAACATGAAAATATTCAAGTATTAACACTTGTACCATGTGTTATTTTAATTATAAAATAGAGTGATGAGGTATTTTAATAATAGAGTTTAATGCAATATATGTTATAATTCCAAGTTTCAATTATTCTAAAAATGGCTTAGTATATTTTACAAATGGCTTGGTATGTTGTAACTTAAAATTTCTAGTATTTTAAAAATAACATATCAATATGATTTATAAGGGAGTATGTTATGATTTACTAGTGTATTAAATACATAGGCTTAAGTAGAAAAAATAAAAAATACATTAATTGCATTTATTGTAAATTGAATATGTTTGTGAGTGAAAAGAAAAGGGAAATCGATGAATTAAATATGTGTTAAACTGATATTCATGTGTAATATGTTCAAATTTATATATTTGTTAATTGAACTGGAATTTTTAAGTTTTAATTAATCAAAGTAATGAAATTTGTTGAAGAAAATAAAGCGGCTAGACATGAATTAATTATGTGATATAATACTTATTGATTGAGATAACACTTTTTCTAAAACAACCGTTGATTGCATAACATTTTCAGTAACATATTCAAACCAAAAATTACAAATTTTAGAAAACTAATAAATTTATTAAAAGAATTTAAATCAACATTAAGGTTAAGAGTAATTTAGTAATAAAACATCTAACGAATTATTTGGGACATAAATTTCAAATGAGTAAGGTAAACCCAAGATAAGATGTATCTAACATTTGTAGCTGTATGTGAAATTCATAGTTTCAATTAATTTACACATTTTATATTTTTGTTTAATTTCTAATTCGAAGTTAATTCTTAAGCTATTGTTAGTCGACATTTGCAACAATCGACATTTATCTCTTATATTATCTTTTATCTTTAAACTCGTCAAACTCATTTTATCGCTAATAGATTTTTCTGAACTATTAAATCATATTTTGATGAATTTATAAATAGCATTTTGTAACTGTAAAAATAAATAATTTTCTTGCGGATGTCATAATAAATCAACTCGTAACATGTTGTGTTAGAACAATCCCTAGAAAAGGAAGAAGAAATGTTAAAAACTTAGCAAATCATCAAATAAAATATATATGTATGTACAATAATGATAAAGAGGGACACTAACCAACAAAAAGCGTACTTTTAACAATCTTAAAGTTGTAAAATAAGTCTGTTGATTAAAATGAGGTTTCAAATAGTTTTCTAAGTACTTTTGAAAATATAGGGGACAAACTTGTAGTGTTTGTATCATTACAGTTGAAGTTTCAAAAATGATCATCGTTGGACACGTTATATAGTATTGTGAAAGGAGAGAGGTAGAGGTTTCATGATTTTAGCAACTCAAGTATGATATGAAATAAAGAAATTATCTTTAACATTAATTTCCGAGTAAGATTTACATTATTTCTATGTGTTTTTTAAGGCACTGTTTTTTGTTCATAGCCGCTTGCTATGTGTATAATAATTTGTTATGTTTAAGATAATATACATACGGGTAACTTATGAGTATAATGATTTAATGACATTTTTGTATTTATTAAAACTTTTAAAAATAATACTACTATTAATAACGCGGCGAGTTTTCTAATCCAGTTCAACGGGATGAATGCAACATCTTGTATTAAATACACTTCGATGTCACGTTTAACTTTCAAAACCTTGTTTTTTTATCAATACAAACATGTACCAGATTTTCAAACATGGCATCCTTAAATTAAATATATCAACAAAATGTATCATGAAGGTAATTATGTTATTTATTATTGAAATAATTAACCCCTACAACAACATGTTTTACTACTATTTGTCAAGCATGCTGGGTAACATACTTCAGGGCCTTGGCCATCCGGGCAACAATATTGTCTACAATCATTATCAACTTCACAAGCTAGAGGAGGGCATGTCGAGGGATCTGGTGGCCAACGACAATTTTGAGGAGTGCAATTTGGCTTAATTCCGTTTGATCGAGTTGTGAATATTGGAGTCATGTCACTTTCTCCGAAGACTCCTATAAAAAAATAGTTAAAGATAACATATAAAAATTGAAAATATAATTAAGTCAAAAATACCTGCAAAAGCCATGAATGTAGCGAAAAGCATGAACCAAAATATAGCTACTTTCTCAATGTTTGAGTATTTTCTTATGAGGTGGTATTCGATATATATATACACACACATACATGCCATGACTAAGCTCTAATGATCAAGCATTTATTGTATAGCAATAAATACATAATATATTAATTAGGTTCTTAATTATCTAATGTTTCATATTACTTTTAAAATTTGAAGTCATTAATTTATTAATCCCAAAACAATAAACATTTAAGAGTACCTATATATTATTATTATTATTATTATTATTTAGAATTGATAGTTCTTTCCCAACAAGTGTTGTATCTTTTTAAAAACAGTATAATTTTTTGCGTTTACTTGTAGGCTCTATCTCATTTTACCCTTTATAATTTAGTTTTTGAGGGATTAAAGTTTTTTGTAATGGCATATTTTGTCCGATACGATGTTCAATGAAATGTAAATAAAATGTTTGAACTTTTAAATGAATTTTTAATATATTAATATTTCTCTAGGGATCAGGGTTACTAATTTTCCCTTAATTTCTTTTAAAGGAAATTTACACATTATTGTACATAAAGTAAAACTATTTCATCGTGATACCATATACTATGTTAAAATTAAATAGCATGGAATCCGTGCATTGTGGTTGCGGGTATCTCAAACAAAAACTCCGCGAGCGTAATATCTTATGAGTATGCATATTTTTTGATAATAACTTTACAAATAATGATGATAGTTTTAAGTTGAATAATTCTAATCAATAATAAATTACTCCATATAAAAATAGTATTACAAAAATGTGATGATTGATCTTCAAAGGTATTAGATAATCTCTTTGTAACATTCATAATATTATATAACGTGTACATATAGAAAATTTTCGTAGTTTATATGTGAACAATTTTCATATATTATAATAACCTTAAAATCTTATTATTTTGATATGCACGATTTAATCGAATTAATTAGAAAAATGACTAGTATCTCACTAAATTGTAATAAAATACATACACAGATGATATGTGTTTCCGAATATGCAAATTTATAAAAAAATTAAACGATTCAAAATCAAACGCTCGTTTAATATTAATCTTACATTGGTGAATAATTTAAATAACTTTATGTAAAAAATTATAGTTATGTGTACATGTTGCATACTAATTCGTATTAACTTTGTCATTTAACGTGTATTGCTCTCTAATTAATATAGAAATAAATTTATCAAGTTTTTGTGTAGTACAAGTTTGTACCACAAAAGCTTGTAGTGTACTACTTTAAATTTGGGAGACAGAGTGCAATCTCTGTTATCATTAGTACATATTTATAGGTCGTTAAAAATAGTACATATTTATGTAATGGGAATGTTTTTATCGGTTTCGGTGGGGCCTATTCGGTTGTTATTCTGACGGCTTTTTCCCTAGCTGAACTTATTGTGACTCGTTGGTCCGGTTCAGTTTCAAAAATTATGTACACCATTATTTTAGGTAGACAAAATACGTACGATCTTGTAGATATATGCTTTTAATTGGTGTACAATGTGTATATATAATTGTATTTTGAGTAAGGAGGTGTATTAGTTATATTAACTAATTAGTATTAATTAATTTTATTTTTAAGTGTGTATTAACTATTACGTATTAATTTGTTTTAATATGAGTATTAAGTTGTGCTTTCATATTTTAACTGTTTTCTAATTATGTATTAATACTTGTATTATACTGACATGATTGATGTCATTTACATGATTGATGTCATTTACAGATTTCACATTTTATTGTGCTTACGACTTTTAGAACGGTTTTACCGTAATTAGGTTTTCTACAATAACGACATTTTCACGTGAAATCTTTAATGGTTAATTTTTTATAGTCCGAATTTAACTAGGCATCTTACTATGTATTACTAGTTGAGTTTTACATAAAATGACCATTTTAAACATTTTTCAGAATTTGAAAAGTGTCCAGCAGGCCTACTTTGAGAGCCCGTAACTTTTGCATACTTTAGAGTTATGACACAAACAAAGTTTATGTGGATAGCCCACCTGGTAGGCTACGATAATGCCCTCCTAAGCTAGTCGTGATTTGGATTCCAAATGGTCAAAATTAACTTACAAAACATAGTTCCAGCCAGTTTAACAGTAGACAAGATGGTTTTTCAGAAACATTAAAGACATGTATCTAAATGCTCATTAACTTTGAGGTAAAACAGCTTACTGCTTTAGAAACTAGGACAGGTGAATATTAATATTGTCCTTGAGAAAAATTTACCCATTCGGCCTCTAAGAGGCTCGAAATCACGTCCAAACATGACTCCCCCGATCAAACAGTTTCCAGACTTGAGAATATTTCACAGCTTTGACAGATTTTAATGTTTTTATTTAAATTTTCATTTTAAGTTTCCCGGTTCGTTATAACTCCGTTTTAAGTGATTCAAGAGGCTATGAACTCGTAATAAAATCTAGTATTTTAATGTATGACACAGAAATTCAGTAGGAGGTGTCTACCTCGAGAAACGTGCAAGAGCTTTAATCTCCTAAATAAGGCTTTTTAACGACTTTTATTACTTACGAAGTATTTATAAACTTTAAGCACCACTAGGTCGAGGTTTAACATGCATAATAATTTAATTAAGAGTAAGTATTACACTACTTACATTAGATTGGTGGTTTGATCAAGGTTACGCCTTAGAATGCCCTAATTTGGTCTCGGTTTCACTATAAATCCAAAGGTAGGACACGAACCCTTTTGGCAACGAAATCTTAGACTCGTAAACAACTAGATATAAAGGTGCTTGCTTCTGTAGGATAACAAAGGAAAAGAAATTCAGAACCCACGTTTACGAAACTAGGGTTTTGTTGAAAAGCCTAATTCAATTTAGCTAGGGTTTCGTTTTTATGGCATTTCAAGGCACGAACTTCGAGGCTGTTTTCAAGGGTGTTTAGGAATGATGTTTAGGAGTTATTAGCAATACCAATGATGGTGGTGATGGCGGTTTAAGGTGGTGATGAAGAATGGCAGAAACGAAAGGGAAAGAAGGGTTCAATTTGATTTTCTACTTATGTTTTGGGATAGACAATCACAAGCCTTGAACTCTTTATTTATAAGCTGAATATACCTTACCTTTAGAGCTCCAATTATGATATATAATCAGTACATAAGGCTAGAAATTAAGAAGAAGGGATAGAACAGTAGGAAGATAACATGAAATTGGTTTGTGGAGTATTTTTAGAGATGAAACAGCTCTTCCTTGCATTATAAACATGGTAGGACATATGGAGGAGTTATGGGTCGAATTATTTATGCTAAAAACAAGGAGGAATAATTTAGGCAAGTATATATCTTGTAAATAACTTATAATGGTGGTAATTCTATATATTTCCTCTTTTCTAGCTAACATATCTGGCCTAATAATTTCCTAAGGCTTAAAGCCACGAAATTTTCACTAAGTAGTGATTAAAATGGGCTAACTTGAGTTTGGGTACAATTAGTTTGGTTTATTTGGGGTTTACGGGTCTTTAAAATTACTTACGGGCTTTTAAAATTAATTACGGGCTTATTTCTAGTCATTTAATAATTCAATTATGTTCTAGTGATTAATTATGAAGTTTACCAATTAATTTTCTTAGTTCTTAGTTGATAAAATTATTTTACACATTTTGGTGATCATTTTACATAAAAACGATATTCTATAATTAAATAATAAATAAAATAGTATTACCTCAGTAAATTATCTGAAATGTTGAGAATAAATTAAAAGTGATAAATATATGATATATAGACTTTTTATAGTCCATCAAATATTGTTTTAAAGAAATCGTGAGTTGAAAATGTTTATATAACTTTCTATTAATAATTAACGGTGATTTCGATTATTTACGTTAACTATTAAAATAAACTATTATTGACGTTTATATGACCTATAAGATTAAAATAATTCATTTAACCTAACACATATAAAACACATAAGCTATTAGTTGGATGGCCTCCAGTTAGAGTAAATCACAGTTTTTAGATAACAGAGTATTTATTTTCTACTTTACAGTAATTAAACACGTAACATATAAATTTCTATATAACCAAAATAATCATATAGTCCATCGTATGTATTATTAGTGATAATATCATTTTCCTGTTTATAATTTACAGTGTTTTATTGAAAAAATATAAAATTTGTAGCGATAATTATCTTATTATTCTTTGGATCAATAATGAGTTCAAATTTACGGGTTGTCACAAAAATGAGGTTTCAAACAGTTTTCTAAGTACTTTTGAAAATATAGGGGACAAACTTGTGGTGTTTGTGTCATTACAGTTGAAGTTTCAAAAATGATCATCGTTGGACACGTTATATAGTATTGTGAAAGGAGAGAGGTAGAGGTTTAATGGTTTTAGCAACTCAAGTATGGTATGAAATAAAGAAATAATCTTTAACATTAATTTCCGCGTAAGATTTACATTATTTCTAAGTGTTTTATTAAGGCACTGTTTTTTGTTCTTAGCCGCTTTCTAGGTGTATATTAATTTGTTATGTTTAAGATAATATACATACGGGTAGCTTATGAGTATAACAATTTAATGACATTTTTGTATTTATTAAAACCTTTAACAATAATACTACTATTAATAATGCGGCCAGTTTTCTAATCCAGTTCAACGGGATGAACGCAACATTTTGTACTAAAGACACTTCAAGGTCACGTTTAACTTTCAAAACCTTGTTTTTATCAATACAAACATGTACCAGATTTTCAAACATGGCATCCTTAAATTAAAAATATCAACAAAATGTATCATGAAGGTAATTATATTATTTATTATTGAAATAATTAACCCCTACAACAACATGTTTTACTACTATCTGTCAAGCATGCTGGGTAACATACTTCAGGGCCTTGGCCATCCGGGCAACAATATTGTCTACAATCATTATCAACTTCACAAGCTAGAGGAGGGCATGTCGAGGGATCTGGTGGCCAACGACAATTTTGAGGAGTGCAATTTGGCTTAATTCCGTTTGATCGAGTTGTGAATATTGGAGTCATGTCACTTTCTCCAAAGACTCCTATAAAAAAAATAGTTAAAGATAACATATAAAAATTGAAAATTTAATTAAGTCAAAAATACCTGCAAAAGCCATGAATGTAGCGAAAAGCATGAACCAAAATATAGCTACTTTCTCCATGTTTGAGTATTTTCTTATGATGTAGTATTCGATATATATATACACACACATACATGCCATGGCTAAGCTCTAATGATCAAGCATTTATTGTATAGCAATAAATATATAATATATTAATTAGGTTCTTAATTATCTAATGTTTCATATTACTTTTAAAATTTGAAGTCATTAATTTATTAATCCCAAAACAATAAACTTTTAAGAGTACCTATATATTATTAATATTTAGAATTAATAGTTCTTTCCCAACAAGTGTTGTATCTTTTTAAAAACAGCATAATTTTTTGCGTTTACTTGTAGGCTCTATGTCATTTTACCCTTTATAATTTAGTTTTTGTGGGATTAAAGTTTTTCGTAATTGCATATTTTGTCCGATATGATGTTCAATGAAATGTAAATAAAATGTTTGAACTTTTAAATGAATTTTTAATATATTAATTTTTCTCTAGTGATCGGGGTTACCAATTTTCGCTTGATTTCTTTTAAAGGAAAATTTACACATTATTGTACATAAAGTAAAACTATTTCATCGTGATACCATATACTATGTTAAAATTAAATAGCATGGAACCCGCGCATTGCGGTTGCAGGTATCTCAAACTAAAACTCCGCGAGCGTAATATGTTATGAGTATACATATTTTTTGATAATAACTTTACAAATAATTATGATAGTTTTAAGTTGGATAATTCTAATCAATAATAAATTACTCCATATAAAAATAGTATTACAAAAATGTGATTATTGATCTTCAAAGGTATTAGATAATCTCTTTGTAACATTCATAATATTATATAACGTGTACATATAGAAAATTTTCGTAGTTTATATGTGAACAATTTTCATATATTATAATAACCTTAAAATCTTATTATTTTGATATGCACGATTTAATCGAATTAATTAGAAAAATGACTAGTATCTCACTAAATTGTACTAAAATACATACATAGATGATATGTGTTTCCGAATATGCAAATTTATAAAAATTTAAATGATTCAAAATCAAACGCACGTTTAATATTAATCTTACATTGGTGAATAATTTAAATAACTTTATGTAAAAAATTATAGTTATGTGTACATGTTGCATATTAATTCGTATTAACGTTGTCATTTAATGTGTATTGCTCTCCAATTAATATAGAAATAAATTTATGAAGTTTTTGTGTAGTACAAGTTTGTACCACAAAAGCTTGTAAGGGTGTACTACTTTAAATTTGGGAGACAGAGTGCAATCTCTGTTATCATTAGTACAGATTTATAGGTCGTTAAAAATAGTACATACTTATGTAATGGGAATGTTTTTATCGGTTTCGGTGGGGCCTATTCGGTTGTTATTCTGACGGCTTTTTCCCTAGATGAACTTACTGTGACTCGTTGGTCCGGTTCAGTTTCAAAAATTAAGTACACCATTATTTTAGGTAGACAAAATACGTACGATCTTGTAGATATATGCTTTTAATTGGTGTACAATGTGTATATATAATTGTATTTTGAGTAAGGAGGTGTATTAGTTATATTATCTAATTAGTATTAATTAATTTTATTTTTAAGTGTGTATTAATTATTACGTATAAATTTGTTTTAATATGAGTATTAAGTTGTGCTTTTATATTTTAACTGTTTTCTAATTATGTATTAATACTTGTATTATACTGACATGATTGATGTCATTTACAGATTTCACATTTTATTGTGCTTACGACTTTTAGAACGGTTTTAGCGTAATTAGGTTTTCTACAATAACGACATTTTCACCTGAAATTTTCACGTGAAATCTTTAACGGTTAAGTTTTTATAGTCCGAATTTAACTAGGCATCTTACTATGTGTTACTAGTTGAGTTTTACATAAAATGACCATTTTAAACATTTTTCAAAATTTGAAAAGTGTCTAGCAGGCCTACTTTGAGAGCCCGTAACTTTTGCATACTTTAGAGTTATGACACAAACAAAGTTTTTGTGGATAGCCCACCTGGTAGGCTACGATAATGCCCTCCTAAGCTAGTCGTGATTTGGACTCCAAATGGTCAAAATTAACTTACAAAACGTAGTTCCAGCCAATTTAACAATAGAAAAGATGGTTTTTCAGAAACATTAAAGACATGTATCTTAATGCTCATTAACTTTGAGGTAAAACAGCTTACTATTTTGGAAACTAGGACAGGTGAATATTAATATTGTCCTTGAGCAAAATTTACCCATTCGGTCTCTAAGAGGCTCGAAATCACGTCCAAACATGACTCCCCCGATCAAACAGTTTCCAAACTTAAGATTATTTCACAGCTTTGACAGATTTTAATGTTTTTATTTAAATTTTCATTTTAAGTTTCCCGATTCGTTATAACTCCGTTTAAAGTGATTCAAGAGGCTATGAACTCGTAATAAAATCTAGTATTTTAATGTATGACACATAAATTCAGTAGGAGGTGTCTACCTCGAGAAACGTGCAAGATTTATAAACTTACGAAGTATTTATAAACTTTAAGCACCACTAGGTCGAGGTTTAACATGCATAATTATTTATTTAAGAGTAAGTATTACACTACTTACATTAGATTGGTGGTTTGATCAAGGTTACGCCTTAGAATGCCCTAATTTGGTCTCGGTTTCACTATAAATCCAAAGGTAGGACACGAACCCTTTTGGCAACGAAATCTTAGACTCGTAAACAACTAGATATAAAGGTGCTTGCTTCTGTAGGATAACAAAGCAAAAGAAATTCAGAACCCACGTTTACGAAACTAGGGTTTTGTTGAAAACCCTAATTCAATTTAGCTAGAGTTTCGTTTCTATGGCACTTCAAGGCACGAACTTAGAGGCTGTTTTTAAGGGTGTTTAGGAATGATGTTTAGGAGTTATTAGGAGTACCAATGATGGTGGTGATGGCGGTTTAAGGTGGTGGGGATGAGTAATAAGTGTGAAAACACTTATCCTTTTTCACTTATTTCCAATAATAACAAGACCAAAACGTGTATTTTATGTCGTAAAAGTCGGAATTATGCGTGGTTTGTGTTTTATTGTGTTTTAGGACCAAAAGATGAAAAAGGAAAAAACACGGGCTTTCACGGGCTTTTATCAAAGAAAACGAGAAAAGACGAAGTCAAAAGATCAAGATTGCAAAAAGAACAGAAGTCCAAGGCCTATTCTAAAGATTTATCGAAGAAAAAGTCTAAAGACGGAAGTTTAATGAAGTCGAAGAAATCAAGTCTAATAGAAGAAGAAAATTACAAGACAAGTTCAATATATATCGACAAATCCCGAGACGACGTCGAGGAAGATAAAAGATTTAAATCGAGTCGAGAAGAAAGAAAGAAAAGGCAACACATTCACACCTTCCCATTTTCCCTATAAATACCCTCCTAATACACATTAGGAGGGTTGGTTAGTTTTTTAGTAGTTAGTTTCATTTTTCATTTCTTTTCTAGTTTTAGAGAGAGAAAGTTCTCAACTTTATCTCACTAAGTTTTCATCTTTCTTTCTTTTAATCTTTCAAGATTAAGGCTTTTGTATTTGGATTTCATTAATCAAGTTCAAGTTAAGCTTTTAATCTTTCATCTCCTTATACATTTCTTGGTTTACTTTATCTTTTGATCCGAATTGCATTCTTCATTCGTATGAATTGATGTTTTCGTGGTTAAAAGTTAATCTTCTTCGTTTACATATAAGCTTTTACATGTATAAGCTATAAGCTCTCTATGCTTATTGGCTTATTTCAAGGTTTAGCTTATTGATTTTCGGATTTCTCAAAGGTTTTAGTCACTTTAAAGTTCCTTTCATAAAGTTCATGATCTTTTACGTTTAAGAAGTTGTCAAATTTAAGCTTTTTGAAGTGTTTAAGTTTCGGATAAAATAGCTTATCGATTGTGCTTATTGAGTTTTAAGGTTGCCACAAATTTCGGATTAACATTGCTTCCATCGCAATCTTGGGGATTCTACACTTTCCGACGGATTTCTTGTTTCTATCGCAATAACCCGTCAAGGGTTCTACTTTGCGATAACTTGGTCATTCCCCCTTATTCCGATCTGGATTGCGATCGCTCATTGCGATCGCATATTCCGACGGGACTAAGGTCCTTGTTAAGACGAAACTCTGCCCAAATTTACTTCACAACATTCCGATCAGAACCACTTTGCGACAAAGGTATTTTGGTTATTCCGATCTGAAACATTGCGATCTAGGACATTCCGATAAGCATCATTCCGACAGAATTGTTATTGTTGCATTCCGATGGGTATTCAGTTTAGCATTCCGATGGACTTTCACATGAATTATTCCGATGACTTGTTTTAATTATATTCCGATGGCTATGACTTGGTGCATTCCGATAGAAATGAGTTGCAATATTCCGATAGAACATGTTTTTAAGTTTTAAAGTTTTACTTAAAGTTTTTCTAAATAGCTTTTAGTTTGATATTTAAACGCTTTAATTTCGCTCAACGACATTTTAATACTTGCTTGTAGTTTAATTAGATAACCAAACCAAACCATTTTATTTTTCCACCAAGAACAATTGAGTCGCACTTTCTACCGATAGTCAATTCGAAAAGATCGGAACAACGAATTTTGATAAGAGACTAAAAACCTAGTATTAAATGGCGCCGCTGCCGGCTCTTTTCGTTAAGATTAAAAGTTTTTAAGTGAGAGACGCGTTGGATTTTGGGATCCGTTCATCTTTGAACGTTATTTTCCTTGCTTTCAAATTTTCAAAAATCCTAAAAAATATAAAATTTTCAAAAATAAAAAAAAGAAATTTGAAAAACCATAAAAACCAAAAATATTTCCTTTCTATTTTTCTAATCCTTTTGTAGGTGTGCATGCGTACTCGTGCTCGTAAGAAGAGAGTAGCTCAAGCCGAAGTCATTACTCAACCAATTGTCACCATGGACAATCAACCAATGATCGAGCTTTTGCAATCGCACGTAGAAGGCAACACCGATGCAATTATACCTGAGATTGGAGCCAACAACTTTGAACTCAAATCTGGCTTTATACAAATGGTCTCTGCTCAACCCTTCTTGGGCCGCTCACTTGATGATCCTCATGACCACATTAAAAGGTTTCTTCAGCTTACCAATACGGTTAAGTACAATGGGGTATCACAAGAAGTGATTCGCTTGCAACTTTTTCCTTTCTCTTTAGAGGGAAAAGCCCAGAATTGGCTTGATAAGGAACCGCCACAAAGTATTCTTACGTGGATGGATTTAGAGACCAAGTTTATCAACTACTTTTTTCCACCCTCACGTACTACCGCTTTGCGGAATGAAATTATTACCTTTGAACAAAAGTACGGTGAGTCTTTTAGTGAATCTTGGGACCGTTTTAAGGAACTTTTAAGAAAGTGTCCACAACATGGTTTAACAAAAGTACATCAAATCAATACTTTTTACAATGGTTTAAGCATGAATGACCAAGATTCACTAAACAGTGCCTCGGGGGGTAATATTTTGGTTAAGTCTTCTAATGTTGCTTGGGATATTATTGAGAACAAATCTAGAGTTCAAACCAAGAGTGTTAGAACTAATGTAGCAAGTGCTAGTACTAGTGATGCCGACAAAAGAATTGATAAGCTTACTTCGCTTGTGGAATCGCTTGCTTTACAAACTGCCAACAATGCCAAACAATTCAATGCCCAAGCTAATGTTTTGAGCCAATCATGTGATATATGCGAGGGATCTCACTCATACACCGATTGTCCTTCGACTCACGACAATCCGGAAAATGTGTATGCCGCCAACGGTACCTATGCTACAGGAAGCTATCAAGCACGTCCTCAAGGTGACCGCAACTTGCTCAGCTATCGCTCAAACAACTTTCTTTCACCACCCGATTTTCCCCCACAAAACCCAAACAACCTAAATCGCAACAATAAAAACCAACCACGTGCTCCAACTCCATATCAAAACCAAAGAAACCCATATCTACCTCAAAGAAACAACCAAGTTTACCAACAACCTGCTTATCAACCACCCGCCTACCATGCTCCTCCTCTCAACCAACCCACAGCCTTACACCAAGATGTTGAAACCTACATGAGGACGAACGATGTGATCGTGCAGAATCTTCAGCGGGAAATGGCCAACATGAAAGCGGATATGGTTAAGCAAGGAAACGATCTTCGAGCTGATATGCGAAACACTTTGGCAAGTCAAACGAATGACTTGAGGAATATGATGGCTAGTTTCTTCCCTAGTAATCAAGCCTCTGGATCGGGTTCTCTTTCGAGTAACACCGTTGCTAATCCAAGAGGGGAGATGAAAGCAATCACCACTCGCAGTGGAAAAGGTTTAAAGGAACACGAGCTTCCTACACCTACACCGGTGATTGTGACAAAGGAAAACGAGTCTCCTTCTCCGAATCCTCCATCTTCTATTCCTCCAACTTCTACTTCTCCAATTCCACCACATTCTACTTCTACCCCTCCACCACCCACGGATGTGAGTGCAAATTCTATCCCAAAGCCTTCAACTCAACCCAATATACCTTATCCTTCGAGGTTGAGGAAAGGGAAATGGAAGAACAAGGATGATATTCAGGTTTCGAACTTTCTTAAAATGTTCAAACAACTGAATTTCAATATCTCCTTTGCTGAGGCTCTCGCTCACATGCCCAAATATGCTAAAATGTTTAAAGATCTTCTTAGTGATAAGGAGAAACTTCTCGATATTGCTCATACCCAACTTAATGAGAACTGCTCCGCAGTGCTCTTAAGGAAATTACCAACTAAACTTGGTGATCCGGGTCGTTTTTTGATTCCTTGCAACTTCCCGGGAATAGAGAATTGCATGGCCCTAGCCGATCTAGGTGCTAGTATAAACTTAATGCCATTAAGTGTTTGGAAGTAATTATCTCTCCCCGAGCTAGTCCCCACACGAATGACTTTGGAATTAGCTAACCGTACGGTTGCTTATCCAGTGGGGATAGCCGAAGACGTCTTCGTTGGTGTTGACAAATTCACCTTCCCGGCGGATTTTGTTGTCGTTGACTACGAGATGGACCCCGTGTTCCATTAATCGTTGGACGTCCATTCCTGAGGACCGGTCGCACTCTCATTGATGTAGCCGCTGGTGAATTAATCATGAGAGTTGGTGACGATAAAATCGTCTTCAACATGGGTAAACTTTCTAAGCAGCCTTCGGAAAACGAGAGTGTTAATTTCATTGATGTTCTTGATGAGGCTTGTGAAGAACATTTCAAAGATGCTTGTAAAAGTGGTTCTTCTTCTCTACCCAATGTTGAGACCGTTGCCTCAATTGCTCCATCATTGACTCCTTTTGGAGAAAGTGACTTGGATGATTTTGAAGCTAGATTGGGTCCTCTCGATCTTAAGTATGATGGTTCTCCCACCGATTGGGATGAAGACATTCGTACCATTGAAAAACTTCTCAATGAGGACCAAACTTCTCCACCATCTCCTAAGGATATCTCTACTGATGATCCGAAGTTGACTACGCCGTCCATCGAAAATCCTCCAGATTTAGAGCTTAAGGATCTTCCGTCTCATCTCGAGTACGTTTTCCTTGAAGACAACAAGACGTTACCGGTCATCATCGCTAAGGACTTGAAAGAAGAAGAAAAATCCCGACTTATCGCCGTGCTGAAGAATCACAAGAAAGCGATTGCTTGGAAGATCTCTGATATTCGTGGAATTGATCCTCACTTCTGCACACATAAAATTCTCATGGAGGACGACTTTAAACCCACTATTCAAAGTCAAAGAAGGGTGAATCCTAAGATCCATGACGTAATCAAAAAAGAGGTTATCAAACTTCTGTATGCAGGAATGATCTATCCTATCTCGGATTCACCGTGGGTTAGTCCCGTCCATTGTGTGCCTAAGAAAGACGGAATCACCGTTGTTCCCAATGAAAACAACGAGTTGATTCCTACTCGTCTCGTTACAGGGTGGAGAGTTTGTATAGACTATCGCAAACTCAATGATGTTACGAGAAAGGATCATTTTCCCCTTCATTTCATGGACCAAATGCTTGAACGTCTAGCGGGTAATGACTATTACTGTTTTTTAGACGGTTTCTCCGGGTATTTTCAAATTCCCATCGATCCCAAAGACCAAGAGAAAACCACATTCATTTGTCCTTACGGAACATTTGCCTACAAAAGAATGCCTTTCGGCTTATGAAATGCTCCTGGGACTTTCCAAAGGTGTATGATGGCTATCTTCCATGACATGGTTGAAGAAACCATGGAAGTCTTCATGGATGATTTCTCGGTCTATGGTGATTCATTCTCTTCTTGCCTTGCCAATTTAGAACGTATGCTTAAGCGATGTGAAGACACTCGCCTTGTTCTAAATTGGGAAAATGCCATTTTATGGTAAAAGAAGGCATTGTGCTAGGACACAAAATCTCTAAAGCCAGTCTTGAAGTCGACCGTGCTAAAGTGGATGTCATAGCCAAATTACCTCCACCTTCGACCGTGAAGGGTGTGAGAAGTTTTCTGGGTCATGCGGGCTTCTATCGTCGATTCATTCAGGATTTCTCTAAAATCGCTCGCCCGATGACCCACCTCTTGGAAAAAGATACTCCTTTTATCTTTTCTAAAGAGTGTATCGAAGCCTTCAATCTTCTTAAGGATAAGCTAACTAAGGCACCGGTCTTGGTTACCCCTAATTGGGAGCTACCCTTTGAGTTGATGTGCGATGCTAGCGACTTTGCTATTGGTGCGGTTTTGGGAAAAAGGATCAACAAACATTTCCAACCAATCCATTATGCTAGCAAGACAATGACGGGGGCTCAATTGCATTATACGATAACCGAAAAAGAGCTTTTAGCTGTTGTCTATGCTTTTGAAAAATTTCGCCCCTATCTTGTTTTATCAACCACCATCGTATACAAGGACCATTCCGCGTTGAAGTACTTGATGACTAAGCATGACTCTAAGCCAAGACTTCTTTGCTGGGTTTTACTCCTTGAATAATTCAACATTGAAATTCGTGACAAGAAGGGAGCCGAAAACCTAGCAGCGGATCATCTGAGTAGACTTGAGGATCCGTATCAAGGGGATCATCAGAACCAAGAGATTAATGACTCTTTTCCCCTTGAGACCTTAATGTCTATTCAGTCTAATCTTGATGACACCCTGTGGTTTGCGGACATTGCAAACTACTTAGCGGGTGGTATTCTCATCAAAGGGTTAACATCCCAAGAAAAGAAGAAGTTCTTTAAAGATGTTAAGACTTACTTCTGGGATGACCCTTATCTATTCAAACAATGTGCTGACCTGATTATTCGTCGATGTGTTGATGGGCCGGCAGCGGTACAAATCCTTGATGCTTGCCATAAAGGACCCACCGGTGGTCACTTTGGTCCCAATTACACCGCGAAGAAAGTATTCGACTCTGGATTCTATTGGCCCACCATTTATCGTGACGCTCACGAAATGGTTAAGCATTGTGATGCTTGCCAAAGACAAGGCAAGATCACACATAAAGATGAGATGCCTTAAAATTTCATACAAGAATGTGAAATCTTTGACGTATGGGGCATCGACTTTATGGGGCCATTTCCATCATCTAAAGGGAACAAGTACATCCTCGTAGCCGTTGACTACGTTTCTAAATGGGTTGAAGCCAAGGCTCTCCCTACGAACGATGCGAGGGTGGTTGTGAACTTTTTGAAGCAGCTCTTTGCTCGATTCGATGTTCCTCGTGCTATAATCAGTGACCGTGGGACTCATTTTTTCAATGATCAATTTGCAAGAGTCATGGCTAAGTATGGTGTTAATCATCGTCTTTCCACCGCTTATCATCCCCAAACCAATGGTCAAGCCGAGATTTCCAACCGTGGATTGAAGCGAATTCTGGAGCGTACTGTGGGAGAGCATCGTGTCGCGTGGGCCGATAAGTTAGATGATGCGTTGTGGGCTTTCCGTACCGCATATAAGACCCCGATCGGTTGTACTACTTATCGTCTTGTGTACGGGAAAGCATTCCACCTCCCTATCGATCTGGAACATAAGGCATACTGGGCCTTGAAGTGGGCTAACTTCGACATCAACAAAGCCGGTGATCTTCGCAAGATTCAACTCAACGAGCTCAACGAACTGAGGAATGAAGCTTACGAGAACTCACTGATCTACAAAGAGAAGACCAAGATCCTCCACGATGCTAGAATTAAGAACCAAGAGTTCCATGTTGGTGATCAAGTCTTACTCTTTAACTCTCGGTTAAAGATCTTCTCTGGCAAGTTGAAGAGCCGCTGGTCAGGTCCATTCACCGTCGCCAAAGTCTTTCCATATGGGACCATTGAGCTTTCTCAGCCAAATGGGCCCAATTTCAAGGTGAATGTCCAGCGTTTGAAGCTATACTTTGGTAAGGACATCTCTCATGAGATGATTCCATCCCTCACCACGTTTCCCATGAACTAATTTTGGGTCGAGTCAGGCTCGTGACTCGGTTATCAAAAACAAGCGCTTCTCGGGAGGCAACCCGTGATCTATCCTTTACTGCTTTCATAATAAGTGTAGGGGAGCCCCGTATGTGTTTGTTGTCTTGTTTCTTATGCTGTGCAGGGATTAAAGCTTCAACGATCCACTCTTGATGACTTTTGACGAACCGTGATACCGTGCTCCCATCTTCCCGGTTCTATCCTAAACTCTTGTGATTCAATATTTCATATCTTATATGTTCACATTGAATTCACTATAGTTGTCCTTTCCTTAGCAAGATTTAAACAAAGTGCACAATGTCCTAAGTGTAGGGGAGTTTACTCCCACATGCTTAAACATTGAGGACAATGTTTATATCAAGTGTAGGGGACTTCTATCGAAGTAAGTGGTCTTTTCCATGAATTTGCCCTCATTTTAACCGGAAAATTTGATTTTTCGACATTTTTCAAAAATTTTAATCTATTTTGGCCTAGTTGTATAGTTGTATTTTCCTTTGTTATGATTATTTTCTTTCCTTGCTAAAATAAAGTGGTTATTAAATTTTTCAAAGTCGTGAATATTTTGACTCAACCCGAGTTTACTTATCTAAGTTTACTCTAGCTAGTATCCTTAACGTGTTTAAGTCAAGTTTTGCTAGGCTTTTATATAGGGAGCTATAAAACGCGAAAGTCTTAACTCTCATGGGTTAAGAACAAGAACTTTTCGCAAGCTCCTATAATTGATCCTAGAGAGTTGTTTATCAAGGGAACTTTAAAATGCGATTTCTAAACTTGAAAAAGTCTAAGAATTTGCAAGATCCTATAGATGACTCGAAAACCCAAAAATTTGATTGAATAGGCTAAGCATCCACGAGTCTCATTCCTTGAGATTTTAAACTGTGGAGGACGAGAGATGATAGAGTCAATTATAGGTTTGGTATTCTTTCGTGAATTTATGTGAGTTAATTATGAGCCTATTCTCCCATCGCTTGTTAATAAATTTATATGCAATAAATAAGGTGTACGATTTGAAAAGTTACTTAGCTTCTAGCCCAAGATCATTTAAAAGTTGCTCGGTATTAATTAGAGTTCATAGCCAAGGCATAACTTATTGAAGCGGGATGCGAAGATTGGCGAGTCCGAAAACGCCCTAACAAGGCATGAGGGCTACGTTTTGTTGCTAAAGATCCAAAAGTGATGTGAAGAATCATTTATCGAAAATCAATATGAAGGATCGAGACACACGACGAAAAGCAAATACTCCCCTAAAGATCATGGAGAAGTCTATCCAAAAAAGGCCCTAACAAGGTATGAGGATAAATAGATCCAAGTCCTAAAAGGAGGCGAATCGTTGTATATCAAAGTCCAAAATAAAGATTGGAGAAAAATGAAGAAGTCGCGGTCCAAATATGAAGAATCTCTCAAAAAGTTCAAGTGAAGAAATTCCTATTATGAAGAGAAGACCATTATTTCAAGAACGTCTCTCAAAGATTCGAAGTATGAAGTCGCTGCCAAACATCGGTCCGAGAAAGGTCTCAAATAGTGAAGCGAGTTATGCCAAGATATGAACTTTATGAGGTCCCGAGAAGCAGTTTTAAAAGATTTTGTCCTTTAGCTAACTATTGATTAAATCGTTCACTTTATTTTCGGCCTAAATAACTATCGAAATAAGTCAAACAATGCATCCTTGTGATCATTCAAGACAAAAATAAAATATAAGAGATACACCTAGGAATAAGGGAGTCTAAGTAAATAATTGGCCCACATGAATTCGTGTTAGTTTGCTAACTTATAATAACAATGATCTCGTTTTTAAGCTTGGTATGGGGAACGTGAAACTTGAGGATGATAAACGTTCATGGCAGCCAAAACCCAATGTAAGTCTTTGATTTCTTTACTTATTTTTATCTTTTTATCTTCCCTAAATGTTTAGTATTTAATAAAGGCCAAGGTGGGTTATTTATGATGGAAAATGTAATCCGTGTTTTAAAATTAATGCATTGCATGGGGGCATTGCAATGGTCAAGTGTAGGGGATTTAATAAGTGTGAAAACACTTATCCTTTTTCCACTTATTTCCAATAATAACAAGACAAAAACGTGTATTTTATGTTGTAAAAATCGGAATTATGCGTGGTTTGTGTTTTTATTGTGTTTTAGGACCAAGAGATGAAAAAGGAAGAAAACACGGGCTTTCATCAAAGAAAACGAGAAAAGACAAAGTCAAAAGATCAAGAGTGCAAAAAGAACGGAAGTCCAAGACCTATTCTGAAGATTTATCGAAGCAAAAGTCTAAAGACGAAAGTTTAATGAAGTCGAAGAACTCAAGTCTAATAGAAGAAGAAAATTACAACACAAGTTCAATATATATCGACAAATCCCGAGACGACGTCGAGGAAGATAAAAGATTTAAATCGAGTCGAGAAGAAAGAAAGAAAAGGCAACACATGCACACCTTCCCATTTTCCCTATAAATACCCTCCTAATACACATTAGGAGGGTTGGTTAGTTTTTTAGTAGTTAGTTTCATTTTTCATTTCTTTTATAGTTTTAGAGAGAGAAAGTTCTCAACTTTCTCTCACTAAGTTTTCATCTTTTCTTTCTTTTAATCTTTCAAGATTAAGGCTTTTGTATTTGGATTTCATTAATCAAGTTCAAGTTAAGCTTTTAATCTTTCATCTCCTTATACATTTCTTGGTTTACTTTATCTTTTGATCCGAATTGCATTCTTCATTCGTATGAATTGATGTTTTCGTGGTTAAAAGTTAATCTTCTTCGTTTACATATAAGCTTTTACATGTATAAGCTATAAGCTCTCTATGCTTATTGGCTTATTTCAAGGTTTAGCTTATTGATTTTCGGATTTCTCAAAGGTTTTAGTCACTTTAAAGTTCATTTCATAAAGTTCATGATCTTTTACGTTTAAGAAGTTGTCAAATTTAAGCTTTTTGAAGTGTTTAAGTTTCGGATAAAATAGCTTATCGATTGTGCTTATTGAGTTTTAAGGTTGCCACAAATTTCGGATTAACATTGCTTCCATCGCAATCTTGGGGATTCTACACTTTCCGACGGATTTCTTGTTTCTATCGCAATAACCCGTCAAGGGTTCTACTTTGCGATAACTTGGTCATTCCCCCTTATTCCGATCTGGATTGCGATCGCTCATTGCGATCGCATATTCCGACGGGACTAAGGTCCTTGTTAAGACGAAACTCTGCCTAAATTTACTTCATAACATTCCGATCAGAACCACTTTGCGACAAAGGTATTTTGGTTATTCCGATCTGAAACATTGCGATCTAGGACATTCCGATAAGCATCATTCCGACAGAATTGTTATTGTTGCATTCCGATGGGTATTCAGTTTAGCATTCCGATGGACTTTCACATGAATTATTCCGATGACTTGTTTTAATTATATTTCGATGGCTATGACTTGGTGCATTCCGATAGAAATGAGTTGCAATATTCCGATAGAACATGTTTTTAAGTTTTAAAGTTTTACTTAAAGTTTTTCTAAATAGCTTTTAGTTTGATATTTAAACGCTTTAATTTCGCTCAACGACATTTTAATACTTGCTTGTAGTTTAATTAGATAACCAAACCAAACCATTTTATTATTCCACCAAGAACAGTTGAGTCGCACTTTCTACCAATAGTCAATTCGAAAAGATCGGATCAACGAATTTTGATACGAGACAAAAAACCTAGTATTAATGAGTAATGGTAGAAACAAAAGGGAAAGAAGGGTTCAATTTGATTTTCTACTTATGTTTTGGGATAGACAATCACAAGTCTTGAACTCTTTATTTATAAGCTGAATATACCTTACCTTTAGAGCTCCAATTATGATAGAAAATCAGTACATAAGGCTAGAAATTAAGAAGAAGGGATAGAACAGTAGGAAGATAACATGAAATTAGTTTGTGGAGTATTCTTAGGGATGAAACAGCACTTCCATGCATTATGAACATGGGTAGGACATATGGAGGAGTTATGGGTCGAATTATTTAAGCTAAAAACAAGGAGGAATAATTTAGGCAAGTATATATCTTATAAATAACTTATAATGGTGATAATTCTATATATTTCCTATTTTCTAGCTAACATATCTGGCCTAATAATTTCCTAAGGCTTAACGCCATGAAATTTTCACTAAGTAGTGATTAAAATGGGCTAACTTGAGTTTGGGTACAATTATTTTGGTTTATTTGGGGTTTACGGGTCTTTAAAATTACTTACGGGCTTTTAAAATTAGTTACGGGCTTATTTATAGTCATTTAATAATTTAATTATGTTCTAGTGATTAATTATGAAGTTTACAAATTAATTTTCTTAGTTCTTAGTTGATAAAATTATTTTACACATTTTTGTGATCATTTTACATAAAAACGATATTCTATAATTAAATAATAAATAAAATAGTATTACCTCAGTAAATTATCTGAAACGTTGAGAATAAATTAAAAGTGATAAATATATGATATACAGACTTTTTATAGTCCATCATATATTGTTTTAAAAAAATCGTGAGTTGAAAATGTTTATATAACTTTCTATTAATAATTAACGGTGATTTCGATTATTTACATTAACTATTAAAATAAACTATTATTGACGTTTATATGACCTATAAGATTAAAATAATTAATTTAACCTAACACATATAAAACACATAAGCTTTTAGTTGGATGGCCTCCAGTTAGAGTAAATCACGGTTTTTAGATAACACAGTAATTATTTTCCACTTTACAGTAATTAAACACGTAACATATAAATTTCTATATAATCAAAATAATCATATAGTCCATCGTATGTATTATTAGTGATAATATAATTTTCCTGTTTATAATTTACAGTGTTTTATTGAAAATAAAATAAAATTTGTAGCGATAATTATCTTATTATTCTTTGGATCAATAATGAGTTCAAATTTACGGGTTGTCACAAAAATGAGGTTTCAAACAGTTTTCTAAGTACTTTTGAAAATATAGGGGACAAACTTGTGGTGTTTGTGTCATTACAGTTGAAGTTTCAAAAATGATCATCGTTGGACACGTTATATAGTATTGTGAAAGGAGAGAGGTAGAGGTTTAATGGTTTTAGCAACTCAAGTATGATATGAAATAAAGAAATAATCTTTAACATTAATTTCCGCGTAAGATTTACATAATTTCTAAGTGTTTTATTAAGGCACAGTTTTTTGTTCTTAGCCGCTTTCTAGGTGTATAATAATTTGTTATGTTTAAGATTATATACATACGGGTAGCTTATGAGTATAACAATTTAATGACATTTTTGTATTTATTAAAACCTTTAACAATAATACTACTATTAATAACGCGACCAGTTTTCTAATCCAGTTCAACGGGATGAACGCAACACCTTGTATTAAAGACACTTCGATGTCACGTTTAATTTTCAAAACCTTGTTTTTTTATCAATACAAACATGTACCAGATTTTCAAACATGGCATCCTTAAATTAAAAATATCAACAAAATGTATCATGAAGGTAATTATATTATTTATTAATGAAATAATTAACCCCTACAACAACATGTTTTACTACTATCTGTCAAGCATGCTGGGTAACATACTTCAGGACCTTGGCCATCCGGGCAACAATATTGTCTACAATCATTATCAACTTCACAAGCTAGAGGAGGGCATGTCAATATATCTAGGTTTGCACTTCAGGACCTGCGTCCACTAGTTTCCGTACTTCCTCCAATATTACTTGACTGCGCTCAGGTGCCTGGCCGCGCTTCTTTTGCTTGACGGGTTGGTACCCCTGGCGGATCTGGAGCTTATGTTCGGCTATCGCCCGTGGTACGCCTGTCATATGCTTTGGCTCCCATGCGAATATATCTAGGTTTGCACTTAACAGAGAGCACATGGCCCTTTTGCCGTTATCCGAGAGTGCCCCTCCTATGGATATCTCCTGTTCCGGATAGTCGGGATGAATTGCCACCTTCCAATTGGGAGGTGGCGATCCATCCTTGGGTGGAACAGGTGGAGCCGGTGTTGTCACGGTATGACATTCGGATGCTGGTACGATTGTGTTGTAAATGGTGACGATTCCTCCCTCCACAGGGAATTTGATCATTCCGTGCGTCGTGGAGGGTACCGCCCGTATAGCCAAAATACCTGGTTTGCCTATGATCCCATTGTACGGAGAATGTGAGCGTATCACCATGAATTTCATCCACGCCGTAGTGGAGTGTTCCTCATTCACAATGGTTACAAGCAGACGTAGTTGCCCTATCGGCCAGATAGTGTCTCCACTAAAGCCAGTGAGTGGCGCCGTGGCCGGTACTAATTGGCTTCTTATTTCTGGGCATAACTGCACAAAACAGTGTTCATACAGTACCTCTGCTGACGACCCTCCATCCACATACATGCGACGAACATTGTGTGTTCCAATGCTTATCTCAATAGTGAGAGGCGCATCAATCACATCGCTTGTTGTGATGGGAGGGAATGAGATTTCCCTGCCGCGTGAAAATTTTTGGCCAACTTTCTGCCTCGTGCGGCGTTGTCTGGATTTGATCATGTATATAGTCGAAGGTTTGTCCTTTTGGGGATCCTTCTTATCATACTTCTTGTTGTCTTTCCCATCCTTCCAATCCTTAACTAAGTGCTTGAGTTTACCTGATTTGATCAGTGACTCAATGTGCTTCTTGAGCTGGATACACTCCTCCGTACCATGGCCCTTGTCATTATGGACCTCGCAGAAGCGATTTCCTTGCCGACGGTCCGGCGGAGTTGTCATTGGGGGAGGCCTTGGAAAGTTTGCCCCTTCCGTCAGCAAGATCTCCCGGTAGGACATCTTTAGGGGGTTAAACTTATCATCCGGCCGTCCTCCTTTGTTCTGGCTCTTATAGTCTGAGCCCTTTGCTATTGTTCTGATTGCCCTGACCGCCCGACTGTCTCCGAGACTGGTCGTTTGACCGGTACCCATTTCCTCTGGATGGGTAAGCCGCGGCAACAGCTGTTTCTCCTTCTATGAAATTTCTGACCCTTTCCATGAGGTCATCATATCTCTCTGGACGCTTGTCATTGAGGCGCCTGATCAATTCCCTGTCTGTTATGGCGTGCATGTAGTCAGAGATTTTCAGGAGTTCCGGCATTGTTTTTGTGCGCGTGCACTCATCATTGAAGCGTTCAGTGAAGGCTTCTGTAGACTCCCCCGGCCGTTGTTTGACAGTCTCCAGTGAGACCGGATCCCTATTATACTTCTTCCTCTGAGTATAGTTATTCTTGAACGCATTGCGTAGTTCCGTGAAACTATCAATGCTTCGTGGAGGGAGTCCCTCAAACCAGTCACGGGCATTTCCGATCAGAGTTGAATTGAACATTTGGCACCATATAGGCATGGGCCATCACTCAATTTTAGCCTGCGTATCAAATATTTTAAGGTGATCATCCGGATCACCAGTTCCATCATAGGTCTTGACACACGCCGGCATGCGACGTTTAGTTTCCTCGGAATAGTTCCATATGCGGAGGGTGAACGGGTCTTCCCTGGGATCCGCCCATGGTCGGGTGAGCCTAGGGTCATCCCATGGTTCACACCATGGGCGCGAAAGATCCTCCGCTTCTGCATCTCGATAATAAGGGCCACCATAATACTCATCATTGTTTGGTGGGGGTGGAGGGGTACGCCTAGGTCGGCGACGCTTAGGCGGATGGTCATCTGAGTCCTCCCCTGACGGGTCTGGAGACGGCGGTGGTGCCCCATCCCTTGGGTGAGGACCACTTTTTTGGGACGAACCAGAAGCCTTTTTCCCAGTGTTCATCCTGTCCCACACGCTCGTGCGGCGAGCGGTTCTGGCCAGCTCTCGATTTGGTCGCTCGGGTGAAACGTCAGACTTATCTCCTTCTTCTCGAGACTGCATTAGTTTCTGTATGAGGTGATCTCCTATGCGCTCAAACACATTCCTGGGTTGAGGGGTTTCCTCAAAGATGCTCTGCTCCTGAGGCCGAGCTCTCCTTTTCCTCTGATTTTGGGAAGAGGTGATTTGTCTGTTGTCGCCAAAGTTGAGTCTGGATTGGAGGTTCCTCCCCAGATTCAACCTTGATGCGATCCCGGGACGATCCTATCAAAGTTCTGCGTGAGAACTCGAGTGAGATCCTCCTCGCTGAGTGGTTGGACTTCTACTTCCTCCTCTGCTGACGGTCTGCACGGCTCCTTGTTAGGAGGATTGGGCGCACTCCCTGGATCAGGGTTGTCCAGGGTTGAAGTAGGTGGGGGTGTTATGGAGATCGTGCTCGTCACCCCCAAGGGCTGAAAACCGCCACGGTTACCAGGTCCGCCTGCAAGGCGGCTAGGTGATTGATTGGGGATGAGTATCCCTTCCCCTTGGGACTTCTGATTTCCAGGATTCGTGTTCCTGGGATTGGCTTGCAGATGCCCCTTCGTCATTGGGAATTCAAGATGAGGTTTTTCTCTAGCTTAGTGTAATGGGTCCCACGGAAGGCGCCAACTTATTGATGCAAAAGTTGGGTGATCCTTGCTAGACCCGAATTAGGCTTAATTCGGGTTGGCTGGGCTCCGGCTCCTGCACCAAGAGAATCGTTTGGTTGGGATCCTGCACACTAAACAACACGCGTTAGGCTTACCGTGGGAGTGTTTCTCACGATTAGACTCCAGCGTGAGAGTAAGTAATCGGTTAGGGTTTTATGTGAGTTGAGAGTATAGAACGTAATACCTTTGTGGAAACCTTGGGGGTTCCTTTTATAGGCAGTGGAACCCTAGTGGGTTGCCACTGATGCTTTGGCCCCAAGGAAAGGATAACTATCATAATTAGAATGATTGTTATCTTCTAATTATGGTAGTGAATATCCTCCTCTTTTGGGGTAAACCTATTCCTAGACAGAATATGATTCTGTCTAACCCTATGTCGGCCGCGCTGGGCCGTGGGCCGCACACATGTGTGCGGTTACTGTTCATTCAAGCCCATAAGCTTGAATGACATTATTCCCACCCATCTGTGATGGGCCGGATACGGGTAGTACCCGTGGGCCGGGTTCCTGACCCGGCTGGGGACTATACGTCATCAACGTTATATAGTATTGTGAAAGGAAAGAGGTAGAGGTTTAATGGTTTTAGCAACTCAAGTATGATATGAAATAAAGAAATTATCTTTAACATTAATTTCCGAGTAAGAGTTTACATTATTTCTATGTGTTTTTTTAAGGCACTGTTTTTTGTCCGTAGCCGCTTTCTAGGTGTATAATACTTTGTTATGTATAAGATAATATACATACGGGTAGCTTATGAGTATAATGATTTAATGACATTTTTGTATTTCTTAAAACTTTAAAAATAATACTACTATTAACAACGCGACCAGTTTTCTAATCCAGTTCAACGGGATGAACGCAACATCTTGTATTAAAGACACTTCAATGTCACGTTTAATTTTCAAAACCTTGTTTTTTTATCAATACAAACATGTACCAGATTTTCAAACATGGCATCCTTAAATCAAAAATATCAACAAAATGTATCATGAAGGTAATTATATTATTTATTATTGAAATAATTAACCCCTACAACAACATGTTTTACTACTATTTGTCAAGCATGCTGGGTAGCATACTTCAGGGCCTTGGCCATCCGGGCAGCAATATTGTCTACAATCATTATCAACTTCACAAGCTAGAGGAGGGCATGTCGATGGATCTGGTGGCCAACGACAATTTTGAGGAGTGCAATTTGGCTTAATTCCGTTTGATCGAGTTGTGAATATTGGAGTCATGTCACTTTCTCCAAAGACTCCTATAAAAAATAGTTAAAGATAACATCCAATAAAAATTGAAATTTTAATTAAGTCAAAAATACCTGCAAAAGCCATGAATGTAGCGAAAAGGATGAACCAAAATATAGCTATTTTCTCCATGCTTGAGTATTTTCTTATGAGGTGGTATTCGATATATATATATGCACACACATACATGTCATGTCTAAGCTCTAATGATCAAGCATTTATTGTATAGAAATAAATATATAATATATTAATTATGTTCTTACTTATCTAATGTTTCATATTACTTTTAAAATTTGAAGTCATTAATTTATTAATCCCAAACAATAAACTTTTAAGAGTGCCAATATATTATTATTATTATTATTTAGAATTAATAGTTCTTTCCCAACAAGTGTTGTATCTTTTTAAAAACAGCATAATTTTTGCGTTTACTTGTAGGCTCTTGTCATTTTACCCTTTATAATTTAGTTTTTGAGGGATTAAAGTTTTTCGTAATTGCATATTTTGTCCGATACGATGTTCATTGAAATGTAAATAAAATGTTTTGAACTTTTAAATGAATTTTTAATATATTAATATTTCTCTAATGATCGGGGTTACTAATTTTCCCCTGATTTCCTTTAAAGGAAATTTTACACATTATTGTACTTATATTTAAAGTAAAAGTATTTCATCATGATACCATATACTATGTTAAAATTAACTAGCATGGCACCCGCGCATTGCGGCAGCGGGTATCTCAAACTAAAATTCCGCAAGCGTAATATTTAATGAGTATACATATTTTTCGATAATAACTTTAAAAATAATGATGATAGTTTTAAGTTGGATAATTCTAATCAATAATAACTTATTCCATATAAAAATAGTATTACGAAAAGGTGATGATTGATCTTGAAAGGTATTAGATAATCTCTTTGTAACATTCATAATATTATATAACATGTAAATATATAAAATTTTCGTAGTTTATATGTGTACATATTTCATATATTATAATAACCTTAAAATCTTATTATTTTGATATGCACGATTTAATCGAATTAATTAACAAAATGATTAATATTTCACTAAATTTTTACTAAAATACATACATAGACGATATGCATTTCCGAATATGAAAATTTATAAAAAATTAAATGATTCAAAATCAAACGCACGTTTAATATTAAATTTACATTGGTGAATAATTTAAATAGCTTTATGTAAAAAATTAAAGTTATGTGTACATGTTGCATATTAATTCATATTAACTTTGTCATTTAATGTGTATTGCTCTCTAATTAATATAGAAATAAATTTATGAAGTTTTTGTGTTGTACAAGTTTGTACCACAAAAGCTTGTAAGGGTGTACTAATTTAAATTTTGGAGACAGAGTGCAATCTCTGTTATCATTAGTACAGATTTATGGGTCGTTAAAAATAGTATATATTTATGTAATGGGAATGATTTTATCGGTTTCGGTGGGGCCTCTCCGGTTGTTATTCTGACGGCTTTTTCACTATTTGAACTTATTGTGACTTGTTGGTCTGGTTCGGTTTCAAGAATTATGTACACCATTATTTTAGGTATACAAAATGCGTATGATCTTGTAGATATATGCTTTTAATTGGTACACAATGTGTATATATAATTGTATTTTAAGTAAGGAGGTATATTAGTTATATTAACTAATTAGTATTAATTAATTTTATTTTTAAGTGCGTATTAATTATTATGTATTAATTTGTTTTAATATGAGTATTAAGTTGTGCTTTTATATTTTAACTGTTTTCTAATTATGTATTAACACTTGTACTATGTGTTGTTTTAGTTATAAAATAGGATGAGAGGGTGTTTTATTATAGAATTTAATGTGATATGTCGTTTTAATATTAGAATTACTTGTTTTAAGTTTTCTACTCTTAGTATGTATCCTTCATTTGCTTATACAAATAACATTATGTATTGTAACTTGAAAATATTCAAGTATTAATACTTGTACCATGTGTTATTTTAATTATAAAATAGAGTGATGAGGTATTTTAATGATAGATTTTAATGCAATATATGTTATAATTCCAAGTTTCAATTAATCTAAAAATGGCTTAGTATGTTTTATAAATGGCTTAGTATGTTGTAACTTAAAATTTATAGTATTTTGAAAATAACATGTCAGTATGATTTATAAGGGAGTATGATATGATTTACTAGTGTATTAAATACATATGCTTAAGTAGACAAAACAAAAAATACATTAATTGCGTTTATTATAAATTGAATATGTTTGTGAGTGAAAAGAAAAGGAAAATTGATGAATTAAATATGTGTTAAACTGATATTCGTGTATAATATGATCCCATTTATATATTTGTTAATTGAACTTGAATTTTCAAGTTTTAATTAATGAAAGTAATGAAATTTGTTGAAGAAAATAAAGCGGCTAGACATGAATTAATTATGTGATATAATACTTATTGATTGAGATATCACTTTTTATAAAACAACCGTTGATTGCATAACATTTTCAGTAATATATTTAGACCAAAAATTACAAATTTTAGAAAATTAATAATTTTATTAAAAGCATTTAAATCAACATTAAGGTTAAGAGTAATTTAGTAAAAATAACATCTAAAGAATTATTTGGGACATATATTTCAAATGAGTAAGGTGAACCCAAGAGAAGATGTATCTAACATTTGTAGCTGTATGTGAAATTCATAGTTTTAATTAATTTACACATTTTATATTTTTGTTTAATTTCTAATTCGAAGTTAATTCTTAAGCTATTGTTAGTCGACATTTGCAACAATCGACATTTATCTCTTATATTATCTTTTATCTTTAAACGCGTCAAATTCATTTTATCGCTAATAGATTTTTCTGAACTATTAAATCATATTTTGATGAATTTATAAATAGCATTTTGTAACTGTAAAAATAAATAATTTTCTTGCGGATGTCATAATAAATCAACTCGTAACATGTTGTGTTAGAACAATCCCTAGAAAAGGAAGAAGAAATGTTAAAAACTTAGCAAATCATCAAATAAAATATATATGTATGTACAATAATGATAAAGAGGGACACTAACCAACAAAAAGCGTATTTTTAACAATCTTAAAGTTGTAAAATAAGTCTGTTGATTAAAATGAGGTTTCAAATAGTTTTCTAAGTACTTTTGAAAATATAGGGGACAAACTTGTAGTGTTTGTATCATTACAGTTGAAGTTTCAAAAATGATCATCGTTGGACACGTTATATAGTATTGTGAAAGGAGAGAGGTAGAGGTTTCATGATTTTAGCAACTCAAGTATGATATGAAATAAAGAAATTATCTTTAATATTAATTTCCGAGTAAGATTTACATTATTTCTATGTGTTTTTTAAGGCACTGTTTTTTGTTCATAGTCGCTTGCTATGTGTATAATAATTTGTTATGTTTAAGATAATATACATACGGGTAACTTATGAGTATAATGATTTAATGACATTTTTGTATTTATTAAAACTTTTAAAAATAATACTACTATTAATAACGCGGCGAGTTTTCTAATCCAGTTCAACGGGATGAACGCAACATCTTGTATTAAAGACACTTCGATGTCACGTTTAACTTTCAAAACCTTGTTTTTTTATCAATACAAACATGTACCAGATTTTCAAACATGGCATCCTTAAATTAAAAATATCAACAAAATGTATCATGAAGGTAATTATGTTATTTATTATTGAAATAATTAACCCCTACAACAACATGTTTTACTACTATTTGTCAAGCATGCTGGGTAACATACTTCAGGGCCTTGGCCATCCGGGCAACAATATTGTCTACAATCATTATCAACTTCACAAGCTAGAGGAGGGCATGTCGAGGGATCTGGTGGCCAACGACAATTTTGAGGAGTGCAATTTGGCTTAATTCCGTTTGATCGAGTTGTGAATATTGGAGTCATGTCACTTTCTCCAAAGACTCCTATAAAAAAATAGTTAAAGATAACATATAAAAATTGAAAATTTAATTAAGTCAAAAATACCTGCAAAAGCCATGAATGTAGCGAAAAGCATGAACCAAAATATAGCTACTTTCTCCATGTTTGAGTATTTTCTTATGAGGTGGTATTCGATATATATATACACACACATACATGCCATGGCTAAGCTCTAATGATCAAGCATTTATTGTATATCAATAAATACATAATTTATTAATTAGGTTCTTAATTATCTAATGTTTCATATTACTTTTAAAATTTGAAGTCATTAATTTATTAATCCCAAAACAATAAACATTTAAGAGTACCTATATATTATTATTATTATTATTATTTAGAATTGATAGTTCTTCCCAACAAGTGTTGTATCTTTTTAAAAACAGCATAATTTTTTGCGTTTACTTGTAGGCTCTATGTCATTTTACCCTTTATAATTTAGTTTTTGAGGGATTAAAGTTTTTTGTAATGGCATATTTTGTCCGATACGATGTTCAATGAAATGTAAATAAAATGTTTGAACTTTTAAATGAATTTTTAATATATTAATATTTCTCTAGGGATCGGGGTTACTAATTTTCCCTTAATTTCTTTTAAAGGAAATTTTACACATTATTGTACACTAGACGATTACCCGCGCACAGCGGCGGAATTGCCTAGCGACTTATAATTAACGATATTCTAATTGACCAGGTGGTCAAATCGGTAAATCGGTGATTCGGCCGGATTGAGTCGGTGGTCGAGCCCGTGCCCGGTGACTCGACCGGGTTGACCCAGTGGTCGAACCCGTGACTCAACCGGATTGACCCGGTGGTCGAAACCGTAACTCGATGACTCAACCGGATTGACCGGTGGTCAAACCCGTGGGCCGATGACTCGACCGGATTGAACCGATGGTCGAACCCGTGACCCGATGGTCGAACCCTGACCCGATGACTTGACCAGGTTGACCCGATGGTCGAACTTATGACCCGATATAACAACCGGATTAACCCGGTGGTTCAACCCGTGACCATGTATTAAATGTTTGACTTTATAATTATTGCATTCTAATCTATATAAGGAATTTAAGTTTTTCACTATTTCCTTAATTATCACTTTTTTCACTTTCAAGAATTGGGCATACACCCTTTATATAATAGTATAGATAAAGTAAAACTATTTCATCGTGATACCATATACTATGTTAAAATTAAATAGCATGGAACCCGTGCATTGTGGTTGCGGGTATCTCAAACAAAAACTCCGCGAGCGTAATATCTTATGAGTATGCATATTTTTTGATAATAACTTTACAAATAATGATGATAGTTTTAAGTTGAATAATTCTAATCAATAATAAATTACTCCATATAAAAATAGTATTACAAAAATGTGATGATTGATCTTCAAAGGTATTAGATAATCTCTTTGTAACATTCATAATATTATATAACGTGTACATATAGAAAATTTTCGTAGTTTATATGTGAACAATTTTCATATATTATAATAACCTTAAAATCTTATTATTTTGATATGCACGATTTAATCGAATTAATTAGAAAAATGACTAGTATCTCACTAAATTGTAATAAAATACATACACAGATGATATGTGTTTCCGAATATGCAAATTTATAAAAAAATTAAACGATTCAAAATCAAACGCTCGTTTAATATTAATCTTACATTGGTGAATAATTTAAATAACTTTATGTAAAAAATTATAGTTATGTGTACATGTTGCATACTAATTCGTATTAACTTTGTCATTTAACGTGTATTGCTCTCTAATTAATATAGAAATAAATTTATCAAGTTTTTGTGTAGTACAAGTTTGTACCACAAAAGCTTGTAAGGGTGTACTACTTTAAATTTGGGAGACAGAGTGCAATCTCTGTTATCATTAGTACATATTTATAGGTCGTTAAAAATAGTACATATTTATGTAATGGGAATGTTTTTATCGGTTTCGGTGGGGCCTATTCGGTTGTTATTCTGACGGCTTTTTCCCTAGCTGAACTTATTGTGACTCGTTGGTCCGGTTCAGTTTCAAAAATTATGTACACCATTATTTTAGGTAGACAAAATACGTACGATCTTGTAGATATATGCTTTTAATTGGTGTACAATGTGTATATATAATTGTATTTTGAGTAAGGAGGTGTATTAGTTATATTAACTAATTAGTATTAATTAATTTTATTTTTAAGTGTGTATTAACTATTACGTATTAATTTGTTTTAATATGAGTATTAAGTTGTTCTTTCATATTTTAACTGTTTTCTAATTATGTATTAATACTTGTATTATACTGACATGATTGATGTCATTTACATGATTGATGTCATTTACAGATTTCACATTTTATTGTGCTTACGACTTTTAGAACGGTTTTAGCGTAATTAGGTTTTCTACAATAACGACATTTTCACGGTTAATTTTTTATAGTCCGAATTTAACTAGGCATCTTACTATGGATTACTAGTTGAGTTTTACATAAAATGACCATTTTAAACATTTTTCAGAATTTGAAAAGTGTCCAGCAGGCCTACTTTGAGAGCCCGTAACTTTTGCATACTTTAGAGTTATGACACAAACAAAGTTTATGTGGATAGCCCACCTGGTAGGCTACGATAATGCCCTCCTAAGCTAGTCGTGATTTGGATTCCAAATGGTCAAAATTAACTTACAAAACATAGTTCCAGCCAGTTTAACAATAGACAAGATGGTTTTTCAGAAACATTAAAGACATGTATCTAAATGCTCATTAACTTTGAGGTAAAACAGCTTACTGCTTTAGAAACTAGGACAGGTGAATATTAATATTATCCTTGAGCAAAATTTACCCATTCGGCCTCTAAGAGGCTCGAAATCACGTCCAAACATGACTCCCCCGATCAAACAGTTTCCAGACTTGAGAATATTTCACAGCTTTGACAGATTTTAATGTTTTTATTTAAATTTTCATTTTAAGTTTCCTGGTTCGTTATAACTCTTTTTAAGTGATTCAAGAGGCTATGAACTCGTAATAAAATCTAGTATTTTAATGTATGACACATAAATTCAGTAAGAGGTGTCTACCTCGAGAAACGTGCGAGAGCTTTAATCTCCCAAATAAGGCTTTTTAACGACTTTTATTACTTACGAAGTATTTATAAACTTTAAGCACCACTAGGTCGAGGTTTAACATGCATAATATTTTAATTAAGAGTAAGTATTACACTACTTAAATTAGATTGGTGGTTTGATCAAGGTTACGCCTTAGAATGCCCTAATTTGGTCTCGGTTTCACTATAAAACCAAAGGTAGGACACGAACCCTTTTGGCAACGAAATCTTAGACTCGTAAACAACTAGATATAAAGGTGCTTGCTTCTGTAGGATAACAAAGGAAAAGAAATTCAGAACCCACGTTTACGAAACTAGGGTTTTGTTGAAAAGCCTAATTCAATTTAGCTAGGGTTTGTTTCTGTGGCATTTTAAGGCACGAACTTCGAGGCTTTTTTCAAGGGTGTTTAGGAATGATGTTTAGGAGTTATTAGGAATACCAATGATGGTGGTGATGGTGGTTTAAGGTGGTGATGAAGAATGGCAGAAACAAAAGGGAAAGAAGGGTTCAATTTGATTTTCTACTTATGTTTTGGGATAGACAATCACAAGTCTTGAACTCTTTATTTATAAGCTGAATATACCTTACCTTTAGAGCTCCAATTATGATAGAAAATCAGTACATAAGGCTAGAAATTAAGAAGAAGGGATAGAACAGTAGGAAGATAACATGAAATTGGTTTGTGGAGTATTTTTAGAGATGAAACAGCTCTTCCTTGCATTATAAACATGGTAGGACATATGGAGGAGTTATGGGTCGAATTATTTATGCTAAAAACAAGGAGGAATAATTTAGGCAAGTATATATCTTGTAAATAACTTATAATGGTGGTAATTCTATATATTTCCTCTTTTCTAGCTAACATATCTGGCCTAATAATTTCCTAAGGCTTAAAGCCACGAAATTTTCACTAAGTAGTGATTAAAATGGGCTAACTTGAGTTTGGGTACAATTAGTTTGGTTTATTTGGGGTTTACGGGTCTTTAAAATTACTTACGGGCTTTTAAAATTAATTACGGGCTTATTTCTAGTCATTTAATAATTCAATTATGTTCTAGTGATTAATTATGAAGTTTACCAATTAATTTTCTTAGTTCTTAGTTGATAAAATTATTTTACACATTTTCGTGATCATTTTACATAAAAACGATATTCTATAATTAAATAATAAATAAAATAGTATTACCTCAGTAAATTATCTGAAATGTTGAGAATAAATTAAAAGTGATAAATATATGATATATAGACTTTTTATAGTCCATCATATATTGTTTTAAAGAAATCGTGAGTTGAAAATGTTTATATAACTTTCTATTAATAATTAACAGTGATTTCGATTATTTACGTTAACTATTAAAATAAACTATTATTGACGTTTATATGACCTATAAGATTAAAATAATTCATTTAACCTAACACATATAAAACACATAAGCTATTAGTTGGATGGCCTCCAGTTAGAGTAAATCACGGTTTTTAGATAACACAGTATTTATTTTCCACTTTACAGTAATTAAACACGTAACATATAAATTTCTATATAACCAAAATAATCATATAGTCCATCGTATGTATTATTAGTGATAATATCATTTTCCTGTTTATAATTTACAGTGTTTTATTGAAAAAATATAAAATTTGTAGCGATAATTATCTTATTATTCTTTGGATCAATAATGAGTTCAAATTTACGGGTTGTCACAAAAATGAGGTTTCAAACAGTTTTCTAAGTACTTTTGAAAATATAGGGGACAAACTTGTGGTGTTTGTGTCATTACAGTTGAAGTTTCAAAAATGATCATCGTTGGACACGTTATATAGTATTGTGAAAGGAGAGAGGTAGAGGTTTAATGGTTTTAGCAACTCAAGTATGGTATGAAATAAAGAAAAAATCTTTAACATTAATTTCCGCGTAAGATTTACATTATTTCTAAGTGTTTTATTAAGGCACTGTTTTTTGTTCTTAGCCGCTTTCTAGGTGTATATTAATTTGTTATGTTTAAGATAATATACATACGGGTAGCTTATGAGTATAACAATTTAATGACATTTTTGTATTTATTAAAACCTTTAACAATAATACTACTATTAATAACGCGGCCAGTTTTCTAATCCAGTTCAACGGGATGAACGCAACATTTTGTACTAAAGACACTTCAAGGTCACGTTTAACTTTCAAAACCTTGTTTTTATCAATACAAACATGTACCAGATTTTCAAACATCGCATCCTTAAATTAAAAATATCAACAAAATGTATCATGAAGGTAATTATATTATTTATTATTGAAATAATTAACCCCTACAACAACATGTTTTACTACTATCTGTCAAGCATGCTGGGTAACATACTTCAGGGCCTTGGCCATCCGGGCAACAATATTGTCTACAATCATTATCAACTTCACAAGCTAGAGGAGGGCATGTCGAGGGATCTGGTGGCCAACGACAATTTTGAGGAGTGCAATTTGGCTTAATTCCGTTTGATCGAGTTGTGAATATTGGAGTCATGTCACTTTCTCCAAAGACTCCTATAAAAAAAATAGTTAAAGATAACATATAAAAATTGAAAATTTAATTAAGTCAAAAATACCTGCAAAAGCCATGAATGTAGCGAAAAGCATGAACCAAAATATAGCTACTTTCTCCATGTTTGAGTATTTTCTTATGATGTGGTATTCGATATATATATACACACACATACATGCCATGGCTAAGCTCTAATGATCAAGCATTTATTGTATAGCAATAAATATATAATATATTAATTAGGTTCTTAATTATCTAATGTTTCATATTACTTTTAAAATTTGAAGTCATTAATTTATTAATCCCAAAACAATAAACTTTTAAGAGTACCTATATATTATTAATATTTAGAATTAATAGTTCTTTCCCAACAAGTGTTGTATCTTTTTAAAAACAGCATAATTTTTTGCGTTTACTTGTAGGCTCTATGTCATTTTACCCTTTATAATTTAGTTTTTGTGGGATTAAAGTTTTTCGTAATTGCATATTTTGTCCGATATGATGTTCAATGAAATGTAAATAAAATGTTTGAACTTTTAAATGAATTTTTAATATATTAATATTTCTCTAGTGATCGGGGTTACTAATTTTCCCTTGATTTCTTTTAAAGGAAAATTTACACATTATTGTACATAAAGTAAAACTATTTCATCGTGATACCATATACTATGTTAAAATTAAATAGCATGGAACCCGCGCATTGCGGTTGCGGGTATCTCAAACTAAAACTCCGCGAGCGTAATATGTTATGAGTATACATATTTTTTGATAATAACTTTACAAATAATTATGATAGTTTTAAGTTGGATAATTCTAAGAGAATAGTTATTTTGGATACCATACTTTTTGTTGGATATGAGGGGACTCATCCATACCATCTATTTCATTTTCATCCAATGGATGAGATTAAATATATTTTATTTTTTTACCTATTTTTTATAATTTAAATATCTTTTAAACCGTTAAGTGTTAAACGAAAATAATTATACCATCGCGACGAGCGTTTAATTATCTTTCTACCAATATGTAATATGATATACTTTCGAAGAATTTTTTTTTTTTCGCTTTTCCTTCCTGTTAAAATTTACGTGAAATATCATATATGATATAATATTGTTTCATCATATATGATAACAACGTTAAATCATATATGATACTGGTTTCTATCATATATGATAGGTCATATCATATATGATACTGTTGTTATATCATATATGATATTAGTATCATATATGATAATTTTCGATAACGTGAAAAAAATGAAGAAAAAAAAATTGTCGAAAGTGTATCATATAGCATATCTATAGAAAGATAATTAAATGCTCTTCGTAACGGTATGTTTTTTTTCGCATAACGATTAACGGTTTAAGAGATATTAATGTTTGAAAAAAGATGGTGAAAATATATTTGGTGTTTAATCTTATCCATTGGATTAAAATAAGATGGATGGTTGGGATGAGTCCCCTCATATCTAAGGAAAAGTATGATATCCAAATGAACTTAAATCTAATTCTAATCAATAATAAATTACTCCATATAAAAATAGTATTACAAAAATGTGATTATTGATCTTCAAAGGTATTAGATAATCTCTTTGTAACATTCATAATATTATATAACGTGTACATATAGAAAATTTTCGTAGTTTATATGTGAACAATTTTCATATATTATAATAACCTTAAAATCTTATTATTTTGATATGCACGATTTAATCGAATTAATTAGAAAAATGACTAGTATCTCACTAAATTGTACTAAAATACATACATAGATGATATGTGTTTCCGAATATGCAAATTTATAAAAATTTTAATGATTCAAAATCAAACGCACGTTTAATATTAATCTTACATTGGTGAATAATTTAAATAACTTTATGTAAAAAATTATAGTTATGTGTACATGTTGCATATTAATTCGTATTAACTTTGTCATTTAATGTGTATTGCTCTCCAATTAATATAGAAATAAATTTATGAAGTTTTTGTGTAGTACAAGTTTGTACCACAAAAACTTGTAAGGGTATACTACTTTAAATTTGGGAGATAGAGTGCAATCTCTGTTATCATTAGTACAGATTTATAGGTCGTTAAAAATAGTACATACTTATGTAATGGGAATGTTTTTATCGGTTTCGGTGGGGCCTATTCGGTTGTTATTCTGACGGCTTTTTCCCTAGATGAACTTATTGTGACTCGTTGGTCCGGTTCAGTTTCAAAAATTAAGTACACCATTATTTTAGGTAGACAAAATACGTACGATCTTGTAGATATATGCTTTTAATTGGTGTACAATGTGTATATATAATTGTATTTTGAGTGTGTATTAAGTTATATTATCTAATTAGTATTAATTAATTTTATTTTTAAGTGTGTATTAATTATTACGTATAAATTTGTTTTAATATGAGTATTAAGTTGTGCTTTTATATTTTAACTGTTTTCTAATTATGTATTAATACTTGTATTATACTGACATGATTGATGTCATTTACAGATTTCACATTTTATTGTGCTTACGACTTTTAGAACGGTTTTAGCGTAATTAGGTTTTCTACAATAACGACATTTTCACGTGAAATTTTCACGTGAAATCTTTAACGGTTAAGTTTTTATAGTCCGAATTTAACTAGGCATCTTACTATGTGTTACTAGTTGAGTTTTACATAAAATGACCATTTTAAACATTTTTCAAAATTTGAAAAGTGTCTAGCAGGCCTACTTTGAGAGCCCGTAACTTTTGCATACTTTAGAGTTATGACACAAACAAAGTTTTTGTGGATAGCCCACCTGGTAGGCTACGATAATGCCCTCCTAAGCTAGTCGTGATTTGGACTCCAAATGGTCAAAATTAACTTACAAAACGTAGTTCCAGCCAATTTAACAATAGACAAGATGGTTTTTCAGAAACATTAAAGACATGTATCTTAATGCTCATTAACTTTGAGGTAAAACAGCTTACTGTTTTGGAAACTAGGACAGGTGAATATTAATATTGTCCTTGAGCAAAATTTACCCATTCGGTCACTCTAAGAGGCTCGAAATCACGTCCAAACATGACTCCCCCGATCAAACAGTTTCCAGACTTAAGAATATTTCACAGCTTTGACAGATTTTAATGTTTTTATTTAAATTTTCATTTTAAGTTTCCCGATTCGTTATAACTCCGTTTAAAGTGATTCAAGAGGCTATGAACTCGTAATAAAATCTAGTATTTTAATGTATGACACATAAATTCAGTAGGAGGTGTCTACCTCGAGAAACGTGCAAGAGCTTTAATCTACCAAATAAGGCTTTTTAACGACTTTTTTTACTTACGAAGTATTTATAAACTTTAAGCACCACTAGGTCGAGGTTTAACATGCATAATAATTTATTTAAGAGTAAGTATTACACTACTTACATTAGATTGGTGGTTTGATCAAGGTTACGCCTTAGAATGCCCTAATTTGGTCTCGGTTTCACTATAAATCCAAAGGTAGGACACGAACCCTTTTGGGAACGAAATCTTAGACTCGTAAACAACTAGATATAAAGGTGCTTGCTTCTGTAGGATAACAAAGCAAAAGAAATTTAGAACCCACGTTTACGAAACTAGGATTTTATTGAAAACCCTAATTCAATTTAGCTAGAGTTTCGTTTCTATGGCACTTCAAGGCACGAACTTAGAGGCTGTTTTTAAGGGTGTTTAGGAATGATGTTTAGGAGTTATTAGGAGTACCAATGATGGTGGTGATGGCGGTTTAAGGTGGTGGGGATGAGTAATAAGTGTGAAAACACTTATCCTTTTTCACTTATTTCCAATAGTAACAAGACCAAAACGTGTATTTTATGTCGTAAAAGTCGGAATTATGCGTGGTTTGTGTTTTATTGTGTTTTAGGACCAAAAGATGAAAAAGGAAGAAAACACGGGCTTTCACGGGCTTTTATCATAGAAAACGAGAAAAGACGAAGTCAAAAGATCAAGATTGCAAAAAGAACAGAAGTCCAAGGCCTATTCTGAAGATTTATCGAAGAAAAAGTCTAAAGACGGAAGTTTAATGAAGTCGAAGAAATCAAGTCTAATAGAAGAAGAAAATTACAAGACAAGTTCAATATATATCGACAAATCCCGAGACGACGTCGAGGAAGATAAAAGATTTAAATCGAGTCGAGAAGAAAGAAAGAAAAGGCAACACATTCACACCTTCCCATTTTCCCTATAAATACCCTCCTAATACACATTAGGAGGGTTGGTTAGTTTTTTAGTAGTTAGTTTCATTTTTCATTTCTTTTTCTAGTTTTAGAGAGAGAAAGTTCTCAACTTTCTCTCACTAAGTTTTCATCTTTCTTTCTTTTAATCTTTCAAGATTAAGGCTTTTGTATTTGGATTTCATTAATCAAGTTCAAGTTAAGATTTTAATCTTTCATCTCCTTATACATTTCTTGGTTTACTTTATCTTTTGATCCGAATTGCATTCTTCATTCGTATGAATTGATGTTTTCGTGGTTAAAAGTTAATCTTCTTCGTTTACATATAAGCTTTTACATGTATAAGCTATAAGCTCTCTATGCTTATTGGCTTATTTCAAGGTTTAGCTTATTGATTTTCGGATTTCTCAAAGGTTTTAGTCACTTTAAAGTTCCTTTCATAAAGTTCATGATCTTTTACGTTTAAGAAGTTGTCAAATTTAAGCTTTTTGAAGTGTTTAAGTTTCGGATAAAATAGCTTATGGATTGTGCTTATTGAGTTTTAAGGTTGCCACAAATTTCGGATTAACATTGCTTCCATCGCAATCTTGGGGATTCTACACTTTCCGACGGATTTCTTGTTTCTATCGCAATAACCCGTCAAGGGTTCTACTTTGCGATAACTTGGTCATTCCCCCTTATTCCGATCTGGATTGCGATCGCTCATTGCGATCACATATTCCGACGGGACTAAGGTCCTTGTTAAGACGAAACTCTGCCCAAATTTACTTCACAACATTCCGATCAGAACCACTTTGCGACAAAGGTATTTTGGTTATTCCGATCTGAAACATTGCGATCTAGGACATTCCGATAAGCATCATTCCGACAGAATTGTTATTGTTGCATTCCGATGGGTATTCAGTTTAGCATTCCGATGGACTTTCACATGAATTATTCCGATGACTTGTTTTAATTATATTCCGATGGCTATGACTTGGTGCATTCCGATAGAAATGAGTTGCAATATTCCGATAGAACATGTTTTTAAGTTTTAAAGTTTTACTTAAAGTTTTTCTAAATAGCTTTTAGTTTGATATTTAAACGCTTTAATTTCGCTCAATGACATTTTAATACTTGCTTGTAGTTTAATTAGATAACCAAACCAAACCATTTTATTATTCCACCAAGAACAATTGAGTCGCACTTTCTACCAATAGTCAATTCGAAAAGATCGGAACAACGAATTTTGATAAGAGACTAAAAACCTAGTATTAAATGGCGCCGCTGCCGGATCTTTTCGTTAAGATTAAAAGTTTTTAAGTGAAAGACGCGTTGGATTTTGGGATCCGTTCATCTTTGAACGTTATTTTCCTTGCTTTCAAATTTTCAAAAATCCTAAAAAATATAAAATTTTCAAAAATACAAAAAAGAAATTTGAAAAACCATAAAAACCAAAAATATTTCCTTTCTATTTTTCTAATCCTTTTGTAGGTGTGCATGCGTACTCGTGCTCGTAAGAAGAGAGTAGCTCAAGCCGAAGTCATTACTCAACCAATTGTCACCATGGACAATCAACCAATGATCGAGCTTTTGCAATCGCACGTAGAAGGCAACACCGATGCAATTATACCTGAGATTGGAGCCAACACCTTTGAACTCAAATCTGGCTTTATATAAATGGTCTCTGCTCAACCCTTCTTGGGCCGCTCACTTGATGATCCTCATGACCACATTAAAAGGTTTCTTCAGCTTACCAATACGGTTAAGTACAATGGGGTATCACAAGAAGTGATTCGCTTGCAACTTTTTCCTTTCTCTTTAGAGGGAAAAGCCCGGAATTGGCTTGATAAGGAACCGCCACAAAGTATTCTTACGTGGAAGGATTTAGAGACCAAGTTTATCAACTACTTTTTTCCACCCTCACGTACTACCGCTTTGCGGAATGAAATTATTACCTTTGAACAAAAGTACGGTGAGTCTTTTAGTGAATCTTGGGACCGTTTTAAGGAACTTTTAAGAAAGTGTCCACAACATGGTTTAACAAAAGTACATCAAATCAATACTTTTTACAATGGTTTAAGCATGAATGACCAAGATTCACTAAACAGTGCCTCGGGGGGTAATATTTTGGTTAAGTCTTCTAATGTTGCTTGCGATATTATTGAGAACAAATCTAGAGTTCAAACCAAGAGTGTTAGAACTAATGTAGCAAGTGCTAGTACTAGTGATGCCGACAAAAGAATTGATAAGCTTACTTCGCTTGTGGAATCGCTTGCTTTACAAACTGCCAACAATGCCAAACAATTCAATGCCCAAGCTAATGTTTTGAGCCAATCATGTGATATATGCGAGGGATCTCACTCATACACCGATTGTCCTTCGACTCACGACAATCCGGAAAATGTGTATGCCGCCAACGGTACCTATGCTACAGGAAGCTATCAAGCACGTCCTCAAGGTGACCGCAACTTGCTCAGCTATCGCTCAAACAACTTTCTTTCACCACCCGATTTTCCCCTACAAAACCCAAACAACCTAAATCGCAACAATAAAAACCAACCACGTGCTCCAACTCCATATCAAAACCAAAGAAACCCATATCCACCTCAAAGAAACAACCAAGTTTACCAACAACCTGCTTATCAACCACCCGCCTACCATGCTCCTCCTCTCAACCAACCCACAGCCTTACACCAAGATGTTGAAACCTACATGAGGACGAACGATGTGATCGTGCAGAATCTTCAGCGGGAAATGGCCAACATGAAAGCGGATATGGTTAAGCAAGGAAACGATCTTCGAACTGATATGCGAAACACTTTGGCAAGTCAAACGAATGACTTGAGGAATATGATGGCTAGTTTCTTCCCTAGTAATCAAGCCTCTGGATCGGGTTCTCTTCCGAGTAACACTGTTGCTAATCCAAGAGGGGAGATGAAAGCAATCACCACTCGCAGTGGAAAAGGTTTAAAGGAACCCGAGCTTCCTACACCTACACCGGTGATTGTGACAAAGGAAAATGAGTCTCCTTCTCCGAATCCTCCATCTTCTATTCCTCCAACTTCTACTTCTCCAATTCCACCACATTCTACTTCTACCCCTCCACCACCCACGGATGTGAGTGCCAATTCTATCCCAAAGCCTTCAACTCAACCCAATATACCTTATCCTTCGAGGTTGAGGAAAGGGAAATTGAAGAACAAGGATGATATTCAGGTTTCGAACTTTCTTAAAATGTTCAAACAACTGAATTTAAATATCTCCTTTGCTGAGGCTCTCGCCCACATGCCCAAATATGCTAAAATGTTTAAAGATCTTCTCAGTGATAAGGAGAAACTTCTCGATATTGCTCATACCCAACTTAATGAGAACTGCTCCGCAGTGCTCTTAAGGAAATTACCAACTAAACTTGGTGATCCGGGTCGTTTCTTGATTCCTTGCAACTTCCCGGGAATAGAGAATTGCATGGCCCTAGCCGATCTAGGTGCTAGTATAAACTTAATGCCATTAAGTGTTTGGAAGTAATTATCTCTCCCCGAGCTAGTCCCCACACGAATGACTTTGGAATTAGCTAACCGTACGGTTGCTTATCCAGTGGGGATAGCCGAAGACGTCTTCGTTGGTGTTGACAAATTCACCTTCCCGGCGGATTTTGTTGTCGTTGACTACGAGATGGACCCCGTGTTCCATTAATTGTTGGACGTCCATTCCTGAGGACCGGTCGCACTCTCATTGATGTAGCCGCTGGTGAATTAATCATGAGAGTTGGTGACGATAAAATCGTCTTCAACATGGGTAAACTTTCTAAGCAGCCTTCGGAAAACGAGAGTGTTAATTTCATTGATGTTCTTGATGAGGCTTGTGAAGAACATTTCAAAGATGCTTGTAAAAGTGGTTCTTCTTCTCTACCCAATGTTGAGACCGTTGCCTCAATTGCTCCGTCATTGACTCCTTTTGGAGAAAGTGACTTGGATGATTTTGAAGCTAGCTTGGGTCCTCTCGATCTTAAGTATGATGGTTCTCCCACCGATTGGGATGAAGACATTCGTACCATTGAAAAACTTCTCAATGAGGACCAAACTTCTCCACCATCTCCTAAGGATATCTCTACTGATGATCCGAAGTTGACTACGCCGTCCATCGAAAATCCTCCAGATTTAGAGCTTAAGGATCTCCCGTCTCATCTCGAGTACGTTTTCCTTGAAGACAACAAGACGTTAACGATCATCATCGCTAAGGACTTGAAAGAAGAAGAAAAATCCCGACTTATCGCCGTGCTGAAGAATCACAAGAAAGCGATTGCTTGGAAGATCTCTGATATTCGTGGAATTGATCCTCACTTCTGCACACATAAAATTCTCATGGAGGACGACTTTAAACCCACTATTCAAAGTCAAAGAAGGGTGAATCCTAAGATCCATGACGTAATCAAAAAAGAGGTTATCAAACTTCTGTATGCAGGAATGATCTATCCTATCTCGGATTCACCGTGGGTTAGTCCCGTCCATTGTGTGCCTAAGAAAGACGGAATCACCGTTGTTCCCAATGAAAACAACGAGTTGATTCCTACTCGTCTCGTTACAGGGTGGAGAGTTTGTATAGACTATCGCAAACTCAATGATGCTACGAGAAAGGATCATTTTCCCCTTCATTTCATGGACCAAATGCTTGAACGTCTAGTGGGTAATGACTATTACTGCTTTTTAGACGGTTTCTCCGGGTATTTTCAAATTCCCATCGATCCCAAAGACCAAGAGAAACCCACATTCATTTGTCCTTACGGAACATTTGCCTACAAAATAATGCCTTTCGGCTTATGCAATGCTCCTGGGACTTTCCAAAGGTGTATGATGGCTATCTTCCATGACATGGTTGAAGAAACCATGGAAGTCTTCATGGATGATTTCTCGGTCTATGGTGATTCATTCTCTTCTTGCCTTGCCAATTTAGAACGTATGCTTAAGCGATGTGAAGACACTCGCCTTGTTCTAAATTAGGAAAATGCCATTTTATGGTAAAAGAAGGCATTGTGCTAGGACACAAAATCTCTAAAGCCGGTCTTAAAGTCGACCGTACTAAAGTGGATGTCATAGCCAAATTACCTCCACCTTCGACCGTGAAGGGTGTGAGAAGTTTTCTGGGTCATGCGGGCTTCTATCGTCGATTCATTCAGGATTTCTCTAAAATCGCTCGCCCGATGACCCACCTCTTGGAAAAAGATACTCCTTTTATCTTTTCTAAAGAGTGTATCGAAGCCTTCAATCTTCTTAAGGATAAGCTAACTAAGGCACCGGTCTTGGTTACCCCTAATTGGGAGCTACCCTTTGAGTTGATGTGCGATGCTAGCGACTTTGCTATTGGTGCGGTTTTGGGACAAAGGATCAACAAACATTTCCAACCAATCCATTATGCTAGCAAGACAATGACGGGGGCTCAATTGCATTATACGACAACCGAAAAAGAGCTTTTAGCTGTTGTCTATGCTTTTGAAAAATTTCGCCCCTATCTTGTTTTATCCACCACCATCGTATACAAGGACCGTTCCGCGTTGAAGTACTTGATGACTAAGCACGACTCTAAGCCAAGACTTCTTCGCTGGGTTTTACTCCTTCAAGAATTCAACATTGAAATTCGTGACAAGAAGGGAGCCGAAAACCTAGCAGCGGATCATCTGAGTAGACTTGAGGATCCGTATCAAGGGGATCATCAGAACCAAGAGATCAATGACTCTTTTCCCCTTGAGACCTTAATGTCTATTCAGTCTAATCTTGATGACACCCTGTGGTTTGCGGACATTGCAAACTACTTAGCGGGTGGTATTCTCATCAAAGGGTTAACATCCCAAGAAAAGAAGAAGTTCTTTAAAGATGTTAAGACTTACTTCTGGGATGACCCTTATCTATTCAAACAATGTGCTGACCTGATTATTCGTCGATGTGTTGATGGGCCGGCAGCGGTACAAATCCTTGATGCTTGCCATAAAGGACCCACCGGTGGTCACTTTGGTCCCAATTACACCGCGAAGAAAGTATTCGACTATGGATTCTATTGGCCCACCATTTATCGTGACGCTCACGAAATGGTTAAGCATTGTGATGCTTGCCAAAGACAAGGCAAGATCACACATAAAGATGAGATGCCTTAAAATTTCATACAAGAATGTGAAATCTTTGACGTATGGGGCATCGACTTTTTGGGGCCATTTCCATCATCTAAAGGGAACAAGTACATCCTCGTAGCTGTTGACTACGTTTCTAAATGGGTTGAAGCCAAGGCTCTCCCTACGAACGATGCAAGGGTGGTTGCGAACTTTTTGAAGCAGCTCTTTGCTCGATTCAATGTTCCTCGTGCTATAATCAGTGACCGCGAGACTCATTTTTTCAATGATCAATTTGCAAGAGTCATGGCTAAGTATGGTGTTAATCATCGTCTTTCCACCGCTTATCATCCCCAAACCAATGGTCAAGCCGAGATTTCCAACCGTGGATTGAAGCAAATTCTGGAGCGTACTGTGGGAGAGCATCGTGCCGCGTGGGCCGATAAGTTAGATGATGCGTTGTGGGCTTTCCGTACCGCATATAAGACCCCGATCGGTTGTACTACTTATCATCTTGTGTACGGGAAAGCATTCCACCTCCCTATCGAGCTGGAACATAAGGCATACTGGGCCTTGAAGTGGGCTAACTTCGACATCAACAAAGCCGGTGATCTTCGCAAGATTCAACTCAACGAGCTCAACGAACTGAGGAATGAAGCTTACGAGAACTCACTGATCTACAAAGAGAAGACCAAGATCCTCCACGATGCTAGCATTAAGAACCAAGAGTTCCATGTTGGTGATCAAGTCTTACTCTTTAACTCTCGGTTAAAGATCTTCTCTGGCAAGTTGAAGAGCCGCTGGTCAGGTCCATTCACCGTCGCCAAAGTCTTTCCATATGGGACCATTGAGCTTTCTCAGCCAAATGGGCCCAATTTCAAGGTGAATGTCCAGCGTTTGAAGCTATACTTTGGTGAGGACATCTCTCATGAGATGATTCCATCTCTCACCACGTTTCCCATGAACTAAATTTGGGTCGAGTCAGGCTCGTGACTCGGTTATCAAAAACAAGCGCTTCTCGGGAGGCAACCCGTGATCTATCCTTTACTGCTTTCATAATAAGTGTAGGGGGAGCCCCGTATGTGTTTGTTGTCTTGTTTCTTGTGTTGTGCAGGGATTAAAGCTTCAACGATCCACTCTTGATGACTTTTGACGAACCGTGATACCGTGCTCCCATCTTCCCGGTTCTATCCTAAACTCTTGTGATTCAATATTTCATATCTTATATGTTCACATTGAATTCACTATAGTTGTCCTTTCCTTAGCAAGATTTAAACAAAGTGCACAATGTCCTAAGTGTAGGGGAGTTTACTCCCACATGCTTAAACATTGAGGACAATGTTTATATCAAGTGTAGGGGGACTTCTATCGAAGTAAGTGGTCTTTTCCATGAATTTGCCCTCATTTTAACCGGAAAATTTGATTTTTCGACATTTTTCAAAATTTTTAATCTATTTTGGCCTAGTTGTATAGTTGTATTTTCCTTTGTTATGATTATTTTCTTTCCTTGCTAAAATAAAGTGGTTATTAAATTTTTCAAAGTCGTGAATATTTTGACTCAACCCGAGTTTACTTATCTAAGTTTACTCTAGCTAGTATCCTTAACGTGTTTATGTCAAGTTTTGCTAGGCTTTTATATAGGGAGCTATAAAACGCGAAAGTCTTAACTCTCACGGGTTAAGAACAATAACTTTTCGCAAGCTCCTATAATTGATCCTAGAGAGTTGTTTATCAAGGGAACTTTAAAATGCGATTTCTAAACTTGAAAAAGTCTAAGAATTTGCAAGATCCTATAGATGACTCGAAAACCCAAAAATTTGATTGAATAGGCTAAGCATCCACGAGTCTCATTCCTTGAGATTTTAAACTGTGGAGGACGAGAGATGATAGAGTCAATTATAAGTTTGGTATTCTTTCGTGAATTTATGTGAGTTAATTATGAGCCTATTCTCCCATCGCTTGTTAATAAATTTATATGCATTAAATAAGGTTGTACGATTTGAAAAGTTACTTAGCTTCTAGCCCAAGATCATTTAAAAGTTGCTCGGTATTAATTAGAGTTCATAGACAAGGCATAACTTATTGAAGCGGGATGCGAAGATTGGCGAGTCCAAAAAGGCCCTAACAAGGCATGAGGGCTACGTTTTGTTGCTAAAGATCCAAAAGTGATGTGAAGAATAATTTATCGAAAATCAATATGAAGGATCGAGACACACGACGAAAAGCAAATACTCCCCTAAAGATCATGGAGAAGTCTATCCAAAAAAGGCCCTAACAAGGTATGAGGATAAATAGATCCAAGTCCTAAAAGGAGGCGGATCGTTGTATATCAAAGTACAAAATAAAGATTGGAGAAAAATGAAGAAGTCGTGGTCCAAATATGAAGAATCTCTCAAAAAGTTCAAGTGAAGAAATTCCTATTATGAAGAGAAGACCATTATTTCAAGAACGTCTCTCAAAGATTCGAAGTATGAAGTCGCTGCCAAACATCGGTCCGAGAAAGGTCTCAAATCGTGAAGCGAGTTATGCCAAGATATGAACTTTATGAGGTCCCGAGAAGCAGTTTTAAAAGATTTTGTCCTTTAGCTAACTATTGATTAAATTGTTCACTTTATTTTCGGCCTAAATAACTATCGAAATAAGTCAAACAATGCATCCTTGTGATCATTCAAGACAAAAATAAAATATAAGAGATACACCTAGGAATAAGGGAGTCTAAGTAAATAATTGACCCACATGAATTCGTGTTAGTTTGCTAACTTATAATAACAATTATCTCATTTTTAAGCTTGGTATGGGGAACGTGAAACTTGAGGATGATAAACGTTCATGGCAGCCAAAACCCAATGTAAGTCTTTGATTTCTTTACTTATTTTTATCTTTTTATCTTCCCTAAATGTTTAGTATTTAATAAAGGCCAAGGTGGGTTATTTATGATGGAATATGTAATCCGTGTTTTAAAATTAATGCATTGCATGGGGGCATTGCAATGGTCAAGTGTAGGGGATTTAATAAGTGTGAAAACACTTATCCTTTTTCCACTTATTTCCAATAATAACAAGACCAAAACGTGTATTTTATGTTGTAAAAATCGGAATTATGCGTGGTTTGTGTTTTTATTGTGTTTTAGGACCAAGAGATGAAAAAGGAAGAAAACACGGGCTTTCACGGGCTTTTATCAAAGAAAACGAGAAAAGACGAAGTCAAAAGATCAAGAGTGCAAAAAGAACGGAAGTCCAAGACCTATTCTGAAGATTTATCGAAGAAAAAGTCTAAAGACGAAAGTTTAATGAAGTCGAAGAACTCAAGTCTAATAGAAGAAGGAAATTACAAGACAAGTTCAATATATATCGACAATTCCCGAGACGACGTCGAGGAAGATAAAAGATTTAAATCGAGTCGAGAAGAAAGAAAGAAAAGGCAACACATGCACACCTTCCCATTTTCCCTATAAATACCCTCCTAATACACATTAGGAGGGTTGGTTAGTTTTTTAGTAGTTAGTTTCATTTTTCATTTCTTTTCTAGTTTTAGAGAGAGAAAGTTCTCAACTTTCTCTCACTAAGTTTTCATCTTTTCTTTCTTTTAATCTTTCAAGATTAAGGCTTTTGTATTTGGATTTCATTAATCAAGTTCAAGTTAAGCTTTTAATCTTTCATCTCCTTATACATTTCTTGGTTTACTTTATCTTTTGATCCGAATTGCATTCTTCATTCGTATGAATTGATGTTTTCGTGGTTAAAAGTTAATCTTCTTCGTTTACATATAAGCTTTTACATGTATAAGCTATAAGCTCTCTATGCTTATTGGCTTATTTCAAGGTTTAGCTTATTGATTTTCGGATTTCTCAAAGGTTTTAGTCACTTTAAAGTTCCTTTCATAAAGTTCATGATCTTTTACGTTTAAGAAGTTGTCAAATTTAAGCTTTTTGAGGTGTTTAAGTTTCGGATAAAATAGCTTATCGATTGTGCTTATTGAGTTTTAAGGTTGCCACAAATTTCGGATTAACATTGCTTCCATCGCAATCTTGGGGATTCTACACTTTCCGACGAATTTCTTGTTTCTATCGCAATAACCCGTCAAGGGTTCTACTTTGCGATAACTTGGTCATTCCCCCTTATTCCGATCTGGATTGCGATCGCTCATTGCGATCGCATATTCTGACGGGACTAAGGTCCTTGTTAAGACGAAACTCTGCCCAAATTTACTTCACAACATTCCGATCAGAACCACTTTGCGACAAAGGTATTTTGGTTATTCCGATCTGAAACATTGCGATCTAGGACATTCCGATAAGCATCATTCCGACAGAATTGTTATTGTTGCATTCCGATGGGTATTCAGTTTAGCATTCCGATGGACTTTCACATGAATTATTCCGATGACTTGTTTTAATTATATTCCGATGGCTATGACTTGGTGCATTCCGATAGAAATGAGTTGCAATATTTCGATAGAACATGTTTTTAAGTTTTAAAGTTTTACTTAAAGTTTTTCTAAATAGCTTTTAGTTTGATATTTAAACGCTTTAATTTCGCTCAACGACATTTTAATACTTGCTTGTAGTTTAATTAGATAACCAAACCAAACCATTTTATTATTCCACCAAGAACAGTTGAGTCGCATTTTCTACCAATAGTCAATTCGAAAAGATCGGAACAACGAATTTTGATACGAGACAAAAAACCTAGTATTAATGAGTAATGGTAGAAACAAAAGGGAAAGAAGGGTTCAATTTGATTTTCTACTTATGTTTTGGGATAGACAATCACAAGTCTTGAACTCTTTATTTATAAGCTGAATATACCTTACCTTTAGAGCTCCAATTATGATAGAAAATCAGTACATAAGGCTAGAAATTAAGAAGAAGGGATAGAACAGTAGGAAGATAACATGAAATTGGTTTGTGGAGTATTCTTAGGGATGAAACAACACTTCCTTGCATTATGAACGTGGGTAGGACATATGGAGGAGTTATGGGTCGAATTATTTAAGCTAAAAACAAGGAGGAATAATTTAGGCAAGTATATATCTTATAAATAACTTATAATGGTGATAATTCTACATATTTCCTATTTTCTAGCTAACATATCTGGCCTAATAATTTCCTAAGGCTTAACGCCATGAAATTTTCACTAAGTAGTGATTAAAATGGGCTAACTTGAGTTTGGGTACAATTATTTTGGTTTATTTGGGGTTTACGGGTCTTTAAAATTACTTACGGGCTTTTAAAATTAATTACGGGCTTATTTCTAGTCATTTAATAATTTAATTATGTTCTAGTGATTAATTATGAAGTTTACAAATTAATTTTCTTAGTTCTTAGTTGATAAAATTATTTTACACATTTTTGTGATCATTTTACATAAAAACGATATTCTATAATTAAATAATAAATAAAATAGTATTACCTCAGTAAATTATCTGAAACGTTGAGAATAAATTAAAAGTGATAAATATATGATATACAGACTTTTTATAGTCCATCATATATTGTTTTAAAAAAATCGTGAGTTGAAAATGTTTATATAACTTTCTATTAATAATTAACGGTGATTTCGATTATTTACGTTAACTATTAAAATAAACTATTATTGACGTTTATATGACCTATAAGATTAAAATAATTCATTTAACCTAACACATATAAAACACATAAGCTTTTAGTTGGATGGCCTCCAGTTAGAGTAAATCACGGTTTTTAGATAACACAGTAATTATTTTCCACTTTACAGTAATTAAACACGTAACATATAAATTTCTATATAATCAAAATAATCATATAGTCCGTCGTATGTATTATTAGTGATAATATAATTTTCCTGTTTATAATTTACAGTGTTTTATTGAAAATAAAATAAAATTTGTAGCGATAATTATCTTATTATTCTTTGGATCAATAATGAGTTCAAATTTACGGGTTGTCACAAAAATGAGGTTTCAAACAGTTTTCTAAGTACTTTTGAAAATATAGGGGACAAATTTGTGGTGTTTGTGTCATTACAGTTGAAGTTTCAAAAATGATCATCGTTGGACACGTTATATAGTATTGTGAAAGGAGAGAGGTAGAGGTTTAATGGTTTTAGCAACTCAAGTATGATATGAAATAAAGAAATAATCTTTAACATTAATTTCCGCGTAAGATTTACATAATTTCTAAGTGTTTTATTAAGGTACATTTTTTTGTTCTTAGCCGCTTTCTAGGTGTATAATAATTTGTTATGTTTAAGATTATATACATACGGGTAGCTTATGAGTATAACAATTTAATGACATTTTTGTATTTATTAAAACCTTTAACAATAATACTACTATTAATAACGCGACCAGTTTTCTAATCCAGTTCAACGGGATGAACGCAACTCCTTGTATTAAAGACACTTCGATGTCACGTTTAATTTTCAAAACCTTGTTTTTTTATCAATACAAACATGTACCAGATTTTCAAACATGGCATCCTTAAATTAAAAATATCAACAAAATGTATCATGAAGGTAATTATATTATTTATTAATGAAATAATTAACCCCTACAACAACATGTTTTACTACTATCTGTCAAGCATGCTGGGTAACATACTTCAGGACCTTGGCCATCCGGGCAACAATATTGTCTACAATCATTATCAACTTCACAAGCTAGAGGAGGGCATGTCGAGGGATCTGGTGGCCAACGACAATTTTGAGGAGTGCAATTTGGCTTAATTCCGTTTGATCGAGTTGTGAATATTGGAGTCATGTCACTTTCTCCAAAGACTCCTATAAAAAATAGTTAAAGATAACATATAAAAATTGAAAATTTAATTAAGTCAAAAATACCAGCAAAAGCCATGAATGTAGCGAAAAGCATGAACCAAAATATAGCTACTTTCTCCATATTTGAGTATTTTCTTATGAGGTGGTATTCGATAAATATATACACACACATACATGCCATGGCTAAGCTCTAATGATCAAGCATTTATTGTATAGCAATAAATATATAATATATTAATTATGTTCTTAATTATCTAATGTTTCATATTACTTTTAAAATTTGAAGTCATTAATTTATTAATCCCAAAACAATAAACTTTTAAGAGTACCTATATATTATTTTTATTATTTAGAATTAATAGTTCTTTCCCAACACGTGTTGTATCTTTTTAAAAACAACATAACTTTTTGCGTTTACTTGTAGGCTCTATGTCATTTTACCCTTTATAATTTAGTTTTTGAGGGATTAAAGTTTTTCGTAATTGCATATTTTGTCCGATACGATGTTCACTGAAATGTAAATAAAATGTTTGAACTTTTAAATGAATTTTTAATATATTAATATTTCTCTAGTGATCGGGGTTACTAATTTTCCCTAGATTTCTTTTAAAGGAAATTTTACACATTATTATACATAAAGTAAAACTATTTCATCGTGATGCCATATACTATGTTAAAATTAAATAGCATGGAACCCGCGCATTGCGGTTGCGGGTATCTCAAACTAAAACTCCGTGAGCGTAATATCTTATGAGTATACATAATTTTTGATAATAACTTTACAAATAATGATGATAGTTTTAAGTTGGATAATTATAATCAATAATAAATTACTCCATATAAAAATAATATTACAAAAATGTGACGATTGATCTTCAAAGGTATTAGATAATCTCTTTGTAACATTCATAATATTATATAATGTGTACATATAGAAAATTTTCGTAGTTTATATGTGAACAATTTTCATATATTATAATAACCTTAAAATCTTATTATTTTGATATGCACGATTTAATCGAATTAATTAGAAAAATGACTAGTATCTCACTAAATTGTACTAAAATACATACATATATGATATGTGTTTCCGAATATGCAAATTTATAAAAAATTAAATGATTCAAAATCAAACGCACGTTTAATATTAATCTTACATTGGTGAATAATTTAAATAACTTTATGTAAAAAATTATAGTTATGTGTACATGTTGCATATTAATTCGTATTAACTTTGTCATTTAATGTGTATTGCTATCCAATTAATATAGAAATAAATTTATGAAGTTTTTGTGTAGTACAAGTTTGTACCACAAAAGCTTGTAAGGGTGTACTACTTTAAATTTGGGAGACAGAGTGCAATCTCTGTTATCATTAGTACAGATTTATAGGTCGTTAAAAATAGTACATATTTATGTAATGGGAATGTTTTTATCGGTTTCGGTGGGGCCTATTCGGTTGTTATTCTGACGGCTTTTTCCCTAGCTGAACTAATTGTGACTCGTTGGTCCGGTTCAGTTTCAAAAATTATGTACACCATCATTTTAGGTAGACAAAATACGTATGATCTTATAGATATATGCTTTTAATTGGTGTACAATGTGTATATATAATTGTATTTTGAGTAAGGAGGTGTATTAGTTATATTAACTAATCATACTATCTTATAAAAGAGATTAGACACTCTTTCTTCATTTAATACAAAAAAATTAAGTAATACAACAAATACAACATAATGTACAACATATTAGTACAGGCAAGAAAATGAAATTTAGGTAATGCAAGATTTTAATACATATGTACAAATTTATATCTTTAATATATACAAAGCATTTAATCACACTTAATTAAAACATAATTAATAATACAATTAAAACACCCCATCACCACAACTTACAAGCAAAACAACACATTGTACAAATCTCAAATATCATATTTTTCTCCCTTTTTCCTTGCAATCATATGTACAAACTACTTTTAGGTTGATCTTCACATTCAAATGTTCAAAAGAGGTTATGTCAATTTTCCCGCATTTAATTAAATTTTGAAAATAAAGTTACACATATTACATATTACATATACGCCACAAGTAATAATATCCATATATCAAAATTACGTTTTTGAGACATGTTTTTAGGTGAAGACTATCGTCATCCATAAACTATTGCTATGATAGACGAATAACCGAATAACATTCACTCTCAAAAAAATTTAGTCATAGGGTACCCGCCGCAGCATTGCGCGGATACCCTGCTAGTTAGTATTAATTAATTTTATTTTTAAGTGTGTATTAATTAATACGTATTAATTTGTTTTAATATGAGTATTAAGTTGTGCTTTTATATTTTAAATGTTTTCTAATTATGTATTAATACTTGTATTATACTGACATGATTGATGTCATTTACATGATTGATGTCATTTACAGATTTCACATTTTATTGTGCTTACGACTTTTAGAACGGTTCTAGCGTAATAAGGTTTTCTACAATAACGACATTTTCACGTGAAATCTTAAATAGTTAAGTTTTTATAGTCCGAATTTAACTAGGCATATTACTATGTGTTACTAGTTGAGTTTTACATAAAATGACCATTTTAAACATTTTTCAAAATTTGAAAAGTGTCCAGCAGGCCTACTTTTAGAGCCCGTAACTTTTGCATACTTTAGAGTTATGACACAAACAAAGTTTCTGTGGATAGCCCACCTGGTAGGCTACGATAATGACCTCCTAAGCTAGTCGTGATTTGGATTTCAAATGGTCAAAATTAACTTACAAAACGTAGTTCCAGCCAGTTTAACAATAGACAAGATGGTTTTTCAGAAACATTAAAGACATGTATCTGAATGCTCATTAACTTTGAGGTAAAACAGCTTACTGTTTTAGAAACTAGGACATGTGAATATTAATATTGTCCTTGAGCAAAATTTACCCATTCGGCCTCTAAGAGGCTCGAAATCACGTCCAAACATGACTCCCCCGATCAAACAGTTTCCAGACTTAAGAATATTTCACAGCTTTGACAGATTTTAATGTTTTTATTTAAATCTTCATTTTAAGTTTCCCGGTTCGTTATAACTCCGTTTTAAGTGATTCAAGAGGCTATGAACTCGTAATAAAATCTAGTATTTTAATGTATGACGAAGAAATTCAGTAGGAGGTGTCTACCTCGAGAAACGTGCAAGAGCTTTAATCTACCAAATAAGGATTTTTAATCTAGGTCGAGGTTTAACATGCATACTAATTTATTTAAGAGTAAGTATTACACTACTTACATTAGATTGGTGGTTTGATCAAGGTTACGCCTTAGAATGCCCTAATTTGGTCTCGGTTTCACTATAACTCCAAAGGTAGGACACGAACCCTTTTGGCAACGAAATCTTAGACTCGTAAACAACTAGATATAAAGGTACTTGCTTCTATAGGATAACAAAGCAAAATAAATTCAGAACCCACGTTTACAACACTAGGGTTTTGTTGAAAACCCTAATTCAATTTAGCTAGGGTTTCGTTTCTATGGCACTTCAAGGCACGAACTTCGAGGTTATTTTCAAGGGTGTTTAGGAATGATGTTTAGGAGTTATTAGGAGTACCAATAATGGTGGTGATGGCGGTTTAAGGTGGTGATGAGTAATGGCAGAAACAAAAGGGAAAGAAGGGTTCAATTTGATTTTCTACTTATGTTTTGGGATATACAATCACAAGTCTTGAACTCTTTATTTATAAGCTGAATATACCTTACCTTTAGAGCTCCAATTATGAAGAAAATCAGTACATAAGGCTAGAAATTAAGAAGAAGGGATAGAACAGTAGGAAGATAACATGAAATTGGTTTGTGGAGTATTTTTAGGGATGAAACGGCTCTTCCTTGCATTATGAACATGGGTAGGACATATGGAGGAGTTATGGGTCGAATTATTTAAGCTAAAAATAAGGAGGAATAATTTAGGCAAGTATATATCTTGTAAAGAACTTATAATGGTGATAATTCTATATATTTCCTATTTTCTAGCTAACATATCTGGCCTAATAATTTCCTAAGGTTTAAAGCCACGAAATTTTCACTAAGTAGTGATTAAAATGGGCTAACTTGAGTTTGGGTACAATTAGTTTGGTTTATTTGGGGTTTACGGGTCTTTAAAATTACTTATGGGCTTTTAAAATTAATTACGGGCTTATTTCTAGTCATTTAATAATTTAATTATGTTCCAGTGATTAATTATGAAGTTTAAAAATTAATTTTCTTAGTTCTTAGTTGATAAAATTATTTTACACATTTTCGTGATCATTTTACATAAAAACGATATTCTATAATTAAATAATAAATAAAATAGTATTACCTCAGTAAATTATCTGAAACGTTGAGAATAAATTAAAAGTGATAAATATATGATATATAAACTTTTTATAGTCCATTATATATTGTTTTAAAGAAATCGTGAGTTGAAAATGTTTATATAACTTTCTATTAATAATTAACGGTGATTTCGATTATTTACGTTAACTATTAAAATAAACTATTATTGACGTTTATATGACCTATAAGATTAAAATAATTCATTTAACCTAACACATATAAAACACATAAGCTTTTAGTTGGATGTCCTCCAGTTAGAGTAAATCATGATTTTTAGATAACACAGTAATTATTTTCCACTTTACACTAATTAAACACGTAACATATAAATTTCTGTATAACCAAAATAATCATATAGTCCGTCGTATGTATTATTAGTGATAATATCATTTTCCTGTTTATACTTTACAGTGTTTTATTGAAAATAAAATAAAATTTGTAGCGATAATTATCTTATTATTCTTTGGATCAATAATGAGTTCAAATTTACGGGTTGTCACAAAAATGAGGTTTCAAACAATTTTCTAAGTACTTTTGAAAATATAAGGGACAAACTTGTGGTGTTTGTGTCATTACAGTTGAAGTTTCAAAAATGATCATCGTTGGACACGTTATATAGTATTGTGAAAGGAGAGAGGTAGAGGTTTAATGGTTTTAGCAACTCAAGTATGATATGAAATAAAGAAATAATCTTTAACATTAATTTCCGCGTAAGATTTACATTATTTCTAAGTGTTTTATTAAGGCACTGTTTTTTGTTCTTAGCCGCTTTCTAGGTTTATAATAATTTGTTATGTTTAAGATTATATACATACGGGTAGCTTATGAGTATAACAATTTAATGACATTTTTATATTTATTAAAACCTTTAACAATAATACTACTATTAATAACGCGGCCAGTTTTCTAATCCAGTTCAACGGGATGAATGCAACATCTTGTATTAAAGACACTTCGATGTCACGTTTAACTTTCGAAACCTTGTTTTTTATCAATACAAACATGTACCAGATTTTCAAAGATGGCATACTTAAATTAAAAATATCAACAAAATGTATCATGAAGGTAATTATATTATTTATTACTGAAATAATTAACCCCTACAACATGTTTTACTACTATCTGTCAAGCATGCTGGGTAACATACTTCAGGGCCTTGGCCATCCGGGCAGCAATATTGTCTACAATCATTATCAACTTCACAAACTAGAGGAGGGCATGTCGATGGATCTGGTGGCCGACGACAATTCTTAGGAGTGCAATTTGGCTTAATTCCGTTTGATCGAGTTGTGAATATTGGAGTCATGTAACTTTCTCCAAAGACACCTATAAAAAATAGTTCAAGATAACATCCAATAAAACCTAGTTTTAATCTACCCATGACATATAAAAATTGAAAATTTAATCAAGTAAAAAATACTACAAAAGCCATGAATGTAGCGAAAAGCATGAACCAAAATATAGGTATTTTCTCCATGCTTGAGTATTTTCTTATGAGGTGGTATTCGATATATATATATATACACACACATACATGCCATGGCTAAGCTATAATGATCAAGCATTTATTGTATTACAATAAATATAAAATATATTAATTATGTTCTTGATTATCTAATGTTTCATATTACTTTTAAAACTTGAAGTCATTAATTTATTAATCCCAAACAATAAACTTTTAAGAGTACCTATATATTATTATTATTATTTAGAATTAATAGTTCTTTCCCAACAAGTTTTGTATCTTTTTAAAAACAGCATAATATTTTGCGTTTACTTGTAGGCTCTATGTCATTTTACCCTTTATAATTTAGTTTTTGAGGGATTAAAATTTTTCGTAATTGCATATTTTGTTCGATACGATGTTTAATATTTCTCTAATGATCGGGGTCGCTAGTTTTCCCTTGATTTCCTTTAAATGAAAATTTACACATTATTGTACTTATATTTAAAGTAAAAGTATTTCATCATGATACCATATACTATGTTAAAATTAACTAGCATGGTACCCGCGCATTGCGGCTGCGGGTATCTCAAACTAAAACTCCGCGAGCGTAATATTTTATGAGTATACATATTTTTCGATAATAACTTTACAAATAATGATGATAGTTTTAAGTTGGATAATTCTAATCAATAATAAATTACTCCATATAAAAATAATATTAGGAAAATCTGATGATTGATCTTGAAAGGTAATAGATAATCTCTTTGTAACATTCATAGTATTATATAACGTGTAATATAGAAAATTTTCATAGTTTATATGTGTATAATTTTCATATATTATAATAATCTTAAAATCTTATTATTTTTATATGCACGAATTAATTAGAAAAATGATTAGTATTTCACTAAATTTGTACTAAAATACATACATAGATGATATGTGTTTCCGAATATGCAAAATTATAAAAAATTAAATAATTCAAAATCAAACGCACGTTTAATATTAAACTTAAATTGGTGAACAATTTAAATAACGTTATGTAAAAAACTATAGTTATGTGTACATGTTGCATATAAGTTCGTATTAACTTTGTCATTTAATGTGTATTGCTCTCCAATTAATGTAGAAATAAATTTACGAAGTTTTTGTGTTGTACAAGTTTGTACCACAAAAGCTTGTAAGGGTGTACTACTTTAAATTTTGTACACATGCAATCTCTGTTATCATTGTACAGATTTATGGGTCGTTAAAAATAGTACATATTTATGTAATGGGAATGTTTTTATCGGTTTCGGTGGGGCCTATTCGGTTGTTATTCTGACGGCTTTTTCGCTAGCTGAACTTATTGTGACTCGTTGGTCCGGTTTGATTTCAAAAGTTATGTACACCATTATTTTAGGTAGAAAATACGTACGATCTTGTAGATACATGCTTTTAATTGGTGTACAATGTGTATATATAATTGTATTTTAAGTAAGGAGGTGTATTAGTTATATTAACTAATTAGTATTAATTAATTTTATTTTTAAGTGTGTATTAATTATTATGTATTAATTTATTTTAATATGAGTATTAATTTGTGCTTTTATATTTTAACTATTTTCTAATTATGTATTAATACTTGTACTATGTGTTGTTTTATTTATAAAATAGGGTGAGAGGGTGTTTTATTATAGAATTTTAATGTGATATGTTGTTTTAATATTATAATTACATGTTTTAAGTTTTCTACTCTTAGTATGTATGCTTCTTTTGCTTGTACAAATAGCATTATGTATTGTAACTTGAAAATATTCAAGTATTAATACTTGTACCATGCGTTATTTTAATTATAAAATAGAGTGATGAGGTATTCTAATGATAGAGTTTAATGCAATATATGTTATAATTTCAAGTATCAATTATTCTAAAAATGGCTTAGTATGTTTTACAAATGGCTTGGTATGTTGTAACTTAAAATTTCTAGTATTTTAAAAATAACATATCAATATGATTTATAAGGGAGTATGATATGATTTACTAGTGTATTAAATACATATGCTTTAGTAGATAAATGGAATGTTACAGGATAATCTTGGCGTAATATCAAATCATAAGGTAAATGTCCTAAAACATTACATGACCATAGGGATAACCGGAATCAAACATCGGTCCCCAACATAAACTCATAAACAAGCATAAAATAAAAGTAATTCAAATGAAATAGAAACATAATATAGCTCCTATCCTATGCATAACCTTTCCCATGCTCCTAACCTTGTGTACCTGTCGTTTGGGGATATGAAAAGAGAAAACGGCTGAGCGAGACGCTCAGTGCGCGGATATATAATAATAACATGGAATAGCATGACATAAGTGAAGGCTGAAATGAAAGCATAATAATGAAAGTGCAAGTGTAGCGGAATTATGTAAGTCCTGGGAAAACCTTGTAACATGTAATAAACTGGTTTATTCTAAAAAGTCTCATGTTCATGTTAATACTGAAAATCTGTTGGTTAATCATGAAAACTGTAATTTAACTGCCAAAGAGCTCATATAGGTCACAAAATATACCAACGTGCATGAATACATAGAGGGGTGACCTCGTCATGCTATTAGAGGGGCTGCCTCTAATTATAATAGTCTGGGTAGGAGGGATCAGCTCCTTGTGAAGGATGCAAGGCATACACCACATTCACCATGAAATTCTTGTAAACTTGTAAACTAGGATGCACCCATTCGCCTCACATGATAATAATAATAAAGACAAACTTGTAAAGGGACGTTGCGAGCAATCACTCTCGCCACAGAAGAGTCATAACACCGGTGCCTCCAGTGCTATGGTTACGGTACCTCTGTAACTAGGTGAAACATAGCATGCGTGTATATAGCTCAGGCAATTAAAATAAACATAACATTTCCTGGGGCGTGTTTAAGACACATGACTACATGGAAAACAGATAGTTGCAAACAGGAAAACCTAATCAAGCATGCAAAGGGAATTGTCACTGAAGAACGGAATATCCGTACCTCACGTCCAGTACTGCAAACGAAGAAGAACGTAGAAGATGAAAACGTGAATAAGATCATACTCCATAAATACTACATAATAAAGAGGGACGTATATGAGTCGCTTGGTTAACTTATATTTAATAATTATTAATTAGTTGACGTTAACTTAACTTGTTCTTGTATTGCCTTAATGTTCGTGACTTATTTTACAGCTTCTAGTTAAATCATGTATTCTGATTAGTGTAATTCATACTCTTACATGTTAATAAGAATAAAATGTATAATTCATGATCATGTAGTAAAGTTTACTTAATAAATACTTACGCTAGAAATAATAATTATTATTAGTTAATAATAAAATGAGCGATTTATTTGGGATCTTAAATTAATAATAAGGTAAGCCTAAATAAAAAAACTTTACTAAAACTTGGTAATTACGTATCTAAATTAAGTGTAGTTATTAATTTAATTACGCTAATAAATACTTGGGTTAATATTGTTAATTAAAAAATATACTTAAGTTGCGTAAATTATTTAATTATAACGTATAAATAATACCTAAATTATTCTTGCTTAATAAGGTATTCTAATGTACCCAAGCCTACCGAGACACCTGTGTCTCGGTCGCACAAAACAAACAACCTAGAAAAATACCCCAAAAGAACCAATGATGTCCCATATATGCTGTTTCTAGTTCTGTCCAACATACACCCCAGTTTTGTCCAACATCTTGTTAACACAGTACTATCCAATATCCTGAACAGCAGTGTTGTCCAAGATACTGCCCAGACTCATTGTTGTACATATATACATGATGTCTTGTTTATTTTACCCACTGGTTTAACATATTAACCTACTGTTTGTTAACAATAACCACTGGTTAACATATATTTGCCCCCGTCTGTGTATAATTAACCACCGAGACCTAACAGGTCTCGGTTCCCACTGCTACTAAACGAATTCCCCTGTTTGGGGATTTAGGGTTGCCACTGATTGGCCTAAAACACCCATGCTGGTGGCATCAAGCCCCCACCGAGACCATAGACTGGTCTCGGTTTGCGTGTAAGCTGAAAACCATAAACACCCACCTTAATTTAATTCGTGTTAACATGTACTGATCTTAAATTCTCGGATCCTGGATCGATTTAACAAAGGAAGAAAATAAAACGAAAATTAGGGTTTACCAAACGAAATCACGAACAAACCTTGATTCCTTGGATCGACACGCGATCTTGTTCGTACTTGTGATGTTGGTCGACGGGCAGCAGGATCCCCAAAAGAAAAAAATGAAACGATCGACTGTTGTTGGAGTATTAGGGTTTCTGTTTGTTTGATTTTATGTCGACCCCCAAAATAACACCCCCTTCCCCTTTTATTCTTTGTAAGGGTCGGTTTGGTTTTACATTCTTGGGCTGCGGCCCAAGTTTCCTTCCCCTAATCTGGCCGCCCAAACAGCCCATATTCTTGTTTGTTTGTTTTTTTTTCTATTTCGCGACTTGCTAAAATGTTACACGTATTCGTGTTTTAAACGTTTGTAAATTTTCTTAATTATCATTATATGTGTTAAACGTAATTATTTTATACGTAATGACTTGTCGTGTTAATTATTTGTGTAGCATGATTTAAATGGCGTGATTAAAATGTCGTGAATTAGTATTTTGTGGTTTTACTGATTATTCATAAATACATGTCGTATATTAATAATAATAGAATACGTAATTATTTGTCGTACTAAAATAATATACATAATAAATATATTAAACGTTCTCAATACGTGTCGTATATAAATAAATCATAAGTTTTAAATTTATACGTAATTTCATGTACGTAATATTCTAGGGATTTTTTATGCGGGTTTTACAACTCTACCCCTCTAAAAAGAATAATTCGTCCTCGAATTAGAGATACGATAAACTGGAAAGACATGGACGTGACGTGACGTGACTGTAGAGAACATGGTACATGACGTGTCTGAAGGGAATATGAAACATGAAGTGACTGAAAAGAACATAACTGAATTATGGAAGGAAAAGAGGATAAGAAATAACATGAAAAGATACATGAACGATATGATGCTAAATATCATTCTCACTGGTATAAGCATACACAAATTATGCGGACATATTGAGACGTAGCACGCGAACAATTTTGAACGTGATACGTGAATAATTGTGAACGTGATACTTGGAGATATGGTACATGAAATATGAGAACATATGGTGAGTGAGAATACGTGCAAAATATCGTGAATGTGACATGAGAACGTAGGGTAAACATGACATGGGAACATATCGTGAACGTGCAATAACTGAGGAGGTAAAATCAATGATACTAGATAAGACGTGAAATGTGACGTGAAACGTCTATCTAACGATGAAAGTCATACTAAACTTGAGTCTAGTCTCCCAAGCTTTTACAATTCCTTCCAGAATGAAAAGTGAACGTAAATCGTAAGATAGGATATGATCATGAAAGTGAATGATGTCATGAACGTGGAAGTGAAAAGCCAATCATAAAATGAAAGAAAATATAGACGTGGAAAAAATCGTGAACGCTAACGTGAACCCTTATCTGATCTGATATCTGCAATAGTGCCGTGTAATCGTATGATCATCGGCTGGAAAATAGCTGATAGTCTGCTAATGTGCACTCCTTTCTGATGAAAGAAAACATGTAGGACTGGTTAAATTTTCGAATGACGATTCAAATATTTCTAAAGGTTGAAACGACTGTAAGCGTGTTGGTGTTCTATCTTAACCTACTGAAAAGTCAGGCATTTAGATATGAACAAAACTACATCTTGTTTCATGTTTCTCCACCAAAATGTGGTTGAGGTCATAATACCTCTTTGTAGGATCTGGATACATAGAAATTGGAAGCTATGGGTCGGGGTAAAATTTGAAATCTATTTGCATAGGATTTTCTGGAACACATAAGGTAAGTGTAGGATTTTCTCCTTTATGCGTAGGCTTAGACATGATAAAATTTTACCGTGAAAACAATGTGATTCAGCGTGTCACTGTAATTAACTACATACGTACAGAAAATTTTAGTGTGAATTTTGTTGTCCCTTTTATATGAATGATATAAGACGAATTATTAAGAAAGAAAGGTAGAAATGAGAAGAATTCTAGAGAGAGAAACTAGAGAGAGAAAAGAGAGAGAAGTTGATTAACTTGGTGAGATTAGATTAGAGAGAAGTGAGAAAATACAAATGACCATCCACCCTCCTAACATGCTAGGAGGGTAGTATATATAGTCCACCCACATGCGGGCTTTAATGGACTATATATTGGGCCGGGCTTGTATTTTGGACTTTAATTAGTTTAAATCCAAGCCCGTGAATCACGACTAAATACCTACTTATTACAACGTTCTAATAAATAATACAATAGAAACCTATGACCGAACATTCTTGTTTGACTCAATATTTTGAGGCTAACAATCTCCCCCAATGTGAGGTCATTCCTCTTTGATATTTGGATTCCAATGGAGATTTATGAATTTCGTCATAAATGAGTCTTGAACGTGTAACAGTAGTTTTGTTCCTTCATGCTGTGATCTTTGAGCCTTTGTCGTTGTCTTTCGACTTTGTCTTTAAGCTTGAGATCTTCAAATCATCCTTGACTTGTCTTTGCCATCTTGCGATCTTGTGTCTTCATCCACATGCTCACACTATTAATAGTTGAATATGTCTTTAGGCATGAGTATGTGGTTTCTGAATCATTGACTTTGCTGTGTACACCGTGACGCCACCTTCTCGAGACAAAACATAGACACGGACTGAATGGCTTTGACATTCGTCCTAAATCGGTAGCGTTTTACCTCCGGTCGGTGAAGACCGTTATACGATATTAAATATCGTACCTGTGATCAGGTGGATTCAATTAAGAATCTCCTTGACAGGGTTTCGCGGCAGTACTAGCCGTTCTCTTTACTCGACCGTCTCAAAGCAAGACTGCGAACATAAAGAGTGAATCAATTGGATAAATATCCGCTTGATTAAAGTCGTCAATTCAAGTTCCTGGAACAAGTTTGATTCATAAAGAATCTTACCATTGTTGCTTTCCAGTTGACACAAGTTTGATTCATAAGAATCTCACAAGTTACCTACCGTAGCGCTGTTTGATGTTGACGCTAGAAGGATTTCCATTCGTCACTGTGAATATTAATAAATATCACTCTGAATGTTCTGGCAAGACCATAAAGATATTGCGTAGAAACCTGAAACGAGTTTGAATCAATTCAGAATCAAACCACTGTTGCTTTTCAGTTTTACATATGTTCAATTCATAAAGAATCTTGCATATGACCTACCGCAGTGCTGTTTGATGTTAACACTGGAAGGATTTCCACTCATCATTGTGAATACTAAGTAGTATCACTCTGAGTGTTCTAGCAATATCACAAGGATATAGCGTAGGACTCTCTTAATCTTCATCCGTGTGTCCTAACGAGATTTGATTGATCTCTTGGCTCTAGACTCGATTTGTGCACTTTTAGTGGTCGGAGGCTGGAGCAGATGCCACCTATTCAATATCAACAATCTCGGAGTGAGAAAGTCAATAGAAGTCGTGTTGATCTCCGTGACGATAAAACAAACTTCTTTTGAGAGAAGCCTGAGTAGCTAGGAAAGGGTTGTGCTTCACATCACTGGGTCCATGATGAGTTTGTCTTCATGATGAGTTGACCCGGTTTCTGCCTAAGTTGTATGGAGGGCTTCTTTCTTTAGACCCTTTATCCTTACATTTCTTTTTCATTCTTCAACCCCTTCAATGCTTACTAAGACATCATTACTAGCACCTTGTTGTGATTGTTCCAGTGCTAGCATCAGTACTTAGTCGGCATTCAGCTACGTTCACATTCTACTCCATCTTTCCTAAGGACTTCTAATAATCTATTGGATTGTCCCTGGGAAGATCCCTCCGGTTCTGGTTGGATCATAGGACTTAAACCTAACCACCCTTTTGACACCAATAACGTCGTGAATTAAAGATGTTGTGGGTATTTGATCGTAATCATGAAAACCACTTTAAATTCTAACAAAGTGTTTGAAAAAACATTTAACACCTTGCTAGTTTTGTCGTTTTAGAAATGCTCCCCCTTCACATGTGCATCGATAATCGAAAATGTTTCGCACATGTAGGTAAGAGTTAAAGTGCTTGAGTCTTATATAGATCACATTTTAATCACATTTTCTCCCCTATCTCTAATATATAAAATCTTTTGATATTAGAGATACCAAATTTGATTAAAATATATTTTGAAAAAATAGTCTTGAAATCTCTGGGAGAAAGATGTGTTTATCTTTTGCATGAAGTTAAAATTCTCCCCCTCAAAAATTGATCCAATTGAATTGTCATTGTGAGGATATGATCCACATTTCGCTTTTTGAGGATGAGAGTTGTTGAACACACAATTTTTGAAAGATTTTGAATAATCATTGAGAAATTCTTGAAAAAATTGTGTTCAACGCTTTTTGAAAAATCCTATTTCTTTTTGTCGAAGAGGTTTTTCTAAAGCATAAACTTGAGTTCATAGACTTTGAATGTCTTGACGAATCCACTCAAGTGTAAGAAGATTTAACGTCTTTTGCTAAGGGTAAGAGTACAAAAGCGTACACTCCCCCGTGAATTTAGATCCGGGTTGCAATCTGAAAGTGATTACAAGCCATTGTGTTGAGCTCAAAACGTTGAATGTTTTGTGACATGCTCAACGCAAGATAGATTGCTCTACCCGTTGGTTAGGATAAGTTATCTTTAAAGATACACTTTCCTTTATTTGAAATTCGAGTTACAGTCTGACATTTAACTGTAAGTCGTTTACATGAGCTTAAAAACTTTGAATGTTTTTATCAATAGCTCATGACCGAGAAATTTTATTTTCCCGTTGTTGAGGATAAGTAATCATCGTGATCAACTTTCCTTTCTTGGAAGTACGAGTCACAATCCGAGGTAATTGTAAATCATTGAAATGACATGTTTTGAAAACTATTTACAACTTTCATTCGAGCTTTATGTACACACCCGTGTCGTTATTGAGCGACATTTCTAGGTACGTCCATATTATCGATACTGAAAGACATGTCGAAAAGAATATTTTTGGTCTTTTGAAAGTTTTTCCATTTTTTTATTTTGTTTTTCTATGGATATTTACATTTTATTATATTTTTGTGTTTTCTCAAGTTTTTCGAAAATAATCCAAAATAGACTTTTGTACAGCAGAAGAAGGTGATATAGAATGTACAGAATTGGAACCCTTTGAAGAAGGAGAAGTGGGTTCAGAATCCGCTGTTGTACCTGCAATCACAGAAGAAGAATTTGCACAAATACTAGAATTAGGAGTAACAAATTCCTTTTCAGCGTGTAGAACAGTAGCATTAGTGCTGGTGCAGGTGTCATCACTCTTCTCTATTGGAATCCACTTAAGACCAACTTCTGTGAAGATCCGACCCGTTGGTTTCCACTGAAGACTAGATTTAGGAGTAGCTTTCTCTTGCACAGCGGAAGACTTCTTTGGAGAGAAACTATGTCCTATTTGAATCCACGTTTCAGATTTGGTGTGGTTGCTTTTCTTTACGACGGGTTTGTATCTCCTTGTTGTCTTATGGGATTCTGTATTCGATCTCCGTTCAAAGGAACGAGATTTGACCTCATAGAGGTATTGCAAAATGCAATGGTCATGATTTCCATTGTGAATGCCCTTTTTGCAAGTGGGACATACAGGGAATTTGGGATTCACGAAAGTACTTGTATTCCTTTGTTTTCCGAATCGTTCAGGCGTAGTGTTTGAAACACGACTATTCATGGATGGTTTCCAATTCCTAGATTGCTGAAGAGGGATCCTAGGTTTTGGTTGACGACCATTAGGAGTGTGTGGAACTCTAGCGGGATTTGGTGAACTAGGTTTTTCATACACTGGTTTGTCTTTCTGAATCTTCCCTTTTTGTTTCGCATCCTCTAGGTTGTGGGTATGAACGAGGTCATTTGAACCTATAGATTCCTTTGTGGACGTGAATGTCACACGTTTTGGAGGAGTCCTAGAAGTGCTAGGTGCATTCACATGGTTGGGTTTAGCAACAGTGTGCTTTCTAAATGGAGGAACATAGGGTGATATGGATGGTTTTGGAACACTTGGTTGCACATCAGTCTTAGGGGGTAACCTAGATTTCATATGAGAAGAGTTGGAGAACGGAGTCGGTTTTCCTAAGATAGACAGCTTTGAATCCTTGTAGGCATTGGGTTGTCGAACCACAGGTTTCTTAATGCTAGGTTCCACGATTTTCCCACCCATTTTAGCAACGAGTTTCTGCAACTCTGCTATCGCTCTGTCCCTGTCTTGTAATTGATCTTTCAACCCTTTAATTTCCAAATTCTGTTCATTCATTTCTCGAAATGTTTGTGAAAGTTTTTCTTGCAATTTATTATCATGTGGAAAACGACCAACGTCTTTTTGCAAAGCAAGTTCAAGTGAATGACAATGTTTTTGAAGGAAATCAGTTTTGTGTTGAAGTAACTCAAAAGCCTTTTTGTCAACATCTTTCCATTTCGAAAGCTCAATTTCAAGACGTTCACATTCTTTGATCTTATCAAGATATTGGCATGCAACTTCAGAATATTCATCAATATCAGCACAAGATGTAAAATAAGCACACATAACATCTTTAGAAACGCATTCTTGTAAGAGTAAATCATATTCATCTGAGAAATCAGACTTCTCCATTTGAAGATCATCAATGTGTTTCTCAATAGATTCAACATATTTTAAATCATCAAACATTTCAGTCCGAATGAACTCCTCAAGTTGAAGAACAGTTTCTTTGATCAACGCCGTGTTTGGAATTAAGAGTTCTTTGACAAGCAAGGTAATATCTTGAGGAATCGGACGTGTCCACTCAGCATTTTCACGTTTTGCCCAGTCTCTTTCAACAATAGATTTAACATTATCTATGTGGTGTTTAAGAATACCTAATGTTTTCCTACTCTTGCTTTTAGATTCATCTAGAGGGAGGTAGTTTATGTATTTGTAAACATTAGATTTCTTAGGGGCAAATGCTTTCTTCCATTGAATTCTCTTTTGTTTGCATTCTAGGAAGACTTCCTCACGGGTTTTCTGAGTTTGTTTGTTGAACAGGCCATAAAGACTATTCTCATAAGCATAATTATATGGTTTCACAAACTCCTTATTAACAAGTGGTTGACTATCATCGTTCCAAAGGGCAGTCTCTTCACTATCGGCACTAACAGGCATGCAATCAAGATCTGTCCTTTCAGTCTCATCAAGATAAAGACACGGGTTCGCAGCTTGAGCTTTGGAAAGGTACTCAGGACTTGCAAAGCTAGCTTGACCCTTAAACATCGATGGAGGTGCTAGCATTCTTACGGATTGAATAGAATCATGCGTTTTATAAACAACGTTCTTCAAAAAGTCGACTTGTGCTTCTAGTTTCGTAACTTTTTCGGTTTCTTTATCATATCTACTTTTGAAGTCTTGTTTTAACGCATCTACCTCTTGTTTCTTATCCTCTAGAATTTTAGCAGAATCAGTGGTGGTCATAGAGAGCTTTTGTTCAAGTTCATTAACTTTGGTATTGGCAAGGTACGTTTTTTGACGTTCATCCATTAAGAAAACATTATATTGACGCTTCTCTTTAGCTAATAACTCAAGAGTGGTATTATATTTGTTTTCAAAATCGTCCTTTTGACATTTTAACGCACTTCCCTTGTACCCCTCAAGCTCTTTGGTTTTCTGAAGAAGCTCAGCCCTATTACTTTCAAGGGTCTCATTAGATTTAATTAGAGCGGCTTTGCATTCTTCAAAGTTTTGAGTGAGCGTAGCGTTTGCCTTCTTTAATTGCTTTTGACTCTTTTTATTTTCAGTGACTTCTTTTTGTAAAGTAGCAATTAAATTTGCAAGCGCAATACGTTCCTCTTCATCATATTCATTTGCATGTCGATCATCCTCAGACTCATTATTGCACATGTCTGATGAATCGGGTGTGGTATTGCTATCAACCGTTTCCATCATACACGTGTCATTAATGGCATTGGGTAGATCACTATGCTCAGGAATATCACCAAACACATTATATTCATCAGAGTGTACCTCTTCCAATGGCTCAGAATCGAAAACAGGACCATTATCATAGGAAGGTGTATTGTTGATGACAATCTCAGAGTCGATGTGTTGTTTGCCAGAGCTGCTTTTGTCTTTCCTAGAGTTGTTGTCGTCATTCCCTGAACTATGCGTTGGAGTCTTATTTTTTTTTTTTTTTTTTTTTTTTTTTTTGATCTTCGTGGAAACGATATTCTGAAACTAGTCTAGATAGTGGCTAAGTCTAAAAAATACCCAAACAAAATTTAGCAAAAACATGTCATCGGAATGTCCATCGGAATGTGCCATCGGAATGCCCATCGGAATGTTGTTTAGATCGGAATGTCCTGTAGATCGCAATGTGCACCTGTCGAAATCCCAGATCGGAATGTGTACCTATCGAAATCCCAGATCGGAATATTCAGATCGCAATGTGTACTTATCGAAATCCCAGATCGGAATGTGTACCTATCGCAATGTGGCTGTCGCAATGTGGGCAGAGTAACGTTTCAAGATTGCCTTTTTTCCGTCGCAATCCAGATCGCAATAACGATCGGAATGTTCAGATCGGAATAAGGGGCTATCGCAATACTGATCGCAAAGTAAAACCCTAGGGTTATTGCGATCGAAACCGTGCTCTCCTTTTCCGAAATTCAAGCTGTCGCAATGATAGTACTTTTTCCAACTTTTTAGGCAACCATTTTAGCAACTTTTAGGCAACAAATTCGAGATTTTTACCAAACCAAAACAACCAAATCTCTACAACAAGTATATGGAAGATTTGTAGCAAGATGAAGAACACGAAAAACACAAAAAGAATTTGAATTCGTGATGATTTATAGATTAAAGCATACGAATCAAATATAATAACAACAATCAATCACAAAACTACCCCGTGGCGATTGATACCAATTGTTGTCCCTTTTATATGAATGATATAAGACGAATTATTAAGAAAGAAAGGTAGAAATGAGAAGAATTCTAGAGAGAGAAACTAGAGAGAGAAAAGAGAGAGAAGTTGATTAACTTGGTGAGATTAGATTAGAGAGAAGTGAGAAAATACAAATGACCATCCACCCTCCTAACATGCTAGGAGGGTAGTATATATAGTCCACCCACATGCGGGCTTTAATGGACTATATATTGGGCCGGGCTTGTATTTTGGACTTTAATTAGTTTAAATCCAAGCCCGTGAATCACGACTAAATACCTACTTATTACAACGTTCTAATAAATAATACAATAGAAACCTATGACCGAACATTCTTGTTTGACTCAATATTTTGAGGCTAACAAATTTCTCTTGTTGTAAATCTTGTAACATAGAGTGAAGATGGTCTTCGTGTCTTCTAGACTTAAAGAAAGTCAGAATGTTAGCAATGACGAACTCGTCCAGAATTGATGGAAATTTGATTTCTCAAATCCATATTTACTGTTGGGCATTTGTACACTAAAAGGCACAAACATGAATTCATAATGACCATAACGTGTGCGAAGTCAGTCACGGAAGTGTCCTGCCCTTTCACTGATAACAGTTGATAGCCTGATCGTAAATCGATCTTGGAAAGTGTTTAGAGTCTGGTAGTTGATCGGATAGACCAATAATACTTGGAATGGAAAATACAGTTATAAATGGTGGTATGATTGGTAGTTCCTTCTAGTAATATATCTGGAAAATTCTGAGAAATCAACTGATGATGAATAAAAGGAACTTCAGAAGTCGTGTCTTAAATGATGGCTAGAAATCTTCGTAACCAATAATACATGTTTGTAAGGCCAGAAAAAAACATTCACCGATTTTCCTGGTGGAAAACCCATGCTGAGTGTATTCAGGAATCTGAACATCGCTGAATATAATCTGTTACGAATGGTGATCCATTGTAGAAATGAAAAATCTTGTTGTCAAACTGAAATGAAATTCTATATATACCTGGGTGATATCACGACTTCTAAGATGAACATGAATATCTGAATATGAAATCGTGAAATGAAGTGTAATGTCTGCACAAGAAGTAAACGTGACAGATTTTAGTGAGTGTGTTCCGTCCGTCTTACACGGAATGAACACTGCGTGACCAACTATGATCAATAATTCAGAGATGGTACTGAAATTTGGTGGCTTGATTTGTGCATGGCACAACAGAATAAGTATACCCTTGGAAAGGTACCTTGAATTTCTGAGGCTAAATTCAGAAATTATGAATGAGTCGTGTGTCTTGACTCATGTCTTGGGAACCATACGTGTGACATGTGTCTTGACTGGTATCTTGACATGTGTCTGTAATACATATTCATGAGAGGATGTGTCTTGACGGATGTCTTGACATACAACAAAGAATCATAATTAAAAATGGTGGTTAAAATGCCAAAATTGGTCTCGTATTGCTAAAAGAAACTAAATGGTAATTGGCATAAAACTGAGAGAATAATGGCATGAAATGAAATAACAATGTCTGGTGGATGAAGTATGTTTTCAGTCGGGTTGTTTTGATCTAACGCCTTTGTCTTCTTCTTGTAGGATCTCTAGGTTGTGAACATCATCAGCATCTCGTAGCGTCTCCAAATAATCAGTAGCATCAACATTTAGTAACATTCCCAAGCTATGAGCAACATCAGCATCTTGTAAAATATCAACAAGTGGAGTACGCCTGAGATGAGTTAGAATCGACTAACGAATATTCATGGAGTATTGTAAGTGACATACCCATGGATGACGGTACGTGTAATACACATGGGATACGGTACATGGAGTACACGTAGATTACGGTACATGGAGTACACATGGAATGCACATGAAATGATCGGTATGGGGTCGATCATCTGACATGATTTAAAAGGAGAAACTGATCAAACGGTTAGGAAACCGAACTGAAGTGAGAAATCCTGATAGCCTAGCAATATTAGCGTAGACATCATCCTGGTTGCATAGAGGAAATGCTAAAAGTAACGATAATTTGCATGAAAGCATGATTAATGAAAACCAACCATGATTATCATAAAAGCAGGATTAAATGAAATCCATTAATTTCTAGCATGAGGGCATGATCGACATGATGAAAACATAATTTACATAAGGAGGCATGGAACATAATCATCATGAGGATGAAATTATCATGATGAAACATGGAACAAAATTAACATGAAGGAGAATAAAACATAATCAGCATGAAGACGAAGTTAACCATGATAGTATGAAAACTTACTTGACATAAAGAAACATAAAAAATAAATGTGGGGACATGAAAAGTTATGACGATAGTGTGGACGACGACTATGAGTCGTTTCACAATGTAATTTAATGCAACATAAATGGAAGTCTAACACAATGTAACAATACCTAAACATAAAAGATGCATGAAGTACTTTATAAAGCATGAAACAGTTTATAATGCATGAAACAGTTTAAAATGCATGGTTAATAAATATGATGATATGTATATGAGTGAACGCCTATGGGTCGGTTCACAAAACAAAAGACAAATGTGGACGCATATGGGTCGGTCCACTAAACAAATAAAAGTTTCGATAAAAGCACATGCGACTAAATAGGGCCAGTCCTGTACCAACCGTTACTTAGTCAAAATACCTCCTACATGAAATAAATGCATGAAATGAACTACATGAAATGAAAAATGAAATGGATGCACGAAAACCAACTGTCTAAACCTAACAAAAAACGTGTGACTAAGTATGAATTATTGTGGTTCAGTCCATATTAGCCAAAGTTCTCAAGGAACATCATTCATGAAAAAATGACATGTAACTAAGTATGGATGATGGTTGTTCAATCCATACTAGTAAAAACAATCCTGGGAAAAACATCATGGTTAAAACATCGAGGTGCTGACAATGTCAATACGTGGAATAACAAGCGTTGGCTTAGGAAGCTCCTGGTGACTACCCACTAGTCACAGGTCAAGTTTTAGAGCCTACAGGTCGAAACCATGCTCTGATACCAAAATTGTAACACCCCATTTGGATAAATGGAATGTCATAGGATAATCATGGTGTAATATCAAAGCATAAGGTAAATGTCCTAAAACATTACATGACCATAGGGATAACCGGAATCAAACATCGGTCCCCCAACATAAACTCATAAACAAGCATAAAGTAAAAGTAATGCAAATGAAATAGAAACATAATATAGCTCTCATCCTAAGCATAACCTTTCCCATGCTCCTAACCTTGTGTACCTGCCGTTTGGGGACATGAAAAGAGAAAACGGCTGAGCGAGACGCTCAGTGCGCGGATATATAATAATAACATGGAATAGCATGACATAAGTGAAGGCTGAAATGAAAGCATAATAATGAAAGTGAAAGTGTAGCGGAATTATGTAAGTCCTGGGAAAACCTGGTAACATGTAATAAACTGGTTTATTCTGAGAAGTCTCATGTTCATGTTAATACTAAAAATCTGCTGGTTAATCATGAAAACTGTAATTTAACTGCCAAAAGAGCTCATATAGGTCACAAAATATACCAACCTGCATGAATACATAGAGGGGTGACCTCGTCATGCTATTAGAGGGGATGCCTCTAATTATAATAGTCTGGGTAGGAGGGATCAGCTCCTTGTGAAGGATGCAAGGCACACACCACATTCACCATGAAATTCTTGTAAACTTGTAAACTAGGATGCACCCATTCGCCCCACATGATAATAATAATAAAGGCCAAACTTGTAAAGGGACGCTGCGAGTAATCACTCTCACCGCAGAAGAGTCATAACACCGGTGCCTCTAGTGCTATGGTTACGGTACCTCTGTAACTAGGTGAAACGTGGCATGCGTGTATATAGCTCAGGCAATTAAAATAAACATAACATTTCATGACGTGTTTAAGACACATGACTACATGGAAAACAGATGGTTGCAAACGGGAAAACCTAATCAAGCATGCAAAGGGAATTGTCCATACTGAAGGACGGAATATCCGTACCTCACGTCCAGTACTACAAACGAAGAAGAACGTAGAAGATGAAAACGTGAATAAGATCATACTCCATAAATGCTACATAATAAAGAGGGACTTATATGAGTCGCTTGGTTAACTTATACTTAATAAATATTAATTACTTGACGTTAACTTAACTTGTTCTTGTATTGCCTTAATGTTCGTGACTCATTTTACGACATCTAGTTAAATCATGTATTCTGATTAGTGTAATTCGTACTCTTACATGTTAATAAGCATAAAATGTATAATTCATGATCATGTAGTAAAGTTTACTTAATAAATACTTACGCTAGAAATAATAATAATTATTAGTTAATAATAAAATGAGTGGTTTATTTGGGATCTTAAATTAATAATAAGGTAAGCCTAAATAAATAAACTTTACTAAAACTTGGTAATTACGTAACTAAATTAAGTCTAGTTATTAATTTAATTACGCTAACAAATACTTGGGTTAATATTGTTAATTAAAAAAATATACTTAAGTTGCGTAAATTATTTAATTATAACGTATAAATAATACCTAAATTATTCCTGCTTAATAAGGTATTCTAATGTACCCAAGCCTACCGAGACACCTGTGTCTCGGTCGTACAAAACAAACAACCTAGCAAAATACCCCAAAAGAACCAATGATGTCCCATATATGCTGTTTCTAGTTCTGTCCAACATACACCCCAGTTTTGTCCAACATCTTGTTAACACAGTACTGTCCAATATCCTGAACAACAGTGTTGTCCAAATACTGCCCAGACTTATTGTTGTACATATATACATGTTGTCTTGTTTATTTTACCCACTGGTTTAACATATTAACCTACTGTTTGTTAACAATAACCACTGGTTAACATATATTTGCCCCCGTCTGTGTATAATTAACCACCGAGACCTAACAGGTCTCAGTTCCCACTACTACTAAACGAATTCCCCTGTTTAGGGATTTAGGGTTGCCACTGATTGGCCTAAAACACCCATGCTGGTGGCATCAAGCCCCCACCGAGACCATAGACTGGTCTCGGTTTACGTGTAAGCTGAAAACCACAAAGACCCACCTAAATTTAATTCGTTTGAACATGTACTAATCTTAAATTCTCGGATCCTGGATCGATTTAACAAAGGAAGAAAATAAAATGAAAATTAGGGGTTATCAAACAAAATCATGAACAAACCTTGATTCCTTGGATCGACACGCGATCTTGTTCCTACTTGTGATGTTGGTCGACGGGCAGCAGGATCCCCAAAAGAAAAAAATGAAACGATCGACTGTTGTTGGAGTATTAGGGTTTCTGTTTGTTTGATTTTATGTCGACCCCCAAAATAACACCCCCTTCCCCTTTTATTCTTTGTAAGGGTCGTTTGGTTTTACATTCTTGGGTTGCGGCCCAAGTTTCCTTCCCCTAATCTGGCCGCCCAAACAGCCCATATTCTTGTTTGTTTGTTTTTTTTATTTCGCGACTTGCTAAAATGTTACACGTATTCGTGTTTTAAACGTTTGTAAATTTTCTCAATTATCATTGTATGTGTTAAACGTAATTATATTATACGTAATGACTTGTCGTGTTAATTATTTGTGTCGCGTGATTTAAATGGCGTGATTTAAATGTCGTGAATTAGTATTTTGTGGTTTTACTGATTATTCATAAATACACGTCGTATATTAATAATAGAATACGTAATTATTTGTCGTACTAAAATAATATACGTAATATATATATCAAACGTTCTCAATACGTGTCATATAATTAAATCATAAGTTTTAAATTTATACGTAATTTCATGTACGTAATATTCTAGGGATTTTTTATGCGGGTTTTACAAAAGGGAAATCGGTGAATTAAATATGTGTTAAACTGATATTCATGTGTAATATGTTCCCATTAATATATTTGTTAATTGAACTTGAATTTTAAAGTTTTAATTAATCAAAGTAATGAAATTTGTTGAAGAAAATAAAGCGGCTCGACATGAATTAATTATGTGATATAAAACTTATTGATTGAGATATCACTTTTTCTAAAACAACCGTTGATTGCATAACATTTTAAGTAATATATTCAAACCAAAAATTACAAATTTTAGAAAATTAATAAATTTAATAAAATCATTTAAATCAACATTAAGGTTAAGAGTAATTTAATAATAAAAACATCTAAAGAATTATTTGGGAAATATATTTCAAATGAGTAAGGTGAACCCAAGAGAAGATGTATCTAACATTTGTAGTTGTATATGAAATTCATAGTTTCAATTAATTTACATATTTTATATTTTTGTTTAATTTCTAATTCGAAGTTAATTCTTAAGCTATTGTTAGTCGACATTTGCAACAATCAACATTTATCTTTTATATTATCTTTTATCTTTAATCGCGTCAAAAATTCATTTTATCGCTAATAGATTTTTCTAAACTATTAAATCATACTTTGATGAATTTATAAATAGCATTTTGTAACTGTAAAAATAAATAATTTTCTTGCGGATGTCATAATAATCCAACTCGTAACATGTTGTGTTAGAATAATCCTTAGAAAAAGGAAAAAGAAATGTTGAAAACTTAGCAAATCATCAAATAAAATATATATATATGTACAATAATGATAAAGAGGGACACTAACCAACAAAAAGAGTATTTTTAACAATCTTAAAGTTGTAAAATAAGTTTGTTGATTAAAATGAGGTTTCAAATAGTTTTATAAGTACTTTTGAAAATATAGGGGACAAACCTGTGGTGTTTGTGTCGTTACAGTTGAAGTTTCAAAATAATCATCGTTGGACACGTTATATAGTATGGTGAAATGAGAGAGGCGGAGGTTTAATGGTTTTAGCAACTCAAGTATGATATGAAATAAAGAAATTATCTTTAACATTAATTTCCGAGTAAGAGTTTACATTATTTCTATTTGGTTTTTTAAGGCACTGTTTTTTTTGTTCTTAGCCGCTTTCTAGGTGTATAATAATTTGTTATATTTAAGATAATATACATACGGGTAGCTTATGATTATAATGATTTAATGACATTTTTGTATTTATTAAAACTTTTAAAAATAATACTACTATTAATAACGCGGCCAGTTTTCTAATCCAGTTCAACGGGATGAACACAACATCTTGTATTAAAGACACTTCGATGTCATGTTTAACTCTCAAAACCTTGTTTTTTTATCAATACAAACATGTACCAGATTTTCAAACATGGAATCCTTGAATTAAAAATAATAACAAAATGTATCATGAAGGTAATTATATTATTTATTGAAATAATTAACCCCTACAACAACATGTTTTACTACTATCTGTCAAGCATGCTGGGTAACATACTTCAGGGCCTTGGCCATCCGGGCAGCAATATTGTCTACAATCATTATCAACTTCACAAGCTAGAGGAGGGCATGTCGATGGATCTGGTGGCCAACGACAATTTTGAGGAGTGCAATTTGGCTTAATTCCGTTTGATCGAGTTGTGAATATTGGAGTCATGTCACTTTCTCCAAAGACTCCTATAAAAAAATAGTTAAAGATAACATCCAATAAAACCAAGTTTTTATCTACCCATGACCTATGAAAATTGAAAATTTAATTAAGTCAAGAATACCGGCAAAAGCCATGAATGTAGCGAAAAGCATGAACCAAAATATAGCTATTTTCTCCATGCTTGAGTATTTTCTTATGAGGTGGTATTCGATATATATATACACACACATACATGCCATGGCTAAGCTCTAATGATCAAGCATTTATTGTATAGCAATAAATATATAATTTATTAATTAGGTTCTTAATTATCTAATGTTTCATATTACTTTTAAAATTTGAAGTCATTAATTTGTTAATCCCAAACAATAAACTTTTAAAGTACCTATATATTATTATTATTATTTAGAATTAATAGTTCTTTCCCAACAAGTGTTGTATCTTTTTAAAAACATCATAATATTTTGCGTTTACTTGTAGGCTATATGTCATTTTACACTTTATAATTTAGTTTTTGACGGATTCAAGTTTTTCGTAATTGCATATTTTGTCACATACAATGTTCAATGAAATGTAAATAAAATGTTTGAACTTTTAAATGAATTTTTAATATATTAATATTTCTCTAATAATCGGGGTTACTAATTTTCCCTTGATTTCCTTTAAAGGAAATTTTACACATTATTGTACTTATATTTAAAGTAAAAGTATTTCATCATGAGACCATATACTATGTTAAAATTAACTAGCATGTTACCCGCGCATTGCGGTTGCGGGTACCTCAAACTAATACTCCGCGAGCGTAATATTTTATGAGTATACATATTTTTCGATAATAACTTTACAAATAAAGATGATAGTTTTAAGTTGGATAATTCTAATCAATAATAAATTACTCCATATAAAAATAATATACCAAAATGTGATGATTGACCTTGAAAGGTATTAGATAATCTCTTTGTAACATTCATAATATTATATAACATGTAAATATAGAAAAATTTCATAGTTTATATGTGTACAATTTTCATATATTATAATAACCTTAAAATCTTATTATTTTTATATGCACGATTTAATCAAATTAATTAGATAAATGATTAGTATTTCATTAAATTTTTACTAAAATACATACATAGACGATATGTGTTTCCGAATATGCAAATTTATAAAAATTTAAATGATTCAAAATAAAACGTACATTTAATATTAAACTTAAATTGGTGAATAATTTAAATAACTTTATGTAAAAATCTATAGTTATGTGTACATGTTGCATATAAATTCGTATTAACTTTGTCATTTAATGTGTATTGCTCTCCAATTAATATAGAAATAAATTTATAAAGTTTTTGTGTTGTACAAGTTTGTTCCACAAAAGCTTGTAAGAGTGTACTACTTTAAATTTTGGACACATAGTGCAATCTCTATTATCATTAGTACAGATTTATGGGTCGTTAAAAATAGTACATATTTATATAATAGGAATGTTTTTATCGGTTTCGGGGGGCCTATTCGGTTGTAATTCTGACGGCTTTTTCGCTAGCTGAACTTATTGTGACTCGTTGTTCCGGTTTGGTTTCTAAAATTATGTACACCATTATATTAGGTAGACAAAATACGTACGATCTTGTAGATATATGCTTTTAATTGGTGTATAATGTGTATATATAATTATATTTTAAGTAAGGAGGTGTATTAGTTATATTAACTAATTAATATTAATTAATTTTATTTTTAAGTGTGTATTAATTATTATGTATTAATTTGTTTTAATATGAGTATTAAGTTGTGCTTTTATATTTTAACTCTTTTCTAATTATGTATTAATACTTGTACTATGTGTTGTTTTAGTTATAAAATAGGAAGAGAGGGCGTTTTATTATAGAATTTACTGTGATATGTTGTTTTAATATTATAATTACATGTTTTAAGTTTTCTACTCTTAGTATGTATTCTTCTTTTTCTTTTACAAATAGCATTATGTATTGTAACATATAAATATATCAGTATTAATACTTGTACCATGTGTTATTTTAATTATAAAATAGAGTATGAGGTATTTTAATGATAGAGTTTAATGCAATATATGTTATAATTCCAAGTTTCAATTATTCCCAAAATGGCTTAGTATGTTTTACAAATGGCTTGGTATGTTTTAACTTAAAATTTCTAGTATTTTAAAAATAACATATCAATATAATTTATAAGGGAGTATGATATGATTTACTAGTGTATTAAATACATATGCTTAAGTAGACAAAACAAAAATACATTAATTGCATTTATTATAAATTGAATATGTTTGTTAATTAAAAGAAAAGGGAAATCGATGAGTTAAATATGTGTTAAACTGATATTCATGTGTAATATGTTCCCATTAATATATTTGTTAATTGAACTTAAATTTTCAAGTTTTAATTAATCAAAGTAATGAAATTTGTTGAAGAAAATAAAGAGGCTAGACATGAATTAATTATGTGATATAAAACTTATGGATTGAGATATCACTTTTTCTAAAACAACCGTTGATTGCATAATATTTTCAGTAATATATTCAAACCAAAAATTAAAAATTTTAGAAAATTAATAAATTTATTGAAAGCATTTAAATCAACATTAAGGTTAAGAGTAATTTAGTAATAAAAACATCTAAAGAATTATTTGGGACATATATTTCAAATGAGTAAGGTGAACCCAAGAGAAGATGTATCTAACATTTGTAGCTGTATGTGAAATTCATAGTTTCAATTAATTTACACATTTTATATTTTTGTTTAATTTCTAATTCAAAGTTAATTCTTAAGCTATTGTTAGTCGACATTTGCAACAATCAACATTTATCTTTTATATTATCTTTTATCTTTAAACACGTCAAAAATTCATTTTGTCGCTAATAGATTTTTCTGAACTATTAAATCATATTTTGATGAATTTATAAATAGCATTTTGTAACTGTAAAAATAAATAATTTTCTTGCGGATGTCATAATAATCCAACTCGTAACATGTTGTGTTAGAACAATCCCTAGAAAAAGGAAGAAGAAATGTTGGAAACTTAGCAAATCATCAAATAAAATATATATATGTATGTACAATAATGATAAAGAGGGACACTAACCAACAAAAAGAGTATTTTTAAGGGTGAAAGCTATAGATACGTAATATAGTTTTTCAAGAAAACCGAAATACGTAACCAACTATATTTTGTACTAGTATTCCCATTATACTTTCAAATTTTGTTCAATATACGTAATATGACCGGCTAAGTGACTTGTTTGACAGGTTTCATTTTAAAATTCTATAATTATAGTCCCTTGAACTTTGGGGGACTTCCACTTTTAGTCTCTAAAAACATAGGGGACTTCCACTTTCAAAGTTTATTTTTTTCGAATTTTTGTGCAAAATTATTTTAAAAAAGTTAATTTAAAAATTACTTTTAAGGTAGATTTCTATAAAAAAATTGAAATAATAAATTTTTAAAAAATAAAAGATTTTTGAAAAATTATTTTTTTAAGAAATCTGAAAAATTATTTTTGAATAATTTTTAAAATAAGGCAGATTTCTATAAATAAAATAAAAAACATAAATTTTTGAAAAATAAAAGATTTCTGAAAAAAAATAATTTTTTAGAAATCATTTTAATTTAAAAAATTTATGTTTTTAATTAATTATATAATTTCTGAAAAAAATTTCGAAAAATTTATTTAAAAAACAAATTTAAAAAAAAGTCTTTTCTAAAATTAAAACTTTTTTAGAAATTTTGTTTTTCATTAAAAAATAAATATTTCGAAATTATTTTTTTGTCAAAAAAAATTATATTTTTAATTATATAATAGAAATATGCTTTTATTTCAAAAAAATTGTTTTTTTAAATTATATAATAGAAATAACTGTGTTGATTAAAATGAGGTTTCAAATAGTTTTCTAAGTACTTTTGAAAATATAGGGGACAAACCTATGGTGTTTGTGTCGTTACAGTTGAAGTTTTAAACATAATCATCGTTGGACACGTTATATAGTATTGTGAAAGGAGAGAGGTGGAGGTTTAATGGTTTTAGCAACTCACGTATGATATGAAATAAAGAAATTATCTTTAACATTAATTTCCGAGTAAGAGTTTACATTATTTCTATGTATTTTTTAAGGCACTGTTTTTTGTTCTTAGCCGCTTTCTAGGTGTATAATAATTTGTTACATTTAAGATAATATACATGCGGGTAGCTTATGAGTATAATGATTTAATGACATTTTTGTATTTATTAAAACTTTTAAAAATAATACTACTATTAATAACGCGGCTAGTTTTCTAATCCAGTTCAACGGGATGAACACAACATCTTGTATTAAAGACACTTCGATGTCACGTTTAACTTTCAAAACCTTGTTTTTTATCAATACAAACATGTACCATATTTTCAAACATGGCATCCTTAAATTAATAATATCAACAAAATGTATCATGAAGGTAATTATATTATTTATTATTGAAATAATTAACCCCTACAACAACATGTTTTACTACTATCTGTCAAGCATGCTGTGTAATATACTTCAGGGCCTTGGCCATCCGGGCAACAATATTATCTACAATCATTATCAACTTCACAAGCTAGAGGAGGGCATGTCGATGGATCTGGTGGCCAACGCCAATTTTGAGGGTGTAATTTGGGTTAATTATGTTTGATCGAGTTGTGAATATTGGAGTCATGTCACTTTCTCCAAAGACTCCTATAAAAAAATTAGTTAAAGATAACATCCAATAAAACCTAGTTTTTATCTACCCATGACCTATAAAAATTGAAAATTTAATTAAGTCAAAAATACTGGCAAAAGCCATAAATGTAGCGAAAAGCATGAACCAAAATATATCTATATTCTCCATGCTTGAGTATTTTCTTATGAGGTGGTATTCGATATATATATATACACACACATACATGTCATGGCTAAGCTCTAATGATCAAGTATTTATTGTATAGCAATAAATATATAATATATTAATTAGGTTCTTAATTATCTAATGTTTCATATTACTTTTAAAATTTGAAGTAATTAATTTATTAATCCCAAACAATAAACTTTTAAGAGTACCTATATATTATTATTATTATTTAGAATTAATAGTTCTTTCCAACAAGTGTTGTATCTTTTAAAAATAGCATAATTTTTTGCGTTTACTTGTAGGCTCTATGTCATTTTACCCTTTATAATTTAGTTTTTGAGGGATTAAAATTTTTCGTAATTGCATATTTTGTCCTATACGATGTTCAATGAAATGTAAATAAAATGTTTGAACTTTTAAATGAATTTTTAATTAATTAGTATTTCTCTAATGATCGGGGTTACTAATTTTCCCATGATTTCCTTTAAAGGAAATTTTACACATTATTGTACTTATATTTAAAGTAAAAGTATTTCATCATGATACCATATACTATGTTAAAATTAAATACCATGGTACCCGCACATTGCGGCGGCGGGTACCTCAAACTAAAACTCCGCGAGCGTAATATTTTATGAGTATGCATATTTTTCGATAATAACTTTACGAATAATGATGATAGTTTTAAGTTGGATAATTCTAATCAATAATAAATTACTCCATATAAAAATAGTATTACGAAAATGTGATGATTGATCTTGAAAGGTATTAGATAATCTCTTTGTAACATTCATAATATTATATAACGCGTAAATATAGAAAATTTTCGGAGTTTATATGTGTAAAATTTTCATATATTATAATAACCTTAAAATCTTATTATTTTGATATGCATGATTTAATCGAATTAATTAGAAAAATGATTAGTATATCACTAAATTTGTACTAAAATACATACATAGACGGTATGTGTTTCCGAATATGCGAATTTATAAAAAATTAAATTATTCAAAATCAAATGCACGTTTAATATTAAACTTACATTGGTGAATAATTTAAATAACTTTATGTAAAAATTTATAGTTATGTGTACATGTTGCATATTAATTCGTATTAATTTTGTCATTTAATGTGTATTGCTCTCCAATTAATATAGAAATAAATTTATGAAGTTTTTGTGTTGTACAAGTTTGTACTTTGTACCACATCAGCTTGTAAGGGTGTACTACTTTAAATTTTGGAGATAGAGTGCAATCTCTGTTATCATTAGTACAGATTTATGGGTCGTTAAAAATAGTACATATTTATGTAATGGGAATGTTTTTATCGGTTTCGGTGGGGCCTATTCGGTTGTTATACTGGCGGCTTTTTCGCTAGCTGAAATTATTGTGACTCGTTGGTCCGGTTCGGTTTTAAAAATTATGTACACCATTATTTTAGGTAGACAAAATACGTACGATCTTGTAGATATATGCTTTTAATTGGTGTACAATGTGTATATTTGTTGGAAATACGTTTTACGTATTAAGAAGGATCGGTCACTCCAACAATAGTCCATGTAATAGCTCGTAGTTTAGTTACTTATCTTTATTTAACAAACAACCAAAGCCTAGCCTACAACATGTGTAGGCCGGCCCAAATGTAAGCCCAAGCCCGTGACAAGGGCTTGGGTATATAAACCATCTCCTTAGATGGAGAGGGTGTGTGGTTATTCATTTTTTCACATAGTAAACGTTTGTTTCTCTCTCTATAATTGTGTGTAATCCACCATCTCTCTATCTCTTTCTCTCTCTAAAACATAAGCAAGATTTACATATCCTACAAATGGTATCAAGAGCCATGGGATGATTGTTTAGTTTTTGTGTTTGTGTTCTTGATTCTCTCGCCATTTTTGATCCAATTTCACACGAACCAAAAAAACAATTTGTGTTTTTATAGGTTAATCTTGATATACTTCATCTTGTTACTTGTTATAGTGATTTGGTATTGTTATTTGGGTTAAAAACACAAAATTTTTTGTTGTTTGATTCATATTTTAGCTTAGAATCTCGAATTGATTGTGTTATTGTACTGTCCGAGAAAAGTGGTAAGTTGGTATCCTTAGTACGATCTGATTTTGTGATTGCATAAACCCTGGGGGTTTCTACTTGCGATCCATAGTCACGATCTAATATTAAGATCTAACTGCGATCACAAGTACGATCCACGTTACGATCTGTGACTACGATAGCTCACTACGATCCTAGCTAAGATCAAGGAGTACGATAGCTTAGTACGATCTAGGCGTTGATCAGGGTACGATCACACATTGCGATCGTTGGGTACGATCAAACGAGTGCGATCCAAGTACGATTGTTGGGTACGATCACAAGTGCGATCTGAGTACGGTCGTTGGGTACGATCAAACTAGTGCGATCCAAGTACGATCAGAGTACGATCAAAGTGAGTGCGATCACCAATACGATCAGAGTACGATCAAAGTGAGTGCGATCACCAATACGATCTGAGTACGATCATAGTGAGTGCGATCACAACTACGATCTGAGTACGATCATAGTGAGTACGATATGAGTACGATCACCACTGCGATCAGGTGTTGCGATCCAACATTTTTTCAAAAACGTGGTGCAATTTTGACTTGGATTTTTTGGTTTATCGAGGACATAATTTAGGGGATTTCAACATTATTTCTCGGCTTTAACACACAACAACAAATACATTTACTTTCTCTCATTGTTCGATCATCGTTTGTAAATCTTAACTTATCGAAATGGAGTACACATCTCTTACGGATAAGTCCATCCTCTTGGGTACGGATAATCGTCCACCAATGTTGGAGAAGTCAATGTACGAGGATTGGACTTCCCGAATGGAACTTTATATGTTGAACAAGGAGAACGGACATCTTATTTGGGCATCGGTGCTCAATGGACCATTAGATTATGGTACAGTGACGGAAGGTACAACTACTCGTCCTCGCACAACGGGTGAATTGACTGGAGATATGAAGATTCAAGATAAATGTGATAAATATGCTAAAAACATCATTCTCCAAGCCCTTCCTCCAGATGTCTACAAACTCGTCACCAAACATAAAGTTGCCAAAGAGTTATGGGATAGAATTCGGGTTCTAATGCAAGGCACCTCATTAACTAAACAAGAACGAGAGTGTAAGCTTTATGATACTTTTGATAAGTTTGCCTATGTGCCAGGGGAGACTCTCAATGACTACTATCTGAGATTTACCCTATTGTTGAATGAGCTAAATATCTATGGCATGGCAATTCCTACGTTTCAATTGAACACCAAGTATTTGAACACTCTTCCTTCAGAATGGAAAAAGTACGTGACGGATGTTAAATTGGCTAAGGACTTGCATAACACCAATGTGGATCAACTTCAAGCTTTTCTTCAAAAACACGAATGTTATGTCATTGAGGCTCGGTTGTCTAAACCTCAAGTTCATGATCCACTTACCATGTATGCTTCTCAACAAAACATGGCTTATACTTATCAACAACCATCATACTTGCAGCAGCCACCATCACACACCTATCAGTAACCACAGCAACCATCTTATCAACCACCGATGATGCCACAGCAAGCATATCAACAAAGTGTTCATCAACAATCTTTTCCATAGCAACCACCATATCAAACATCACCATCACAAGCCAACACTTCTCCAATGGGCTATACTCCTCAGCAAGGATATTTTCCAATAGAAGCACAACCAACACAAGCTTTCTACTCTAATGAACTTCCACCAATCCAAGAACCAGTCTTTGCTCCAAATGATACGCCAGCTGATGTTCTAAACCATCTCACTGCCTACTTGTCAAAACTTGTTGCAACTAGAGGATTTCCACCAACAAACAATCAGCTCCGCACCTCTTCAAATCCTCGACAACAAGCTACTGTTCAAGATGTTCAAGTAACAGTGCAACCTATTCAGGGAAGGCAAAATTCATATGGACCTCCTACAAGGACTGCGAATGCTCAAGCTGTGAATTCTCAAGCTAATGGAAATGGAAGCCCCATTGGTCCTCAAAAGGTTGTGACTTGCTACAATTGCCGAGGACAAGGTCATATGGCTAGGCAATGCACTCAGCCGAAAAGGAGAAGGGATGATGCATGGTCTCGTGAGAAGATGTATTTGGTTGATGCTCAGTCTAAGGGGAAGATTTTGGATTCAGATGAGTTAGCATTTCTTGCAGACCCAGGGGCAGCAGATACTGAAGGCATTGCAGTCGTTTCCACTTCTAATGTAGCTTATCAAGCGGACGATCTTGATGCATACGATTCGGATTGTGATGACATTCACTCTGCCCAAGCTGCTCTCGTTGCTAATCTCTCTCACTACGGTTCTGATGTCATCAGTGAGGTACCAACCACATCTAATAATATTGATGATAACCAACATCAAGTTGGGCATGAAAATAAAAACCTCGAACAGCATGCGGGGACTAGTAACTCAAATGATGTGGTACCCAATCCTACACATTTGAGTGAACCTCAACCAAATGCTACGACGGGTATGGAATCGTATGCTCAACATGATTTGGTCATGGTGCCTAAACATATTATTGATCAAATGCGTATGGCCCTCAGACAATCCGTAGATACGAATTCCACCCTAACTGCTGAGCTTGCGTTGCATAAAGAAAAGGTCAAAACTTTTGAAATGGTCCCTCAAGCAGAGAAAATAACATGTTCTGAATTTGACCAATTTCGTTTTGAAAAGATTGAACACTTGAAAGAAATAGAATCATTAAAAGCTAATCTTTCCAATGAATTAAAAGCAAAAGAGTCGGTTGTCAATGATTTTCAGAAACTTAAAATGGATTTTGTGGAAACCTTGGTTTCCGGATCTTTTAAGCTACTAGGAATGCATCACGTTCATATGATTATACAATCAAAGCGGAATTAGAACATGACACATTAACAAGGTGTTTAGGCATGAATAACATGAATTAAAACAATAAGATTGTTAACTATATTACTAATTAACAACCACTATATTAATAATTAACAACAAATGGTGACTTTTCCTTTTCACCTTGTTCCATCATTTGCTCAGCCAATCTTCTATCAAATTCAACTTGGGCTGCATTCTTTGGAACAATTTCTTCTACCAACTTACCCTTACCCTTATCTGATGGTGCAATGGTTGATCCCAAACTTAGATCGATTAGCTTAAAACAATAGGATTGTTAACTATATTAATAATTAACAACCACTAGACGTGTATACATTGAATCCCACATCTAATCGACACACACTTTAGGTTTACATTGTGAATGAATTATATATAAAACCTATGACCCTTGGTTCCTTTTATAGTGTAAGGATTAGGGTTTACAAGAGATAATGATGAATAAACAAGTAAATCTTCTATTTAAATAAACTTATGCAGAATATCTTTTGCATGTTTATCTAAATAGAAGCTTCCATAAGCTTCTTTTGTCTATGTTTTGTCAATGCTTGAATTGCATGTGACAATGCTTGGATTGCACACGACAATGCTTGAGCCATCAACGCCTAATTAACTCTTGTCAACGCTTGATTAACTCTTGACAACGCTTGGACAATAACTTCATGTTTTCTTCATTTTTGAGTTTCTGCCACATCAACTTTTTGACCCAACAATCTTCCCCTAGTTGATAGTGGCAAAACTCTATGTGTATCTCTTGTAAGTTGTACATGATCTTCAAGTTGTTTCCCCTCAAGTGTAGCACGTATTTCTTCCCCTTTTTGTCACATCAACAAGGAAGTAAACAATGTATGCAATCTTTGAAGATTCTCCAAAAGTAGGCTATGTGTAATGATCTTGAAGAACAATTAATATAATATTTTTGATGTAGAAGTAGAATAACCCAATCTTGTGTTCCATGTCTTGTACTATCCATGTGACTAAGAACTTATACTCATGTCACAAAGTATAAGTAGACCTCGATCCCTTGTCAATATTCTCATCCTTTGTGAGACACTGAGCACGATAATGTAACTCCTTCAAGTGTTATGACAAGTCTTCGTCACCAAACATGTAAAGCACGAACAAGTTACCTTTAAAGTCTACGGCACTTTAAGATATGATAGAACACAATCTCGCGAAAATCTTCTTCAATCATCAAACTTACCATAAGAACTCTTCCCTTTAAACTAACACCTCTTCATGACGATTTTAATGGAATCACATCTTCATACCATATGTAAAAGTCTTGTGATGGATAACTCTTTCTCAAGGCTATCCCGATTACATAGTTTAAAATATCCATCAAATCCTCACGAATAGTTGCTAACTCGCTTTAAGATCATTAATCCCTTTAAAAATATCCGAGCCATAAATATCACCATGATATTCTAAATAAAACGGAGATTCCATGTACCTTTGTGTGTATAATCCTCCTTTTTGTGTGCTCAAAACGTACCGATTTTCTCAAACAGCAGCAAACCTTGTGTTGTCCAATATCCTCTTCTGTCCAATATCTTTGACAGATTTATTGTCCGATATCGGACAATACCTATCAGCGTTGAAGTTCATATATCGGACGACACTGTCAACTCTATCAGCGTTGACTTATTCTGTCAGCGTCAAACGTACACTCATCAGCGTCAATGTCACTCTTGTCAGCGTCTCTTCTGCTGACGTCACTTAGGGCAACAAACTTCAACAGTTATCAAGTAATACTTAAGAGTAGTCATCTTTAGGTTTTAAATATAAAACTCAAGCCCAAGAATATTCATCCCATCAGTCCTCACGCGAATCAAGCTGCACGTTTCTTTGGCTGAATTACTGTATCACATGATAACTTGTATACATACTTCACGTCTAAATCAGATCCCATGTTTTAAAACAAAACAATATCACGTATGAATATATTTTCCAAAAGTTACGTAGCAATCTTTGACCAAAGCGTGTCTTTATCTTGTGATTGTCTCCTAAAAATCAGCAAAAATTCCATGCTGACTTGCCATTCACGTCCAACATTAATATCAAAGATTTCTTTTCTGTTTTGGTCATGTGAACGCATATGATTTGACCAATCATGTTTGAGGAGCCGTGTGAACACAAAGACAAACCTTCCTCCAATAAAAAAAATTGGAATCGTGTGAATGCAATCATGAATAGCCAATCAAAATCTAACCACCGTGTGAACACAAAAGTTAATCTAACGTCACTTGCTTTGTACTCCATTTGTATTCAAATCGTGACCAGCAAACTCTTATAACTGCACTTGCCTTCTCACGTGAATCAAACTTCAAATCTGTCCATTATATCTTGTGATGACCCACATGTGAAGATATCGTAATATCATTGTTGTCAACGTTAATACAAAACGTATCAACGTCACTCGCTTGATCCTTCGTGTGAACATGCAAAATTTTCACCAAACAGCAGACCTTGTTGGAGAAACCAATTACGTCTTTGCCTTTGTCTTGAACCATTGCTATTGCATATTCCACGATCTGGTTTCCATACATAATCCATGAACTACGAACACAACACTTCTTTTCCATTTAAAACTCGATCTAGGGTTTATAGCTTTATTTATTGAAACCCTAACTTAGGTTTTGTAAATAAACCTTAGATCAAGTATTATCATGAAACATAACAGCCACAACCCTCATAATCCTTCTGCTTTTTATGTCGATCTAGGGTTTGAAGAAACCCTAGGTCATGATTTTATGTGAAAGCAAAACATTAATACCTTTAAACAGCAACCTTCGACCTTGAATAACTTTTTCATTAGGACTCAGATCGAAAATCCCTTCGGTGAGATTCTAGACACAAGTGCAAAGAATCTACAGTTCAAAAATCACGAAGATCCAACGGTTAACGAAGGAGAGATCGTGTTTTGAACATGGCTGTCCACAGAAAACTGCATTCACTCACTGCTGACTTTGACGCTTAATAACTTTTGATTGGGGATAAAAATCGACAATCCCTCCGGTAGATGTTTAGACCTATGTATGTAGAACACACATATAAAATTTCGTGACGATCCAACGGTTCAATCAAAAGTTATGACCTTCTGAATACTGCTGCGCACACAAAAACGTCCAGAAAAACTCTATACGAATTTTTCTTCTTCTTCACAATATACGAACACCTTGTTGGTCCTAGCATCATGAGCCACGAGGCTCTGATACCAATTGTGGAAACCTTGGTTTCCGGATCTTTTAAGCTACTAGGAATGCATCACGTTCATATGATTATAAAATCAAAGCGGAATTAGAACATGACACATTAACAAGGTGTTTAGGCACGAATAACATGAATTAAAACAATAGGATTGTTAACTATATTAATAATTAACAACCACTAGACGTGTATACATTGAATCCCACGTCTAGTCGACACACACTTTAGGTTTACATTGTGAATGAATTATATATAAAACCTATGACCCTTGGTTCCTTTTATAGTGTAAGGATTAGGGTTTACAAGAGATAATAATGAATAAACAAGTAAATCTTCTATTTAAATAAACTTATGCAGAATATCTTTTGCATGTTTATCTAAATAGAAGCTTCCATAAGCTTCTTTTGTCTACGTTTTGTCAATGCTTGAATTGCATGTGACAATGCTTGGATTGCACACGACAATGCTTGAGCGATCAACGCCTAATTAACTCTTGTCAACGCTTGATTAACTCTTGACAACGCTTGGACAATAACTTCATGTTTTCTTCATTTTTGAGTTTCTGCCACATCAACTTTTTGACCCAACAGATTTCGAAACTCTCGAGTCTAAAAAGGTTGAATCAGAAATTAATGCTACCAAACTTCTTAAATTCAAGGAACAACAGCTTTTGAAACAATACGCTTCCACAAAAAAGGTTCATCTTTTAACTAAATCATTTAAAGAACTCGAACTTAAACGTCTTCAAGATTTACCACCTAATCCCGGTTATGCAAAACAAGCTCAGGAATATATTCCGTGTCTTTATGATATGACCCTAATTGGCAAATCGAAAGAATTACCTTTTGTTCGTAGTTATGAGGAGACACAGTCACTTCCGGATGAAACTCATTCTAAAATGCTTTCAAAATTCCATACGATTGATTATGATCAGTATAACAAAGATCAATTGTCTAAAAAGACCCGCATTCGCTTACAAAAGGAACTAGCTGAATTGACAGTTCTTGTGCCCCAAAGTTTGTCAAATGAAAACCCTCCTAGTACGTCTCCTACACTTGTCAAAACGGATTTAATGAAGTTAGTTCCACCGGTAAGTAAGGCGTCCGTTAACTTAAACGCGGTACACCAACACTTAGCCGATTTTGACAAGGTCATTTTAGAACGTACGACGGCTTCGGACATAACGGAAGGTGAATGGAACTTTGAGCACACTAGAGCTGCGTTTCGAGACGAAATTGTTCCGTTTGTAAAGAATGTTAAAGCTTGTCTTAGTACTCTTGATCAAGATTTGCTTTTGGAAATAGAAGAAGTTAGACGTGTTTTCAATGAAATGGAAGATGCTTATGAAAATAGTTTACTTGAAATAGAACGGGTTTCACCCCAAAATGATCAGCTTCTGAAGCAAGTGATGTCTCATGATATAGTTTCCGTCTGTGTGAATAAAAGTGTTGATGATGATTCTATTGTGCATAATGTTGAATCTGTGGATACTGTGGTAGATAGTACTTGCCACAAATCTGACGCTGAATTTTTAAAGCTTCAAGATTCATATTCTTCGCTTTCAAAACGTTTTGATGAGATTCAAACACATTGTATTTCGCTTGAATGCAAGCAACAATTTATTCAAGAAATCTTTGAAACGTCATTCGAAGGTGTTAATATCGATGATGCAAATTTCGAAAAGAATTTTCGATTGAAGTTACAATCAAAACAGCGTCAGCCAAGTGACAAAGTTGCTAAATTTTTTCCTATAGAAATAGAGAAATCTAAGGAGATTAACTATGTGAACGTACTTGAGGCCGCTGAGAATTTTAAACTTGATCTAGATAATCGAGTTTCCAAGATTTTGTCCAAAGTTGATAACTTAAAACAGAAAAATACACGACTCTTCGATTCAGTAAAGCCCGCATGTGTTGATACCACTGCACAGAATCAATCAATGATTGAACAACTGAATCGAAAGTCGGTGGAAATATCTGATTTGAGGGAACAAATTTGTGATAAGAATCTGGTCTTGGCTGAGTTAAAGGAAACACTTCGTACTCTAAAAGGTAAGAATGTTGTGGATAACGCAGCCACTGTCTCAGCAGCGTCCTCTAGTGCAATCAAAAGGAACCTTATAGCCGTCACACCATTTAATAAGGGCCCTAGGACTAAACCTTCTCAAACATTGGTCACTAAAGATAAGGCGGAATCAAAACCAGCTTCTAATATTCCCGTGTTGCCTTCTACAGGAGTAATCATCACTACTAAGGCTCAAAGATCTAAGCTTAAAAGAAACAAGAAGAATGATAGGATCTTGCTCCCATCTAGTAGTCAAGTGAAGAAGAAAGTAGAAGCCCATCCTAGGAATGTTATTTCTGTTTTGAATAAAAAGAATCATGTAGCTAAACCTAAAGGCTCTGCGGTTGTGCAGCATTCTAAGCCTATTGTGAATTCTAATTTGAAATGTTGGAATTGCAATGAATGTATGTTTTCTAGTCGTCATGATTCTTGCCTTATTGACCATGTGAATGAGATGCATTCCCGGAAAAATGGATTAGAACGGAAACCGACTGGGAAAGTGTTAACCCAAGTTGGTTGGTTATGGCGCCCCACTGGTAGAACTTTTACTATAGTAGGAAATATGTGCCCTTTAACTAGGATCACTCCCACTGAAGTGAAGAAAGTGTGCCCTTTAACTAGGAGTACCAAGGCTACCAAAACACAAGCGTGTCCTTTAACTAGGAACACCGACACTACTGTAGGAACCAAGTGCCCTTTAAATAGGTCTACTCCCACTGTAGTGCCCGCGAATAATCCAAAACCTAAGAAAGTTGGAACAGTAAAACCTGTTAGTGCTAAAACTCACATTAGAAAACGCAGGAAATCTAAAGGTCTCATAAATGCTAGCAATTCTGATAATCTTATATCTCTATCTACTAACACTCCGGAACCAATAGTTTCCAATGCATTGTCTACTGTTGTTGAAAACAGGTGGTCCAAATTGTTCTCTGGTATTTGGACTCTGGTTGCTCCAAGCATATGACCGGAGATCACTCTCAGCTCATAAATTTCGTCAGCAAGTTTCTTGGTACGGTTCGATTTGGTAATGATCATATTGCAAAGATAATGGGTTATAGTGAATATCATATTGGGAATGTAATAATTTCAAGAGTGTATTATGTGGAAGGTCTCGGTCACAACTTATTCTCCGTGGGACAATTTTGTGATGCAAACCTAGAAGTTGCTTTTCGAGAGCATACCTGCTTCATACGCAATTTGGAAGGGGTTGATTTATTGAAAGGTACTCGAGGAAATAATTTGTATACTTTGTCTCTACAAGACATAATGGCCGCTTCTCCCGTATGTCTTCTCTCCAAAGCATTGAAGACTAAGTCATGGTTATGGCATCGACGGTTATCTCATCTTAACTTTGACGCTATTAATCATTTGGCGAAAAACGAACTTGTTCGTGGTCTTCCTAAACTTTCATTTCACAAGGATCATTTGTGTTCCGCGTGTACAATGGGGAAAAGCACTAAGAAATCTTACAAACCCAAGACGGAAGACACCAACCAAGAGAAACTTTATCTGTTACATATGGATCTTTGTAGGCCAATGCGTGTTGAAAGTCTTAGTGGTAAAAGGTATATTCTTGTTATTGTAGATGATTACTCTCGGTTTACATGGGTGAAATTTCTTACAACAAAAAATGAAGCACCTAAATTCATCATCGGATTTCTCAAGATGATTCAAGTGCGTCTCAACACTACTATCCGACGCATTCGTACAGATAATGGAACTGAATTTGTGAATCAAATCTTGCGTGATTATTATGAAGAAGTTGGTATATCTCATGAAACATCTGTTGCACGCACTCCACAACAAAACAGTGTCGCTGAAAGGCGAAATCGCACACTTATGGAAGCTACTCGAACGATGTTAATTTACACAAAGGCTCCATTGGTTTTATGGGCAGAAGCAGTATCTACAGCAGTGTACACCCAAAACCGGTCATTAATTCGTAAACGCCATGGTAAAACACCTTATGAGCTTCTCCATGGAAAAGTACCAGATTTATCATATCTTCATGTATTTGGTTCTCTTTGCTATCCACATAATGATGGTGACAATTTGGGAAAACTTCAACCAAAGGCTGATATTGGTATTTGTATTGGTTATGCCCCCGCAAAGAAGGCATACCGAATCTACAACCGTAACTCTTGCAAGATCCTCGAAACTATAAATGTTGATTTTGATGAGCTGACAGCAATGGCTTCTGAGCAAAACAGCTCTGAACCCGCACTTCATGAAATGGTACCCAGTAACATTAGTTCTGGTCTTGTCCCAAACAACCCTACTTCATCATCATTTACACCACCTTCTAGGAATGAATGGGATACGTTGTTTCAACCGTTCTTTGATGAATTCTTTACTCCTCCAAGTATTGTTGCTCCAGAACCTGAAGTAATAGCTCCGGTAACCGAAGTTGTGGCTCCAGCAACCGTTGCACAATCAGATACGTCTGCACCTACAATTGGTCTAGATATACCATCAACAAGTAATTCTCAACCAACACCTGCTTCAACTACCCATGTCATGCCTATTGATGATGAAGAGGATGATGATGATCACGATTTGGAATTCGCTCAAATGCGTGAACTTCCATTCTTTGGTGTACCTATTCCCGACCCTAATCAAGTCGGGTCGTCCACCTCAGAGGAAGCTCCTTCTACAGTTTACTCCAATCCACAGATTTGTGAACATGACAGCAAGTGGACAAAGGATCATCCTATAGATTCTATTATTGGTAACCCTAATCGTCCGGTATCCACATGAAGTCAGCTACAAGAAAGTGCAATGTTTTGTCACTTTGATGCTTTTCTCACTGAAGTTGAACCTAAGACATGGCAACAAGCTTTTACTCAATCCTGTTGGATAGAAGCTATGCAAGAAGAACTTAATGAATTTATACGTCTTGAAGTATGGGAACTTGTACCATGCCCGGATCAAGTGCAGTTACTCACTTTGAAATGGGTTTACAAGGTGAAACTCGATGAGTTAGGCGGAATATTGAAGAACAAAGCTCGACTAGTAGCTCGTGGATACAAGCAATTATTGGGAATCGACTTTATGGAATCCTTTGCACCTATTGCCCGTTTGGAAGCTATTAGACTATTCCTCGCTTATGCAGCCCATATGAATATGATCGTCTATCAGATGGATGTGAAGACGGCATTTCTGAATGGTGAAATCAAGGAAGAGGTCTATGTTCAACAGCCGGATGGTTTTGTGAATCCTAATTATCCTAATCATGTGTACAAGCTTAAGAAGGCTCTTTATGGGTTGAAGCAAGCTCCTCGTGCATGGTATAATCTATTGTCACAATTCCTCATTACGTAAGGCTTCGCTAAAGGCAAGGTGGATCCCACGCTGTTCATTCAGAAACGAGGTAAAGATATGATTATGGTACAAATATATGTTGATGATATTATATTTGCAGCCTCGACCCAAACTTTATCCAATGAATTTGTAAAACTCGTGTCTTCCAAGTTAAAGATGTCAATGATGGGCAAGGTATCATTCTTCTTAGGTCTTCAGATATCTCAGAGTCCCAGAGGCATCTTCATCAATCAATCCAAGTATGCCCTTGAGTCTCTTAAGAAATATAAGATGGAATCTTGCGACCCCGTGGATACTCCAATGGTGGAATGAAGTAAGCTTGATGCAGATCCACATGGAGTTGCTGTTGATCCGACATTGTATCGTGGAATGATCGGTACTCTTCTGTATATCACAGCTGGTCGACCTGATCTTCAGTTTGCTATATGTATGTGTGCTCGGTATCAAACTCGACCTACTGAGTTACATTTGGCTACTGTGAAATGGATCTTTCGATATCTTAAAGGAACCATTAATCGGGGACTTTGGTATTCGAAGGACTCTTCGATTGCACTAATGGCATATGTAGATGCGGATCATGCGGGTTGTCAAGATACAAGGCGTAGCACGAGTGGAACTTTGCAACTACTAGGAGATCGACTAATCAGTTGGGCATCGAAAAGGCAGAAAAGCGCTGCAATTTCAAGTACGGAAGCAGAATACATAGCTATGTCCGGTTGTTGTGCTCAAATTCTTTGGATGAGATCGCAATTAACCGACTATAGTCTAGGTTTCAACAAAATTTCGATGTACTGCGACAAAAAGAGTGCAATTGCCTTATGCTGCAACAATGTTCAATTCTCTCGGTCGAAGCATATTGACATTCGCTACCATTTCATCAAGGAGCAAGTGGAAAATGGAGTAATAGAGCTTTACTTTGTCCGATCTGAGTATCAATTGGCGGATATTTTCACGAAGGCTTTAGATCGCGCTAGAATTGAATTTTTGGCCGACAAGCTAGGAATGAGAACCTTCTCGCCTGAGACTCTTAAGGAACTAGCAGATGAAGCGAAAGAATAGTGGTGGTAAACTATTTTCTGTATCCTTAGTGATCATTCGTATATATTGTTATATTTTTTATCCACAAAAGCAAAATAGAAAAATATAAAACCATATAAAAACCATAAAAATTGAAAAAATCATAAAAATCCAAAAATATTTTTACTTTATTTTTCAAAGGCATGTCTTTTGGTACGATAATATTTACGGCCTTAGAAATGTTGATTCATATCGACACGGCGCCATAAATAGAGTTCGTACAAAAGTTGTAAATATTTCATAAAACATGCCTATATGGCTTGTAGTTATTTCTGACTGCAACCCGGTTTTCACATTAAAGTCAAGTATTTCTTATGAAAGCTTTGGCTCACAACGGGAATTAATTTTCTCGGGCAAGGGTTACTTTAAAACCTTGTAAGGGATCAAGTTTACTTTATAACTTGGTCTAACACAAATCAATGTACGTTTCAGTGCATTTATTTGTTAAAACAAGAGAAGTCTTGTTTTTATGAAGCTATCATCTCTACAACCATAGCAATCTACAATTGGTATCTACATACTCGACGATGCGACTACTCAAACGACGACTACAGCTCTTTCAATAGAACACGGGTCAACAATTGAGGGGGAGCAATTGTCAATCATTAAGAATCTTTGACACCGAACGTGCCAAGTTCACAAATTGGTGTCAAGACAACAATACCAATCGTACACATGGTGTCAAGAGATGACTTCAAACATGACGAGGCGACCAACATATGCTGACAAGAACCATTTGATCTTATCATATGATGTTCTCATCTATCAGGTCCAACCTTGTCAATTCTTTTCTAATATGGTGAATATGTGATCATGTTACAAATCGGTATCATATCTCATACGTTTGATATCATGAAGATAAAATGGACTTGCATTTTTCTTCCCAAAACCTTTGTTAAAACTTCATTAAATCAATTGATGTTAAAAACATCGATTGGGTTAATATTTTTAATATGGGGGAGAAAATGTGATTTAATATGGGATATTATCACAAATGGTTTGACTTAATGTGTTGGCTCATCCCGACATGTGCGAAATGTTTTCGAATATCGTTACATATGTTAAGGGGGAGCAAAATGGATTTGCTATATCAAAATGGATTTTCATGGTGACATATACTTACCCAAAACCCATTTATTTCACGACAATGAAGATTGTGGTGACATAAGGATGGTAGGATAGGTTAAGTCCTATGATTCTTCCAGAACAGGAGGAATCTTCCCAAGGACATTCCATAGCTAGAAATAGTAGTCCTTAGGAAAGATGGAGAAAGATTGTGAACGTAGCTGAATGCCGACCAAGTACTTAAGTTAGCACTGGAACAATCACAACAAGGTGCTAGTTATGACGTATTGGTAAGCATTGAAGGGGTTGAAGAATGAAAAAGAATTGTAAAGATAAAGGGTGTAAAGAAAGAAGCCCTCCTTACAACTTTAGGCAGAAACCAGGTCAACACATATGCTATTCAGATCATTTTAATGATTCTCGATATTGAAGACAGACATCATGGACCCAGTGATGCAATGCACAACCTATCCCAGCTAACTCAGATATCTCTCAAAAGGTATTTGTTTTAATCACACGGAGACAACACATTACCAATTGATTTATTCACTCCGAATAAATTGGTATTGAAAAGGTGGCACTCCTCTCCAGCCTTTGATCACTAAAATCCAAAATGCACGATCGAGTCTAGAGCCATTTGAGATCATCAAATATCTCATTAGGACACACTTTCATATTTCCTTGCTTCCTCACACACTGTGAAAAGTAAGAAAGATCTTAAGAGTCCTACGCAAAATCTTTATGATCTTGCCTGAACATCCGAGTAATACAAAAGTATTTACAATGAAGATGGAAATCCTTCTTGAGCGAATATCAAAAATCTCATGGTAGGTGACTTGTGTGATTCTTTATGAATCAAACTTGTGATAACTAGAAAGCAACAGTGGTTTAATTCTTAGTTGAACTTAAACACGTTCCAGGCCTCTACGCAATATCTTAGTGATCTTGCCAGAACACTCAGAGTGATACCTTAGTGTTCACAGTGATGAGTGGAAATCCTTCTATTGTTAACCTCAAACACCACTTGGTAGGTAACTTGCAAGATTCAATATGAATCAAGCTCGTGACAACTGGAAAGCAACGATGGTGCGATTCTTTAATGAATCAAACTTGTTCCAGGAATCAGAATTGACGGCTTCAATCATGCGGATAATTTTATCCAAATGATTCACTCTTTACGTTCGCAGTCAGCTTTGGACGGTCGAGTAAAGAGAACGGGTTTACCCGCAAAATCTTGTCAAGGAGATTTTTAATTAAATCTACCTGCCACAAGTACGATATTTTATATCGTACAACGGTCTTCACCGACCGGAGGTAAAATGCTACCGAATTAGAATGAAATGTTCAAAGCCATTTCGTTCGTGTCTACTTATGTTGCGGCATTTGAAGACGGTGGCGTTGCGGGATCCGAGAAGAATTCGTCCCCGCATGCTTATACTTTATGCACTTAATGCCTCATCTAATTCAAGAAAGCATAAAAGTTAAGTCTTTCGTTGTATCGAACTCTGAAGCTTTCAAGAATTATGAAGGTATAAGTATGTGGGACATGGTGTCACGGAGAGGCAAAGATCACAAGTGAAGGATGCACAAGATCAAGGCAAGAGATCAATGCTAAAGATTGATATCAAAGATCACATCAACATGTTCACCAGAAAAGGAAAAGAAAATGAAAGACGAAGACTACGAGCTCGAGACAAGCATAGTATGCTAGATTTATCTTATTATTGTAACTTGGGTAATGCCCTTGTTTGGAGTGACCTCCCTTAGGGGGAGATTGTTAGAAATACGTTTTACGTATTAAGAAGGATCGGTCACTCCAACAATAGTCCATGTAATAGCTCGTAGTTTAGTTACTTATCTTTATTTAACAAACAAACCAAAGCCTAGCCTACAACATGTGTGGGCCGGCCCAAATGTAAGCCCAAGCCCATGACAAGGGCTTGGGTATATAAACCCTCTCCTTAGATGGAGAGGGTGTGTGGTTATTCATTTTTTCACATAGTAAACATTTGTTTCTCTCTCTAGAATTGTGTGTAATCCACCATCTCTTTATCTTTTTCTCTCTCTAAAACATAAGCAAGATTTACATATCTAACAATATTTAATTGTATTTTAAGTAAGGAGGTGTATTAGTTATATTAACTAATTAGTATTAATTAATTTTATTTTTAATTGTGTATTAATTATTATGTATTAATTTGTTTTAATATGAGTATTAAGTTGTGCTTTTATATTTTAACTTTTTTCTAATTATGTATTAATACTTATACTATGTGTTGTTTTAGTTATAAAATAGGGTGAGAGGGTGTTTTATTATATAATTTAATGTGATATGTTGTTTTAATATGATAGTTACATGTTTTAAGTTTTCTACTCTTAGTATGTATGCTTCTTTTGCTTGTACATATAGCATTATGTATTGTAACTTGAAAATATTCAAGTATTAATACTTGTACTATGTGTTACTTAAATTATAAAATAGAGTGATGAGGTATTTTAATGATAGAGTTTAATGCAATATATGTTATAATTCCAAGTTTCAATTATTCTAAAAATGGCTTAGTATGTTTTACAAATGGCTTGGTATGTTGTAACTTAAAATTTCTAATATTTTAAATATAACATGTCAATATGATTTATAAGGGAGTATGATATGATTTACTAGTGTATTAAATACATATGCTTAAGTAGACAAAACAAAAAATACATTAATTGCATTAATTATAAATTGAATATGTTTGTTAGTGAAAAGAAAAGTGACATCGATGAATTAAATATGTGTTTAACTCGTATTCATGTGTAACATGTTCCCATTTATATATTTGTTAATTGAACTTGAATTTTTAAGTTTTAATTAATCAAAGTAATTAAATTTGTTGAAGAAAATAAAGCGGCTAGACATGAATTAATTATGTGATATAATACTTATTGAATTAATTACTTTTTCTAAAACAACTGTTGATTGCATAACATTTTCAGTAATATATTCAAACCAAAAATTACAATTTTTAGAAAATTAATAAATTTATTAAAAGCATTTAAATCAACATTAAGGTTAAGAGTAATTTAGTAATAAAAACATCTAAAGAATTATTTGGGACATATATTTCAAATGAGTAAGGTTAACCCAAGAGAAGATGTATCTAACATTTGTAGCTGTATGTGAAATTCATAGTTTCAATTAATTTACACATTTTATATTTTTGTTTAATTTCTAATTCGAAGTTAAGTCTTAAGCTATTGTTAGTCGACATTTGCAACAATCGACGTTTATCTCTTATATTATATTTTATCTTTAAAAGCGTCAAAAATTCATTTTATCGCATATAGATTTTCTGAACTATTAAATCATATTTTGATGAATTTATAAATAGCATTTTGTAACTGTAAAAATAAATAATTTTCTTGCGTATGTCATAATAATCCAACTCGTAACATGTTGTGTTAGAACAATCCCTAGAAAAAGGAAGAACAATCCCTCTTTATCATTATTGTATATATATATATATATGTACAATAATGATAAAGAGGGACACTAACCAACAAAAAGAGTATTTTTAACAATCTTAAAGTTGTAAAATAAGTCTGTTGATTAAAATGAGGTTTCAAATAGTTTTCTAAGTACATTTGAAAACATAGGGGACAAACTTATGGTGTTTGTGTTGTTACAGTTGAAGTTTCAAAAATAATCATCGTTGGACACGTTATATAGTATTGTGAAAGGAAAGAGGTGGAGGTTTAATGGTTTTAGTAACTCAAGTATGATATGAAATAAAGAAATTATCTTTAACATTAATTTCCGAGTAAGAGTTTACATTATTTCTATGTGTTTTTTTAAGGCACTGTTTTTTGTCCGTAGCCGCTTTCTAGGTGTATAATACTTTGTTATGTATAAGATAATATACATACGGGTAGCTTATGAGTATAATGATTTAATGACATTTTTGTATTTCTTAAAACTTTAAAAAATAATACTACTATTAATAATGCGACCAGTTTTCTAATCCAGTTCAACGGGATGAACGCAACATCTTGTATTAAAGACACTTCAATGTCACGTTTAATTTTCAAAACCTTGTTTTTTTATCAATACAGACATGTACCAGCTTTTCAAACATGCCATCCTTAAATCAAAAATGTCAACAAAATGTATCATGAAGGTAATTATATTATTTATTATTGAAATAATTAACCCCTACAACAACATGTTTTACTACTATTTGTCAAGCATGCTGGGTAGCATACTTCAGGGCCTTGGCCATCCGGGCAGCAATATTGTCTACAATCATTATCAACTTCACAAGCTAGAGGAGGGCATGTCGATGGATCTGGTGGCCAACGACAATTTTGAGGAGTGCAATTTGGCTTAATTCCGTTTGATCGAGTTGTGAATATTGGAGTCATGTCACTTTCTCCAAAGACTCCTATAAAAAAATAGATAAAGATAACATCCAATAAAACCTAGTTTTTATCTACCCATGACATATAAAAATTGAAATTTTAATTAAGTCAAAAATACCTGCAAAAGCCATGAATGTAGCGAAAAGGATGAACCAAAATATAGCTATTTTCTCCATGCTTGAGTATTTTCTTATGAGGTGGTATTCGATATATATATGCACACACATACATGTCATGTCTAAGCTCTAATGATCAAGCATTTATTGTATAGAAATAAATATATAATATATTAATTATGTTCTTACTTATCTAATGTTTCATATTACTTTTTAAATTTGAAGTCATTAATTTATTAATCCCAAACAATAAACTTTTAAGAGTACCAATATATTATTATTATTTAGAATTAATAGTTCTTTCCCAACAAGTGTTGTATCTTTTTAAAAACAGCATAATTTTTGTGTTTACTTGTAGGCTCTATGTCATTTTACCCTTTATAATTTAGTTTTTGAGGGATTAAAGTTTTTCGTAATTGCATATTTTGTCCGATACGATGTTCATTGAAATGTAAATAAAATGTTTTGAACTTTTAAATGAATTTTTAATATATTAATATTTCTCTAATGATAGGGGTTACTAATTTTCCCCTGATTTCCTTTAAAGGAAATTTTACACATTATTGTACTTATATTTAAAGAAAAAGTATTTCATTATGATACCATATACTATGTTAAAATTAACTAGTGTAGAATATTGATAATCAATGAATCTATGAAGGGGTTTGTTGATTTCTAGAGAGAGAAAGTTAGAGAGAGAAAGTGAGAGAAACTATGTGTATTTTATTAAGTGGAAAACAAGAAATGACAACAACCAACCCCTTTCCTTAGTGGAAAGGGGTATTTATAGTTCCAAGCATAACATGGGCTTGGGCCGGTCCATGACAAGCCCATGGACCGGTTCTTACTTAAGTTAATAAGCAAATAATAACTAATTACTAACTACGAGCTATTACAACATAAATCATATTGTGGAGTGACCGATACTTCTAATATACGTTAAAACGTATTTCTAACAATCTCTCCCTAAGGGAGGTCACTCCACGTTACAAAGTTCTAAACCTAGCATACTATACTAAGTCTTCGTTCTTTAGCTCGTAGTCTTTTCTTCTTTTTTTTTCTTTTGTTGTGAATATGTTGATTTGATCTTTTTGGCTTTGACTTGAGAGCATTGTTCTTTGGCCTTTCACGTGCGATCTTTGCCTTTCTTGTGAACTTTGCCTCCTCGTGACTTCATGTTCCACACACTTACGTCTTTTTGTTGAATTCTCGAAAGCTTCAGAGTTTGGTACAGCGGAAGACTTCATCTTGTACTTTCTTGAATTTTTGCTGAACTTTGTTGCAAAAGACATAAGCATGTGGGAACGACTTTTACAGGAACACCGCAACACCACCGTCTTCACTGGTACACAGCAACGCCACCGTCTTCAACAGGTACACAGCAACGCCACCGTCTTTAACAGGTACACAGCAACGACATGAATAAAATGGCTTTGAACATCTTATTCTAATTCGGTAGCATTTTACCTCCGGTCGGTGAAGACCGTTGGACGATATTAGATATCGTACCCGTGACGGATAGTTTCAATTAAGTAACTTCCTGACGGGATTTCGCGGGTGAACCCGTTCTCTTTATTCGACCGTCCAAAGCTGACTGCGACCATAAAGAGTGAATCACTTGGATAAATTATCCTTGTGATTAAAAGCCGTCAATTCATGAAACCTGGAACAAGTGAATTTCAATTAAGATTTTCACCATCGTTGCTTTCCAGTTGTCACGAGCTCAATTCATAAAGAATCTTGCACGTTACCTACCAAGTGCTGTTTGATGTTGACACTAGAAGGATTTCCACTCGTCACTGTGGTCAATAAAGAGTCACTCTGAGTGTTCTGGCAAGATCATATGACAATGCGAAGAGGCCTGGAACGAGTTTAAGTTCAATTAAGAATTAAACCACTGTTACCTTCCAGTTTTTCACAAGATTGGTTCTAAAAGAACCGCACGTGTAACCTACCATGAGCTTGTTTGATGTTGGCTCAAGCAGGATTTCCATCTTCATTGTAATACTTGCGTATTACTCGGATGTTCTGGCAATATTACAGGAATACTGCGTAGGACTCATGAAAATCTCTTACTTTTCACAGTGTGTGAGAAAGCAAGGAATAAATGGAAAGTGTCCTAATGAGACTTTTGATGATCTCTTGGCTCTAGACTCGATTGTGCGTTTTGATTTAGTGAGCGATGGCTGGAGAGGAGTGCCACCTTTTCAATACCAGTTTATTCGGAGTGAATAAACCAATAGATAACGTGTTGATCTCCGTGTGATTAAAACAAATACCTTTTGAGAGATATTTGAGTTAGCTGGGGAAGGGTTGTGCATTGCATCACTGGGTCCATGATGTCTTTCTTCAATACCGAGAATCATTAACAAAAATGACCTCAATAGTTTATGTATTGACCCGGTTTCTGCCTAAAGTTGTAAGGAGGGCTTCTTTCTTTACACCCTTTATCTTTACATTTCTTTTTCATTCTTCAACCCCTTCAATGCTTACCAATACGTCATCACTAGCACCTTGTTGTGATTGTTCCAGTGCTAGCTTAAGTACTTGGTCGGCATTCAGCTACGTTCACATTCTTTCTCCATCTTTCCTAGGACTTCTAATTCTATCTAGGGAATTGTCCTTGGGAAGATTCCATCGGCTCTGATGAATCATTGGACTAAACCTATTCCTACCACCCTTTTGTCACCACTTCCATCGTGAATTAAGCGTGTTTTGGGAAGGAATTGCCATCATGAAAAATCATTGAAAATCACATAAGGTACTTGTGATATTGAAATCAAAAGTTTTGTACCTTAGGTGTTTTGATCATCAAAAACGCTCCCCCTTAACATGTGCTTAACACATATTAAGTTGGATTATCGTTAAGTCTTTTTCATCTTTTAGCCAAGTATCACTTACGTCTCCTTAATCCCATTTTCTCCCCTTATCCAAAATGTTAACCATTAATATTTGGGATATTGAATGGATTAACCGGTCTTTGGGTAAAAATGAAATCAATGTTTGGCCATAGAACAAGTTATTGCTCCCCCTTAAGTTAATAAGGGATAGTTGTAGTGCTTTGATATGACATATTTTGAAAGATTTAGAATCTCGTGAGAAATTCTTGAAAAATTATCATACCTTAACACTACAACAAGCCATACAAGCACATTATTCACAAATATACATATTCACAATTGAAAAACCAATATAAAGTGACCTGAAATGTACAACCCATTAGATGGATCGTTGCAGTAGCTTGTGGTGCACTAAATACGGTCTTCCACCCACGAATCTTTCCAAGCTCCTCATCAATCTACGTTCACGGAGCTTTTGATCGATCTTTTTGATCACATACTTTGCCATCCGCCGGTAACCCGGATGCCAATCCTCCGTCATCTCTGGCAAAGTCCCACCCGAGTTCAGATGCTCCAACTTTCCTCTGACTTGTAGAAGAGTTCCATCACTATACTTGTGAAGCTCCCCCACCCTCATAAACTTCATCAAACCTCGACTGTTCAAGTAGAAAATGCCGGAATTCGGGACAGAAATGCCGGTATAGGGACATCTTTCTACATGTTGAGATAGCACTTGATTCACAGGACGGGTTAAATTGAGCTTCCTCTGATAGCTTTCGACTCCCAACTGAAGATCTTCAACTCGTGACTTGATGACAACGCTTCGTGTGAACATACGAAGTGCTGTATTCAAAGCAATCAGGTCTTCACGAGGAATGTGTGTAAGTTGATCTCGGGTCATCAGAAGCAGCATATCTTCGATATCCTCAAGGCGAATGATGGAAAAGTCTCCTTGCTGGATTTTGTATTCCCTGTCATCCTCCCTTTTCAAACGAATCTCCGTCACATGATAGTAGCCGTTCTTGGCTTCAGTTTTCATTCCTAGGATGTTGGAGATGCGGATGTCGGATCTAACATTGCTTCCAGAATTGACCAAGCAGCAACCCCTGTACGCCCTTCGGACTCGTTCGTCCCAATGAGATGCACCTATGACAGCATACATATCATAATTACGATTCATTTTTGGGACCCAGAGTCGATTTACCTTTTCCTCGATGAAGGGTATTGTCCCCCAGTTGGCAGCTTTCAGCAAAGTCAGGGATGTTGCGTACTTTGATGACCCCTTTAGTAGATACACAAGATCATTGGTGACGAAGAAGTCAAGAGCAATCTGATTATCTTGAGCAGGATCCATTGGAGGTGGAGCTCGTTCTGATACATGAAGACCTGGCCGTTGATCGGTATTCAGAGCCTTCAGGATTTCATCGGCATAGTACTCGAGCTCCATTCGGGGTAATCGGGTTTTGGCACGCAGTCTCTTATCTTTCAGTGCTTTCTTCACCAAGGATGGAGTAACCGAAGTCTTATACTCATGAGCAAGAAATGCACATAAGTCAATCGGACTTCGGATACGGAGATACAGCACATCTTTGTCAGCATCTGTGATCGGATCATATTGTGCTGCTGCCGTGATCCAAGCCTGTGGTGGTGCAGACTCGTCTATCTCCAACGTGTCTTCCCAGGCACGAATGCTTGGTTCAGGAACCGTAGATTGTTGTGCTTGTTGTTGAGGAGTTGAAGTGCGAACATCTGTTGGTTCAGTTTCAGGCATTTCGGCAGTGTCGTGAACTGGGGAGTGTTGGGCAGCTTCGGGTTCCGTCACTGATTCTGCGATCACAGGAGCAACAACAACAGAACTAATGGGGTTAGTGGTAATAGGTAAAGATACAGCGATAGAGATACCGGGAGCCGAAGACGCTGTAGTGGCATTCACATCGTGGCGCCACTTAGTTCGTCTTGATTCCGAGGATGTCGATTTGTCCTTCTGTGCTGCATCTTTTGTGGACTTGGTTCCAGTCTTAGCAGCAGTTTTCTTGGAGCTGGTAACCTTGTCTCCCTCTTTCGGCTGTTCACTAATGCAGCCATTGCAGATGTTGCAGAGCTGCTCTGGGTTGATTGAATAGGCTCGGTTGTTACTGCGGTGCTAAGGATGGGAATTATGGGTGGTGGAAGAAATGGTGTTGAAGCCGGTCTGGTGGTTAAGGGTTGTATGGGTGGAGGTTGAGTTGCTAAGGGTTGAGTTGACACCATGATCGTAGGAGCAACAGGTTCCTTTTCCACACTTGCTGAAATAGGGATTGATGGCTCCTTCGAAGTAGAATAGTGTTCAGGTGACCCAAACTCATCAACATCATCCGGTTCCACGTACTCATCCTCAATATCTACCCTTGCACCTGAACCACTACCACCAGTATCTTTCCTACTCCTTTTAATAGCAATCTTCATCATTTGTTGCTCGGATTTATCAAGAGTAGGATCAACAATATCTTCTTCATCACGTAGACGCATCACATCCTTACCCTTTCCCTTCTTACCCTCTGTCTTCTTCTTCTTGGGTTCGGGTTCAGGTAACGCAGCTGGTTGTTTGCGTTTACCTTTACTCTTAACCGTTGTGGACGAGTCTTCTCCAGTCTGAAGGTTTTCTTTCAGCCTCTTGATCTCTATCTGCAGTAGCTTGTAATCAGCAGAACCTTTGATTTTGTCAGACAGAAGGTAATCAGGAATAGGACCCGGAATCACACCAATAGACGGTCCTTCATGCCTCAGATCTACAGTATCATCAGCTTCTTCAGTGTGATAGCGACCTCCTGCACGCCTATCAATAGTAGCATCAAGCTTCATAAAATAATTTATGATAAGCTTAATAAACCGAGGATAAGGAAAGAAGTTTGTCTTCAGCTTCTTGTTGTAGAAGAGTTGAAAGGTGAATTCTTCCCATATCAACAAAGCATAATCTGAATTTGCAGCTTTGTACATGCCATAGAAGAGGTTTATTATCGGACTGCGCAAAGCATCATGGCCACTCGTTTTTGGTGTAAGACATTTACTGAGAATACCCATCAACGCTCTCCAAGGTTGTCCCACCTTAGCAGTGGTAAACTCAGATGCAACTCGTATTTCCGGACATCCAAGTGTGTCAAATAACTCCACGAGTTCATCTTTAGTGGGGTCCCTCGAGAATGACATGCCCTTGGGTGTATCCCGTATACCAAGAATCTTACGGAAGTCTGAAACGGTGAGTGTCTGCTGCTTGTTGTCGATGGTGAAGGTGATCTTGTTCGAAGTGATTTCCTTGGTTGCCCAAAATTCAAACATATACTCATAAGGCACCGAGGCTGTACTCCTAAGGGCGTTCTTGAAATGAGAGTTATCAAGGATGGCTATGGCGACCTTAAAACCATGGTGAGTGGACTTAGAGACTTGCTTCAACCGGTAGTTGTTGGGTATAAACTTAAGGGTTCGGGCTTTAGCAATATCGGCTTCTCTAGATTCTTGGATTGCTTGTACTGTTGGATTAGTCATTGTATCTGCTTAAGATAAGACATGAAAGGTTGATGCACAAAAACAGATAGATATATATCATTCTTACTTCTAAACATAACACATTTCATAAGATAAAACAACAAGTACATAGATAGCATGCAAACAAGAATAATCAAACTCTTCATCCGGAACTTTTCCTCATTTGGAACATCTTCATCCGGAACTTTTCCTCATTCGGAACTTCTCCTCATTCGGAACTTCTTCATCCGGAAGTTCTTCATTCGGAACTTCCTTCATCCGGAACATTCCTTCATTCGGAACTTCCTTCATCCGGAAGTTCTTCATTCAGAACTTCCTTCATCCGGAAGTTCTTCATTCGGAACTTCCTTCATTCGGAAGTTCTTCATTCGGAACTTCCTTCATTCGGAAGTTCTTCATTCGGAACTTCCTTCATTCGGAAGTTATTCATTCGGAACTTCCTTCATTCGGAAGTTCTTCATTCGGAACTTCCTTCATTCGGAAGTTCTTCATTCGGAACTTCCTTCATTCGGAAGTTCTTCATTCGGAACTTCCTTCATTCGGAAGTTCTTCATTCGGAACTTCCTTCATTCGGAAGTTCTTCATTCGGAACTTCCTCATTCGGAAGTCCTTCATTCGGAACTTCCTCATTCGGAAGTTTTTCAGAAGAAATCCTTCATTCGGAAGTTCTAAGCCATGTTCATCCGGAACTTTTACAAACGAATCTCAGATGTTTATTCTAGCGCGTTTGTGAGTTTCTAAGGCAAACTAAGGCATATAAAACATCATATCTTACTAATCCGAGCAAAACCCACCACAAATCCTAATCAATTAAGCTTAAATTGGGGCGAACGAACCCTAATTCGATTTAAATGGATTATCTGTATGAACCAGTTGGGTTTGCACGATTTAAACGAATTATAATTCAAGTAATTGATGTTATTTACCTTATAAAGTCGAAAGAACAGGATCTTGGATGGATTAAGCGAGAGATTTGTAGAGCTTGTGTGAGGTTAAACTAGCATGGCACCCGCGCATTGCGGCAGCGGGTATCTCAAACTAAAATTCCGCAAGCGTAATATTTAATGAGTATACATATTTTTTGATAATAACTTTAAAAATAATGATGATAGTTTTAAATTGGATAATTCTAATCAATAATAACTTATTCCATATAAAAATAGTATTACGAAAAGGTGATGATTGATCTTGAAAGGTATTAGATAATCTCTTTGTAACATTCATAATATTATATAACATGTAAATATAAAAAAATTTCGTAGTTTATATGTGTACATATTTCATATATTATAATAACCTTAAAATCTTATTATTTTGATATGCACGATTTAATCGAATTAATTAACAAAATGATTAATATTTCACTAAATTTTTACTAAAATACATACATAGACGATATGCGTTTCCGAATATGAAAATTTATAAAAAAAAATAAATGATTCAAAATCAAACGCACGTTTAATATTAAATTTACATTGGGGAATAATTTAAATAACTTTATGTAAAAATTAAAATTATGTGTACATGTTGCATATTAATTCGTATTAACTTTGTCATTTAATGTGTATTGCTCTCTAATTAATATAGAAATAAATTTATGAAGTTTTTGTGTTGTACAAGTTTGTACCACAAAAGCTTGTAAGGGTGTACTAATTTAAATTTTGGAGACAGAGTGCAATCTCTGTTATCATTAGTACAGATTTATGGGTCGTTAAAAATAGTATATATTTATGTAATGGGAATGATTTTATCGGTTTCGGTGGGGCCTCTCCGGTTGTTATTCTGACGGCTTTTTCACTATCTGAACTTATTGTGACTTGTTGGTCTGGTTCGGTTTCAAGAATTATGTACACCATTATTTTAGGTAGACAAAATGCGTATGATCTTGTAGATATATGCTTTTAATTGGTACACAATGTGTATATATAATTGTATTTTAAGTAAGGAGGTATATTAGTTATATTAACTGTTGATCCCAAACTTAGATCGATTAGCTTTGTGTATACGAGATTAGATCAAGTATAACACGTAGAGAAACCTTTGTTATATGCTTTGTGAATCTAAGTGTTATGCGGAATTTAACACTTAAACAAGAACACAAGATGTAAACAAACTTTCACTTTGATTATGAATGTCGAACTTGCTTACAATGAAAGATGTTTACGAATGAAAACTTATATAAAACTTGATGTTAAACATTAACCTAAAGGCCTTCTTTTATAGACTAAGAAGCCTTGTACAATAAGCTACGTATCAACTATTCTAGGTAAAGATAAACATAGAAAATACATTGTCGTTTCTATCCTTACTAGAAGTATTCTAGAACATAATAAACGTGTAGCTTATATCTTCCATCAGTGCTTGTCTTCAATCTGTCAACGCTTGACTTTAACTTGTCAACGCTTGAGCTGTCAGCGCTTACTTTGTTCTTGTCAACGCTTGAGTTGTTCTTGTCAGCGCTCAAGTGATCTGGCCTTAATTTATTCCCAACAATCCTCCCCTAAACTTGATATCCACTCTTATGATCAAGTTTCTGAATAATCATTAAGAACTTGGAGGAGTCTGACAAACCTTCTCATATTGGTAATAAATAAATCTGATCAAATTCTTTGCCACGTCACTTGTATAATCTATCTCCAGCTGGGTGTCCTTCATCTTTTCCAAAACAGCCTTGGATATGAAATACTGAGCATCCACAAGTAGATACTCAGCAAACTTTGTAGAACTCAAATGGTATACACCAGCAGCTGAATATAACCTCCATTGAAGACCACTGAGGTCATCTTCAAGATCCTTCCATATTTCAGGATCTTCCTCATTTGTCCCACACATTCTTTTGAATGTGGTCCAAAGTTTTATTCCATTAGCTGAAGTTGGTGCTTCAGCCTCATACTTGGTCTCCAGCAACCTCCAAAGGTCCACCAAGTCTTCTCTATCACAACTTGCAAATAAAGATATGAGAGTGGTAAAAGTGTGTACCTCCTTGCCAAATCTGCCAATCTTCCAGAATCCACATTCATCCTCATAATAACTCACAATTGGATTCCTGGAATCTAATGGTAACACATGCACCATATCTGAAGCTTCTAATGGGGAGAGCTTGAGGCTCTTTCTAATAACTGCTTCACTTGGATATAGTGGATTCATATCTTTTGGAAACTCAAGTGTAAATCCCTTCTTCACTGGCCTGGGAACTATCATAGCTTTCTTGATTTCCATCTCTTCTGCAAGTTGCTCCTTTCTTTCATCTGAAAGAAGTCTGAAAGTGTTTTCTTCCTGCACTTTCACCCAAATAGGATAAGCCCTATGTTCCAACTCATCAAATGTCAAAGCCTTCAACTTCTGATGTGTCCATCCAACTCCATGACATCTGAGCAACATAAAATAGAGCTTCCTTCTATCCCTTTTCAAATCAGAGAGAATATTGCTTGCCTTGTGCTTCAAAATCACCTTACAATCCTTCTGAACTCTAAGAAGAAGCTCCAAACCCCATATTTGATCTGAAATGGTCAAGTATGGATTATCCATACAGCTTTCTTCCCAAGAATTGTACATCTGAACCACCTCTGGCATGTCAAAGTCAATCTGCAACTTTAAATCTCTCAACTTTTCCCTAGCAAGCTCATCACCATACTCAAGCCTTTCTAGTTCTATAATCATCACACTTGAGTCTGAGCTAGCACCATCACTTTCTTCTTCAGAAGTCACAACAAATGGTGACTTTTCCTTTTCACCTTGTTCCATCATTTGGTCAGCCAATCTTCTATCAAATTCAACTTGGGCTGCATCCTTTGGAACAATTTCTTCTACCAATTTACCCTTACCCTTATCTGATGGTGCAATGGTTGGTAAGGTAGATGGTAATACCTGAGTAGAAACTTCTTTGATGATAGATGATGACTGGAATACATCACCTTCATGTGCAGGTCTGTCAACGCCCAAATTTCCTCTATCAGCGCCCAAAATACTTCTATCAGCATCCAAATTTGTCTTGTCAACGCTCAAATATTTTTCCTCAGCGCCTTGTGTAACCTCTCTCAACATAGCTGTGAATGATAAATTTAGATTGGTTGGAGAGATTAAGGACGTATCAAAACCTGTTTGTTCCTTCAAAGTTGTAAGAGCTTCAGCAACATCCATTGATTGACCATCTTGGCTGCTCTTATCACTCAGATTTCTTTGATCTTCCTCCCCTTTGGAAGACTCCTCCATACCCTTTCTAGCATGATCACTCTCCAAAACAACAATCCTCTCCCTCAATTGCTTGAGTTCAAGGCCTTGTGAGCTGACAATATGTACTATGTCTGCATTTTGCTTTTGCAAGCTAATGCAGACTGCCGTCAATTCCAAAAGAGTCATTGGTTCCAGGCTGCCCTCTTCTAAAATGGGGATTTGACCTCCCAAGTCAGGTTCATTGGGCATGGATGAGGACTTAATTATGGTGGGACTGCCTTGGCCAGCTTCTAAGCCAGAACCAATAGTCCCAGCCTCATCCAGGTCACCAGCCACACTTGTGGTGGTGGTTCTCTCTGCTTCATGGCTAGGACCACCAGAGGAGAACACTCCAGTAGTCCTTTGGCGTTTGATCAACCTATATTCAGGTGGTGTGGAAGAAGGTGTGGAAGAATGGGTAGATGTGGGTTGGTTAAGGGGTGTTTGGGATTGTGATGGTTGTGTGTCAGCGTTAGAAATAGGCACATCAACGCCAACATTTGATGTGTCAGCGTCAAAGGGTTCTTGGTCAATTTGCATTTGTTCAGGTGAGGGTAAAGGTTCAGGAATAGGTTCAAGTTGTGGTTGAGGGTCAATATGAGGTTGTGGGTCTGGTTGGGGTTGTGCTGTTGCAATAACAGCAAGCATGGCTGGGGTTAAAGGTAAGTCTCTATGAGGTGGTGAATTCATCTTTGTAAAAATAGCTTTCTTTTGTTCCGGAATCTTATAAAAATCATTGTGATCCCTTGAACAATAACCTTGATCATCAAAAATCATTTGCAGAAAACGGGGATAAGCTAAATTCATTTTTGTCCCCTTATTTTTACACATCCCTTCAAAAATCATTTTAGAATAGTTATATTTTTGCCCTGTTGCAATGCACACAATAGCAGTTTCAATGGATCTATTGATCTCATTGTGTGCAGTACATTTGGGACTCAAACATTGAAGGAGAATGTGGATGAGGTACTTCCAGGCTGGGGGAAATTCCTGCTTATGGTACTTATTAAGAGTACCTTCATCAGGAATAGGATATCCCAAAGCCCTAAGCCCTTGTTCTATTTCATTTATGGGAAGGATGGTTATACCATTAGCATCATCAAGATGCAAGGCCTGGCGTACCAAGGCCTCAGTAACCACCCAAGATCTCCCATGAACAATAGAAGTTAATGTGGTCACTCCATTAACTGTTGAGGAACTAACATTGTTCCAAAACTGCTTAATGTGTGTGACTGGAATGAGTGGTGCATGAGAAAGAGCATACCTTAGTGGGGACGCGTTCAAATACGCCACCATTTGTGTGTATTGAGGAAACAAATCATTATCAGCAACAAGATAAGCAATCATGTTGTGTTGAGACTTGAACCCCAAATCCAATTCTGCTGAGTTAAACTTTGGTGCCATTGATGAAAGCTGTTAATTTGAAGTGTAGAAGATGAAGGTTGATAAGAGAAAAGTGTTAGACAAGAATTATAGATACCCTGTTTAAAAATAGGAGCCAAATTTATAGGAGACAAAGAATGCATGTGATTGGCCCAAAAATAGGCAAATATTTTCAAAAACTAATCATGAAAATATTGAAAAAGTTATAAGTTATCTCATGCATTTAATGAAAGTAACAACTCCTAAAATTACGACTTGAAAATATGTCAAAAAGTAACAACTGGGTAGGTCCCATTGAGTGTCAACGGTCAAATATAACCTATCAACGCCCAACGGCTATAATCTTGTCAACGTTCGCCTAAAGCCATGTCAGCGTCCAATTTGGTCACAACAACGCTTGGAAAATTCTTGTCAGCGTCCAAAAATAAAATTGTTTTTAAAAAGTGAAAAATGACCTTAACAAGTAATTTATCCTAGAGAAGATAACCAAAAGCTGATAATTATCATAGGGCGGCAAGCACTGTCCAGTTATGCACACTTGCATAAGCAAGATAGACATAACAGTCCTCTAGTGTCCCTTGCTAACCAAAATTCTTAACAACCAAGTTACCTTAAAAAATCCTTGTTACTCCCAGGGAAATCCCATATCAAAATCATTCCCAAGTCTCCCAACAGACCACAACCAATTCTAGGCCAAAAATGTCTTGGCAGCATGCAAAGTTGATATACTATGCATGCTACAGTGCCTCATGGTTTAGTACAACTAACCCATACTCACCTGTGGACACAATCTAGAATTGTGATAAGAGTATCATATGGATACCCAAAAATCCTAAAGGTTCCTAAAACCTCCCCTTAAACAATGATACAAAAAGTTTGCTAAAATCATGCATGAACATAAAAAATTTATGTCAAGATAGGAATGAAACATTCCAACCATCATCCATAAACAAAAACTTGTCCAAATGCTTCTCCTTTGATCCATAAGCAACTCTGTATCCAATGGTATACTGCTAACACCATCTGCACATTTAGATTGAAAACCACAAAACTAACATTGTTGCTGACAACGCCCCGATAACACACAACAGCGTTGAAGAAAGCTTTGTCAGCGTTAGACAATTATATTGCTGACAACGTTGCAAAAACACTTATCAGTGTTCAAACAACCTTTGTCAGTGTTAGAAAAATATAGTGGAAAATCTAAATTAGCAAAAAGACCAATAATAATAATAATGCATCATCCTGTACATACTTTTACAAAAAGAATCCAAAACACATATTAAGTGAGATTAACCATTCCAATACTTGTTACCAAGTACTGAAATCTTCCAGTATCAAAAGGTTTAGTTAATAAATCTGACACATTTTCCTCAGTGTCAACCCTATCTGGTTGTATTAAACCTTTCTCAAAGCAATCTCTTATAAAATGGTGTCTAATTTCTATGTGTTTAGTTTTAGAATGATGTACAGGATTCTTAATGATGCATAAAGTACTATTATTCTCAACAAATATCTTAGTATGCATGAAATTATACCCATAATCCAACAATGGGTTGAATCCACAACACTTGACCACAACATGCTGCTGCAGCCACATACTCTGCTTCAGTTGTAGAGTTAGCCACCACTGTTTGTTTCTTGCATTGCCAAGATATTAATCTGCTCCCAAGAAACTGACATCCACCAGTTGTGGATTTCCTATCAAACTTATCACCTCCATAATCACTATCTGAATATGCAATCAGCTCCAATGGAGAATCCTTTGGGTACCACAAACCAAGATTAGGGAAACATCTTAGGTACCTAAAGATCCTCTTCACAGCATAAAGGTGACATTCTTTGGGAGTCACTTGATGACGTGCACAAGCACATACAGCAAACATGATATCAGGTCTGGAAGCAGTAAGATACATCAAGGATCCAATCATGGATCTATAATGCCTGACATCAACATCTTTCCCATCTCCAATCTTTCCCCAAGGGTGTTCTCTATCCATAGGAGTAGAAGCCCTCTTTTCATGTGGAGAAAAGCCAAACTTCTTCAAGATCTCAGCAACATATTTGTCCTGGGAGATGAAGATACCATCTTCTTTCTGCTGAACTTGTAACCCAAGAAAGAAGTTCATCTCCCCCATAGCACTCATCTTGAATTTGTCTGTCATAAGCTTGGAGAAATCCTCACTCATCTTTGGATCAGTAGACCCAAAAATGATATCATCAACATAGACCTGCACAAGCAACACATCTTTGCCTTTCTTCTTTGTAAATAGTGTCTGATCTATGATGCCCCTCTTGAATCCATTGTCCACCAAATAAGTGGACAAAGTACCATACCATGCTCTAGGGGCTTGATGAAGGCCATACATAGCCTTTTTGACTCTATACACTTTATCTGGATGCTCTGGATCCTCAAAACCAGGAGGTTGCATGACATAAACTTCCTCAACAATGGTGCCATAAAAGAATGCACTCTTCACATCCATTTGATAGACTGTGAAGCCCATGCAAGATGCATAGGCTAGAAAAATCCTAATAGCTTCAATCCTTGCAACTGGTGCAAAGACTTCCTCAGAGTCTATCCCCTCCTCTTGTGTATAACCTTGAGCCACTAACCTTGCCTTGTTTCTGACCACAATACCTCTTTCATCTCTTTTGTTCCTGAGAACCCATCTTGTCCCTATAGGTCTGACATATCTAGGACAATCAACCAGCTCCCAAACATCCTGAATTGCAAATTGGTGAAGCTCATCCTGCATTGCTTCCACCCAACTTGGTTCTTTGAGAGCATCAAATATCTTCTTGGGTTCTTCTTGTGACAGAAAACATGCAAACAAACATGCTTGCACAAGAGGGGTATCAACCTTCTTGTGTATATTGGCAATAAATCCACCAAGACCTTGATGGGATCTTCTTGTCTGAACTGGATTCATAACATCACCAATGATCTGAGATAGGGGTGATTCTTCATTGTGGAGGTGAGAACCCCTCCTTCAAAAAGTCTGGTGTCCTCAACCTCATGCTCCATGTTGCCAATATCTTCTTCATCAGACTCTCTTTGAGCAACAGGAATCTCTTCATGAACATTGGAAGGTCCACCTTGTTCAAAACTGGAAGAGAAAAGATGCCCATAAGTGTTGTCAACGTTTGAATCTTGGTTGTCAGCGTCTGGGCTGACAGCGCTTGAAATGTTGTTGTCAACGTCGGAATTTGTCTTGTCAGCGCTAGATTTGCCTTTGTCAGCGCCTGAAGAACCATGCATGTTTGTATCTGGTGGTATTTGGAGACCACCATTATCTTGTCCAGCAGCAGCAGCAGCAAAAGCATTTGTCCAAATGGGAATGGTGACATATTCAAATGTAGGAGATGCCTTTTCTGCTTGTGATCCAACCCTCTCATTAACCTGTGTACCTGAAACATCAACAATTTGTTCTTCCACAACATTTGAAGTTACCTTCACAATGTCTGGATTAGTGACAGGCATATAATTTAAAGTTCTAGATAAGGGTTCCAAATCAAACAACCAATTAGGACCACTCTCAGGATCACTAGGTTTATTCTCTAAGAACCTAACATGTACTCTTTCAACAATACGTTTGTCCTCTTTAAGATAAACCCTATAACCCTTGCTTTGGACTGAATACCCCATGAAGTAACCTTCATCACCTTTTGCACTAAATTTTCCTAAGGCATCACTAGTGTCTAAAACTACTACATGACAACCAAAAGGTCTGAGAAAACCAATATTAGGTTTTCTTCCCCAAAGTAACTCATAAGGTGTTTTGTTCTGAATTTTGTTAACCAATGCTCTATTTTGCACATAGCATGCTGTATTAACAGCCTCAGCCCAAAAGGCTATAGGAAAGTGAGCATCAGCCAACATTGTTCTGGCTGCTTCAATTAGGGTTCTATTCTTCCTTTCAGCAACCCCATTTTGTTGTGGGGTTCTAGCAATACTGAATTGCCTAGTAATTCCCTTCCTGGCACAAAAATCATCTAGCTTCTTGTTCCTAAATTCTCCACCATTATCACTCCTAAGCATTTTAACCTCATTGCCAGACCTTTTCTCAATTTGAGTGATAAATTCAATAAGAACATCAGCTGTGTCACTCTTCATAGCTAGAAAGAATGTCCAAGTAAACCTAGAAAAGTCATCAGTGACAACAAAACAATATGACTTGCCATTCAAACTTTCTATATTAGTTGGACCAAAGAGGTCCATGTGAAGCATATGAAGAGGTCTGGAACTAGTATGCACCTGCTTGGACTTGAATGAGACCTTGTGCTGCTTGCCTTTAAGACATGCAACACAAGAGTGGTCATTATGGAAGGCCTTCTCAGGCAAACCATCAACTAAACCAAGCCTCACAAGTCTATTTATATTTTTAAAATTTATGTGCCCTAGTCTCTTGTGCCACAAATTACTTTCATCTACTGAGGCCTTAGCATAAAAACAAGACATATTTGTATTCACTTTAATCCCATTTAAATTCACATTGTATATGTCCTTATGCCTAGGTGTTCTATACTCAATATACTTCTCATCAGGGATCTTAAAATCCTTGCTTAATACCAAACACTCAGTATCAGTGAAAAGAACCTTATTTTTGTTATCACACACTTGTGATACACTAAACAGATTATAATCCAGTTCTTTTACCAGGAAGACGTTCTCAAAACGTAGATTATTGGTGAGAAGGGTTCCTTTTCCTGTGATGGTGCCGTAGCCCCCTCCAAAGTATACCTTATCACCATCTTTAATAGGAGTGAAGTTCGTCAAATAGTCTTCCTTTCCTGTCATGTGCCTTGAGCATCCACTATCCCAATATCCATAATCATTGATCTGCTTTTGAATGCCCTGCACATAAAGAAAACAAATTAGTTTTCTTTGGGAACCCAAGTCTCAGAAGACTTGGATTCATCTGGTTGTTCAATAAGAACATACTTAGTTCTCACAACAACCCCATTCTCATCCCTTTTAGGATGAAATACCCAGTTAACCCCAATTGGTTTTGTAATGACCTTTGAAATGTAATTAAACCTATTGCAAGTCATTGAAATTCCATTATTATTAGGGTTTTGATCTTTCTTGGGTCTCCATGTTAAGCTTGAAGAAGCTTTAGACCCCTTACCTTGTGGCTGCAAATATTTAGGTCTGGTCACGTTTCTGTCAGCGTTGGATTTTGTCCTGTCAACGTTGAAATTACCCTTGTCAGCGTTGAACCTAGGGTTTGCTACACGAACCCATTGCCTATTTGACCAGGTGTTTGTCTTTTGAAAAGGTCTTTGTCCATGAGTGTTAGACCTTCTAGAGAAGAATGGGGCAGGTTTAATCACTTGTGGACTTTGCTGCACACAAGGTTTGGGTCTGACAACGTTTGACTTCCTAACAACGTTGACTTTCTTCCTATCAGCGCTGAAATTGTTCCTATCAGCGATGGCTTTGGGAGCGTTGACACACTTGTATGCCAAATGTGAAAAGCTACCACAAGTATAACAGGCTTTCTTAGACACACTCTTAGGTCTAGTAGAGAAGAAACCTGTTCCATGGTTGTTAACTTGGCTCTTGGGTGACCTATTATTCCTATACATCTCTGCATATTTAATGGTAGGTCTTCTAACAGTGTTTGAGCCTAGGTCAACAGTTTTACTAGTGACTGGGTGAGTAACCTTAATGGGTGGTGATTCACTGGGACTTTCACATAGCAAACCTCCCTTAACAAATAAAGTAGGGTTAGCTTTCTTCCACTCATTTAGGTCAGTCAATTTTTGTTGATACTCTTCCACTGGAGTGACAACTCTTGGTGGAGGAATAAATTCCTCTTCTTGACATTCTGGTATACAAGTCCAAGATAAATCCTTTCTAAGGACACCATAGATGTAACATCTCGAGTGTTTGCGATTATTAAGTTGAATGCAATACACGAAGTTTGTGAGCGTTTTATGTTTGCCGTACATTTATTTGGTATACTTACTAAGATTTCGTGAAGTCTCGCACAATTGCTTTGTTTTGGGATCGTGTGTCAAACGGTTTTAGTGTCGTGCTTATTCAGTCGCGTCTAAACTTAAACATTGTGAACCCGAGTCGAGTTGTATAAGTTGTCACAGCATTGCACATATAATTGGGTATAAACTTTCATTTATATTATTGCAAAACTTGCTATACAAGAGTCAAATTCAGTCACATGTCCAGCTACAAATAAACTTCATAGTTTATTTCCCCACTAACCACTAAAGGACAGCACACATGCCTAGTTTACCCCATTTGGGTATATCACAAGTTACCATTTTCAGCTTGACACTAACCCTAGACTAACAATACATGTTTATATACAAACCCAAAGTTTATCCAATGTCCAAATACAAGTTTATCACTGTCCAAATTACAAACACCAAAAATCTGCACAAGTCATTCAAATACAACTCCTGGGTAGAGTGAAGATTAGGTCCAGCCGACCCACACGTCGCGTCAAACCTGCAAAACCGAAAAGAGTCAAGCTTGTTTTCTATCCCGTCCGAACCTGCAAAACCGAACATAGCATCCCATTGTGAGTCTTTCGTCTTTTCGTCTTTCCTTTATGAAGTCCTAGTTGTGCTCGTTTTGTACAAACCTGCGAATAAACAAACCAATGTGTTAGTCATTGTAATGGTCTTATTCTTTTTACTAAAAACTGAAATTGGTTAAACTTTAATAGCTAATACTTGAAACATGTCTATGATTTTACTTTTCTGTCAACCAAACCGAGACCCGACTTAGACCCAAACCGAGACCCGATTTAGACCAAACCGAGACCCGACTTAGAACCAAACCGAGACCCATGTCCAACCAAATCAAGACCACAATCAAGAACCAAACCGAGACCCATGTCCAACCAAACCGAGACCCAATCAAGAACCAAACCGAGAACCAAATCAAACCAACCAAGTTCTTACTTTCTGCCAAAACTATCAACAATCATTACCAACTAATCTAAATGTCTTAACCAATTTTTATTTTACAGAAACATCCTAAAAACCCTTAATCTTGCCGCGGGTATAAAAACCCCCATTTCAAATCGAAACCCTAATTATTTAAAAACCTTTTTAAACATTTAATTAACATTTTCCACATTACAAAAACATCACATAAACATGAGTAACAGTCGAATATAAAAACCCCCAATTTTATGAAAACCCTAGATCGAATTTTTATTAATTAAAACGTTAATTAAACCTAATCTAAACCCAAACCCCATAGTTAATTTAATTGAAAACGTGATATGCAAAAACCCCCAATTAACCGAAACCCTAATTTTTATAAACTGATTATATATTGAAATTAGTTTGATTTTATAATAGAAAACATCAATTAATTGCATTTAAACCCGAGTTTGATAAAAACGCCCAAATATTTCAAAACCCTAAATTCGTTTATTTCAATCCGAGAACCATATGATTCACAACAACTTTATACAAATCAATCAAACCCACTGATCTTTATTAAATCGAAAATAAATTAATCTTGTTAAAAGAAATAAAGGAAAAACAAACTTATCTTTGATTTCTGGCTATTGATTGACGAGACCACAAGGATGAACACATCTGAAAACCAAATCGGTTTGATGTGGGGATGAAACCCCACATCTCACGCGATCTAAACACCTCAGACCACCCACACATGATTGCTATATCCCAACTGATTAGTTAATAGCCATGGCAAGGATTGAACCGATCTAGATTTAAGAGAGAGAAGGGATTTGGGGCGGTGGAGATATTATCGAGGGAGGAGAGAGAGTTTAACTCTCTGTTATGGAGTTGTGTGTGTAAACACGCGTGTATTTACTCCTTCCGTTCCTTGTTTATTCCGCCCATGGACCGGGCCGGGTCTAATGACCCTTGGGCCGGGTTTGTGAGTGAAGTATTGGACCCCTTTTGGGCCTTGTGTGTTTATTTGTTTGGTTAAAAGTCCATAAACGAATTTTGTAAGTTTAGGTTATAATTTAACCCGTGAAACCCGACCATTTAATAAACCGACTTTTATTTATCGTACTTTTCCGTAAATCGTACTTTTTCATAAACGTATGGTTTCGTCAAGCACAACTAGGGTGTCGTGTCTTTATTTATATAATTTTTCGTATCGTAACTCGATCCTCATAATTAATTAGGTCGCGGCTAGCGTAACCGTACTCTCGAGCTATTTTATCTTCGTTCTCTTTGCTGAATTACGAGGTGAGTTTATAGCCCCATACTTTACTATTTTTCACTGCTTTTTGGGGTGGGACATTGCTTGATTTTAACGTGTGAACACAAGTGCATTTACTGATTTATATATTGGTCTAAGTCCCACTAAAAACCCAGTTGCTTTGGCCCGTGAATCGTGAACCGTTAATTACTTTGTGTAAGCGCGAATGTAATGGATAGATCTATCGGGATTGACGTCCCTGTCTGTCTTGTCCAACAAGGGGACAAGCGGGCACAGTTTCATTTGAGTCTGAGATAGGATGTCGTGGGTTTAGGCATCTAGTTTGGGCTACATTTATATGATTATACTGCCGGTGTTGTTAACGCTTCGGTGTCACGAGCTTAGACTGTAATAAATACTTTTGGGATGACTTTGTATCTGTTATATTGTCATCACATTTGGGAAAATCTTGTGGTTCATTAAACATTTCCACTTAACTAAACCTATGAACTCACCAACTTTATGTTGACACTTTAGCAATGTTTTTCTCAAGTATTAAGAAGGAAGATGCTAAATGAGGTCTCATGCATTGCCGTCATTTCTTTGAAACAACGATCATTTGTACCATTTGAGAAAACTATGTTTTGTAACCGTATTCAGTTTATGCTTCCGCACTTTGTTAAAACTATTTATTTTATTAATTACAAGTGATCTATTTTCCGAACGTCTCATTTAGAGGTCGTTCTTTGTGACTATGTGCGTATGATAATCATGACGTCACCACTCCCTTGTCGCCATTATACTCTGATATTTTGGGAGTGTGACAGATTGGTATCAGAGCCATAGTTATAGAGAACTAGGTTGCATTTAGTAACTCTAGACTATAACTGCTCTATGTTTAACCGATTATCATACGGATTGTAAGTATTAAGTATATGTAAATACATAAGTAATAAATGGGATACATGTGAATTAACAATTACGAGGTATATTTACATGGGTTACATGTGCAACAACAAAATCTGAATTATGTTATATGGGATACATGTGGATTCAACAATGATTGCTATGTTATGTTAATGTCCTTTTTACGGACTAATTTTATAAGATATTTACACACATTTATTTTGTTTATGATTACAGCGATGTCTTCATCTGATGATTCCACGTCTACAGGAGCATACTACAACCGTAGTTCACAGTCGACCATCAGTTCATCAGTAGGACTACCTAGAGGATCGCCATCAGGATATCCGTGGTACCGAATGGTTTCAGATGACGATACAGAGAGAGAGACTGAGGAGGTTCGTCATTCACCGATCCGTATTCCTGATGCATCAGCTGACGATGTACTTAGCCTAGAAGGCGGAGGAGAGGATGACTTAGACACTGACGTGGTGCAGTCACCAGGTCAGACATCAGTGACTGGAGATGAGACGGTAGAGGAGACAGAGGATGATGAGATGGAGTTTACAGATGGGGAAGGAGAGCCTATGGAGGTCACAGACACTGAGGACCCTCCTACTGCATATGCTGCTACTCCTGAGGTTTCCCTAGCACACATCTCCTCATCTTCATCTGAAGACGAAGGAGAAAGGACTGCTATTCCTGCTCCAGCACCTGGTACTCTACCTTTCTACTATGTGAGACGACGTCTTCGGGGGAGAGCTGCTCGACCACCATTTTCACCTTACCGACCTCTCATACCTTTCAATGCCACTGACAGGCATGCAGCCCGCACACCTGCCAGTTCTGTCCCAGAGACACCATTACTACTACCACCACCAGAGACTGTACCTACAATGTACCAGGAGATGCTTACTGATGCTGGTATCTCTACTGGGCCGAGGGCTACGACTCCTCTTCCTAGGAGAGCTACGTCGACGGTGGTGATGCTTGGGGCGGCAGATGGATGTGTGACGACACGGTTGAACAGGTTGGAGGATGCTGTAGAGGCGTTAGGTGAAGAGTATAATGAAGTGTAGAATAAGTTGGAGGCACTGGCGAAGAAGAGTCCAATTAGGGATGAGACAGTGTTGACAGTATGTGTGACCCGTCTACGAGGACAGCTTCTTACTGTTCTTGATCAGATGGAATCCATGCCGAACGCTCGTCTTGAGGAGATTGAGAGCCTGATGACCCGTTGGGGAGTAGAGCCATTGGTGGAGACAGGCGGACTAGAGGCACCAGTGGATGACCCTGTTGCAGACTTGGATAAGAGGTTTAGAGCCGCTTGTCATGATACCGATGTTAGACTGAGAGATTCCCAGGCTCGTGAGCTCGTGGTTGAGAGGAGGTTAGCAGAGTTGGAGAAGGAGCTTCATCAGCGCCGTGAGGGCACTAGTTAGATTTATCTTGTACCATCGACCTATCCTTGTATGACCACTAAGCTTTGAAGTTTGTCTTAGCTAGTTGGTATTTTATTTTCTTTTATTATGTTATGACAAACTATGATGTACTATCAAACGATTCTATGAATGATATTATGAGTTGCAAAAATTGTGAGATCATTATATATTGTGGAGCATTTCATAATTGTGTTGTGTGTGCCATGCATGTTATGTCTGGCAAAACTCATTATCCTATTACCTTGTTAGATTATGGCGCCAGTTAGAAGATCCGAAACGCAGAATCCACCAGCCGCTACCGGTGGAATTGACACCGTCATGCTAAGCCAAATGATAGCCGAACGAGTGGCCGAGGCACTCGCGACCGCTGAAGCAAATCGTACAGCTAGCACACAGGAGGAGACCAACCAAGGAGCTACTAATGCTATTGCACGGACTTGTACCTACAAGGAATTCCGTGCAGTTACGCAAGTAAGTTTCCGCGGTACTGAAGGAGCAGTAGGATTAACCAGATGGTTTGAGAAGCTAGAATCCCAATTTGGGATTAGCAATGTCGCTGAAGCCGACAAGGTGAAGTTTGCGTCAAGCACGTTAGTGGATGGTGCTTTGACTTGGTGGAACGTCTATGCTCGTGCAGTGACCATTGACGTTGCCTAAGCGACGCCCTGGAGTGAATTTAAAGCTATGTTTGTGAGGAAATACTGCCCACGAAATGAAGTCAAGCAGATGGAAGTTGAGCTGTGGAACCTGAAGGTCAAGGGTACTGCTCTTACTGCTTACAATCAGCGCTTTCAAGAGCTGATCTTGTTATGTCCTGAAATGGTGCCCAACGATGACCGATTGTTGGAGCGATACATTGAAGGACTACCTTTGAGCATCAAATGGGAATGTGACTTCATCCAAGCCGACTGATTTGCACGAGGCAATCGACATGGCTCAGAGTCTGATGTACCAAGTGGTACAGGAGTTGGGAGAAAATACTGGGGATAAAAGAAAGTGGTCTGGCAACCACTACAACAACAATACCAACAACAGCAACAACCCAAACAACTACAACCAGAACAAGCGACAAGAAGTAGCAAGAGTGTTTACTGCTGGACAAGGAAATACTGGGAACTACGCTGGAAGACTACCTTTCTGCGGAAAATGTGGCCGACACCACGAAGGAGCATGTCCCCCTACGTGCTACAATTGTGGGAAGGCGGGACATAAGGCAAAGGAATGTCGAGCACCACCTCGTTCTACTAATCAAAGAGGACCTGGAACGCAAGGTGGCCAAGGAGCAAATGTCACTTGCTTTGGATGTGGAGAGAAAGGTCACTACAAGAACAAGTGTCCAAGCAGTGGGAACCAAGGTCGTAGTAACCAGATTCGAGGGAATCAAAATCAGAACCAAGGGAACCAGAAGCAGAATCAAGGGAACCGAGGAGGGAATAACCGAGCCACAACTAGTACTCCTGGGGGATTCACGGCACCTAGCAAAGTGTATCATCTCTGTGCTGAAGCTGCAGTACAAGACAACAATGTTGTGACTGGTACGTTTCTAGTCAATAACAACTATGCTTCAGTACTATTTGATTCTGGTGCGGATAGGAGTTTCGTGTCGTCTATATTTAGTGAACGCCTAAATGTTACCCCTACTGCGTTAGACGTTAAGTATAATGTAGAATTAGCCGATGGGAAGTCAGTAACCACCGACGTTATTCTGAAAGGATGTAGTGTAAGGCTACAAGGTCGTTCGTTTAGTATCGACCTACTCCCTATAGAATTGGGAAGTTTTGACGTCATCATTGGAATGGATTGGATGTCGAAGCATCACGCGGAGATTGTATGTCATGAGAAGTGTGTCCGTGTTCCTTATGGAAACGACGTACTCATCATACAAGGCGAAAGAAGTGGAGTGAAGAATGGATCAAGATTGGAAGTCATCTCATGTATCAGGACCCAAAGATACATTGAGAAGGGATGTCCGGTATTCTTGGTTCAAGTAACACAAAAGGAAGGAGAAGAAGATCGCGAGAAGAAGGTGGAAGATGTACCGATCGTTAGAGACTTTCCGGACGTATTCCCAGAGGATTTACCCGGACTACCACCAGCACGGCAAGTGGAGTTTCACATCGAGCTTACACCAGGAGCCGCGCCTGTTGCTAGAGCCCCATACCGTCTAGCACCGGCCGAGATGACAGAGTTAGCTGAACAGATAAAGGAACTTTCTGACAAAGGTTTCATTAGACCAAGTTCCTCACCTTGGGGAGCGCCGGTCTTATTTGTCAAAAAGAAAGATGGATCCTTTAGAATGTGTATCTATTACCGAGAATTGAATAAGCTGACGATAAAGAACCGCTACCCATTGCCGAGGATTGACGATCTTTTTGACCAATTGCAAGGATCTAGCATATACTCGAAGATCGATTTAAGGTCAGGATATCATCAACTAAGGGTTAGAGAGGAAGACGTTCATAAAACGGCTTTTAGAACCCGGTACGGACACTACGAGTTCCAAGTTATGCCTTTTGGTTTGACAAACGCACCTGCGGTATTCATGGATCTCATGAACCGAGTTTGCAAACCATACTTGGACAAGTTTGCGATTGTATTTATCGATGACATTCTTATCTATTCTCGTAATGAAGAGGAGCACAAGGAACATTTGAAGACCATATTAGAGCTGCTAAGGAAGGAGAAGTTATATGCAAAGTTTTCCAAATGTGAGTTTTGGATAAACACAGTGCAATTCCTTGGGCATGTGATCGACAGCAGTGGTATTCACGTTGATCCTGCTAAGATCGAGGCTGTAAAGGATTGGGCGACTCCAACAACACCCACGGAGATCCGTCAATTTTTAGGTCTTGCTGGTTACTATAGGAGATTCATTGAAGGTTTCTCCAAGATAGCTAAACCAATGACGGAATTGACTCAAAAGGATAAGAAGTTTGAGTGGAAGGAGGATCAAGATTTGGCATTCCAGACGTTGAAGCAGATGTTGTGTGAAGCACCTATACTAGCCCTACCTGAGGGTAATGAAGACTTTGTGGTGTATTGTGATGCATCCATAAAAGGGTTAGGTGCAGTACTGATGCAAAGGACTAAGGTCATAGCTTACGCATCAAGACAACTAAAAGTGCACGAGAAGAACTACACAACTCATGACCTAGAGTTGGGAGCAGTGGTGTTTGCCTTGAAGATTTGGAGACACTACCTTTATGGTACTAAGTGTGTTGTATTCACTGATCATAAGAGTCTACAACATATTTTGAATCAAAAGGAACTCAACATGAGACAACGACGTTGGCTAGAGTTGCTCAGTGATTACGATTGCGAGATCCGTTATCACCCGGGCAAGGCAAATGTCGTGGCCGACGCTTTGAGTCGAAAGGAGAGAGTTCTTAGGGTGAAGGCTTTAATGATGACCATTGACTTAGACCTTCCATCCTTAATTCTCAAGGCTCAGAAAGAAGCAGTCGAGGAAGAAATTCTCAAGACTGAAGATGTTGGAGGAATGATAAAGAAGTTGGAAGCACGTTCGGATGGAACGTTATGCCTTGATAATAGGAGTTGGTTACCATGCCATGGTGACCTACGATCCTTGATTATGCATGAGTCGCATAAGTCAAAGTACTCCATACATCCGGGATCTGATAAAATGTATCATGATCTGAAGATGTTGTATTGGTGGCCGAACATGAAGGCGGATATTGCTACATACGTTAGCAAGTGTTTGACTTGTGCCAAAGTCAAAGCCGAACATATGAAACCATCAGGATTATTGGTCCAACCCGAACTGCCAGAATGGAAGTGGGAAAGGATCACTATGGATTTCATTACCAAGCTACCAAAGACCGCAGCCGAATTCGACACGATTTGGGTAATCGTCGACCGACTCACCAAATCGGCTCATTTCCTACCCATCAAGGAGACTGATGGAATGGATAAATTAGCAAGGACATACTTGGAGGAAGTAGTCACGAAGCACGGTGTGCCTGTGTCTATAATCTCCGACCGAGACAGCCGATTTACTTCGCAGTTTTGGAAGTCACTGCAGAAGGCATTGGGAACGCAGTTGGATATGAGCACTGCGTACCATCCCCAAACTGACGGTCAAAGTGAACGGACCATTTAAACCTTAGAAGATATGCTGAGAGCTTGTGTGATTGACTTTGGAAATAGATGGGATAGACACCTACCTCTGGTGGAATTCTCATACAACAATAGTTATCACACTAGCATTAAGGCAGCGCCGTTCGAAGCACTGTATGGTAGGAAGTGTCGTTCACCCGTGTGTTGGGCAGAGGTCGGTGAAGCACAACTCACTGGACCTGAGATCATACACGAGACTACTGAGAAGATCTTTAAGATTAAGAGCCGTATGCAAGCCGCAAGGGATCGACAGAAGAGTTATGCTGATATGAGACGCAAACCTCTTGAGTTTGAGGTTGGTGATAAGGTCATGTTAAAGGTCTCACCTTGGAAGGGTGTGATTCGCTTTGGAAAGCGTGGAAAGTTAAATCCTCGTTACATTGGACCCTTCAAGATTATAGAGAGGATTGGTCCCGTAGCCTATCGTTTGGAATTACCCCAAGAACTTAGCCGAGTGCATAATGTGTTCCACATTTGCAATCTGAAGAAATGCTTAGCCGACGAGACACTCGTTATCCCTTTGGAGGAGATTCAACTCGACGACAAACTCAACTTTGTAGAAGAACCAGTAGAAGTTATGGATCGTCAAGTCAAACAACTCAAGCAAAGCCGTATACCTATTGTGAAGATCCGATGGAACGCGCGTAGAGGTCCAGAATACACGTGGGAACGTGAAGATCAATTCAAGAGCAAGTATCCTCATCTTTTCGCTAACCATCCTACTACAACAACGTCCTGATTTCGTGACGAAATCTCTAAAACATGGGAATACTGTGACATTCGTCAAATTTCCATCTTAATTTATTCATCTAGTACGAGTATTTTAACTGTTTACCGACGAGTTGTCGACAGGAACGTGTTAATTATTTTGCTTTGCGGACAAAGCCCTTTTTAGGGAGAGCATATGTAACATCTCGAGTGTTTGCGATTATTAAGTTGAATGCAATACACGAAGTTTGTGAGCGTTTTATGTTTGCCGTACATTTATTTGGTATACTTACTAAGATTTCGTGAAGTCTCGCACAATTGCTTTGTTTTGGGATCGTGTGTCAAACGGTTTTAGTGTCGTGCTTATTCAGTCGCGTCTAAACTTAAACATTGTGAACCCGAGTCGAGTTGTATAAGTTGTCACAGCATTGCACATATAATTGGGTATAAACTTTCATTTATATTATTGCAAAACTTGCTATACAAGAGTCAAATTCAGTCACATGTCCAGCTACAAATAAACTTCATAGTTTATTTCCCCACTAACCACTAAAGGACAGCACACATGCCTAGTTTACCCCATTTGGGTATATCACAAGTTACCATTTTCAGCTTGACACTAACCCTAGACTAACAATACATGTTTATATACAAACCCAAAGTTTATCCAATGTCCAAATACAAGTTTATCACTGTCCAAATTACAAACACCAAAAATCTGCACAAGTCATTCAAATACAACTCCTGGGTAGAGTGAAGATTAGGTCCAGCCGACCCACACGTCGCGTCAAACCTGCAAAACCGAAAAGAGTCAAGCTTGTTTTCTATCCCGTCCGAACCTGCAAAACCGAACATAGCATCCCATTGTGAGTCTTTCCTCTTTTCGTCTTTCCTTTATGAAGTCCTAGTTGTGCTCATTTTGTACAAACCTGCGAATAAACAAACCAATGTGTTAGTCATTGTAATGGTCTTATTCTTTTTACTAAAAACTGAAATTGGTTAAACTTTAATAGCTAATACTTGAAACATGTCTATGATTTTACTTTTCTGTCAACCAAACCGAGACCCGACTTAGACCCAAACCGAGACCCGATTTAGACCAAACCGAGACCCGACTTAGAACCAAACCGAGACCCATGTCCAACCAAATCAAGACCACAATCAAGAACCAAACCGAGACCCATGTCCAACCAAACCGAGACCCAATCAAGAACCAAACCGAGAACCAAATCAAACCAACCAAGTTCTTACTTTCTGCCAAAACTATCAACAATCATTACCAACTAATCTAAATGTCTTAACCAATTTTTATTTTACAGAAACATCCTAAAAACCCTTAATCTTGCCGCGGGTATAAAAACCCCCATTTCAAATCGAAACCCTAATTATTTAAAAACCTTTTTAAACATTTAATTAACATTTTCCACATTACAAAAACATCACATAAACATGAGTAACAGTCGAATATAAAAACCCCCAATTTTATGAAAACCCTAGATCGAATTTTTATTAATTAAAACGTTAATTAAACCTAATCTAAACCCAAACCCCATAGTTAATTTAATTGAAAACGTGATATGCAAAAACCCCCAATTAACCGAAACCCTAATTTTTATAAACTGATTATATATTGAAATTAGTTTGATTTTATAATAGAAAACATCAATTAATTGCATTTAAACCCGAGTTTGATAAAAACCCCCAAATATTTCAAAACCCTAAATTCGTTTATTTCAATCCGAGAACCATATGATTCACAACAACTTTATACAAATCAATCAAACCCACTGATCTTTATTAAATCGAAAATAAATTAATCTTGTTAAAAGAAATAAAGGAAAAACAAACTTATCTTTGATTTCTGGCTATTGATTGACGAGACCACAAGGATGAACACATCTGAAAACCAAATCGGTTTGATGTGGGGATGAAACCCCACATCTCACGCGATCTAAACACCTCAGACCACCCACACATGATTGCTATATCCCAACTGATTAGTTAATAGCCATGGCAAGGATTGAACCGATCTAGATTTAAGAGAGAGAAGGGATTTGGGGCGGTGGAGATATTATCGAGGGAGGAGAGAGAGTTTAACTCTCTGTTATGGAGTTGTGTGTGTAAACACGCGTGTATTTACTCCTTCCGTTCCTTGTTTATTCCGCCCATGGACCGGGCCGGGTCTAATGACCCTTGGGCCGGGTTTGTGAGTGAAGTATTGGACCCCTTTTGGGCCTTGTGTGTTTATTTGTTTGGTTAAAAGTCCATAAACGAATTTTGTAAATTTAGGTTATAATTTAACCCGTGAAACCCGACCATTTAATAAACCGACTTTTATTTATCGTACTTTTCCGTAAATTGTACTTTTTCATAAACGTATGGTTTCGTCAAGCACAACTAGGGTGTCGTGTCTTTATTTATATAATTTTTCGTATCGTAACTCGATCCTCATAATTAATTAGGTCGCGGCTAGCGTAACCGTACTCTCGAGCTATTTTATCTTCGTTCTCTTTGCTGAATTACGAGGTGAGTTTATAGCCCCATACTTTACTATTTTTCACTGCTTTTTGGGGTGGGACATTGCTTGATTTTAACGTGTGAACACAAGTGCATTTACTGATTTATATATTGGTCTAAGTCCCACTAAAAACCCAGTTGCTTTGGCCCGTGAATCGTGAACCGTTAATTACTTTGTGTAAGCGCGAATGTAATGGATAGATCTATCGGGATTGACGTCCCTGTCTGTCTTGTCCAACAAGGGGACAAGCGGGCACAGTTTCATTTGAGTCTGAGATAGGATGTCGTGGGTTTAGGCATCTAGTTTGGGCTACATTTATATGATTATACTGCCGGTGTTGTTAACGCTTCGGTGTCACGAGCTTAGACTGTAATAAATACTTTTGGGATGACTTTGTATTTGTTATATTGTCATCACATTTAGGAAAATCTTGTGGTTCATTAAACATTTCCACTTAACTAAACCTATGAACTCACCAACTTTATGTTGACACTTTAGCAATGTTTTTCTCAGGTATTAAGAAGGAAGATGCTAAATGAGGTCTCATGCATTGCCGTCATTTCTTTGAAACAACGATCATTTGTACCATTTGAGAAAACTATGTTTTGTAACCGTATTCAGTTTATGCTTCCGCACTTTGTTAAAACTATTTATTTTATTAATTACAAGTGATCTATTTTCTGAACGTCTCATTTAGAGGTCGTTCTTTGTGACTATGTGCGTATGATAATCATGACGTCACCACTCCCTTGTCGCCATTATACTCTGATATTTTGGGAGTGTGACAATAGAAGTCACCAGCTGGTGGTGGAACCAGAGAGTAATCATTCATCCCAATCCCAGTCATGTCCTTAGGATCCCTTTGTTTAGCTACACAGTCTCCTAGGGTTTGGGTGGCTCTATCAAATCTTTGAATCTTGAGGTCAACATTATCTCTATTCTTAATGGCCTCATCTAATTTAGCCTGTAGGTCTCTATTGACCTTTGTCATGATATTTCTAATATCCATACTACCCTCTAGCTCATGTTTTAAGATATTTATCTTATCTTTTAAATCAAATTCCATTTTCTTGTATTCAGAAACGGTTTTCTCAGTTTCAGTAAGAGCTAGTTGGTAATTAGACAATTTACACCTTTCAGTGCTCATATCATCTTTTAGTTTTAACACCTCTTTTTTAAGTCTATCAGTGTTTAACCTACAACCTTTGCTACAAAAAGCATCATCATATACCTCATTATCAGATGAAGAGGAGGAGTGTGCCATGAGAGCATATTCAACATGCTCTTCTTCTTCAATATCAGCAATCAAAGCTTTGTCCTCTTCAGCATCCTTAGCCAGATAGCTCCAATCCCATCCAGTACCATCAATTCCTTGAACTGCAACCATGGCCTTGGAATCTTGAGCTCTAACAACCTGACTTGAGGGTTTACCAACATCAGATCTTCTAGGAGATCTGCATTCCCTCATGAAGTACCCCATACGATGACAGTTGTAGCATTCAACTTTGGATTTGTCAAATCCAGCTGTGTCTTTAGCATTGAAGGTCATCTTCTTCTTGAACCTTCTATTCCACCTATTTGCTCTTATACTAGCAAGAGCCATGTTCCACTTGATGTCCATCTCTTCCAAGTGCTCATCACTTATCTGCTCAAGGTCCTCATATGTAATCACTGAAACATTGGGCAAAGAAGCAATGTAAGCACACACAGTATCCAAATCCAAACCAGCAGGTTTAACTCTTGGGGAGTCATTCATGAATGTGTCAGCGTCTGAAAAGGAGACGTTGACAGGACTTGTTCCAGCGCTGACAAATGATGATCCAGTAACTGGATGCATAAAAGAGTCCTTCTGATTGAATTGACCTTCACTATGAGAGAAGAAGGCCATGTTGCTGGTGCTAGCTTTGCTTCAATGTGCTGAAAGAGTTTCATCTTCCAACAGTCTTAGTTTGTTGTAGATGTCATCAAACGAGGAGCTCTTGTAAGTATTATTGGCAAGAATAGATCTTGCCTCAATCTTCCATGCCTCACCAAGACTTTTCAGAAAGGTAGCATTGGTGTCAACATCACCAACTTGTGTCCCCATGAAGGACAACTTGCTTGTGATGTCAAGCAATCTGCTTCTCACACTACTTAGTTTCTCATTGGGCTGGGCTTTGAAGACAGCATAATCATGCAGAAGTTGCTTTTTCTTTTCTTCCTTAGTGTCTGCATTACCACCATATGCAACTTCAATTGCTTCCCAAAGATCCTTAGCAGATTCATAGCCTCTATATTTGTGCTGATTTTCTTGTCCCAAAGAGACTTTTAGAATATTTAGGGCTTTCATGTCAACCCTTTTCTTTGCAATATCTTCAGCACCTACAGCTCTACCATCTCTAGGTTTTTCTCTCTTATCTTCATCAGGACATCCTTCAACAGCTGATCTTTGAGTAATGGCATCCTGAATCTTTTGAGCCTTATTGAATGAGTTTCCATATTCAATAATATCCCAGAGTGTGTAATCAAAGATCCCCAGATATTGTTCAAAGTTGAACTTCCATAAGTCAAAGTTGGTTGCATCAAGCATGGGAATCTTGATGTTTGGTAAGGGTGAAGTGGAGGATGTTATTGCTTCAGACATGATGTTGTTAGGGTTTTGAGAAAATTAGGGTTTTGGTGTTCGTGTATCGTTCTGGTGTTCTTCAAAGATCAAAATTTCCTCAACAAGCTCTGATACCACTTGTTGATCCCAAACTTAGATCGATTAGCTTTGTGTATACGAGATTAGATCAAGTATAACACGTAGAGAAACCTTTGTTATATGCTTTGTGAATCTAAGTGTTATGCGGAATTTAACACTTAAACAAGAACACAAGATGTAAACAAAACTTTCACTTTGATTATGAATGTCGAACTTGCTTACAATGAAAGATGTTTACGAATGAAAACTTATATAAAACTTGATGTTAAACATTAACCTAAAGGCCTTCTTTTATAGACTAAGAAGCCTTGTACAATAAGCTACGTATCAACTATTCTAGGTAAAGATAAACATAGAAAATACATTGTCGTTTCTATCCTTACTAGAAGTATTCTAGAACATAATAAACGTGTAGCTTATATCTTCCATCAGTGCTTGTCTTCAATCTGTCAACGCTTGACTTTAACTTGTCAACGCTTGAGCTGTCAGCGCTTACTTTGTTCTTGTCAACGCTTGAGTTGTTCTTGTCAGCGCTCAAGTGATCTGGCCTTAATTTATTCCCAACATTAACTAATTAGTATTAATTAATTTTATTTTTAAGTGCGTATTAATTATTATGTATTAATTTGTTTTAATATGAGTATTAAGTTGTGCTTTTATATTTTAACTGTTTTCTAATTATGTATTAACACTTGTACTATGTGTTGTTTTAGTTATAAAATAGGGTGAGAGGGTGTTTTATTATAGAATTTAATGTGATATGTTGTTTTAATATTATAATTACTTGTTTTAAGTTTTCTACTCTTAGTATGTATCCTTCATTTGCTTGTACAAATAACATTATGTATTGTAACTTGAAAATATTCAAGTATTAATACTTGTACCATGTGTTATTTTAATTATAAAATAGAGTGATGAGGTATTTTAATGATAGAGTTTAATGCAATATATGTTATAATTCCAAGTTTCAATTAATCTAAAAATGGCTTAGTATGTTTTACAAATGGCTTAGTATGTTGTAACTTAAAATTTATAGTATTTTGAAAATAACATGTCAATATGATGTATAAGGGAGTATCATATGATTTACTAGTGTATTAAATACATATGCTTAAGTAGACAAAACAAAAAATACATTAATTGCGTTTATTATAAATTGAATATGTTTGTGAGTGAAAAGAAAAGGAAAATTGATGAATTAAATATGTGTTAAACTGATATTCATGTATAACTAGCTACAAGGCCCGCCCGTTGGGCGGCGAGCTTCAAAAATATAATTTTGGAACATAACGTATGAATGATATTCCGTAAAACACAATAACTTATTGCTGCCAACCAAAACTTTTGATTGTATATTATATTACAACATGTTTGAAAAAAACTTAACCTGCTAGATTGTATTAAAGGGTTGTAAATATAAGGATGTTAACCGAATATGTAATTCAAATTGGCCCAGAGTTCCTCATCTTTACAGTAAAAAAAAGGAATATGCAACACATTAACTAAAATCCCTAACTCATAAAAAACATCTTGATAATTCTTCACATTTATAAACCTCAGATTAGCTACACATGTAAAGTGTGTAGTTTATTAGTACTTCCGTGCTTTATTCCTTCCACCATGTCTCCCTGTTGGTGTGTACATTGTGATGACAAACAACTATCAAGCTAAGCCTTATCCTTGGTAAACGCTATTTAGACTTTTCTTTCAGCTCAACATATCGAGTCCTTTTGATTTCTTGCTCTTCAAAGGTACCATTTTGCATGTAACAAAATTGATGAAGCTCTTCATCCTTCATAAACTTATCAAGAACTTCTTAACGATGAGGGAAATAACACCTACCCATCTCCACTGCATCAACACAAAATTCAAATCAGTACCCATCTTCGAAGCGCGAGTATTTGATGATCTCATCGTAATTAGGAAATTTTAACAACAAATTTAAATAACTTGTAGCAAAATGATAAACCATTCACAGTGATATTTCAAAACACTACACCTAACCCGTCCTTACTCTTTCGATAATAAACAAAAGATCAAATCAAGACTAAATGCATCATTGTTGTAGCATAGTGATCATTTCTAAATTATTGTTATTCATTAGACTCTAAACAAACATAAAAAAAAGAGTTGACACGACAACTCATACCATTTCAAACTATCATAAAATTTAATTTGTTGCACCTATTACCCGACCTATCCGACATGTTCATTGTGCCACATTCATCAAAAGATAATTATACTACTTATATATTTTTCTATAGTTCGATTCATACAGCTATACTAATCACTAATCACTGATGTATGCGTGTATATATTTATTTCATTCATAAAACGGGTGTAGAACGTTGTAAATACCCGGTATATTTGTTGCAGCTATAGCAGGAGTCGTCCTCTCTCTTTTATCTACTTCAGCAAGTGCATTTGTTGAAGTCACGGTGGGTTTGTACCCATTGGACTCCACTGCAGCAGTCTATAATTATTCATGAAAAACCAATTGTCTTATTTTATCAAGTTTTGCTTTCTACTCCACTTAATATTATAACACACTATTCAATTCCCTATATGGATTAAACTCACTTTTTTAGCTTTTCATTTTCACTGACTCTTTCCATAAAGAGCAACTCCAACATTGTCTACATTATACTTCTCAGGAACACACATCATCAACAATTATCAGCTATTGCCTTCGCTCTCTTACCTGCATGAAGTTGCAATGGCTGCCGTGTTTGATCTATTTGAACTGAGCTTGACTGGAAGCCTTGCAAGTCAAGGATCAAGGCAAAACCATCAAGCTAAAAAGTTTTCTTGCAATCTTACCACCTGTCCAGCAATTGCATAGTTGATAAGTGGTTAATTACATCCTTAAGCTGTATATTAAAACCTAAGGTTTAGCTAAAATGTGCAGGTATTAGAAATTGGCTTGTTTTTTAAGTGCAAGAACACTCAAATTTCCATGGTTGAATTAGCATGTAAATGATTCAGTAATCAGACTACTTCAGATAAAAAAACATATGCATGTTTTCATGCAAAAAGTATAACCCAATTTACCAATTATTACACACACATAAAAATGCAACATGCTTACCGCTAGAATTTCATCCAACTTGATTTTATCGCCGATGGTGGCCCACGCCCACTGACCATACAACCTGAACGTATACACTTATACAAACACAATCCGAAATACACCTGAACCCATGGCAAAACGAATGCTAGATAAAAAAATCAGATTCCCACGCAGATTCAGGAAAAAGAGGATACACACGCCATGTATCGACCACATGAGTACCTGCAATTCACATTCAAAAAAGAATCAGACCATTAAATTCATGGAACTGCATATCTTTAATAAAGAAAAACTATTCATATTTAGATCATTTTTGTTATACGAATCACTCTATAAAGCTTGTAATGTAACATACCTGTAAGTTATAAATCACTCTATAAATATGCATTATTATAAAACAATACGTCAGTTTAGAGAGTCATAGTAACAACGAAAGTGTAATGATTAAACGTGATATAAATCACTCGCCCACAAGTTCTGTTTCAGGGAATTCCCTAGTAGTAAAAGCCGAGAAATGTGTAAATTGAAAACCACGAAGGTTTCTGTCAAAATTTGCACCCCTTTTCACGGTTGTGTTTCTGTACAAATTGAGCTTATAACGGTGGTTTAATAATGGAAATTTTCCAGAATTATTTCCAACACCAAAGTTACCGAATACGTAACATTTTTCTTCATCAAGTAAACCTTAAAACTTGATGATAAATCCAGGCTTTATTTTTGCATGCATACGATTACCTTGCAAACAATTAAAATTTTCAATGTTTATCTATCTATATTAAGTATAACTAATTAATTAGATAGAAACAAATCTTAATAAAAATACCTTAGGGTCCTACAACACAAAGTCTAAACTGCAGACCACACTTAACCGGATGGGACTTAAAGATGCTGAGGCTTCTGGCTAACACCTTGATATCGTCCGACATATGATCTACATCGTATCTTAGTCACAATTGCATCCATGGTTTTTTTCTACAAAGTAAACAAAACACAGCATGTTTAAAACTATTTGATAGATGTAAATACATAAATGAAAAATAAACTGAACATCATATTAGTTACTGGAGATCATAGATAATAAAAAATGTGAGTTCTAAAGTGGCTATGTGATCATCTTATTGTAGTGGTTCAATTAGGTTAAAAATTATGTTTTTAAATTTCAAACAATCCGGGATATTAGATAGATAATCTAGGAAATCAGGAATGAAAATGTTATAATTTTAAAGGGGACTTTTCAGTTATGGGTTCTTATCATAAATCCTAAATAATATGTGTTATTAAAATTTGAAATCGTAAACATAAACATATAAACATATAAGAATTCAGCAAAACCTTGTAAACCTAAACAATATACATTCAGCAAAACCTTCTAAACTTTCTAAACCTTCATATACTAATCATCAAATTATCTACTTTATTAGAGATTGTAAACATTAACATATAAAAATTATTAAAAATTAAAAAAGATGAATATAATTAGACAAAACCTGTAGATATGATGATGACATATACCTTTGATAATCATAACCACTTTTTCACAAAAAAATCAAACAACCCATTTTTTGGTCAACTAATTCGAGGGTTTGGGGGATTTATGAATGATCAGTCGGTTGAATGGGTGATTATATGATTTTAATATCATACAATACTTTAATTAATTTGAGTAACATCTGATTTCAACTCAGATTGGATGTAAAATTAAATGGAATGGTTTAATGGGATGATAAAGAAGTCAAATTTATTTAATTGTTGATTAAAATTCTGTGAAAAATTTGAATAAATTGCATGCTATGATGATCTGCGGGTGTTTTGGAGGTTTTCGTTTGATTATTAAGAGAAAATTGGGGGTTTTGTTTTAGTCATTAAATTTCCAGAATAAGTGACCTAAAATAGTTGCCTGCAAAACCGTTGATTATTCATGATTATCCACGTGTCATTGTTCGGGATTTTTGGGCCAAGATTAGTTTTAGCAAAACCTTCCTTTATACATAATAAAGATATGATCCCATTTATATATTTGTTAATTGAACTTGAATTTTCAAGTTTTAATTAATGAAAGTAATGAAATTTGTTGAAGAAAATAAAGCGGCTAGACATGAATTAATTTTGTCATATAATACTTATTGATTGAGATGTCACTTTTTATAAAACAACCGTTGATTGCATAACATTTTCAGTAATATATTCAGACCAAAAATTACAAATTTTAGAAAATTAATAATTTTATTAAAAGCATTTAAATCAACATTAAGGTTAAGAGTAATTTAGTAAAAATAACATCTAAAGAATTATTTGGGACATATATTTCAAATGAGTAAGGTGAACCCAAGAGAAGATGTATCTAACATTTGTAGCTGTATGTGAAATTCATAGTTTCAATTAATTTACACATTTTATATTTTTGTTTAATTTCTAATTCGAAGTTAATTCTTAAGCTATTGTTAGTCGACATTTTCAACAATCGACATTTAGCTCTTATAATATCTTTTATCTTTAAACGCGTCAAAAATTCATTTTATCGCTAATAGATTTTTCTGAACTATTAAATCATATTTTGATGAATTTATAAATAGCATTTTGTAACTGTAAAAATAATTAATTTTCTTGCGGATGTCATAATAATCCAACTCGTAACATGTTGTGTTTAAACAATCCTTGGACAAAAGAGGAAGAAATGTTTAAAACTTAGCAAATCATCAAATAAAATTTATATGTATGTACAATAATGATACAGAGGGACACTAACCAAGAAAAAGAGTATTTTTAACAATCTTAAAGTTGTAAAATAAGTCTGTTGATTAAAATGAGGTTTCAAATAGTTTTCTAAGTACTTTTAAAAATATAGGGGACAAACTTCTGGTGTTTGTGTTGTTACAGTTGAAGTTTCAAAAATAATCATCGTTGGACACGTTATATAGTATTGTGAAAGGAAAGAGGTAGAGGTTTAATGGTTTTAGCAACTCAAGTATGATATGAAATAAAGAAATTATCTTTAACATTAATTTCCGAGTAAGAGTTTACATTATTTCTATGTGTTTTTTTAAGGCACTGTTTTTTGTCCGTAGCCGCTTTCTAGGTGTATAATACTTTGTTATGTATAAGATAATATACATACGGGTAGCTTATGAGTATAATGATTTAATGACATTTTTGTATTACTTAAAACTTTAAAAAATAATACTACTATTAATAATGCGACCAGTTTTCTAATCCAGTTCAACGGGATGAACGCAACATCTTGTATTAAAGACACTTCAATGTCACGTTTAATTTTCAAAACCTTGTTTTTTTTATCAATACAGACATGTACCAGATTTTCAAACATGGCATCCTTAAATCAAAAATATCAACAAAATGTATCATGAAGTTAATTATATTATTTATTATTGAAATAATTAACCCCTACAACAACATGTTTTACTACTATTTGTCAAGCATGCTGGGTAGCATACTTCAGGGCCTTGGCCATCCGGGCAGCAATATTGTCTACAATCATTATCAACTTCACAAGCTAGAGGAGGGCATGTCGATGGATCTGGTGGCCAACGACAATTTTGAGGAGTGCAATTTGGCTTAATTCCGTTTGATCGAGTTGTGAATATTGGAGTCATGTCACTTTCTCCAAAGACTCCTATAAAAAATAGTTAAAGATAACATCCAATAAAACCTAGTTTTTATCTACCCATGACATATAAAAATTGAAATTTTAATTAAGTCAAAAATACCTGCAAAAGCCATGAATGTAGCGAAAAGGATGAACCAAAATATAGCTATTTTCTCCATGCTTGAGTATTTTCTTATGAGGTGGTATTCGATATATATGCACACACATACATGTCATGTCTAAGCTCTAATGATCAAGCATTTATTGTATAGAAATAAATATATAATATATTAATTATGTTCTTACTTATCTAATGTTTCATATTACTTTTAAAATTTGAAGTCATTAATTTATTAATCCCAAACAATAAACTTTTAAGAGTACCAATATATTATTATTATTTAGAATTAATAGTTCTTTCCCAACAAGTGTTGTATCTTTTTAAAAACAGCATAATTTTTGCGTTTACTTGTAGGCTCTATGTCATTTTACCCTTTATAATTTAGTTTTTGAGGGATTAAAGTTTTTCGTAATTGCATATTTTGTCCGATACGATGTTCATTGAAATGTAAATAAAATGTTTTGAACTTTTAAATGAATTTTTAATATATATTAATATTTCTCTAATGATCGGGGTTACTAATTTTCCCCTGATTTCCTTTAAAGGAAATTTTACACATTATTGTACTTATATTTAAAGTAAAAGTATTTCATCATGATACCATATACTATGTTAAAATTAACTAGCATGGCACCCGCGCATTGCGGCAGCGGGTATCTCAAAATAAAATTCCGCAAGCGTAATATTTAATGAGTATACATATTTTTCGATAATAACTTTAAAAATAATGATGATAGTTTTAAATTGGATAATTCTAATCAATAATAACTTATTCCATATAAAAATAGTATTACGAAAAGGTGATGATTGATCTTGAAAGGTATTAGATAATCTCTTTGTAACATTCATAATATTATATAACATGTAAATATAGAAAATTTTCGTAGTTTATATGTGTACATATTTCATATATTATAATAACCTTAAAATCTTATTATTTTGATATGCACGATTTAATCGAATTAATTAACAAAATGATTAATATTTCACTAAATTTTTACTAAAATACATACATAGACGATATGCATTTCCGAATATGAAAATTTATAAAAAAATTAAATGATTCAAAATCAAACGCACGTTTAATATTAAATTTACATTGGTGAATAATTTAAATAACTTTATGTAAAAAATTAAAATTATGTGTACATGTTGCATATTAATTCGTATTAACTTTGTCATTTAATGTGTATTGCTCTCTAATTAATATAGAAATAAATTTATGAAGTTTTTGTGTTGTACAAGTTTGTACCACAAAAGCTTGTAAGGGTGTACTAATTTAAATTTTGGAGACAGAGTGCAATCTCTGTTATCATTAGTACAGATTTATGGGTTGTTAAAAATAGTATATATTTATGTAATGGGGATGATTTTATCGGTTTCGGTGGGGCCTCTCCGGTTGTTATTCCGACGGCTTTTTCACTATCTGAACTTATTGTGACTTGTTGGTCTGGTTCGGTTTCAAGAATTATGTACACCATTATTTTAGGTAGACAAAATGCGTATGATCTTGTGGATATATGCTTTTAATTGGTACACAATGTGTATATATAATTTTATTTTAAGTAAGGAGGTATATTAGTTATATTAACTAATTAGTATTAATTAATTTTATTTTTAAGTGCGTATTAATTATTATGTATTAATTTGTTTTAATATGAGTATTAAGTTGTGCTTTTATATTTTAACTGTTTTCTAATTATGTATTAACACTTGTACTATGTGTTGTTTTAGTTATAAAATAGGGTGAGAGGGTGTTTTATTATAGAATTTAATGTGATATGTTGTTTTAATATTATAATTACTTGTTTTAAGTTTTCTACTCTTAGTATGTATCCTTCATTTGCTTGTACAAATAACATTATGTATTGTAACTTGAAAATATTCAAGTATTAATACTTGTACCATGTGTTATTTTAATTATAAAATAGAGTGATGAGGTATTTTAATGATAGAGTTTAATGCAATATATGTTATAATTCCAAGTTTCAATTAATCTAAAAATGGCTTAGTATGTTTTACAAATGGCTTAGTATGTTGTAACTTAAAATTTATAGTATTTTGAAAATAACATGTCAATATGATTTATAAGGGAGTATGATATGATTTACTAGTGTATTAAATACATATGCTTAAGTAAACAAAACAAAAAATACATTAATTGCGTTTATTATAAATTGAATATGTTTGTGAGTGAAAAGAAAAGTAAAATTGATGAATTAAATATGTGTTAAACTGATATTTATGTATAATATGATCCCATTTATATATTTGTTAATTGAACTTGAATTTTCAAGTTTTAATTAATGAAAGTAATGAAATTTGTTGAAGAAAATAAAGCGGCTAGACATGAATTAATTCTGTGATATAATACTTATTGATTGAGATATCACTTTTTATAAAACAACTGTTGATTGCATAACATTTTCAGTAATATATTCAGACCAAAAATTACAAATTTTAGAAAATTAATAATTTTATTAAAAGCATTTAAATCAACATTAAGGTTAAGAGTAATTTAGTAAAAATAACATCTAAAGAATTATTTGGGACATATATTTCAAATGAGTAAGGTGAACCCAAGAGAAGATGTATCTAACATTTGTAGCTGTATGTGAAATTCATAGTTTCAATTAATTTACACATTTTATATTTTTGTTTAATTTCTAATTCGAAGTTAATTCTTAAGCTATTGTTAGTCGACATTTTCAACAATCGACATTTAGCTCTTATAATATCTTTTATCTTTAAACGCGTCAAAAATTCATTTTATCGCTAATAGATTTTTCTGAACTATTAAATCATATTTTGATGAATTTATAAATAGCATTTTGTAACTGTAAAAATAATTAGTTTTCTTGCGGATGTCATAATAATCCAACTCGCAACATGTTGTGTTTAAACAATCCTTGGACAAAGGAGGAAGAAATGTTTAAAACTTATCAAATCATCAAACAAAATTTATATGTATGTACAATAATGATAAAGGGAGACACTAACCAAGAAAAAGAGTATTTTTAACAATCTTAAAGTTGTAAAATAAGTCTGTTGATTAAAATGAGGTTTCAAATAGTTTTCTAAGTACTTTTAAAAATATAGGGGACAAACTTGTGGTGTTTGTGTCGTTACAGTTGAAGTTTCAAAAATGATCATCGTTGGACACGTTATATAGTATTGTGAAAGGAGAGAGGTAGAGGTTTAATGGTTTTAGCAAATCAAATATGATATGAAATAAAGAAATTATCTTTAACATTAATTTCCGTGTAAGAGTTTACATTATATCTATGTGTTTTTTAAGGCACTGTTTTTTGTTCTTAGCCGCTTTCTAGGTGTATAATAATTTGTTATGTAAAAGATAATATACATACGGGTAGCTTATGAGTATAATGATTTAATTACATTTTTGTATTTATTAACACTTTTAAAAATAATACTACTATTAATAACGCGGTCAGTTTTCTAATCCAGTTCAACGGGTTGAACGTAACATCTTGTATTAAAGACACTTCGATGTCACGTTTAACTTTCAAAACCTTGTTTTTTATCAATACAAACATGTTCCAGATTTTCAAACATGGCATCCTTAAATTAAAAATATCAACAAAATATATCATGAAGGTAATTATATTATTTATTATTGAAATAATTAACCCCTACAACAACATGTTTTACTACTATCTGTCAAGCATGCTGGGTAACATACTTCAGGGCCTTGGCCATCCGGGCAGCAATATTGTCTACAATCATTATCAACTTCACAAGCTAGAGGAGGGCATGTCGATGGATCTGGTGGCCAACGACAATTTTGAGGAGTGCAATTTGGCTTAATTCCGTTTGATCGAGTTGTGAATATTGGAGTCATGTCACTTTCTCCAAAGACTCCTATAAAACAATAGTTAAAGATAACATCCAATAAAACCTAGTTTTTATCTACCCGTGACATATAAAAATTGAAAATTTAATTAAGTCAAAAATACCTGCAAAAGCCATGAATGTAGCGAAAAGCATGAACCAAAATATAGTTATTTTCTCCATGCTTGAGTATTTTCTTATGAGGTTGTATTAGATATATATACACACACACATACATGTCATGGCTAAGCTCTAATGATCAAGCATTTATTGTATAACAATAAATATAAAATATATTCATTAGGTTCTTACTTATCTAATGTTTCATATTACTTTTAAAATTTGAAGTCATTAATTTATTAATCCCAAACAATAAACTTTTAAGAGTACCTATATATTATTATTATTATTTAGAATTATTAGTTCTTTCCCAACAAGTGTTGTATATTTTAAAAACATCATAATTTTTTGCGTTTACTTCTAGGTTCAATGTCATTTTACCCTTTATAATTTAGTTTTTGAGGGATTAAAGTTTTTCGTAATTTCATATTTTGTCTGATACGATGTTCAATGAAATGTAAATAAAATGTTTGAACTTTTAAATGAATTTTTAATATATTAATATTTTTCTAATGATCGGGGTTACTAATTTTCCCTTGATTTCCTTTAAAGGAAATTTTACACATTATTGTACTTATATTTAAAGTAAATGTATTTCATCATGATACCATATACTATGTTAAAATTAACTAGCATGGTACCCGCGCATTGCGGCTGCGGGTACCTCAAACTAAAATTCCGCGAGCGTAATATTTTATGAGTATATATATTTTTCGATAATAACTTTACAAATAATGATGATAGTTTTAAGTTAGATAATTCTAATCAATAATAAATTACTCCATATAAAAATAATATTACGAAAATGTGATGATTGATCTTGAAAGGTATTAGATAATCTCTTTGTAACATTCATAATATTATATAACGTGTAAATATAGAAAAATTTTGTAGTTTATATGTGTACATTTTTCATATATTATAATAAGCTGAAAATCTTATTATTTTGATATGTACGATTTAATCGAATTAATTAGAAAAATGATTAGTATTTCACTAAATTTGTACTAAAATACATACATAGACGATATGTGATTCCAAATATGCAAATTTAAAACGCACGTTTAATATTAAACTTACATTGGTGAATAATTTAAATAACTTTATGTAAAAAATTATAGTTATGTGTACATGTTGCATATGAATTCGTATTAACTTTGTTATTTAATGTGTATTGCTCCCCAATTAATATAGAAATAAATTTATGAAGTTTTTGTGTTGTACAAGTTTGTACCACAAAAGCTTGTAAGGGTGTACTACTTTAAATTTTGGAGACAGAGAGCAATCTCTATTATCATTAGTACAGATTTATGGGTCGTTAAAAATAGTACATATTTATGTAATGGTAATGTTTTTATCGGTTTCGGTGGGGCCTCTCCGGTTGTTGTTCTAACGGCTTTTTCGCTAGCTGAACTTATAGTGACTCGTTGGTCCGGTTCGGTTTCAAAAACTATGTACACCATTATTTTAGGTAGACAAAATACGTACGTTCTTGTAGATATATGCTTTTAATTGGTGTTCAATGTGTATATATAATTGTATTTTTAAGTAAGGAGGTCTATTAGTTATATTAACTAATTAGTATTAATTAATTTTATTTTTAAGTGTGTATTAACTAATTATGTATTAATACTTGTACTATGTGTTGTTTTATTTATAAAATAGGGTGAGAGTGTGTTTTATTATAGAATTTAATGGGATATGTTGTTTTATTATTATAATTACATGTTTTAAGTTTTCTACTCTTAGTTTGTATGCTTCTTTTGCTTGTACAAATAGCATTATGTGTTGTAACTTGAAAATATTCAAGTATTAATACTTGTACCATGTGTTATTTTAATTATAAAATAGAGTGATGAGGTATTTTAATGATAAAGTTTAATGCAATATATGTTATAATTCCAAGTTTCAATTATTCTAAAAATTCCAAGTTTCAATTATTCCAAAACCTTTGTTAAAACTTCATTAAATCAATTGATATTAAAAACATCGATTGGGTTAATATTTTTAATATGGGGGAGAAAATGTGATTTAATATGGGATATTATCACAAATGGTTTGACTTAATGTGTTGGCTCATCCCGACATGTGCGAAATGTTTTCGAATATCGTGGCATATGTTAAGGGGGAGCAAAATGGATTTGCTATATCAAAATGGATTTTCATGGTGACATATACTTACCCAAAACCCATTTATTTCACGACGATGAAGATTGTGGTGACATAAGGATGGTAGGATAGGTTAAGTCCTATGATTCTTCCAGAACCGGAGGAATCTTCCCAAGGACATTCCATAGCTAGAAATAGTAGTCCTTAGGAAAGATGGAGAAAGACTGTGAACGTAGCTGAATGCCGACCAAGTACTTAAGTTAGCACTGGAACAATCACAACAAGGTGCTAGTTATGACGTATTGGTAAGCATTGAAGGGGTTGAAGAATGAAAAAGAATTGTAAAGATAAAGGGTGTAAAGAAAGAAGCCCTCCTTACAACTTTAGGCAGAAACCGGGTCAACACATATGCTATTGAGATCATTTTAATGATTCTCGATATTGAAGACAGACATCATGGACCCAGTGATGCAATGCACAACCTATCCCAGCTAACTCAGATATCTCTCAAAAGGTATTTGTTTTAATCACACGGAGACAACACATTATCTATTGATTTATTCACTCCGAATAAATTGGTATTGAAAAGGTGGCACTCCTCTCCAGCCTCCAATCACTAAAATCCAAAATGCACGATCGAGTCTAGAGCCATTTGAGATCATCAAATATCTCATTAGGACACACTTTCATATTTCCTTGCTTCCTCACACACTGTGAAAAGTAAGAAAGATCTTAAGAGTCCTACGTAAAATCTTCATGATCTTGCCTGAACATCCGAGTAATACGAAAGTATTTACAATGAAGATGGAAATCCTTCTTGAGCGAATATCAAAAAGCTCATGGTAGGTGATTGTGTGATTCTTTATGAATCAAACTTGTGATAACTGGAAAGCAACAGTGGTTTAATTCTTAGTTGAACTTAAACACGTTCCAGGCCTCTACGCAATATCTTAGTGATCTTGCCAGAACACTCAGAGTGATACCTTAGTGTTCACAGTGATGAGTGGAAATCCTTCTAGTGTTAACCTCAAACACCACTTGGTAGGTAACTTGCAAGATTCAATATGAATCAAGCTCGTGACAACTGGAAAGCAACGATGGTGCGATTCTTTAATGAATCAAACTTGTTCCAGGAATCAGAATTGACGGCTTTAATCATGCGGATAATTTTATCCAAATGATTCACTCTTTACGTTCGCAGTCAGCTTTGGACGGTCGAGTAAAGAGAACGGGTTTACCCGCAAAATCTTGTCAAGGAGATTTTTAATTAAATCTACCTGCCACAAGTATGATATTTTATATCGTCCAACGATCTTCACCGACCGGAGGTAAAATGCTACCGAATTAGAATGAAATGTTCAAAGCCATTTCGTTCGTGTCTACTTATGTTGCGGCATTTGAAGACGGTGGCGTTGCGGGATCCGAGAAGAAGTCGTCCCCGCATGCTTATACTTTATGCACTTAATGCCTCATCTAATTCAAGAAAGCCTAAAAGTTAAGTCTTCCGCTGTATCGAACTCTGAAGCTTTCAAGAATTATGAAGGTATAAGTATGTGGGACATGGTGTCACGGAGAGGCGAAGATCACAAGTGAAGGATGCACGAGATCAAGGCAAGAGATCAAAGCTAAAGATTGATATCAAAGATCACATCAGCATGTTCACCAGAAAAGGAAAAGAAAATGAAAGACGAAGACTACGAGCTCGAGACAAGCATAGTATGCTAGATTTATCTTATTATTGTAACTTGGGTAATGCCCTTGTTTGGAGTGACCTCCCTTGGGGGGAGATTGTTGGAAATACGTTTTACGTATTAAGAAGGATCGGTCACTCCAACAATAGTCCATGTAATAGCTCGTAGTTTAGTTACTTATCTTTATTTAACAAACAAACCAAAGCCTAGCCTACAACATGTGTAGGCCGGCCCAAATGTAAACCCAAGCCCATGACAAGGGCTTGGGTATATAAACCCTCTCCTTAGATGGAGAGGGTGTGTGGTTATTCATTTTTTCACATAGTAAACATTTGTTTCTCTCTCTAGAATTGTGTGTAATCCACCATCTCTCTATCTCTTTCTCTCTCTAAAACATAAGCAAGATTTACATATCCAACAATATTTAATTGTATTTTAAGTAAGGAGGTGTATTAGTTATATTAACTAATTAGTATTAATTAATTTTATTTTTAATTGTGTATTAATTATTATGTATTAATTTGTTTTAATATGAGTATTATGCTTTTATATTTTAACTTTTTTCTAATTATGTATTAATACTTATACTATGTGTTGTTTTAGTTATAAAATAGGGTGAGAGGGTGTTTTATTATATAATTTAATGTGATATGTTGTTTTAATATGATAGTTACATGTTTTAAGTTTTCTACTCTTAGTATGTATGCTTCTTTTGCTTGTACATATAGCATTATGTATTGTAACTTGAAAATATTCAAGTATTAATACTTGTACTATGTGTTATTTAAATTATAATAGAGTGATGAGGTATTTTAATGATAGAGTTTAATGCAATATATGTTATAATTCCAAGTTTCAATTATTCTAAAAATGGCTTAGTATGCTTTACAAATGGCTTGGTATGTTGTAACTTAAAATTTCTAATATTTTAAATATAACATGTCAATATGATTTATAAGGGAGTATGATATGATTTACTAGTGTATTAAATACATATGCTTAAGTAGACAAAACAAAAAATACATTAATTGCATTAATTATAAATTGAATATGTTTGTTAGTGAAAAGAAAAGGGACATCGATGAATTAAATATGTGTTTAACTCGTATTCATGTGTAACATGTTCCCATTTATATATTTGTTAATTGAACTTGAATTTTCAAGTTTTAATTAATCAAAGTAATTAAATTTGTTGAAGAAAATAAAGCGGCTAGACACGAATTAATTATGTGATATAATACTTATTGAGTTAATTACTTTTTCTAAAACAACTGTTGATTGCATAACATTTTCAGTAATATATTCAAACCAAAAATTACAAATTTTAGAAAATTAATAAATTTATTAAAAGCATTTAAATCAACATTAAGGTTAAGAGTAATTTAGTAATAAAAACATCTAAAGAATTATTTGGGACATATATTTCAAATGAGTAAGGTTAACCCAAGAGAAGATGTATCTAACATTTGTAGTTGTATGTGAAATTCATAGTTTCAATTAATTTACACATTTTATATTTTTGTTTAATTTCTAATTCGAAGTTAAGTCTTAAGCTATTGTTAGTCGACATTTGCAACAATCGACGTTTATCTCTTATATTATCTTTTATCTTTAAAAGCGTCAAAAATTCATTTTACCGCTTATAGATTTTCTGAACTATTAAATCATATTTTGATGAATTTATAAATAGCATTTTGTAACTGTAAAAATAAATAATTTTCTTGCGTATGTCATAATAATCCAACTCGTAACATGTTGTGTTAGAACAATCCCTAGAAAAAGGAAGAACAATCCCTCTTTATCATTATTGTATATATATATATATGTACAATAATGATAAAGATGGACACTAACCAACAAAAAGAGTATTTTTAACAATCTTAAAGTTGTAAAATAAGTCTGTTGATTAAAATGAGGTTTCAAATAGTTTTCTAAGTACATTTGAAAATATAGGGGACAAACTTGTGGTGTTTGTGTTGTTACAGTTGAAGTTTCAAAAATGTGGCTGTTTTGATCATAGTTCTATGCGCCCATAGCACATGTAGTAACTCATCGACCCATTTGGCACTTCGTTCATCCAAACGCGCCTTGATACCATTTCCCAAGCTTCTATTTGCTCGTTCCACGAGGCCATTTGTCTGCGGATGCTTAACAGATGCGAAGCGCCGCTTGATGTTCAATGATGCACACCAGTCTTTGAATGGATTGTCCGTGAACTGTTTACCGTTATCCGAGATGATTTCTCCTAGCAGGCCAAAACGGCACACAATATGTTCCCAAACAAACTTTTTAACTTGTTTGCCTGTGATAGATTTGACTGCCTTGGCCTCTATCCATCGTGTGAAGTATTCCATCGCGACAATCAAGAATTTAACTCCCCCCGCAGCTACAGGAAATGGTCCTGCGATGTCAATTCCCCACTTATAGAATGGCCATGGGGATGTAATAGGTGTAAGCTCCTGCTGCGGATGTCGCGGCACTGGTCTATGCACCTGGCAATCACTACACTTGCGAATCATGTCGTGCGCGTCTCTGTGCATGGTAGGCCAATAGTATCCTGTTGGTAAGGCTCGAGCTACCACGGACCGTGGACCTGCGTACATGCCACATAACCCTTCATGTATGTCACTGATTACGTAAGCGGCCTGCCGTGGTCCCACACACCGCAACCACGGTTGCAAGAAAGAGCGCTTATAAAGGATGCCTTCTCGAAGTTCGAAGTGTTGCGACTTCCTCCTGATGCGCCGTGCTGCTTTTTCCTCGTCTGGAAGGGTCTCACTAGTCAAATAGTTGATGATCGGGGTCACCCATGTAGGTCCGTCCTCCTCAACTATGGTAGCGACCTCCCCTTCTGTTATAGATTTCTCCTTGAGTATTTCCACCAAGACTTGTTTGGACAAGTGAGCGAAGCTTGTGGATGCGATCTTGCTGAGAGCGTCCGCCTTCTTGTTCTCGCCTCTTGGCACCTGCTTGATGGAAAATTTGCTGAAAGCCGCAATTAGTGACTTGACTTTTTCCAAGTATCTGACCATGTTGTCCTCCTTAGCCACATACCCACCTAGAATATGGTTCGCAACAAGCCGTGAGTCCACGTAGGCCTCCAGGTTGCGGACTCCCATTCTAGCGGCGATTTTTAAACCCGCAATTAATGCTTCATATTCCGCTTCGTTGTTGGTGGCCGTGAACTCAAAACGGAGGGCGTACGTGAACTCCATTCCTTCCGAATTTGTGAGGATGAGACCAGCTCCGGAGCCATCCGTACACGAAGATCCGTCCGTAAATAGCACCCATGGTTCTGTTGGAGTCTCGTCTTGTTTAACGATTGGCCCTTCCTCATCCGGCTTCTCAATCAGGAAATCTACCAAGATCTGGCCTTTCACAGCCGTCCTTGGCCTATAAGATATATTGTGCTCCCCTAACAAGATGCTCCATTTTTGTAGCCTCCCTGCCACATCCGGTCTAGAAATAACCTGCTCGATTGGCTGGTCCGTAATGACTACAATTGGGTGCGCCTGAAAGTACCGGCGCAACCGCTTTGTAGCAAACACCAGTGCTAACACCAGTTTTTCCATAGAGGAGTAATTCAGCTCCGGCCCTTGTAGTGTTCTACTTATAAAGTAGACCGGAGTTTGCACTGTATCTCTATCTTTCATGAGTACCGCGCTTATTGCGCCATGAGTGGCTGAGAAATACATAATGAGTTCCTCCTTTGGCCGGGGAGCTACTAGCATAGGGAGAGATGCAAGATGCTGCTTGAGTTGGCCAAAAGCTTCCTCGGCTTCCTTCGTCCACCGGAAGTCTCCCTTCCTAATGCACTTCTTGAGTGTCTTAAATAGGGGTAATGACTTCTCTGCGGATTTGGATAGGAACCTATTCAGCCCGGCCAGTTTCCCATTCAAGGATTGCACCTCCTTCCGTGCCTGAGGAGATGGCAGCTGTATCACTGCGTCCGTTTTCTCTGGGCAAGGTTTGATGCCGTTTGGATCGATCATATATCCGAGGAACATTCCCTCCGTTGCCCCAAACGTGCATTTCTTTGGATTTAGCTTCATGTTAATCCTCCTCAGTGTGTCGAATGTCTCTTGGACATCCCGGAGAAGTGTATCCTCCGTATGACTTTTTATAACCAAGTCATCCACATAGACTTCCAAGTTGCGGCCTATCTGTGATTCAAAAGCTTTGTCCACAAGCCGTTGGTATGTAGCACCGACGTTCTTTAGTCCAAACGGAATTTTCGTATAGCAATATACGCCATGGCTTGTATGGAACGCCGTTTTTCTGCATCCTCCTCCGCCATCTGGATCTGGTGATATCCTTTATATGCGTCTAAGAAGCATTTAAAAGGATATCCACATAGGGACTCCACCTTCCAGTCGATTTCCGGTAACGGGTAACAATCCTGTGGACAGGCCTTGTTCAGATCCGTAAAATCCACACACATGCGCCAACTTCCGTCATGTTTTTTTACCATAACCGGATTGGATAACCACTCGTGGTAGTATACCTCGCGCATGATACCTGCGTCCACTAGTTTCCGTACTTCCTCCAATATTACTTGACTGCGCTCATGTGCCTGGTCGCGCTTCTTTTGCTTGACGGGTTGGTACCCCTGGCGGATCTAGAGCTTATGTTCTGCTATCGCCCGTGGTACGCCTGTCATATGCTTTGGCTCCCATGCGAATATATCTAGGTTTGCACTTAACAGAGAGCACATGGCCCTTTTGCCGTTATCCGAGAGTGCCCCTCCTATGGATATCTCCTGTTCCGGATAGTCGGGATGAATTGCCACCTTCCAATTGGGAGGTGGCGATCCATCCTTGGGTGGAACAGGTGGAGCCGGTGTTGTCACGGTATGACATTCGGATGCTGGTACGATTGTGTTGTAAATGGTGACGATTCCTCCCCCCACAGGGAATTTGATCATTCTGTGCGCCGTGGAGGGTACCGCCCGTATAGCCAAAATACCTGGTTTGCCTATGATCCCATTGTACGGAGAATGTGAGCGTATCACCATGAATTTCATCCATGTCGTAGTGGAGTGTTCCTCATTCACAATGGTTACAAGCAGACGTAGTTGCCCTATCGGCCAGATAGTGTCTCCACTAAAGCCAGTGAGCGGCGCCGTGGCCGGTACTAATTGGCTTCTTATTTCTGGGCATAACTGCACGAAACAGTGTTCATACAGTACCTCTGCTGACGACCCTCCATCCACATACATGCGACGAACATTGTGTGTTCCAATGCTTATCTCAATAGTGAGAGGCGCATCAATTACATCGCTTGCTGTGATGGGAGGGAATGAGATTTCCCTGCCGCGTGAAAATTTTTGGCCAACTTTCTGCCTCGTGCGGCGTTGTCTGGATTTGATCATGTATATAGTCGAAGGTTTGTCCTTTTGGGGATCCTTCTTATCATACTTCTTGTTGTCTTTCCCATCCTTCCAATCCTTAACTAAGTGCTTGAGTTTACCTGATTTGATCAGTGACTCAATGTGCTTCTTGAGCTGGATACACTCCTCCGTACCATGGCCCTTGTCATTATGGAACTCGCAGAAGCGATTTCCTTGCTGACGGTCCGGCGGAGTTGTCATTGGGGGAGGCCTTGGAAAGTTTGCCCCTTCCGTCAGCAAGATCTCCCGGTAGGACATCTTTAGGGGGTTAAACTTATCGTCCGGCCGTCCTCCTTTGTTCTGGCTCTTATAGTCTGAGCCCTTTGCTATTGTTCTGATTGCCCTGACCGCCCGACTGTCTCCGAGACTGGTCGTTTGACCGGTACCCATTTCCTCTGGGTGGGTAAGCCGCGGCAACAGTTGTTTCTCCTTCTATGAAATTTCTGACCCTTTCCATGAGGTCATCATATCTCTCTGGACGCTTGTCATTGAGGCGCCTGATCAATTCCCTGTCTGTTATAGCGAGCATGTAGTCAGAGATTTTCAGGAGTTCCGACATTGTTTTTGTGCGCATGCACTCATCATTGAAGCGTTCAGTGAAGGCTTCTGTAGACTCCCCCGGCCGTTGTTTGACAGTCGCCAGTGAGACCGGATCCCTATTATACTTCTTCCTCTGAGTATAGTTATTCTTGAACGCATTGCGTAGTTCCGTGAAACTATCAATGCTTCGTGGAGGGAGTCCCTCAAACCAGTCACGGGCATTTTCGATCAGAGTTGAATTGAACATTTGGCACCATATAGGCATGGGCCATCGCTCAATTTTAGCCTGCGTATCAAATATTTTAAGGTGATCATCCGGATCACCAGTTCCATCATAGGTCTTGACACACGCCGGCATGCGACGTTTAGTTTCCTCGGAATAGTTCCGTATGCGGAGGGTGAACGGGTCTTCCCTGGGATCCGCCCATGGCCGGGTGAGCCTAGGGTCATCCCATGGTTCACACCATGGGCGCGAAAGATCCTCCGCTTCTGCATCTCGATAATAAGGGCCACCATAATACTCATCATTGTTTGGTGGGGGTGGAGGGGTACGCCTAGGTCGGCGACGCTTAGGCGGATGGTCATCTGAGTCCTCCCCTGACGGGTCTGGAGACGGCGGTGGTACCCCATCCCTTGGGTGAGGACCACTTTTTTGGGACGAACCAGGAGCCTTTTTCCCAGTGTTCATCCTGTCCCACACGCTCGTGCGGCGAGCGGTTCTGGCCAGCTATCGATCTGGTCGCTCGGGTGAAACGTCAGACTTATCTCCTTCTTCTCGAGACTGCATTAGTTCCTGTATGAGGCGATCTCCTATGCGCTCAAACACATTCCTGGGTTGAGGGGTTTCCTCAAAGATGCTCTGCTCCTGAGGCCGAGCTCTCCTTTTCCTCTGATTTTGGGAAGAGGTGATTGGTCCGTTGTCGCTAAAGTTGAGTCTGGATTGGAGGTTCCTCCCCAGATTCAACCTTGATGCGATCCCGGGACGATCCTATCAAAGTTCTGCGTGAGAACTAGAGTGAGATCCTCCTCGCTGAGTGGTTGGACTTCTACTTCCTCCTCTGCTGACGGTCTGCACGGCTCCTTGTTAGGAGGATTGGGCGCACTCCCTGGATCAGGGTTGTCCAGCGTTGAAGTAGGTGGGGGTGTTATGGAGATCGTGCTCGTCACCCCCAAGGGCTGAAAACCGCCACGGTTACCAGGTCCGCCTGCAAGGCGGCTAGGTGATTGATTGGGGATGAGTATCCCTTCCCCTTGGGACTTCCGATTTCCAGGATTCGTGTTCCAGGGATTGGCTTGCAGATGCCCCTTCGTCATTGGGAATTCAAGATGAGGTTTTGCTCTAGCTTAGTGTAATGGGTCCCACGGAAGGCGCCAACTTGTTGATGCAAAAGTTGGGTGATCCTTGCTAGACCCGAATTAGGCTTAATTCGGGTTGGCTGGGCTCCAGCTCCTGCACCAAGAGAATCGTTTGGTTGGGATCCTGCACACTAAACAACACGCGTTAGGCTTACCGTGGGAGTGTTTCCCACGATTAGACTCCGGCGTGAGAGTAAGTAATCGGTTAGGGTTTTATGTGAGTTGAGAGTATAGAACGTAATACCTTTGTGGAAACCTTGGGGGTTCCTTTTATAGGCAGTGGAACCCTAGTGGGCTGCCACTGATACTTTGGCCCCAAGGAAAGGATAACTATCATAATTAGAATGATTGTTATCTTCTAATTATGGTAGTGAATATCCTCCTCTTTTGGGGTAAACCTATTCCTAGACAGAATATGATTCTGTCTAACCCTATGTCGGTCGCGCCGGGCCGTGGGCCGCACTCATGTGTGCGGTTACTGTTCATTCAAGCCCATAAGCTTGAATGACATTATTCCCACCCATCTGTGATGGGCCGGATACGGGTAGTACCCGTGGGCCGGGTTCCTGACCCGGCTGGGGACTATACGTCATCAACGTTATATAGTATTGTGAAAGGAAAGAGGTGGAGGTTTAATGATTTTAGCAACTCAAGTATGATATGAAATAAAGAAATTATCTTTAACATTAATTTCCGAGTAAGAGTTTACATTATTTCTATGTGTTTTTTTAAGGCACTGTTTTTTGTCCGTAGCCGCTTTCTAGGTGTATAATACTTTGTTATGTATAAGATAATATACATACGGGTAGCTTATGAGTATAATGATTTAATGACATTTTTGTATTTCTTAAAACTTTAAAAAATAATACTACTATTAATAATGCGACCAGTTTTCTAATCCAGTTCAACGGGATGAACGCAACATCTTGTATTAAAGACACTTCAATGTCACGTTTAATTTTCAAAACCTTGTTTTTTTATCAATACAAACATGTACCAGATTTTTAAACATGGCATCCTTAAATCAAAAATATCAACAAAATGTATCATGAAGGTAATTATATTATTTATTATTGAAATAATTAACCCCTACAACAACATGTTTTACTACTATTTGTCAAGCATGCTGGGTAGCATACTTCAGGGCCTTGGCCATCCGGGCAGCAATATTGTCTACAATCATTATCAACTTCACAAGCTAGAGGAGGGCATGTCGATGGATCTGGTGGCCAACGACAATTTTGAGGAGTGCAATTTGGCTTAATTCCGTTTGATCGAGTTGTAAATATTGGAGTCATGTCACTTTCTCCAAAGACTCCTATAAAAAAATAGTTAAAGATAACATCCAATAAAACCTAGTTTTTATCTACCCATGACATATAAAAATTGAAATTTTAATTAAGTCAAAAATACCTGCAAAAGCCATGAATGTAGCGAAAAGGATGAACCAAAATATAGTTATTTTCTCCATGCTTGAGTATTTTCTTATGAGGTGGTATTCGATATATATATATGCACACACATACATGTCATGTCTAAGCTCTAATGATCAAGCATTTATTGTATAGAAATAAATATATAATATATTAATTATGTTCTTACTTATCTAATGTTTCATATTACTTTTAAAATTTGAAGTCATTAATTTATTAATCCCAAACAATAAACTTTTAAGAGTACCAATATATTATTATTATTATTTAGAATTAATAGTTCTTTCCCAACAAGTGTTGTATCTTTTTAAAAACAGCATAATTTTTGCGTTTACTTGTAGGCTCTATGTCATTTTACCCTTTATAATTTAGTTTTTGAGGGATTAAAGTTTTTCGTAATTGCATATTTTGTCCGATACGATGTTCATTGAAATGTAAATAAAATGTTTTGAACTTTTAAATGAATTTTTAATATATTAATATTTCTCTAATGATCGGGGTTACTAATTTTCCCCTGATTTCCTTTAAAGGAAATTTTACACATTATTGTACTTATATTTAAAGTAAAAGTATTTCATCATGATACCATATACTATGTTAAAATTAACTAGCATGGCACCCGCGCATTACGGCAGCGGGTATCTCAAACTAAAATTACGCAAGCGTAATATTTAATGAGTATACATATTTTTCGATAATAACTTTAAAAATAATGATGATAGTTTTAAGTTAGATAATTCTAATCAATAATAACTTATTCCATATAAAAATAGTATTACGAAAAGGTGATGATTGATCTTGAAAGGTATTAGATAATCTCTTTGTAACATTCATAATATTATATAACATGTAAATATAGAAAATTTTCGTAGTTTATATGTGTACATATTTCATATATTATAAAAACCTTAAAATCTTATTATTTTGATATGCACGATTTAATCGAATTAATTAACAAAATGATTAATATTTCACTAAATTTTTACTAAAATACATACATAGACGATATGCATTTCCGAATATGAAAATTTATAAAAAATTAAATGATTCAAAATCAATCGCACGTTTAATATTAAATTTACATTGGTGAATAATTTAAATAACTTTATGTAAAAAATTAAAGTTATGTGTACATGTTGCATATTAATTCGTATTAACTTTGTCATTTAATGTGTATTGCTCTCTAATTAATATAGAAATAAATTTATGAAGTTTTTGTGTTGTACAAGTTTGTACCACAAAAGCTTGTAAGGGTGTACTAATTTAAATTTTGGAGACAGAGTGCAATCTCTGTTATCATTAGTACAGATTTATGGGTCGTTAAAAATAGTATATATTTATGTAATGGGAATGATTTTATCGATTTCGGTGGGGCCTCTCCGGTTGTTATTCTGACGGCTTTTTCACTATTTGAACTTATTGTGACTTGTTGGTCTGGTTCGGTTTCAAGAATTATGTACACCATTATTTTAGGTATACAAAATGCGTATGATCTTGTAGATATATGCTTTTAATTGGTACACAATGTGTATATATAATTGTATTTTAAGTAAGGAGGTATATTAGTTATATTAACTAATTAGTATTAATTAATTTTATTTTTAAGTGCGTATTAATTATTATGTATTAATTTGTTTTAATATGAGTATTAAGTTGTGCTTTTATATTTTAACTGTTTTCTAATTATGTATTAACACTTGTACTATGTGTTGTTTTAGTTATAAAATAGGATGAGAGGGTGTTTTATTATAGAATTTAATGTGATATGTTGTTTTAATATTATAATTACTTGTTTTAAGTTTTCTACTCTTAGTATGTATCCTTCATTTGCTTATACAAATAACATTATGTATTGTAACTTGAAAATATTCAAGTATTAATACTTGTACCATGTGTTATTTTAATTATAAAATAGAGTGATGAGGTATTTTAATGATAGATTTTAATGCAATATATGTTATAATTCCAAGTTTCAATTAATCTAAAAATGGCTAAGTATGTTTTATAAATGGCTTAGTATGTTGTAACTTAAAATTTATAGTATTTTGAAAATAACATGTCAATATGATTTATAAGGGAGTATGATATGATTTACTAGTGTATTAAATACATATGCTTAAGTAGACAAAACAAAAAATACATTAATTGCGTTTATTATAAATTGAATATGTTTGTGAGTGAAAAGAAAAGGAAAATTGATGAATTAAATATGTGTTAAACTGATATTCATGTATAATATGATCCCATTTATATATTTGTTAATTGAACTTGAATTTTCAAGTTTTAATTAATGAAAGTAATGAAATTTGTTGAAGAAAATAAAGCGGCTAGACATGAATTAATTATGTGATATAATACTTATTGATTGAGATATCACTTTTTATAAAACAACCGTTGATTGCATAACATTTTCAGTAATATATTCAGACCAAAAATTACAAATTTTAGAAAATTAATAATTTTATTAAAAGCATTTAAATCAACATTAAGGTTAAGAGTAATTTAGTAAAAATAACATCTAAAGAATTATTTGGGACATATATTTCAAATGAGTAAGGTGAACCCAAGAGAAGATGTATCTAACATTTGTAGCTGTATGTGAAATTCATAGTTTTAATTAATTTACACATTTTATATTTTTGTTTAATTTCTAATTCGAAGTTAATTCTTAAGCTATTGTTAGTCGACATTTTCAACAATTGACATTTAGCTCTTATAATATCTTTTATCTTTAAACGCGTCAAAAATTCATTTTATCGCTAATAGATTTTTCTGAACTATTAAATCATATTTTGATGAATTTATAAATAGCATTTTGTAACTGTAAAAATAATTAATTTTCTTGCGGATGTCATAATAATCCAACTCGTAACATGTTGTATTTAAACAATCCTTGGACAAAGGAAGAAGAAATGTTTAAAACTTAGCAAATCATCAAATAAAATTTATATGTATGTACAATAATGATAAAGAGGGACACTAACCAACAAAAAGAGTATTTTTAACAATCTTAAAGTTGTAAAATAAGTATGTTGATTAAAATGAGGTTTCAAATTGTTTTCTAAGTACTTTTAAAAATATAGGGGACAAACTTGTGGGGTTTGTGTCGTTATAGTTGAAGTTTCAAAAATGATCATCGTTGGACACGTTATATAGTATTGTGAAAGGAGAGAGGTAGAGGTTTAATGGTTTTAGCAAATCAAATATGATATGAAATAAAGAAATAATCTTTAACATTAATTTCCGTGTAAGAGTTTACATTATTTCTATGTGTTTTTTAAGGCACTGTTTTTTGTTCTTAGCCGCTTTCTAGGTGTATAATAATTTGTTATGTAAAAGATAATATACATACGGGTAGCTTATGAGTATAATGATTTAATTACATTTTTGTATTTATTAACACTTTTAAAAATAATACTACTATTAATAACGCGGCCAGTTTTCTAATCCAGTTCAACGGGTTGAATGTAACATCTTGTATTAAAGACACTTCGATGTCACGTTTAACTTTCAAAACCTTGTTTTTTATCAATACAAACATGTTCCAGATTTTCAAACATGGCATCCTTAAATTAAAAATATCAACAAAATGTATCATGAAGGTAATTATATTATTTATTATTGAAATAATTAACCCCTACAACAACATGTTTTACTACTATCTGTCAAGCATGCTGGGTAACATACTTCAGGGCCTTGGCCATCCGGGCAGCAATATTGTCTACAATCATTATCAACTTCACAAGCTAGAGGAGGGCATGTCGATGGATCTGGTAGCCAACGACAATTTTGAGGAGTGCAATTTGGCTTAATTCCGTTTGATCGAGTTGTGAATATTGGAGTCATGTCACTTTCTCCAAAGACTCCTATAAAACAATAGTTAAAGATAACATCCAATAAAACCTAGTTTTTATCTACCCGTGACATATAAAAATTGAAAATTTAATTAAGTCAAAAATACCTGCAAAAGCCATGAATGTAGCGAAAAGCATGAACCAAAATATAGTTATTTTCTCCATCTTGAGTATTTTTCTTATAAGGTGGTATTAGATATATATACACACACACATACATGTCATGGCTAAGCTCTAATGATCAAGCATTTATTGTATACCAATAAATATAAAATATATTCATTAGGTTCTTACTTATCTAATGTTTCATATTACTTTTAAAATTTGAAGTCATTAATTTATTAATCCCAAACAATAAACTTTTAAGAGTACCTATATATTATTATTATTTAGAATTATTAGTTCTTTCCCAACAAGTGTTGTATATTTTAAAAACATCATAATTTTTTGCGTTCACTTCTAGGTTCTATGTCATTTTACCCTTTATAATTTAGTTTTTGAGGGATTAAAGTTTTTCGTAATTTCATATTTTGTCTGATACGATGTTCAATGAAATGTAAATAAAATGTTTGAACTTTTAAATGAATTTTTAATATATTAATATTTCTCTAATGATCGTGGTTACTAATTTTCCCTTGATTTCCTTTAAAGGAAATTTTACACATTATTGTACTTATATTTAAAGTAAATGTATTTCATCATGATACCATATACTATGTTAAAATTAACTAGCATGGTACCCGCGCATTGCGGCTGCGGGTACCTCAAACTAAAATTCCGCGAGCGTAATATTTTATGAGTATACATATTTTTCGATAATAACTTTACAAATAATGATGATAGTTTTAAGTTAGATAATTCTAATCAATAATAAATTACTCCATATAAAAATAATATTACGAAAATGTGATGATTGATCTTGAAAGGTATTAGATAATCTCTTTGTAACATTCATAATATTATATAACGTGTAAATATAGAAAATTTTCGTAGTTTATATGTGTACAATTTTCATATATTATAATAAGCTTAAAATCTTATTATTTTGATATGTACGATTTAATTGAATTAATTAGAAAAATGATTAGTATTTCACTAAATTTGTACTTAAATACATACATAGACGATATGTGATTCTAAATATGCAAATTTAAAACGCACGTTTAATATTTAACTTACATTGGTGAATAATTTAAATAACTTTATGTAAAAAATTATAGTTATGTGTACATGTTGCATATGAATTCGTATTAACTTTGTTATTCAATGTGTATTGCTCCCCAATTAATATAGAAATAAATTTATGAAGTTTTTGTGTTGTACAAGTTTGTACCACAAAAGCTTGTAAGGGTGTACTACTTTAAATTTTGGAGACAGAGTGCAATCTCTGTTATCATTAGTACAGATTTATGGGTCGTTAAAAATAGTACATATTTATGTAATGGTAATGTTTTTATCGGTTTCGGTGGGGCCTCTCCGGTTGTTGTTCTAACGGCTTTTTCGCTAGCTGAACTTATAATGACTCGTTGGTCCGGTTCGGTTTCAAAAATTATGTACACCATTATTTTAGGTAGACAAATTACGTACGTTCTTGTAAATATATGCTTTTAATTGGTGTTCAATGTGTATATATAATTGTATTTTTAAGTAAGGAGGTCTATTAGTTATATTAACTAACTAGTATTAATTAATTTTATTTTTAAGTGTGTATTAACTAATTATGTATTAATACTTGTACTATGTGTTGTTTTATTTATAAAATAGGGTGAGAGTGTGTTTTATTATAGAATTTAATGTGATATGTTGTTTTATTATTATAATTACATGTTTTAAGTTTTCTACTCTTAGTTTGTATGCTTCTTTTGCTTGTACAAATAGCATTATGTGTTGTAACTTGAAAATATTCAAGTATTAATACTTGTACCATGTGTTATTTTAATTATAAAATAGAGTAATGAGGTATTTTAATGATAAAGTTTAATGCAATATATGTTATAATTCAAAGTTTCAATTATTCTAAAAATGGCTTAGTATGTTTTACAAATGGCTTAGTATATTGTAATTTAAAATTTCTAGTATTTTAAAAATAACATGTCAATATGATTTATAAGCGAGTATGATATAATTTACTAGTGTATTAAATACTTAGGCTTAAGTAGACAAAAAAAAATACATTAATTGCATTTATTATAAATTGAATATGTTTGTCAGTGAAAAGAAAAAGGAAATCGATGAATTAAATATGTGTTAAACTGATATTCATGTGTAATATGTTCACATTTATATATTTATTAATTTAACTTGAATTTTCAAGTTTTAATTAATCAAAGTAATGAAATTTGTTGAAGAAAATAAAGCGGCTAGATATGAATTAATTATGTGATATAATACTTATTGATGGAGATATCACTTTTTCTAAAATAACCGTTGATTGCATAACATTTTCAGTAATATATTCAAACCAATAATTACAAATTTTAGAAAATTAATAAATTTAATAAAAGCATTTAGATCAACATTAAGGTTAAGAGTAATTTAGTAATAAAAACATCTAAAGAATTATTTGGGACATATATTTCAAATGAGTAAGGTGAACCAATAGAAGATGTATCTAACATTTGTAGCTGTATGTGAAATTCATATTTCAATTAATTTACACATTTTATATTTTTGTTTAATTTCTAATTCAAAGTTAATTCTTAAGCTATTGTTAGTCGACATTTGCAACAATCGACATTTATCTCTTATATTATCTTTTATCTTTAAATGCGTCAAAAATTCATTTTATTGCTAATAGATTTTTCTAAACTATTAAATCATATTTTGATGAATTTATAAACAACATTTTATAACTGTAAAAATAAATAATTTTCTTGCGGATGTCATAATAATCCAACTCGTAGCATGTTGTGTTAGAACAATCCCTAGAAAAAGGAAGAAGAAATGTTGAGAACTTAATAAATCATAAAATAAAATATATATATGTATGCACAATAATGATAAAGAGGCACTGTAACACCCCCAATTTCACAAGACATCAGAATATCAACTTTGAGTGTTACTTCATAGCACATCACACATAGTCAGTGAAAACGAACTCAAAAGAGACGTTTAATAAATAATCCATTCGATAACTTTATTAAATCATAGTTCAATATAAATAGTTCCTAACAATTTATACAACTTTAATAAATATATAAAAGCTTGTCAAATGTATCGAATGTAAATTGTTTGTTTTGCCTTTTCTGTATCTCGCGCGACTCCATGCTCCAGCTGCTCTTAAACCTACATAACTGTGAATACATGCTAAAATGTCAACACAACGGTTGAGTGAATTCATAGGTTTTTAAATAAACAATAATGGGGTTTTAAATAAACCATAAAGCTTTTAAACACAAGAATCTCATCCACTGGCGATATTGTAACACATACAATATCAATACTCTACACTATTACGCTAAGCTCATGACACCGATGCCTTAATCAATAAATTTTCCCTAGTCAGGTATCTTGCCAAATACCCCATACCTCACGTACAACACACCAAGCTGAGCCTCCAACTCACATGTGCGACCTTCCTGGGTGGGGGTCATCATTCCCGATGGATCCATTCGTCTGTACGAGCGCCTATCCATCATAGGTAGTTAACGGTTCACGATTTATAGGGACTTTTCACTGGAAATAAACAACTTAGCCTTACTAATAGTGTCTCATTACCTATACAAGAAACGCTTGTGTTCATTTTCCAAAAGTATTCAATCAAACGTCTTTACGTTTATTTACAACAACTTGTATTCGTTCAAAGCATATATTCCAACAACGAATGTTTATTCACAATCATGTATCCTTTCAAAAGGATATATATATATATATATATATATATATATATATATATATATATATATATATATATATATATATATATATATATATATATATATATATATATATATATATATATATATATATATATATATATAACGTATGTTTATTTACCAAGAGCATGTATTCCCCCTCGCGGGTTTATAAATACATATAAAACAATAAAAGCAAGGCTATGAACTCACTTGATATAGCTATCACACATTTATCGAGGAACAAACATCCAATAGTCGATACAAGATTTCACGAGATATCAGTCTCTCATTGATCGAGAACGAGATTCCCAACGGTCGACATATAAACGAATGAGACCTAATATGATGAGACGCGTCTTAGGCTCGAGATGAGTGATAAATCATACATATATGTAAATAGTTCACTTTAGTAAGTTTTGACATTGCATAAGTTTTGTAAAACTTTTCACAAGACTTTTGATAATAATTTTCATGTATTATCCATTATGACCATTAAAGCCCATTAGTGGCCCATTACATGTTCATGTGACTTTAGTCAATTTCAATCTCAGTATTAAACTCCAAACTTATTTATAAATCTCAGGCCCAACAATGGCACAATAGCCATTATAATTGTATGTTGGGCTTTTATGGCCCAAATCCACTTTATAAGCTTTTCGGGTTCTAAAACGCCTCCAAATGTTGTCGACATAATATTTCACGTTGGTCGAGTCTCGGGTTCTATAAATATTAGTATACAAAGAGTCTACAATTCTCTACAAGTGGGTCATACCACTTCGGTTTTTATAAAAATCGTCACGTTAAACGTTAATTTAATATAGTCCAATTCTTATAATTTCCCTACATCCCTCATAGATTACGTCGCTTCTCCTAAACCGTAAATATCATAGATGAGTTTTTTTACCAAAGTCATTCTTAACTTATGTAGTTTAATTATTATAAGTCCAGTTACCCCTAATTTATACTTATCATAGCTCATTTACCCATTTTATCACTTAGGAGAGTTGGTTGTTTTTTTCTGCCAATCTCGTTCTTACCGTTTTGCTCGCCACTTCCAAACCGTAAGGAACTGGTGGACTATCCAATTGATTCTAGTTCTTCGTAAATTTATCTAGAAACTATAGTTTTACCTTTTTCAATGATTCTGAGTTCGTGTAAGAGTAATCAGTCAGTTTATTCAGCATGTTCAGATTTTACACTTTTTATCATTTCGGCCATATCTAATTCATCAGGTATCGTCACGGGACGAGCGACCCGGCCAAATCATCACAAAACATATATCTATCCATCTATATGATTACCCAAGCCTCAATACCTATTGACTTTACCCCGAAATTTATTTACTCACTGTCCTAAAATTTAACCATCACAACTTTTATTCTAGGCTTGTGCAACTTGCCTCTTTGATGTCTCAAATCATATACAATGTCTAATACCTCAAAATAAACTGTTAAAATCAATGATCTAAATAGTAAAATGATAATTACATATACATAATAAAAATATACAATTGAAACCAAAAGAAGTGAGCATAAACCTTCAATGATGCAAGAAAATACTACTAACAACAATTCCACAAGTCATCATCACCACCAAGCCTTCAAGATTAACTCATAGTCAAACCCATAATATTTTTTCACCAAGCTAATCATACTCCATATAGCTTTTTATATCAGCCCTCAAACCATACTAAAAACTCTTGCATCTACTTGGTTTGAAGAGGATTCAACACCAAATGCTTATGCTAGTAATACACCTTGACTTGTGATAAAGTTATTTAAGTTAGAAAAAGATTGCAAATTGGCGTTATTATTTGTTGGTGTTCTACCGCAAAAACAGGGACAAAGGATGGTTTGAGTTTCATTTTTACAAGTAATGAAAACTTAGCATAGATCTATATTTGTATCTAAAATAATAGTGTCTTATTAGTATACATGACACGTATATGTTAGAAAATGATACGTGTAAGAGTATGTGGTGAGATTAATATAAAGTTTTGCTTCACACTTTGCAAAAGCGGGTATTATCGAGGTCCGATATTTTAAAAGTTACGCATTTTGAAAGATATGCGGTAAACACGAAAAATAAACGCTCATTATAAAATAAAAACATGTTCGAAGAACATTAAGATTTTGATGAATAAATGAGGACCTATGATTTATAAATGTTAATAAAATATGTTTACACTTTATATAAACGAACGACGCCTAAGGGTTTAGCGTCAATTACGAAGAATGCTCGTAAAAAGAGAAATTAAAACGACGACAATAGAAAATATTTCTATGTCATAACGAAAATGTTCACGGTCGATGGCGGACATAGACGTTGTCGATAAATAATAAATGACACGTATTCGATACGTTATAGTCTTAACCTTGCCGGTTAGTCGAGAATTGAATATTATTCATAGAAACGAACATGAGAAATAAAAGTCTATTATTAAATATTGGTCCGAATATTAGGAATGGTATTAGAACTCGGTCTAAATTATAATTTTAAAGTTCGGGTTACTACATTATCTACCCCTTTAGGAAGCGATGTCCCATCGCTTAATTCGTCTAAATAGTCTTCGGTTTAATGGCGAAGATGTGAGGAATAGACAAGTCATTGTCGTGGTTTCTAGCGAAGGTTGAATGAACAAAAGTCAAAGCAACAAGCATACATAATGGTCACAAATGAAAGGTTTGAATGTATCTTCAATCCTTATAAAGAAAGAATAATACATAACTCAAAGGAGAAACCATTGAAAGCAAAAAATTAACAAGCCGTTAATTTTTGGAAGTGCTTCGAGGTACATTACTAATATCTTATCAAACATGCGGCAGTCGATATAAGTTTGCAAAAGTCCAAATGACAAGTGATGAATGAAAACAAGTGGGCGCATTTGAAAATTTTTCAATGCGACAATCAATTCAAAACATCAGTGATCACATCGATCAAATCGAAACACATATCATCCGACGGGTCTCGTTAAAAGACAATATATTAAAAAAATAATTTGCATGGATAGTATATAACTCTATCGAAACTTGTTATAGAAATATTTGAAACGATGTCCCCCAGTTTCATTATCTCGAACATGCAAACATATTTCGTCAAAATTGAATTCATCGATACGAAAACCGTTCGGAGTATACATTACTCTATCGACATAATTACGATTCAAATCAAAACAAAAGCCATCACTAAGAACATATAACCATATTACATCATGCTTTCAAAATAGCCAAACCATGATAAATAATAATATTTTAATGGATTTTCGGATAAGTCCAATCAAAGGGAAGTTTGCAAGTTAATGGATGTTCACGGGCCTGATAGCCATGGATGCATATCCAAAAATATTTTTGTCATCAGAGGGTGCTCACACATGGATCCATACCCAAAAGATATTACAGGGTGCACAAACGGATCCATACCCAAAATATTTTATCGTTACGTTTGAAAGTTTCCTCGATGAACCATCGATAATAACAAGCAAAATTACAAAATCGTTTCATTAACGATGAGTTTTCGGTGATAACTTAAACCTCATTCAATCCACATGTACACAGTTAAATACCAGTGTCGATTAAACAAGTCGTCTATCCTTGGAACGTGTAATGGTTCTTAACAATCAGCTTATCAAGCTTACGATAGTCGAAACGCATTAGAAATTGTCCATAGGAATAAATCATGACTCGAGAGAAGTCTAACGGGTTACTCGTGCATAGACGATAATCAACAATAACCATAATGGCGACGGTAATGAACGATTCATAAAAACGAAACACACGTCAAAAGAAATACGTATGTGTACAAAATAATCACAAACCAAATCAGGCACACTTGAGCCCACTTATATATAATTTGTTGTTTACATACAAAGACGTCCCAATCCATGTAAACAATAATTATAAATTTATGGTTCGGGAACTTATAACTTTCTTGTTCAAATAAAAAGGCATCCCAATTTATTTTAACAAGACGATTATAAGTCATCCTACACAGGTATTACCGTCACAAAACACGATATTATAACCAAATCACATATCATAGCAAGTAAGGGTGTTAATAAACTTACTTCATGATTTCAGTATTCAAACGTCCCATTCCATCTGAATAATGAAACCATAAACAATCTAAGGTCCAGTGTTTTAAAACTTTCTTATTCAAATGTCTCAATCTATTTCAATAAGAGAACCTTAAACGACACATAGTTGGGTGATTTAAAATCTATATATTTAAATGTCCCATTCCATTTAAATACAAGGTATTAAGTGGCTCAACCAATGACTACTATGAGCATATCTTTGTTGTACCCAAATTATATATACTTATTTGGGTATATATATATTTTAGGTCCAACACAGGCATCCTCCTTTTCGCCAATAAAAAAATAAACATAGACAATCAAACTAAACGTTATATTATGTAGAATATGTATCCTTGAAGAAATTATCTTTCAAAATCATAAGGAGTACAAAAATAAAATAATACGTTTATTAATTACGTTTCAAAAACAGATGCCCTAAAATGGCACATCACGATGTGACGATAACAATCGAGCTTAAATTAGTCGATATGCAATAGATTACGAAACAATATATATACATAACCAAAGTATCAAACGAGTTCCATACTCGTATTCGGATAATAAATTAATTATCGAGAGCGGCGATTCGCAGCGAGGGCAAACTCAATGCAAAACCGTATCATAAAATGTATGATAATCACGCAAGGACCATTGCTTCACGTGAAATGCCTTTAAATACCATAATATGTACATACATATACATATAATCATTTCTACATACACATAGGATCATATTATCACAACCAATCATTGGTTTCTAGGAGCCATGAGCACGCAGATACTTTATAAGGCAGCAAAACAATTTTTTTTATAAAAGAGATGTTATAGTCCATGTTTTGAAAACGATCTAGTTTGCTATAACAAGTGCTCTTATACTAATCTATAAAACCCCCAATTTCACAAGGCAGCGAAATATCAACTTTGGGTGTTACTTCATAGCACATCACACATAGTCATGGAAAACGAACTCAAAAAGAGACGTTTTATTAAATAATCTATTTGATAACTTTATTAAATCAGAGTTCAATATAAATAGGTCCCAACAGTTTATACAACTTTAATAAATATATAAAAGTTTGTCAAATGTATCGAATGAAAATTGTTTGTTTTGCCTTTAATGTATCCCGCGCGACTCCATGCTCCAGCTACTATTAAACCTACATACCTGAGAATACATGCTAAAATGTCAACACAACGGTTGAGTGAATTCATAGGTTTTTAAATAAACAATAATGAGTTTTTAAATAAACCATAAAGCTTTTGAACACAAGAATCTCATCCACTGGCGATATTGTAACACATACAATATCAATACTCCACACTATTACGCTAAGCTCATGACACCGATGCCTTAATCAATAAATTTGCCCTAGTCAGGTATCCTGCCAAATACCCCATACCTCACGTACAACACACCCAACTGAGTCTCCAACTCACAGGTGCGACCTGCTAATAACTGAATTTTCATTCTTTTGAAAAGTTCTTTGAATATTGTCTAATCGAATTGATTACCGGTTAACAGTGTGACTCAGTTGTTCTTTTGGTGGAAAAGAAATAGGTTTGGTCGTTGTTAAAAATAAAATTGCAAAACTTTAAAGTAAATGGCAAGGTAAATAAAGCTCAAAGTGAATAAAAAGTAAATGGTGAAAAATTTAAGACTTTAAAAGTAAATTAATTAAATGACGAGAATTTAAAACTTGACAAAACTTAATTAAAAATGCAAACTTTAAATGACTTTAAGATAAAACAATTAAAAATAAAGCATAAAGAAAATGGCGGGAAAAATAAATATTTGAAAATTAAACAGGAAATAAGAATCAAAACATAAGTCTGAATATCAAAAATCTGGACCTAATTCGGAATCAAAATCCCACACCTAGTTCGAAATGTGAGTTCCGTATCTAGTTCGGAATATACACCCCACACACAAGTCGGAATCTATGTTCTCGACCTAATCCAGAATCTGAAGTCCACACCTAATTCGGAATACATATCAGGCACTTAATTCGGGATCAAACATTCAGCTCCTATCTAATTCGGGAAACAAGTTCTTCACTTAATTCGGGATCTAGATTCAGCAGTTAGTTCGGAATGTAGGCTCATACGTAATTCGGAATGGGTGTGCCCTACCTAGTTCAGAATCCGAGTCCGAGGTGTAATTCGGAATCCAGGTTGAAGAGTTAATTCGGAATATCCAATTCTGAACCTAATTCAGAATGCACTAGTTTGTATCTAATTCGGGAAATGTTGGCATAGAACTAGTTCGGGAAAAATAAATTCTACACCTAGTTCGTGTTAGCCCTATATTTTATATAGTCGAACAAGAATGTAATAGGTCATCTTAGTCGTTATTGGTCTTGTATTGTAATAGGTTAGTCGGGAAAACCGGGCTTGGACTTTAAGCTAATATTGTATAAGTTAGGGGCGTAAGCCCAAGACAAAGCCAAGCCCGGCCCAAGTCACTTAAACCCAAGGCCCAAAAGCCAAGGGTATATATACCCTCTTCCATGTGTGGAAGGGGGTGTTGGTTACTAATCACTTTCTCTCTCTAATAGTGTTTAACCTTCCATAATCTCTCTTATTTTCTCTCTCTACTTTTCTTCTCTATATCTCTCTAAATATCATTAATATTGTGTGTTATGGATTGAAGTGGGATTAACGTTTGGTATCAAGAGCCTATAGTGGATAGGTGATTGAAGATTCGTGGTTCGTGTTCTTATTGATTTCATAAGGTATTTGATCCATAATCCTTGATCCAAAAAAATTTTTTGTGTTTTTCTTGATACAAATCATCTACATAGTTGTGGTAGAGATTTGGTATTGTTAGTTTGGGTAAAAACACAAAAATTTTGGGTTTTTGGATCAAATTTTGGCATAAAGTTACGTTTTTTATAAGGTTGCTCCGAGAAAAATGGGATATCGATCAACAGTTAGTCATTTCAGAAAAGGGTTTTTATTTTCCGAAATTGTGGGCTTATTCCGAAGAAATTTTTCGGAAAAGGGTTTATTTCTCTGAAAAAGTTGTGTTTTCCGAAAATCATTCCGAAGAAGTGGTTTTTCTCTGAAAAAACCTTTATTCCGAAAAAAGGGTTTTTCCGAAGATTTTTCTGAAGAAAGGATTTTTCCGAAGATTATTCCGAAAAAAAGGGCTTTTCCGAAGATTTTTCCGAAGAAGGGATCTTTCCGAAGATTTTTCCGAAGAAGGGATCTTTCCGAAGATTTTTCCGAAGAAGGGATTTTTCCGAAGATTTTTCCGAAGAAGGGCATTTTCCGAAGATTTTTCCGAAGAAGGGCATTTTCCGAAGATTTTTCCGAAGAAGGGATTTTTCCGAAGATTTTTTCGAAGAAAGGTGTTTCCGAAAATTATTCCGAAAAATTAGTTATTCCAAAAAAACCCATTTCCCTGAAAAAGTCATTATTCCGAAGAACCTCATTATTCTGAAAACATCATTATTCCGAAGAACCTCATTATTCTGAAAAAGTCATTATTCCGAAGAAGCCTCATTTTTCTGAAAACATCAATTATTCTGAAGATTTCTCTGAAAAGATCAAGTATTCCGGAAATTGAAGATTTTTACAAAAGTGAAAAATTTTAAATCGAGTGTTTTTGGCCTTGGAGGTTTCTGGAGAGACAATTCTTAGGGGATTTTAACATCTTTTCTCAACAACATCAACCACACCCCATCACAACACATCCACTAAGATCCGTAATCCATTCACAATCATCGACAATGTCTAACAAAAATATCAGCAATGCGACTGCAAATCAAATTCGTTTGGAATAAGGTGGCAATGGAAATCCACCTGTGCTCACTGCCGGTTGCTATGTTCAATGGAGATCTCGCTTTCTCAGATTTCTCGATGGAAAGGAGAACCGAACTGCTCCTCGTCACTGCCTTGAGAACCCACCTCCAGTTTTTGAATTCAGACCAATTACCACACAAGCAGAGGATGGTACTTCATCAACTATACGAGCTATGGAAGATTTCGACACATGTTCTGCTGAGAAAAAGAAACTCCTCCAAGATGAAGTTGATGCTGTAAACTTTATACTCACTGGAATTGATAACGATATCTATTCCACAGTTGATGCATGTCCTAATGCTATGGAAATGTGGAATGCAATTCATCGATTGAAGCAAGGTGAGTCGATCAATGTTCAAGATCTCGAGACTAATCTACTTTGGGAGTTTGGAAAATGCACATCTGAAGATGGTGAATCCATTTACTCATATTACTCGAGATTCTACAAAATGATGAATAAGCTTGTTAGAAATCAGTGCACCATCTCCAATCATCATGCCAATGTTCAGTTTCTATTTCAACTCAAACTGGAATGGCAAAGGTTTGTGACTTTGGTTAAACAAAGGGAAGATATCAAGACCATCTCCTATCACAAACTTTATGATATCCTGAAACAACATCAGAATGAAGTGAATGAACTAAGGGCTGAAAAGGCAGAACGGTCTGCTAACTCTATTGCTTTTGTGGCTACTACTTCAACAAAACCCGTACACCGTCAACAACCACCTACTCATTCCTCAAAGTCATTAAGCTCATCCACCAAACCTCCAGCTACTGCTAAAAAGGCAAAAGCAATTGTCCTCACTCCACCTCCAAAGTATGACACCGAGTCAGATGGAGACAGTGATGATGAACAAACTTCAAGGGACAAGAAGATTGAAGAACTCATGTCTCTACTCACCACAACTTATAAGAAGATCTACAAACCTACCAACAACAACATCAGATCATCATCCAATGCTCGATATAAGGAAGTTGATCATGCACCTAGGTATGATCGTGAGGCTAGGTATGATAATCAGAGGATGCCGAATCAAGTTGGGGCTAGAGATACTGTAGGCACTCCAGTTGTGCAGAAGACTGGGATTCAATGCTTCAATTGCAAGGGATTTGGGCACATGGCTAGGGAATGAAAGAAGCCAAAACGGGTTAAGGATTCGGGATATCACAAGGAAAAGATGCTGCTATGTAAGAAAGAAGAAGCAGGAATTCCACTCACAGCAGATGAAGTTGACTGGCGTGATGACACTGATGATGAAGCCGATGATCAAGAGCTAGAGGCACATTATGTGTACATGGCAAAGATTCAAGAAGTGCTTCCAGAGACTGCTGATACTTCTGGACATATCTTTGATACTGAGCCAATTGAAAAGGTACCAACATATGATAACTATAATATGCTTGCTAATGAACGACGGCATCCTGAGCAACCCAAAAGCATCAATGACACATATGTAATGGACAAGGAGGATAGCAATATCTCTACGGATTCACAGCATTAGTGTAATGATGGCGGTAATGCTGCTCAGGATACTGACTCGGATGAGGACCGTGATTTGCTTGCGTTTATAATTGATTCTTTAAATCATAAAATTGAGGAAAACAAAGAGGCTAATAAACGTTTGAAGCAAGCAAACACATCCTTATCCGAGGAGATAGACAGGCTTAAAGAGTGTGATTATGTAAAAGAAGCTGATCGACGAGTTGCAATAGCTAATGGTTTGGTATATGAACGTAAGGTGCTCAACGAACAATATTATTCTGAAGTAACACACGAAATTCATATGTCAAAACAAAAGATATCGGAACTTGAAGAACAACTGCTGCTACATAAACTCCAAATTACTGAGTTAGAGTCGGTTAACAAAGAACAAACTGAGCTTTATAAAACTCGTGAAGAAAAGGATATTGAAAAAATTCTTGCTTTGGAAAAGAGAGTCGACACGTTAAATAACATTGTTTAAAAACGGGTCAGTCTATTCAAACCATGAATATGCTCAACAGAAATATGAAAACGAGTTTTGTCAAGCCTGAATATCTTAAAAAAGTTCAAAGTACCAAGCCTGCTCTTTATGATATCGTTTGTTATGTTGATAATCTTGCTCTTACGCTTTCCCCTGACTACGACGAAATCATTCGTCAACAAGAAGAAAGTCGACCGAACTTAAGTGACCTAATAAACCTTTCTGATTCTGATCATTATATTAAGTTTGTTCCTCAAAAAGAAATTTCCAAAGAACAAAAGATGTATAATAGAGTTCCACCACCAAGTGATGAACCCCAAAAGAAAGTTTCTTTAAAAAGGAATTTCAAAAAACAATCAATTTTGTTAGAAAAACAAATTTCGGAAGAAAAACGAAAATGGGATGAGAAAAGTAAAAGTGTTCAGCAATTTGAGTTTATAAAACAAGGGGTTTTAAATTTGTACAAAGGTGTCGCCGATTATGAAAAAGTCTCTAGAGATACCATTTGGAATATTAAACCTAACCCACAAGTAGAAGTCGTCATTCAACAATGCATTGTTCCAACCATTGATGATCTTTCAAAAAATGTGGAAATGTTTTATAATGCTCTCACTGAGGAAATGTTAACTGATTTAAGCTATGTCAAATCTCTTGAAGATGAAGTTGATTTTCTTCAAATTAAATTAAAGACACAAGAACACCAACTTTCTAACGAAATTGATCGAATTTGTAAGGAATACTTTTATGCTGACCATATGAATGTTATACTTGGTGTGTATACCGATCTTGATCAATATTGTCATATAGCATGTCTTGTGTCAGAATCGGACGAGAAATGTCGCAATCTTGAAGTAGAGATTTCGAAACAAGTTCAGTCATATAAAAAACTTTCAAAAAGTTTTTCCCAACTTGAGAAACACTCCATTTCTCTTGAACTTGCTTTACAAAAAGGTGATAAATCTCATAATCATAAAAAGTGTCAAGAAATAGCAGCTTCTTTGTTTCGACAATTAAATGAAAAAGGTTTCGAAATAAATGATTTGAAAGCTCAGCTACAAGAAAGGGACATAGCCATCAGTGAGTTACAAAAACTCATTGAGAAAATGAAAGGAAAGTCTGAATTGGGTAAACCATCCGTCGTTCGTCAACCGAATGCAGTTAAATGCCCTATATCATCTATTTTAGGCAAACCCCCACAGACTTTGCCTAAGCTAGGAACTGATAAGAGCAAAAATGTGATAGCACCTGGAATGTATAAGATGAACACTAGGTCCACTCAAACTGGAACATCGCAGTTACCTCAGAATACTAGGAAAACTAATCAACGTGTGTCTTCTTCTACAGGAGTAACTCCCACTACTAGCGTTAGCGGACCACAGCTTAAGAGCACTAGAATTGAAGATAGAGTCATGCCTAACAATAGTCAAGGGAAGAAGAAGGAAGTAGAAGATCACCGTAGGAATTTTAAGTTTTCTAAGAATAAAACATCTGTAACTGCATGTAATGACAGTTTGAATGTTAAGACTTCGAATGTTGAATTTGTTTGTGTTAAATGTGGAAAATGTGTTCGTACTTTCAATCATGATGCTTGTGCTTTCAATAATAATGGAGTGAATGCTAGAACTAGAAAGCCTATTCTTGTGCCCACTAGTACTAGAAAACCCACAAAAACTTTGAACCAATCCACTGCTCAGCCACTTAAGAAACTAAGTGCGTTAGAATCCACTACTCTACGTAAACAAAAAATGTTAAAGAAGCTTTATGAGAACATGAGTAGGACATGTAAACAGGGGTACTCAAGATTTACACCACTTGGATACAAATGGGTACCTAAGACAACCACTATTCTGATTGGGTCTATGAATGTTAGTTTGCCTTTTGAATCTATGTCTACTAATATTTTGGAACCCACTTCTATCAAGGGCTCCCATTTGTCAAACTCCACATTGTCTTCTAATGCTTATGCAGCTCGTCGAGATCATTCTCTTCATAATGGACTCTGGGTGCACAAAGCACATGACGGGCAATATCAAGCTTCTAATTAACTTCATGGAGAAGTTTCTGGGTACGGTACGGTTTGGAAATGATCAGTTTGCACCGATACTCGGATATGGAGACTTGGTTCAAGGGAATATCACTATAAAACGGGTTTATTACGTCGAGGGACTGAATCATAATTTATTCTCAGTTGGTCAATTTTGTGATGCGGATTTGGAAGTGGCTTTTCGGAAATCTACTTGCTATGTTAGAGACTACGATGGGAATGACCTTCTTACAGGTTCTCGTGGTTCTGATCTCTACATAGTAACTCTTCAAGATACATCTTCAACAAATCTAATTTGCTTAATGGCGAAAGCTACATCCTCTCAAGCATGGTTATGGCATCAACGCTTGTCACATCTCAACTTTAACACCATCAAATTGCTTCCGAAGAATGATATTGTGACCGGTCTTCCTAAATTAAAATTCGTCAAAGACCATCTTTGTTCTTCTTGTGAGTTGGGTAAAGCTAAACGGAAGTCTTTCAAAACAAAGACTATCCCAAGCTCTAAAGGACGATTGGAACTTCTACACATGGATTTATGTGGTCCCATGCGTGTAGAGAGTATTAACGGGAAAAAGTATATTCTCATGATTGTTGATGATTACTCTAGATACACATGGACTTTCTTCTTAAGGTCCAAGGATGAAACACCAGAGGTTCTCAAAAACTTTCTCAAGATGATACAACGCAATCTTCAAGCTCAAGTCTTAACTGTAAGAACGGATAGGGGTACTGAATTTTTGAACAAGAATTTGCAATCTTACTTTCAAGAAGAATGCATCGAACATCAAACGTATATTGCTCGAACTCCTGAACAAAACGGCGTTGTCGAAAGACGGAACCGCACTTTGGTCGAGGCAGCTAGAACAATGCTTTTTGCTTCAAAATTACCACTATTCTTCTGGGCTGAAGCTATTGCAACCGCCTGTTATACTCAGAATCGTTCTCTCGTCATCCCTAGACATGAAAAGACACCTTACCACATCATCAACGGCAGGAAACCTACGGTTAAATTCTTTCACGTATTTGGATCTTTATGCTACATTCTTAAAGACGGTGAGAATCTCGACAAGATGAAAGAAAAAGGTGTTGCATGTATTTTTGTGGGGTATGCTACATTGTCGAAAGGATATCGAGTTTACAACAAGAAAACAAAGATTATTATAGAAACAATTCATGTGAACTTTGACGAATTGCCACAAATGGTACTTGAACATAACAGCTCAAGTCCCGCACCTCATTGTCCAACAATGGCACCTACACAAAACAGTGTACGTCCCGTGCAAGAATGTCAAGAAAATACTCCTACAGCAGAATCGACAGATACGACACGTATGAATGAGTTGGTTGATTTATATGATCCAATGTTTGATGAATATTACTATGGAAACAATCAAGTTGTGTCAAAGCCTTCCGCTGTCAATACTACTGATGCACCTAAACAAAATCAACAAGACACAACTGCCTCTACTTCAGCAACCGTTGCTCAAGAGACTATTCCATTGGATACTCAACAAACTCAAGAAACTGTCATACAACCAACATCACCAACCGTCAATGCTGAAGGAGGAAACCACAATCAAGCAGTCGATGCACAACCAGACGAAGAAGAATTTATCAACCCGTTCGGTACACCGGTACGCGAAGTCGGAGAGTCTTCTACTCAACATGTTGATCCATCCAACATGCATACATTCTACCAAAGATATCCATCCACTCACCATTGGACTCGTGATCATCCATTGGAACAAGTAATTGGAAATCCTTCACAACCGGTTCGAACACGCAAACAACTCAACACCGATGGCGATGTGTATATGTATGCACTCACCGTGAGTTCAACTGTACCTACAAACATCAAACAAGCCATGACTGATCATGCGTGGATTGAATCAGTGCAAGACGAAATTCATCAGTTTGAACGCCTAAATGTTTGGGAACTTGTTGACAGACCTTATGGAATTTCGCTTTTAGATTTCAAATGGATCTGGAAAAACAAACTGGATGAAGAACAAACCATCATCAAAAACAAATATCGTCTTGTGGTTAAGGGATATCGTCAACAAGAAGGGATAGATTTCGATGAATCATTCGCTCCAATTGCTCATTTAGAAGCTGCCAGGATATTCCTTGCTTATGCTGCACAAAGGGCTTCACGGTTTTCAGATGGACGTTAAAACTGCTTTTCTTAACGGTCATTTGAAGGAAGAAGTGTATGTGAATCAGCCGAAAGGATTCATCGATCCTCATCACCCTGACAAAGTCTATCGTCTCAAGAAGGCTGTATATGGACTTAAACAAGCTCCAATGGCATGGTACGAAGAACTATCCAACTTCTTGGTCTCGAAAGGATTCTCCAAAGGTTCTATTGATCCTACTCTTTTTATTAACAAATATGGGGACGACATACTACTGGTGCAAGTTTATGTTGATGACATCATTCTTGGTTCTACGAACCTAAAACTTTCAAAACGTTTTGAAAAATTAATGCACAACAGATTTGAAATGTCAATGATGGGGGAGCTAAAATTCTTTTTAGGCCTCCAGATTCATCAATCCCCACGTGGTATCTTCATAAACCAAGCTAAGTATGCTCAAGAGATACTTAAAAAGCATGGTATGACCTCAAGTGCTCGCGTTGGTACACCATTGTCGACCACATCCCTAGACGCTGACTTGTACTCATATCCCGTAGATCAAACGCGATATTGCAGTATGATCGGGTCACTTATGTACCTTACAGCCAGCAGGCCTGATATTCATCATGCCACATGCTATTGTGCACGATATCAAGCCAGACCTACTCAAAAGCACCTTAAAGAGGTTAAACGGATCTTTCGGTACCTTAAGAATACCATTCACATGGGACTATGGTATCCGAAGGGAGCTGGTTTTCATCTAACAGCTTTTTCAGATTCTGATCACGCAGGTTGCCTTGATAGTCGAAGAAGCACTTCTGGTAGCGTACAATTTCTAGGGGAAGACAAACTTGTGAGTTGGTAGTCAAAGAAGCAGGATTGCACTTCGCTCTCATCAGCTGAAGCAGAATATGTGGCTCTATCCGCGTGTTGTGCTCAAGTCCTCTGGATGAGAACTCAACTCACGGATTATGGCTTCCACTTTGATAAAATACCTATGTATTATGACTCAAAGTCGGCCATAGCCATTTCTTGAAATCCGGTTCAACACTCCCGTACCAAGCACATCGCAGACAGATATCACTTCATCAAGGAACAAGTGGAACGTGGTATCGTGGAATTATACTTTGTCAGAACTGAGTACCAGATAGCTGATTTGTTTACAAAAGCCCTATCTCAAAATGGTTTCAGTATCTCGTTGGCCGTCTTGGTATGAAGTATATGACTCCAGAAGACTTGGAGGTTTTGGCAAATGAAGCTGCATGATTTTTCTCTTATAATGACTTCTAAGCACATCACAGCTTAGGACTCGGACCTCAAATAAGGAAAGTAAATCACGGAAGATAACTTATCCTTCTCAACGAGAAATTAATATTTCTCGGTCATGAGCTTCCTATAAAAACATTCAAAGTTTTTTTAAGTTCATGAAAAACCACTTCTAAGTAAATGTCAGCTTAGAACTCGCACTTCCACTTAAGGAAAGTTTATCACGGATGATAACTTATCCTTCACAACGGGAAATTATTTTTTCTCGATCATGAGCTAGTCACAAAACATTCAAAGTTTTGAGCTCATGTAAATCGGAATTTATTTTAAACCCGTTGAACATAATTTTTCAAGAATTTCTCAAGAGATTGTTCTAAATCTTTCAAAATTGTGTGTTCAACACTCCCTTCCTCGTATGTGGTTTTCATATCTCAAAATTGTCATATGTTATTTTGATCAATTTTTTAGGGGGAGCGTTTTAAAATCAAGCCTTTTAATGTTGTTGGATACATCTCTAAAATTGTCATATTTTATGTATCCAACACATTCCGAAAATGATATTAAATCTGTCATATATTATCGGTAAAGGCATCTCAACTCCGTACCTCAACATCTTTTTTGGTGTCGTTTTTCTAAAATTTTGTCAAATTTTGTCTCAAGATACACATATATTGTTGAGGGGGAGAGACCCGACTGAAAAAGTTCCATGATTCATGCGTGCACACATGTTTCTCTCCCAACGATTTCAGAAATTGTCATATTTTAATCAATAGGTATCTCTAATATTCTATTTTTATATTAGAGATAGGGGAGAAAATGTGATTAAAATGTAATATATCGCAACATGTGATCTTAAAGACTCAAGTGTAACTCTTTCCCTCACATGCCAAACTATTTCGTATATCGATGCATGTGTGTAGGGGGAGCTTTTCGAAAATGTAAAACTTTCAAGTGTTAAAAGTTTTGATTTTTATCAAACACTTTGAATGGTTTTCAATGGTTTATGGTTACGATCTATACCCAAAACAACCTACTATCCACGACGGAACGATGGAGTCAAAAGGTGGTTTAGGATAGAAACTAAGTCCTATGATCCAACCAGAACCGGAGGGATCTACCCAAGGACATTCCATAGCTAGAAATAGTTGTCCTTAGGAAAGATGGAGTTGAATGAAGCTGAATGCAGACCAATTACTTAAGTTAGCACTGGAACAATCACAACAAGGTGCTAGTGATGACGTATTGGTAAGCATTGAAGGAGTTGAATATTCTATGCAACTTAGGCAGAAACCGGGTTAACACATATCTTTAAGACAAGTGTCATGGACCCAGTGATGCGATGCTCAACCCTTCCCCAGCCATTCGAGTTTCTCTCAAAAGAAACTTGTCTCATTGTCACGGAGATCAACACGTATCTATTGACTTTCTCACTCCGAGTTAGTTAATATTGAAAAGGTGGCAATCTTCTCCAGTCTCCGATTACCAAAATGCACTTATTGAGTCTAGAGCCAAAAGAGATCAATCTATCATCTCATTAGGACACAATCGAGTCCTACACATTATCCTTGTGATATTGCCAGAACATCTGAGTGATACGATTCACAATGAAGATGGAAATCCTGCTTGAGTCAGCATTAAACAAGCTCATGGTAGGTAACTTGTGCGATTCTACACGAATCAAACTTGTGAGAACTGGAAAGCAACTAAGTTTCGATTCTTAATTGATTCAAACTTGATTCCAGGTTTATTCGCAAAATCCGTGTGATCCTGCCAGAACATTCAGAGTGACACCCATTAGTGTTCACAGTGACGAATGGAAATCCTTCCAGTGTCAACATCAAACAACACTACGGTAGGTGACTCGTAAGATTCTCTATGCATCAAGCTTGTGAAAAACTGGAAGGCAACAATGGTGCGATTCTTTTAGAATCAAACTTGTTCACGGAATTCTGAATTGACGACTCTAATCAGACGGATAATTTATCCTTATGATTCACTCTTTACGTTCGCAGTCTGCTTTGAGACGGTCGAGTAAAGAGAACTGGCTACTACCGCCGGGAAACCCTGTCAAGGAGGTTCTTAATCGAATCTACCCGATCACAGGTACGGTATCTGATACCGTCTAACGGTCTTCACCGACCGGAGGTAAAACGCTACCGAGTTAGGATGAAATGTTCAAAGCCATTTTATCCGTGTCTATATATGTTGCTGCATATCAAGAAGGTGGCGTAGCTTGTACTAACCGATGTCGATTCAGAAGTCACAAGAGCACAAGATGGCGATAATCAAGATACCTAAGAATGTAAGAATGTAAAAGGTTATCTTAGTCACAAGGAGCACAAGATAAAGATCCCAAGCACTCAAAGTCAAATGACAAAGGCTCAAGATAAAGATCACAAAAGCATGAAGGAACAAAGCCATTACAAACAAGATCAAGACCAAGATACAAGACCAAAGCAGGAAGATCTCCTCTACAAGAATGTATTCACTCATTCATATTATGCTATTTTAAGCTTTTTAAGATGACCGATACATTAGGGGAGATTGTTAGCCCTATATTTTATATAGTCGAACAAGAATGTAATAGGTCATCTTAGTCGTTATTGGTCTTGTATTGTAATAGGTTAGTCGGGAAAACCGAGCTTGGACTTTAAGCTAATATTGTATAAGTTAGGGGCGTAAGCCCAAGACAAAGCCAAGCCCGACCCAAGTCACTTAAACCCAAGGCCCAAAAGCCAAGGGTATATATACCCTCTTCCATGTGTGGAAGGGGGTGTTGGTTACTAATCACTTTCTCTCTCTAATAGTGTTTAACCTTCCATAATCTCTCTTATTTTCTCTCTATACTTTTCTTCTCTTTATCTCTCTAAATATCATTAATATTGTGTGTTATGGATTGAAGTGGGATTAACAGTTCGAGATATTATGGTTTTAACATAACCCGAATTAAAACAAAATAAGCTAAAACTAAAAATAAGCTAAAAATCAATTAAGCACTTACTAAAAACTTAACCAAAATAATTTTAAGAAAAAGCAAATAAGCCAAAATTTAAAAACTTTTAAAAACACTAAATAATCAAAATATTTAAAATCAACTTTTTATAAAATAACTTTTAAAAACACTTAATTAAAATGAAGAAATGCACACAATAAGCTATATAATCAATAAGCTAACACAATCAAACACATAAAAACATAACAAATAATCAAATAAGCATGACAATAAGCAAATAAGCATAAAGATTAAGCAAAACAAGAAAGGTAGAATGAGAGATTAATATAAAACTTGAAATTAAAAATAAGGATTCAACAAACTTACTTGAAATAATCTTGAAATTAAAGAACAATTAAGTAAATGACAATATAAAAGTGCAAGAAAATAAAATGGAAAGACTAATGTGTCAATTAGCTAACACCTCCTAATGTGTTATTAGGAGGGTATTTATAGGAGGATTAACATGTGTTGATGCTTTCTTCTTTCTTCTCGTCTTTTCATCTTTTAAATTCTTCGACTTTCTCGACGTTGTCGTGGGATTTGTCGATATAAATTGAACTCGTATTATAATTTTCTTCTTTTATTAGACTTGGTTCTTCGACTTCATTAAACTTTCGTCTTTAGACTTTTTCTTCGATAAATCTTCAGAATAGGCCTTGGACTTCCGTTCTTTTTGCACTCTTGATCTTTTGACTTCGTCTTTTGTCTTTTTCTTCGATAAAAGCCCGTGAAAGCCCATGTTTTCTTCCCTTTTCACATTTTGGTCCTAAAACACAATAAAAACACAAACCACGCATAATTCTGACATTTACGACATAAAATACACGTTTTGGCTTGGTTATTATTATAATTAAGTGGTAAAAGGATAAGTGTTTTCACACTTATTAAATCCCCTAGACTTGACCATTGCAATGCCCTCATGCAATGCATTAGTTACAAAGCAAGATTTATATTTTCCATCATAATTAACCTACCTTGGCCTTTATTAAACATAAGACATTAAGGAAACTAAAAGAGATAGAAAATAAAAGGAAGAAAACAAGTGAAGAGATCGAAGACTTACATTAGGGATTTGGATTGTCATGAATGTTTATCACCCTCAAGTTTCACGTTACCCAAACTAAGCTTAAAAACGAGATCATTGTTATTATAAGTTAGTAAACTAACACTCACTCATGTGGCCCAATTATCCACTTAGACTCCCTTATTCCTAAGTGTATCTCTTATATTTTATTGTTGTCTTGAATGATCACGAGGATGCATTGTTGACTTATTTTGATAGTTATTTAGGCTGAAAATTAAGTAGGATGATTTAATCAATAGTTAGCTAAAGGACAAAATCTTTTAAAACTACTTCTCGGGACCTCTTAAAGTTCATATCTTGGCATAACTTGCTTCACGATTTGAGACCTTTCTCGGATCGATATTTGGCATTGACTTCATACTTCAAATCTTGAGAGACGTTCATGAAATAACGGTCTTCTCTTCATAATAAGAATTTCTTCACTTGAACTTTTTGAGAGATTCTTCATACTAGGACCACGACTTCTTCATTTTTCTCCAATCTTTATTTGGGATTTTGATATACAACGATCCGCCTCCTTTTAAGACTTGGATCTATTTATCCTCATACCTTGTTAGGGCCTTTTTGGATATACTTCTTCATGATCTTTACGGGAGTATTTGCTTTTCGTCGTGTGTCTCGATCCTTCATATTGATTTTTGATAAATGATTCTTCACATCACTTGGGATCTTTAGCAACAAAATGTAGCCCTCATGCCTTGTTAGGGCCTTTTCGGACTCGCCAGTCTTCGCATCACGCTTCAATAAGTTATGTCTTGGCTATGAACTCTAATTAATACCGAGCAACTTTTAAACAATATTGGGCTAGAAGCTAAGTAACTTTTCAAATTGTACGACCTTATTTATTGCAATTAAATTTATTACTGTAACAAACAATGGGAGAAAAAGCTCATAATCAACTCACATAAATTCATGAAAGAATACCAAACTTATAATTGACTCTATCATCTCTCGTTCTCCACAATTTAAAATCTCAAGGAATGAGACTCGTGGATACTTAGCCAATTAAATCAAAGTTTTGGGTTTTCAAGTCATCTATAGGATCTTGCAACTTCTTAGACTTTTTCAAGTTTAGAATTCGCATTTTAAAGTTCCCTTGATAAACGACTTTCTAGGATCAATTATAGGAACTTGCGAAAAGTTCTTGTTCTTAACCCGTAAGAGTTAAGACTTTCGCGTTTTAAAGTTCCCTATATAAAAGCCTAGCAAAACTTGACTTAAACACGTTAAGGATACTAGCTAGAGTAAACTTAGATAAGTAAACTCGGGTTGAGTCAAAAGATTCATGACGTTTAAAAATTAAAACCACTTTATTAAAATTTATTCTAGCAAAGAAAGAAAATAACGATAACAAAGGTAAATACAACTAGGCCAAAATAGATCAAAAAAATTGAAAAATGTCGAAAAATCAATTTTCCGGTTAAAATAAGGACAAATACAAGAAAAAAGCCACTTAACTTCGATAGAAGTTCCCCCTACACTTAATATAAACATTATCCTCAATGTTTAAGCATGTGGAAGTAAACTCCCCTACACTTAGGACAGTGTGCACGTTGTTTAAATCTCGCTAAGAAAGAGACAACTGAAGTTATTCCTATTTTAATATTAAAGAATATAAAATAGAGAATCAAAAGAGTTTAGGATAAAACCGGGAAGACGGGTACACGGAATCACGGGTCGTCAAAAGTCATCAAGAATGGATCTTTGAAAGCTCGAATCCCTGCACATGATAAGAAAGAAGAGAACAAACACATACTAGGGTCTCCCCCTACACTTATTATAAAAATGGAGAAAAAGGATAGATACCCGGGTTGCCTCCCGAGAAGCGCTTGTTTTTGTTCACCGAGTCGTGAGCCTGACTCGACCTTGATTAGCATGGTAAGAACCTTGAAGAACTTCCACCGGGATCATATACATGGTTTTCGTCCATCAAATAGCACAAGCTTAAGGCGAACAAGGCAAGCCAAAGAAGAGTAGGCAAGGTTCCCTTAAGCAGTTGTTGAGCACGGTGGTAGAAAGTATGATGAAGTGCAAGCATATCTCAATTGTTTCCAAAAATATTTCCTTTTATTTCATTAGATAGATACTGAGATGGCTTAAAAATCGCAATACCGGGATCAAACACCTTTTCCTTTAGGGGAAAATAACACTCAGGCTCAGTAGACCTTGAAGAAGATCCGCTCATAAATCTCACAAATCTCATCCTCAAAAGGTGGATAAAGAGGTGTCAAGACATAGGTACTATGGATATCGGTGTCATCTGGGTTATTATCCTTTGAAACGGGTTTCTTCATATCCGAAGGAGGATAAAGACCATAATCAAAGTCCAAAGGAGGAGAATCATTCTCATTAGGGAAGTAAGTATTGAGAAAAGTAGCAAAATCTTCCTCAAATGAGTAGTCATCCAAAGTAGGATCAAGCATTGTTGGTGGAGGATCTTCATCAAAAGTAGGAATAAGGTCATCATGTGAAGAATCACTCGAAAGAGTATCAACATCATCAAAGTCATCATATGTTGGTATGTCTTTATACTCTGAAGTAAACACATCATAATCATCCATATCAGAACTAAAGTCATCATCATAGATTGGGGAGCATCATATATTGGTGGGGCATCCAAATTGGAGAGAGAATCATCCACATCATCTTGGAAAAGTGGATTATCATAGCAAGAATCGAAAAGAGGATTGTTGTAGACGACAAAATAATCAAGCTTTGTACTTTCACAAGTAGTTGTATCAAGCTTGTCTTGAAGCACATTAATCATATTCGCCGATTCTCTTCCATAGGATTTTTTTGTGATCTGCCCCATCTTAAAGACTTGTGCATCATTCCAGACTCTTAGAATAAGTTCACCTTCGGCAACATCAATTAAAGTTTTTCCGGTTCTCAAGAATGGTCGTCCAGGTATTAACGGAATACGAGGGTCCATTTCATAATCAACAACAACAAAATCAACCAGAAAAGTGAAGGTACCAACTTTAATGAAAACATCTTTGGTAATACCAACGGGGTAACCCAGAGTTCGATTTGCTAGCTCAAGAGTCATCTTTGTCGGTGTAAGGTCGGGTAATGATAGCTTTTTCCAAACACTTAAAGGCATCAAATTTATACTTGCCCCGAGATCGGCTAAGGCAGTAAATTCTTCAACTTTGTTAAAAATGCAAGGCAACACGAAACGGCTGGGATCTCCAAGTTTTTCCGGAAGTTCTCTAAGAAGGACTCCAGAACAGTTTTCATTTAAGCATGTGTTGACAAACTCAGCCATCTTTTCCTTCTTGTTAAGCAATTCCTTGAATGCTTTGACAAATTTTGGTATTTGGACAAGTGCTTCAACGAGGCTAATGTTAATGTTCATTTGGGAGATCATCTTCAAAAAGGAAGTAATTTGAGAATCCTCATTAGTAAGCAATTTACACTTGTCTAACCGAGAAGGATAAGGGATGTTGGGTTTAGGTGGTGTAGGTGTAGAAGGTGAAGGTGGAGATGTTGATGGTTGAGAAGTAGAAGGTTTAGAGGTGAAAGGTGGGGTTGGTGGAGGGTTTTGCTTGGGTACTTCTTCATTAAGAGGTGGAGACGGTAATGGAGAACTAGTACCAGGTGTGGTAGTAGGAGGGATAAATGGAGGTGGAGGAGGTGTAGATGGAGTAACGAGAGGAGGGGTAGAAGGTCCTACTAAAGTTGCTCCACTTCGGGTAGTAATAGCACTCACATTCGCTCTAGGGTTTGTTTCGGTTGTAGAAGGAAGAGCACCTTGGGGGAGAAGGGTTTGAAACATTTGAAGAAATTTCCTATCTGTGGACTCTTGCATTTCCTTCATGGTTCTCTCATGATCGGTTAATTTTTGTAGAATCAAGTCCATGTGCGGATGAGGTAAATTAAACCCTTGTTGTTGAAAACCTTGGTTTAGATATTGGTTATAAGGTGGAAAACCTTGAGGATTGAAACCTTGGTTTGGAAAGCCTTGATTTTGCACTTGGTAATTTCCCTGATTTGCATTTGAGCCCCTCACATTAGCATTACCTTGAAAATTAGCTCTTGGCGGCCCTTGGTTGTTATGGGTGGGTGGGTGAGGTCTTTGTTGAAAACCGGGTGGAGCCAAGTAATTTGTTGAGTTGTAAGACAAGTGATTAACATCGACATTAGGCTTGAAATGAACTCTCTCGGTGTTGTTGTAAGCATACACTTCCCCGTGAGATTGATCATAAGCTTTATCACAATTAGCATAAGAATGTGGCCCACCACAAGTTTCACAAGTAATATTGAGAGCATGGGCATGTTGATTAGGAGGGTTATCTCTTAAAACAAGTTGCTTTACAGCTGAAGTAAGTTCCTTAAGATGATTGGTCAACTTACTCTCACTGGCAATAGCCATAGTAGCCCTAACACTCTTGGTTTGGACTTTGGCCTTGTTCTCTATGATTGCCCAAGCCTCATTTATGGTTTTGACAAGAATATTACCCCCCCGAAGCACTATTTAGTGAATCTTGGTCACTCAAAGTTAATCCATTATAAAAAGTATTAATTTGATGTACCTTTGTAAAACCGTGTTGTGGACACTTTCGCAAAAGTTCCATAAAACAATCCCAAGATTCACTAAACGTCTCACCGTACTTTTGTTCAAAATTGATAATGTTATTCCGCAAAGCGGTAGTACGTGATGGTGGGAAAAAGTAATTGATAAACTTGGTCTCAAGGTCCGTCCATGTGATAATACTCTGGGGTGGTTCCTTATCAAGCCAAGTCCGGGCTTGTCTCTCGAGGGAGAAAGGAAAGAGGAGCAAACAAATTGCCTCTTGTGAGACCCCGTTGTATTTAACAATATTGGATAAGTGTACGAACCTTTTAATGTGATCGTGTGGATCATCATTAGTACGACCTAAGAATGGTGTAGCGAAAACAATCTGTATGAAACCGATCTTGAGCTCGAAGTTATTTGCATCAATAGCCGGAACCACAATCGCATCTTCATTGCCTTCAACATGTGACTGCAGGAGCTCGATCATAGGACGGTTATCCATTGTGTTAACAACAAGAGGAGGCTCGATGACAGCAGCTTGAATGGACTTCCTTTTGCGTGAGCGAATACGCATACACCTGCACAATAAAAGAAAAGCAAAGAAATAGAAAAATAAAGGTTAACGTGAAAAGAACTATTTTTGGTGCAAAATCTTTGAAAAAGAATTGCTTTTTATGATTTTTAAATGTTTTTGGATTTTTGAAAATTTTAATTTTTATGGATTTTTGAAAAATTTTGACACGAAAAATAACGTTCAAAAATGAACGGATCCCAAAATCCAACGCGTCTCTCACAATAAACCGTTAATCTTCACGAAAAGAGCTGGCAGCGACGCTATTTTAATAACTGAATTTTATTAAGTTGAAATCGTCTCGACTCAATTCGAATTGACCATGGTTTAAAAGTGGGACTCAGTTGTTCTTTTGGTGGAAAAGAAATAGGTTTGGTCGTTGTTAAAAATAAAATTGCAAAACTTTAAAGTAATGGCAAGGTAAATAAAGCTCAAAGTGAATAAAAAGTAAATGGTGAAAAATTTAAGACTTTAAAAGTAAATTAATTAAATGACGAGAATTTAAAGCTTGACAAAACGTAAATTTAAAAACTTAAATAAAAATGCAAACTTTAAATGACTTTAAGATAAAACAATTTGTTGTCCCATATTTGTGATGATTAAGCAAGGAAGAAAGAAAGAAAATAGATGAAGTAGATGAATTCTAGAGAGAGAAAGTAGAGAGAAGTGTGTGAAACTTTTGGAAGATTATATTAAGAAATAATGACAATCAACACCCTTCCTAACATGCTAGGAAGGGTATTTATAGCCTAGCCTACATGTGGCTTAATGGGCTATATGTTTGATTGGGCCGGGCTTAAATAAAAGGCTTAGTACCTTGAAAGAGGCCTTTTAAGCTAGCCATCAAGCCCGTAATGTCACGACTATTTTAACTAACTATTACAACGTTCTAATAAATGTTACAATATAAACCTATGACCGAACATTCTTGTTTGACTCAATAATTTGAGGCTAACAATCTCCCTCAATGTGAGGTCATTATTCTTCGATATTTGGAGATCAATGGAGAATACGAATTTCGTCATAAATGAGTCTTGAACGTGTAATAGTAGTCTTGTTCCTTCATGCTGTGATCTTTGAGCCTTCGTCATTGTCTTTCGACTTTGTCTTTTATCTTGAGATCTTCCAATCATTCTTGACTTGTCTTTGCCATCTTGCGATCTTGTGTCTTCATCCAAATGCTCACACTTTGCATTATCTTGAAAGCTTTCTAACAATCTCCTTTGAATAGAGGTCATTCCTCTACATTAATTGTTAAGAAAGATTTTGATCATCAGAGTTGCAGAAGTCTTTAGCTTTCTTGATTGTTGAATGTCTTTGGGCATGAGTATGTGGTTTTGAATCTTTGACTTTACTGAGTACACCGTAACGCCACCTTCTTGAGACAAAACATAGACACGGACTGAATGGATTTGACATTCGTCCTAAATCGGTAGCGGTTTATCTCCGGTCGGTGAAGACCGTTACACGATATTAAATATCGTACCTGTGATTAGGTCGATTAAATTAAGAACCTCCTTGACAGGGTTTCACGGCTGTACTAGTCGTTCTCTTTACTCGACCGTCTCAAAGCAAGACTACGAACGTAAAGAGTGAATCAATTGGATAAATATCCGCTTGATTAAAGACGTCAATCCAAAATCCTGGAACAAGTTTGATTCATTAAGAATCTTACCATTGTTGCTTTCCAGTTGACACAAGCTTGATTCATAAGAATCTCGCAAGTTACCTACCGTAGCGCTGTTTGATGTTGACGCTAGAAGGATTTCCATTCATCACTGTGAATATTAATAAATATCACTTTGAATGTTCTGGCAAGACCATAAAGATATTGCGTAGAAACCTGAAACGAGTTTGAATCAATTCAGAATCAAACCATGTTGCTTTTCAGTTTTACATATGTTCAATTCATAAAGAATCTTACACATGACCTACCGTAGTGTTGTTTGTTGTTAACACTGGAAGGATTTCCACTCATCATTGTGAATACCAAGTAGTATCACTCGGAGTGTTCTAGCAATATCACAAGGATATAGCGTAGGACTCTCTTGATCTTCATCCGTGTGTCCTAACGAGATTTGATTGATCTCTTGGCTCTAGACTCGATTTGTGCACTTTTAGTGGTCGGAGGCTGGAGCAGATGCCACGTATTTAATATCAACTATCTCGGAGTGAGAAAGTCAATAGAAGTCATATTGATCTCCATGACAATAAAACAAACTTCTTTTGAGAGAAGTCGGAGTCAGCTGGGGAGGGGTTGTGCATTACATCAATGGGTCCATGATGCGTTGTCTTCATGATGTGTTGACCCGGTTTCTGCCTAAGTTGTATGGAGGGCTTCTTTCTTTACACCCTTTATCCTTACATTTCTTTTTCATTCTTCAACCCCTTCAATGCTTACCAAGACATCATTAATAGCACCTTGTTGTGATTGTTCTAGTGCTATCATCAGTACTTAGTCGGCATTCAGCTACGTTCACATTCTACTCCATCTTTCCTAAGGACTTCTAATAATCTATTGGATTGTCCCTGGGAAGACCCCTCCGGTTTTGGTTGGATCATAAGACTTAAACCTAACCACGCTTTTAACACCAATAACGTCGTGAATTAAAGATGTTGTGGGTATTTGATCGTAACCATGAGTGCTTGAGTCTTTAGATCACATTTTAATCACATTTTCTCCCCCTATCTCTATTATATAAAATCGTTTGATATTAGATATACCAAATTTGATTAAAATATATCATTGAGAAGTTCTTGAAAAAATTGTGTTCAACGCTTTTTAAAAAATCAATTCTTTTTAGCGAAAAGGTTTTTCTAAAGCATAAACTTAAGTTCATAGACTTTGAATGTCTTGACGAATCCACTCAAGTGTAAGAAGATTTAACTTCTTTTGCTAAGGGTAAGGGCATGAAAGCGTACACTCCCCCGTGAATTTAGATCCGGGTTGCAATCTGAAAGTGATTACAAGCCATTGTGTTGAGCTCAAAACGTTGAATGTTTTGTGACAAGCTCAACCCAAGATAGATTGCTCTACCCGTTGTTGGAAAAATTGTCCAAAATAGACATTTTCCTTTATTAAAAATAGAAATGACATGTTTTGAAATATATTTACAACTTTCATTCGAGCTTTATGTACACACCTGTGTCGTTATTGAGCGACATTTCTAGCACGTCCATATTATCGATACTGAAAGACATGTCGAGAAGAATATTTTTGGATTATCAAAGATTTTTTAATTTTGTATTTTGCTTTTTCATTAATATTTACAAGTAGATGTTTGATAAATGAATCAAGCAAGATTCTTTGCCAGAACCTCCAGTTCTGCTGGAGTCAAACATCTCATACCAATTTGGCTAACAAGATACGCAAACCTCTCTTTTGAAAGAGCTTTTGTAAACAAGTCAGCTAATTGGTAATCAGTTCTAACAAAGTATAATTCAACAATACCCTTTTAAACTTGTTCCTTAATGAAGTGATATCTGACATCAATGTGCTTCGTGCGGGAATGCTGTACCGGATTGCAGGAGATGGCTATGGGAGACTTTGAGTCACAGTACATAGGTACTTTATCAAAGTGGAAGCCATAATCCGTGAGTTGTGTTCTCATCCAAAGAACTTGAGCACAACACGCAGATAGAGACACATACTCCGCTTCGGCTGATGACAATGATGTGCAATCCTGCTTCTTGGAAGACCATCCCACAAGCTTATCTTGACCTAGAAATTGTGCACCACCAGAAGTACTTTTACGTATATCAAGACACCCTGCATGATCAGAATCTGAATAGGCCGTTAGAAAGAAACCGGTTTCCCTCGGATACCAGAGTCCCATGTGAATGGTATTCTTAAGGTACCGAAAGATCCGTTTAACCTACTTGAGGTGCTTTTCAGTGGGTCGTGCTTGATATCGTGCACAATAACACGTAGCATGTGATATATCTGGTCGGCTTGCTGTTAAGTACATGAGGGAGCCGATCATGGAACGATATCTCGTTTGATCTATGGCATCTCCCTCCAAATCAGCATCTAGGGATGTGGTTGATAATGGTGTCCCAACGGGGTCACATGAGGTCATACCATGCTTTTTGATTATCTCTTGACAATACTTAGCTTGGTTAATGAAGATACCACTTAGGGATTGGTGAACTTGAATTCCTAGAAAGAATTTTAGTTCGCCCATGTTGTGCATTACTTTTTCAAACCATTGTGAAAGTTTTGGGTTTGTAGACCCAAAAATAATGTCATCAACATAAATCTGCACAAGCAAAATGTCATCCCCATATTTATAAGTAAACAAAGTTAGATCGATGGAACCTTTTGAGAAACCTTTGGAGACCAGAAATTTCGAGAGCTCATCGTACCACGCCCTTGGAGCTTGCTTGAGTCCATAAAGTGCTTTGTGGAGACGATACACCTTGTCAGGATAATGAGGATTGACGAATCCTTCCGGCTGCGTGACAGAGACTTCTTCCTTCAAAGGACTGTTAAGAAACGTCGTCTTTACGTCCATTTGATCGACAATGAATCCCTTATGTCCAAAATAAGCAAGGAAAATCCTGACCGCTTCCAAACGAGCTATTGGTGCAAATGATTCTTCAAAATAAAAACCCTCTTTCTGGCCATACCCTTTAGCCACTAGCCTAGATTTATTCTTGATGATCGTGTTCTCTTCATCCATCTTGTTTTTCCAGATCCATCGACGATTTAATGGTATTTCATCGTATGGTCTGTCAACAAGTTCCCAGACTTTAGGTCTTTCAAATTGTTGAAGTTCATCCGTCATTGATTCAATCCAAGCATGATCAGCCAAGGCTTCTTTGATATTTGTTGGTTCAGCTGTACTCACGGCGAGTGCGAACATACAAACATCGCCATCGGTGTTAAGTTGTCGTCTTGTACGAACGAGCTGTGAAGGGTTTCCAATTACTTGAACCAAAGGATGATCTCGGGTCCAGTGATGTGTTGAAGGATGTCATTGGTAGAACGTATGAATATTAGACGGATCAACATGGCGAGTAGAAGACTCTCCAGTTTCGTGTACCGGTGTACCGAATGGGTTGATAAATTCGTCTTCGTCAGATAATGCATTGTCTGCTTGATGTGTGTTCTCTGGAGCAATTACAGTAGTTGTTGATGTTGTAGGAGCGATTGTTGATGTGATATTCTGAGGAGGTAAATCTGCAGCAACCCGTGTTGAAGTAGATGAAGTTGTATCCTTTTGCTGACGATGATCAGTATCATCATTCTTATCATGAGTGACAGTGGAAGACTTCGATACAACATGTTTCTCCCCCGTGAAATATTCATCATACATTGGTTCATATAACATTTCCAACTCTTCAATTGTCGTGTTGACTGTCATATCTGCTCTTGGAACATTTCCTTAAACCAGGGTTGAACTTAACGGTTCATTGTTATGGTCTTGAGTTCCGAGTTCCGTGCGGTTGTGAACGGAAGTCGTTTGTCGTTGTGTTTCGGGACTTAAGCTGTTTTGTTCAAATGCCATCTCTTGTAATTCATCAAATCGGATGTGAATAGTCTCGACTATCAATTTTGTTCTCTTGTTGTAAACTCTATATCCCTTAGACTGAGTTGCATATCCCACAAGAATACATGCATCACCTTTCTCTTTCATCTTGTCCAGATTTTCACCAGCGCGAATAGCGTAACACGTACATCCAAAAACATGAAGGTGTTTGAGTGAAGGTTTTCAATCATGAATTATGTGATATGGTGTCTTTTCGTGTCTTGGGATAATTAAGGAACGGTTTTGTGTGTAGCATGCAGTAGACACGGCTTCGGCCCAAAAGTATAGTGCAAGTTTTGAAGCGGATAATAATGTTCAAGCAGCCTCAACTAAAGTACGGTTTTTTCTTTCAACAACACCGTTTTGTTCGGGTGTTCGAGCAATATATGTTTCATGTTCAATTCCTTCAGCTTCAAAATAATTTCTCAGAGTTGAATTCAAAAATTTTGTGCCTCTGTCAGTACGAACCACTTTTACTTGAGCTTGAAGACCACGTTGTATCAGTTTAAGGAAGCTGATGAGAACTTCGGGTGTTTCATCCTTGGACCTCAAGAAGTGATTCCATGTGTACCTTGAGTAATCATCGACAATTACCATAACATATTTCTTCCCATTGATACTATGAACACGCATGGGACCACACGAATCTATATGAAGAAGATCTAACCGTCCTTTAGAGCTTGGTGTAGTTTTTGTCTTGAAACTACTTCGTTTAGCTTTACAAAGCTCACAAGAAGAACAAAGATGATCGTTGATGAATTTCAAGCTTGGAAGGCCTCTCACAATATCTTTCTTGGAAAGCAAGTTGATGGTATCAAAGTTGAGATGAGAAAGACGTTGATGCCATAACCATGCCTGAGTCGTTGAAGCTTTAGCCATGAAGCAAATTGGAGTTGATGAAGTCGTGTCTTGAAGGGAAATAGTGTAGAGATCAGTACCCCGTGTACCGGTAAGTAAGTCATTCCCATCATAATCACGAACAAAACATGTCTTCTTTCTGAAAGCAACCTCCAAATCCGCATCACAAAATTGACCAACCGAGAAAAGATTATGATTGTGCCCTTCGACGTAGTATATCCTTTTGATCGTGATATTTCCTTGAACCAAATCTCCATATCCTAGGATCGGTGCAAATTGATCATTTCTGAATCGGACCGTACCCAGGAACTTCTCCACGAAGTTAATTAGAAGCTTGAGATTCCCCGTCATGTGCTTAGTGCATCTGGAGTCCAGTATGAAGAGAATTATTTGTATCACCTGTAGAAGAGTTAGAACACGATGGATCATTTGCTAAATTGGATACCACAGTAGTTGTGATTGTAGAATCATTTGTGACAATCTAACATTTTTAGGTAGTAAATTATTTTCTCGTATATTATTTTGAAACTTATTTTTGTGTTGGTTGATGAACTCACAATTTACGGATTTAAATTTGGGCTTACGTGCATAATTAAACGTCCTTTACGACTAAACCGGAAACCTTAGGATTACGTATTTACGTTTTTGAACTCCGTTTTTGATGAGACAAATTTTATTAGATTCGTTTTGTGTCATTGATTCATAATTTATAAAAATGTTTTTCGTAAAACGACCTGAGGGCACGCAAATCGAGGAAACTAGAATCGAGGAATACCCGTAAATTAGTGGGACGAGGCAAGTATACACTTGCCCCACCCCACACATGGGACGGCTAGATACACTGCACCACACCCTATGAGGTGTCAAACTTGTAGTAAACAAGTTAACACTTGTCTAGCTAGCTTAACCAAGTTAGCTACACACCATCAAATCCATTTTCACTAAACCATTTCTCACATTCAACTCATGAAATACCACTAATATCCTCTCACCCCTCTCTCACCCTTGCCGTCCAAAACCATCATCAAACACCCTATTTTGATCAATTTTAACCATAAATCTTGTGTTATCTACACATATGATGAAGAACCTTTGAAGCCTTGTTGATTGGTGATCATTATAACATCGAATTAGGTGATTTGCTTGTGTCTTGCGGCTGATTTCTCAACAAGTGTTCTTGGTGAAAGGTGATCTTGAAGATAAATTTGGTGTACATCAAGGTGTTGTCCTCAAAAGACAAGTTATAGTCTTGGTTGGTAAACAGGATCATTCTTCCCATTTTGTTATTTTTCTAAATGTAAAATAGATTTTCTTTCCTAATGTATATTGATATGATGATAAAAATATTGTATGGGGATCATGTGTTGATAAACATGGATAAAAAGATGGAAAACCACATGTAAAAGGTTAAAATCTTGCTTAATTAGTTGGCTGTATAAAAACAGTAAACACCCATATGTTAAACTGATAAAATTGAATAGTTGAATCTATATACAGTAAGTATTAAGTCTTGTACACATGTGAGAGTTGGCCATGCAATGTAATCATTATAATGAGTGAGATATGATCAAAACAAAATTAAAGTACCAATCTGAATAGTCTGTTTTGTGGGGACTATTAGGGACACTTAGACTTGGATTGAGCAGTATCTAAAACTAAGTTAATTTTATCACATAATATGAAGTTTATGTCATCCAAAAATGAGCTTCTATCTCCTTGTAGAACTCAAGATATGATAAAAATGGTGAAAGTGAAACTAAAAATCAGATTTGTGAAATTAAAGTATAATAGTATTATAATAGCACTCAAATAAATATAGTATAAAATATAAATTAAAAACCACTAACTTATATATTACATTTATATAAGTATGTACAATAATAAATAAATGGGACATTTTATAAAAATGGCAATTTGATAAGTTTTATAAGTTATAAAACTATAAACATGATTTTTACGTCTTTTCGGCTAAAACCGTAAAATTAACGTTTTCGTCAAATAAAACTTAGACGGTCGGACCCGTCTAATGTAAACTTTTTATAACTCATATACTGATATATAAATACATATTACAAGTAAAAACCGATAAAACCCGAGCTTTATAACATATGGACATTAACGGGTCAAGTTAGCCTTATTGGACTATTAATCCAACTAATTTGGCTAAACACTTATGAACTTACTTATTGGGCTTAACCCACTTGGGCCTAACATGTAAGTATAATATTGATATTAAAATTGTAAAATGGACTAATATAATGTAATAGGCTTATAATGGGCTTATTGGGCCTAAACATGTAAACAAGATAAACTAGTGAAACTAGTATAAAAAGTTACCAACACATAACACTACAATGAGTAAATAAAGATGTACAATCCCACTTGATCATCATCATATGTATAAAAACATCATATTTATACATAATTGTTATTTTCATAAAGTCATTGGACAAAAGTCTAAGACCGAGTATTATTTATATAGGTTTCCGTGATCGAAGCACGCCCGTAGCCGATAATCCGCCTTTCGTTATCAACGTGAGTTCATAGCCTCGCACTCTTTTAAATGTTTTATAAAATGATTTATAAACCCGCGAGGGAGATAACATGCTAGTTTTTGATAAAAATAGAACATAAGTAGTCCTGATGGTATGCTTAATGATATGGACCCGAATGATGCTATGACCCAATAAATGAGATAAAAAGGATTATTAGTAGTTAGGTTATGTCACTTAAAGTCCCATTAGCATGAATTGTGAACTACCGGGATTTGGTAGACGCTTATGCATATGATAGTACTATTTGGGGACGATCACCCCAGTTCGCGCCTTGACGGTTTATCCCCGTCGTACCACATTGATTGGTAAGCGAATTTATGTATGAGAAGATTTACATAGCGTGATTTTTGTGACGACGCGCTAACTTAGATGGGCATATTGTTTGTCGGGTTCGCGGCCCGTTGTTTGTGATAGTAAGGTAACAATGTCATGCGGCTAATAATAATCCAAATGAATCTAATACAATTCAATAATGATGCAAATAACGGTAATAATATTACCTATAATGGTAATATTGAGGTTACGGTCTCATGGACGGTTTAAGATGTATGCTTTGATTTATATATTGCTTGACTAGCAACACGAGGACTTACTTCTGATATTATACTTATGTTCTGATTTCAACAATTGTTTTATATAACGGTTTTATTAAACTCTATGAATTCACTCGGCATTCGCTGATATGAGTTTTACATGTTTTATCTCAGGTGCTTGAAGGTAATTCGGATGGAGATCGACTCTGATGGCCCACATAATAATAAAAATGTTCATTCGATATGTGTTTTGTAAACTTAATATAATTTGGGACCTTTTGTACACTTGAAACTTTTATTTCGAATGAATGTATGTTAAACCTTGTACAACCATTTTTATGTGTTGTCTATGATTGGAGTTATTGTGCTATCCCGTAACACTCTAAAGACTCTTCCGCTGTACCGATATGAAATTTGAGAGTGTTACATCATTAGTGTCCTTAGCGACAATTAAAGGCATACTAACACTCGTTGTCACATTTTATGTCCTAACTTTAGGCATCCATGTATATCCCGGAGGACATTGATTTACAAACTACCATTTCCAAGGCTTGCTACCAGACTCATATAATTCCCTAATTCTGCTTCTACAGTTCTTAGTGGTGGAGTCTGATGCATTACTTTTCTTAGTAGGAGTAGCACCAGAATGGTTCACTTTGCGTTTGGGTTTACTAGCACTAATAGGCATCGCAACTTGCTTCTTAGTTCTAGTATCTACGCCTTTGACATAATTCATAGCACACATAGAATGATTAGCATCAGCACATTTTCCACATTTGACACAAACAAATTTAACATTCAAAGCATTCAAATCGTTCAAATCGTCATTACACGCGATTACAGACTTTTTATTCTTAAAAACATTCAAATTCCTAGGATGTTCTTCTACTTCCTTCATCTTCCCTTGACTCTTGTATTTCCAGACCTTATCATTCACTTGAGTGCTCTTAAGCTGAGGCCGGCTAACACTAGTAGTGGAGACTTCTCCTGTAGTAGAAGACACCCGAGTATTAGTGTTTCTAGATGTCTGAGGCGATTGACTGACTTTGTTTGTGGGTTTAGTGGTCATTCTATACATCCCTGGTTTAATCACATTATTGTGCTTAACGCTTGGTGTTACAGTATTCCTTATGGGTTGAGTATGTGGTAACCTTTCCTTTCCATCCATCTTGGGGGAAAACACAGGTTTTGTAAACGAAGAATTTGAGAAAGCAGATGGTTTTCCCAAGATGGAGGATCTATTCACTTTAGAGGCATTGGGTTGTCTAACAACAGGTTTCTTAACGCTAGGTTCCACAACTTTCCCACCCATCTTAGCAACGAGTTTCTTCAACTCTGCTATTGTTATGTATTTTTATTGTAACTGAGCTTTCAAATCCGATATATCAAGACTTTTTTCGTTTAGTAATCGACATGACTCAGATAACTTTACTTCCAAAGGTGTATCATTTGAAAAGCTGCCAACTTTCTTTTGCAAAGCAAGTTCAAGTGAGTGGCAATATTTTTGAAGATAATCATATCTATGTTGAAGTAACGAAAACTCTTTTTGGTCAACTTTATTCGAAAGCTCAGTTTCAAGACGTTCACATTCTTTAACTTGATCAAGATATTTGCATGCAAAATCAGAATATTCATCAATATCAGCACAAGATGTAACATAAACACACATAATATCTTTTGAGAGACATTCATGTAAGAGTAGATCATATGCAGTAGAAAACTGGTCTCTTTCAGGTTGATGGTCGTTCACTTCTTGTTCAAGAGATTCCACATATTTCAAATCATCAAACATTTCTTGCTTTATTTGTGTTTCAAATTCCAAAATATGTTTTTGCGTTCTTTCCGCAAGCGGAATCAAAATACTTTTCACAAGCACAGTTATATCGTGAGGAATTTCTTTGTCTCATTTCGAAAGTTCACGTTTTTTCCAGTCATCATCAACAACCTTTTTGAAATTTTCAATGTTACTCTTGAGAATACTAAGTGCTTACTTACTCTTGCTTACAGAAGCTTTAAATGGCAAGTATTCAATAAATTTTGAAACACTAGTTTTCTTAGTGGCAAAAGCTTGTCTCCATTTAATTCTTATTTGTTCACATTCGAAAAATATTTGCTCACGAGTTTTCTGTGTTTGCGGTGTGAAGAGACCATAAAGACTGTTTTCATAAGCATAATTATATGGTTTAACGAATTCTTTATTAACTTTTGGTCTACTCTCTTCTTCCAAATCATTTGTCTCTTCACTATCGGGCCTAACAACAAGACAATCAAGATCGGTCCATTGGGACTCATCAAGATATAAGTGCTGATTTGCAGACTGGGCTTGCTCAAGGTACTTAGGATTTGCAAAACTAGGTCTATCCTTGAAAAACGAACGAGGTGCTAACATTCTCATGGTTCGAATAGATTGATTAGTTTTGTAAACAATTTTCTTGTAAAAATCAAGTTGAGTTTCAAGTTCAACCATTTTGTCGATGTCATTCGCTTGTTTAGTTTTGAAATCCTTTTCCATCTTTTCAACCACAGCTTTCTTTTCATTAATAAGTTTAGTTTTATCCTCTTGAAGAAAACCATTTACCTGAGTTAGCTCATTGACTTTAGTGGTAGCAAGATACGTTTTGTGACGTTCAATACTTAAAGAGGTGTTATAATTACGTTTCTCTTGTTCAAGAAGCTTAAGAGTTTCGTTATATTTCTCTTGAAAATCATCCTTTTTAACATTAATTAAACACCCTTTGTATCCCTCAACCTCATTGGTCTTTTGAAGAAGCTGAGCTCTATAGCTATCAATGGTCTCACTAGATTTAATTAGAGCATCTTTGCATTCTTCAAAATTTTGAGTGAGCGTAGCATTTGCCTTCTTTAATTGCTTTTGACTCTTTCTAGTTTCTTTGACATCTTTCTGTAAAGAAGCAATTAAGTTAGCAAGCGCAATACGCTCCTCGTCATCATCATACTCATTTGCATGTTGATCATCCTCAGACTCATTATTGCACATGTCTGATGAATCGGGTGTGGTATTGCTATCAACCGTTTCCATCATACATGTGTCATTAATGGCTTTGGGTAGCTCAGAATGCTCATGAATATTACCAAACACATTATATTCCTCTTCAGTGTGTACCTTATCGATTGGCTTAGTGTCAAAGATAGGACCATTGTCATCTTCAGTGACGTTGAGAAATTCTTCAACCTTTGCCATTAATAAGTGTGTAAACACTTATCCTTCTGCCACTAAAATCAAGTAAAAACAAGACCTAATCATGTGTTTTACATCTTAAATGTCGGAATTACGCGTGGTTTTGTGTTTTGTGTGTTAAATAGGTACAAATGATCAAAAGAAGAGAAAACACGGGATTTCACGGTCAAATGTCGAAGAAAACTCAAGAAAGAGTCAAGACAAAGATCAAAAGACCAAAAGTGTGCCGACGATCACGGAAACCGGTTAAACCGACACGAGTTTGAAGAAATGGCGAATTCAAGTTCGAGTTTTAGCGGATTTAATTTTTATGGAGATTAATGGGCCCCAAAAGCCCATTTGTGTGGATAAAATTATTATCTTTGGAAAAGAAGAGCCCATTAAGCCCATTTGGCTATTTACAACATACGGATACAAGGATTTGGGCCACAAGCCAATATAAAACAATGGGAGTCAAGGATTTGGGCCACTAGCCCAACAAACAATATACGAATCAAGTAAATGTTTATTTACTTTGATAATTTCGGTCAACCCTCATCCTTTCACCCCACGTGTATCATACACGTCTCACAAAAAAATCCCACCCCACTCACATTAATAAAATCAAACCGTTTTACTTTTCCCCATATTCACTTCGTTACACTCTAGGTGAAAACATTCACTCTCTCCCACTTCATCTTCTCCGAAAGAAACGCACATCTCCCTCCCAAACCCTAATTTTTACACAGTAAAATTCACCCAACCAAATTTGGGGGTTTTACCTTTGTGGGTTAATTCACACCCAAATAAATAAAAACCCCATGAAAATCGCTCCATCCACTCATCCTCTCTATCCTACATGGCCAAATCAGTGGATTTGATTGGCTAGGCCACCTCACCATTACCAATCCCCCCAATAATATCAAGCCACCTCACCTTGCAACAAACACAACTAACACACATCTTGCCACGAGGGCAATCCGTGGCTACAAGGCATTTTCTCCACCGTTTGATCATAAGAGAAGAAAGAGAAGGAAGATTAGCGGCCAAGATCTCTCACCGTGGTCACCAAGATAACCTAGAAGGTTCGGGGGTTCCCTATAAATACCCTCCTCTCTATCATGTAATTTATGCTTTTCTTTATTATTTAATTTTCAGTAAAAAAATAGATTAGGGTTTTTAATATTGTAATTTCTTTTTTTCCAGTATTGTAAGTTGATTTTAATTAATGAAAAATTCAATTTAGTTTTAATTCTGTCTCGATTTTAAATTTCAGTTACTGTTCTTCCTTTTTATTCGTTTATAAGAAAATATGGTTACTGTTTCTATTTATTATTATTATTAAAAATATATATATATATATATATATATAAAGAAAAGTGGTATCTGTATTTCCCCTACTGGGAAATATATTTTAAAGCTATTGTTCATCCGAGTAAAAAGTTCGAAGAGAAGCTGTTTGGGTTCGATTAAAGGTGGTGTTCGTTTAAATTGGTTCGAGAGGATTAGGTGTTTGGTTTCGTTCATTAAGCTCGCTCAGCGCGACGCTTCTTCCCAACGGATCATCAAAAGGTTCTAATCTTCTATTTAGTTTTTATAGTTATTATTAGTTTAATTTTATATGATGTATGTTTGAATCTGCTTATTGATATCGAGTTTGTTTGGATCTGCCTCTTGTTATGATTTTACTTGCTTAATAGCTTATGTTTTAATCCTATTTGGAGTTCGGTTTAAATTGGTTCTGCTCATTTGAGTTATTTTTATTGATCTGTTTTTTTAGGCTTGCGTGTACTTATTTAAATACCTACTTTTGTTATTCTGGCAATTTGTTTTTAGTCTCATATATGCTAGTTCAATTTCGATTGATATCATTCGTTTGATTTTCAGTGTTAGGACGTTTATTCGCTTGTTTATTTGGTTAATGGAATAAATTGATTTTGCTTATTTAGATTTAAATTTGGCTTTTGAGTTTAGCTTAATAAGGATATTTAGAAGTGCTTCTTGGTTCCTGCTTATCTTGATTTCAGCTTATAGGTTTTAAATGTTTGGCGTTGGTGTTGGTTCTAGCTTATTTGGTTTTTCTAGTTAGCTTGCTTATTTTTTTTGGATATTCAGCTATTTGACTGTTTGGTTTTAGTTTTCAGCTTATGTTGGCTTATTTGGTTCCTGCTTATTGTGTCTTGTATAGCTTATTTGTTTTTCAGCTTATCTGCCTATTCTGCTTGTTTGTTTAACTGGATAGTTTTTATTGTCTGTTGGGGTGTTTGCTTATTATCCATCTGCTTATCTCAGACCCAATTGGTCTGAGATATTTTGCTGTCCAAAATAGAAGTTCCCCAAAGTATTAAAAATAAATAGCATAAATTCGGTCCTGGTGAGAATCGAACCCAGGACCTCACGTTCCCCAGTCAAACGTCACAACCAGTGGAGCTGGCACTCTTTTTATGTTTTATTTCTCCTAGTTTCATTATTATAGCGTGAAAATAGGGTAGGCAGTTTTTAATTCAAATTAGTTTTAATCAATTTAAAGTTTAGTTTAATATTTTACTTTAATCAGTTAAAAATATATATAAAAAGGAAAAAAAATATTTTATTTAAATTTTATAAATTTAATTGTTTTTAAATATTAGTTTAAGTTTATTTAAATTTTATTTAAAAAGTCTATTTTAATTATCTTTTTATTATTCAGTTTTCAAAAAAAAATATATAAAAAAGATAAAAAAATAGTTTCATTTATTTAAATTTACTTTTATAGTTTTATTTTAAGATTTAAATTTAGTTTTGAAATTTAGTTAGTTTTAAAATCCGTTTTATTAAGTTTTCATTTTAATATTTTTAAAAGTCATTTAAAAAGTTTCTCTTTATTTTGTCTTAGTTAAATTAGATTTAAATAATTTTTATTTAAAAGTTTTATTTTCTTTAAATTAGTTTTATTTAATTTAGTTTAAAATAGATTTAAGTTTTTAATAGCTTTACTTTAAGTAGTCTTTAAATTAGTTTAAAAATACCAAAAAAATATTATTTACCAAAAACAAATCAAATCTTACGTTTTAAATTGGAAATCAATTCGAGTGAGTCGAGGAAAAACGAACATTCATTGATACATACAAATTCCGAGTTTCAGCCATGTACGAGTAATGTGCTTCAAGTTCTTGATCGGAGGCTTCATCATCAGTATCATCAAGCATTGCTCCTTCCTCAGCCGACAATTTAACCCCAGCTTCCATCTTCTTGCAAAGCAGCATCTTTTCCTTATGATAGCCAGATTCCCTAACCCGTTTCGGCTTCCTACATTCCTTTGACATATGCCCATAGCCTTGACAATTAAAGCACTGAATCCCACTTTGTTGAATCACTTGAGTACCAACATTTTCCCTATTCCCAGCAGCAGTAGCAATCCTCTGAGCAGCATACTTAGCAGTTTGTCGATCATACCGAGCAGAACCCTCAACATGTGTTGGATTACGTCGATCATACCTTTGAGGACTTTCATCACGTTAACGTGTGTCATACCTTCGAGGAGTCTCAACATATTGATTCCTTGTATTTGATGATGTTCGAAGATTGTTGTTGGTGGGTTTGAAGATTTTCTTGTAGGTCTTCATAATGAAAGCAATTTGTTGCTTCATCTCCCTATCCTTTTGAGCTAGTTCTTCATCAATGTCCTCTTCATATGATGGCTCAGGTGATGGTGCTCTTGGTTCTTTGTCTCGTGATCGTGTGGGAGCAGAATACTTAGACGAAGTGGAGTATCTTGGTGAGGAGGATGTAGTGGAGTACCTTGGTGAGGATGATGTAGTGGAGTATGACTTTGGAGCACGAGAGCGATGATCTTGGACGTGTTAAGTGGTAGACACCAAAGCAAGTGGATTAGCAGTCTTTGCTATCCGTTCAGCTCGAAGTTCTATCGCCTCATTTTGAAATTGTTTCAAAATGTCAAAGAGCGTGTGATAGTTTACCTCGTCTAACTTACTCTGTTGTTTCACCAAAGTTATGAACCGTGTCCACTCTGGTTGAAGTTGCTATAGAAATTGCACATTGACTTGCATAGTGAAGACTTGCAAATTGTTTCTTGTCATGTCATTCATCATCTTGTAGAACCTTGAGTAGTATGAATCAATTGATTCCTCATCCAATGAAGTAAACTTGCCAAAGTTCCAGAACAAGTTAGTTTTGACATCTTGCTTGTTAAGTGATTCTCCTTGTTGCAAGCGTTCAATGGCAAACCACATTTCTTTTGCAGTAGAGCATGCATCAACCGTTGAGTAAATATCATCCCCAATCCCACTAAGAAACAAATAGATTGCTTCTTTCTCTGCATTAATCCAAGCATGTTTCTCTTTCGAAGTGTTCTCATATGTTTCCTCAATAGTTTGCTCATCAGAATCGGTCGTCGAGTCGGTTGCTTGAATTGCAGGAATGGTTATGGTAGTGAGAGTATAGGGTCCTTCTTTGATGCACCGTCGGAGAAGATCACCATTTGGTTTAGTATCAAGATATCGAATAAACCGTGATTGCCATTGTGCATATCGACCGGTCACAAGCATTGGTGGTCTCTCTTTATTTCCCGCCACCATGATGTTGTTGTTTGTCACACGATACTCTGTAGTAGAATCCATCTTGATAAGCTTTAATATGTTGAAGTGAAAAAGGATCTTAAGTAGATGTGTTGAGATTGTTGTTGTGGTTTAAATTCCGAAAATTGCAATTTTTCTTCAGTCCGACAACAAATTCTCCAGTCCGACAAAACGGTAGACCAAAAAATTTTGTAATCGCCAAATTTTGAAATCAAGCTAGAAATGTCCTAAAACTAGTATGGAAAAAATTTGAATTTACTTGACGGAAAAATTCTAACTCGTTTTTTTAATCTTCGTGTAAACGATATTCCTAAACTAGTCTAGATAGTGGCTAAGTCTAAAAAATACTCGAACAAAATTTAGCGAAACATCTCATCGGAATGTCCATCGGAATGCCCATCGGAATGTTGTCGGAATGTAATATCGGAATGTCTGTCGGAATGTTGTATCGGAATGCCTATCGGAATCACTGTCGGAATATGGCTGTCGGAATATGGCTGTCGGAATCAGTGTCGGAATAACTGTTTGGAATCACTGTCGGAATCACCGTCGGAAAAACTGTCGGAATAATAAACCCTTTTCTGATGGAATTCCGTCGGAATAACTGTCGGAATGTAAAGCCCTTTTCCGATCGAATTCAGTCGGAATAATTGTGCAGTTCCGAAACTTTAGGTAAAAAAATGAGATTTTTGACAAGAAAAACCGTGATTTTAACCAACCGAAAGCAACAAAATCCCTACCACAACTATGTAGGAGATGAATACCAAGATTTAGAGCACGAAAAACACAAAAAGATTTGAATTCGAGAGATGTTTAGGAGATGAAATGATACGAATCACACAAAAACACAACAATCAATCACAAAACTACCCCATGGCGATTGATACCAATTGTTGTCCCATATTTGTGATGGTTAAGCAAGGAAGAAAGAAAGAAAATAGATGAAGTAGATGAATTCTAGAGAGAGAAAGTAGTGAGAGAAAGTAGAGAGAAGTGTGTGAAACTTTTGGAAGATTAGATTAAGAAATAATGACAATCAACGCCCTTCCTAACATGCTAGGAAGGATATTTATAGCCTAGCCTACATGTGGCTTAATGGGCTATATGTTTGATTGGGTCGGGCTTGAATAAAATGCTTAGTACCTTGAAAGAGGCCTTTTAAGCTAGCCATCAAGCCCGTAATGTCACGACTATTTTAACTAACTATTACAACGTTCTAATAAATGTTACAATATAAACCTATGACCGAACATTCTTGTTTGACTCAATATTTTGAGGCTAACACAATTAAAAATAAAGCATAAAGAAAATGGCGGGAAAAATAAATATTTGAAAATTAAACAGGAAATAAGAATCAAAACATAAGTCTGAATATCAAAAATTTGGACCTAATTCGGAATCGAAATCCCACACCTAGTTCGAAATGTGAGTTCCCTATCTAGTTCGGAATATACACCCCACACACAAGTCGAAATCTATGTTCTCAGCCTAATCCGGAATCTGAATTCCACACCTAAATCGGAATACTTATCAGGCACTTAATTCGGGATCAAACATTCAACTCCTATCTAATTCGGGAAACAAGTTCTTCACTCAGTTCGGGATCTAGATTCAGCAGTTAGTTCGGAATGTAGGCTCATACGTAATTAGGAATGGGTGTGCCCTACCTAGTTCGGAATCCGAGTCCGAGGTGTAACTCGGAATCCAGGTTGAAGAGTTAATTCGGAATATCCAATTCCGAACCTAATTCGGAATGCACTAGTTTGTATCTAATTCGGGAAATGCTGGCATAGAACTAGTTCGGGAAAAATAAATTCTACACCTAGTTCGGGATATTAGGGTTTTAACATAACCCGAATTAAAACAAAATAAGCTAATACTAAAAATAAGCTAAAAATCAATTAAGCACTTACTAAAAACTTAACCAAAATAATTTTAAGAAAAAACAAATAAGCCAAAATTTAAAAACTTTAAAAAACACTAAATAATAAAAATATTTAAAATCAACTTTTTATAAAATAACTTTTAAAAACACTTAATTAAAATGAAGAAAAGCACACAATAAGCTATATAATCAATAAGCTAACACAATCAAACACATAAAAACATAACAAACAATCAAATAAGCATGACAATAAGCAAATAAGCATAAAGATAAGCAAAACAAGAAAGGTAGAATGAGAGATTAATATAAAACTTGAAATTAAAAATAAGGGATTCAACAAACTTACTTGAAATAATCTTGAAATTAAAGAATAATTAAGTAAATGACAATATGAAAGTGCAAGAAAATAAAATGGAAAGACTAATGTGTCAAATTAGCTAACACCTCCTAATGTGTCATTAGGAGGGTATTTATAGGAGGATTAACATGTGTTGATGCTTTCTTCTTTCTTCTCGTCTTTTCGTCTTTCAAATTCTTCGACTTTCTCGACGTTGTTTTGGGATTTGTCGATATAAATTGAACTCGTCTTATAATTTTATTCTTTTATTAGACTTGGTTCTTCGACTTCATTAAACTTCCGTCTTTAGACTTTTTCTTCGATAAATCTTCAGGATAGGCCTTGGACTTCCGTTCTTTTTGCACTCTTGATCTTTTGACTTCGTCTTTTGTCTTTTTCTTCGATAAAAGCCCGTGAAAGCCCATGTTTTCTTCCCTTTTCACATTTTGGTCCTAAAACACAATAAAAACACAAACCACGTATAATTCCGACATTTACGACATAAAATACACGTTTTGGCTTGGTTATTATTATAATTAAGTGGTAAAAGGATAAGTGTTTTCACACTTATTACCTGCATGGGTGGGTGTCATCATTCTCAATGGATCCATTCGTCTGTACGAGCGCCTACCCATCATAGGTAGTTAACGGTTCACGATTTATAGGGACTTTTTCACTGGCAATAAGCAACTTAGCCTTACTAATAGTGGCACATTACCTATACAATCAACGCTTGTGTTCATTTTCCAAAAGTATTAAATCAAACATCTTTACGTTTATTTACAACAACTTGTATTCGTTCAAAGCATATATTCCAACAACGAATGTGTTATTCACAATCATGTATCCTTTCAGAAGGATATATATATATATATATATATATATATATATATATATATATATATATATATATATATATATATATATATATATATATATATATATATATATATATATATATATAACGTATGCTTATTTACCAAGAGCATGTATTCCCCCTCCCGTGTTTATAAACACATATAAAATAGTAAAAGTGAGGCTATGAACTCACATGATATAGCTATCACACATTTATCAAGGAACAAACATCCAATAGTCGATACAATATTTCACGAGATATCAGTCTCTCATTGATCGAGAACGAGATACCCAACGGTCGACATATAAACGAACGAGACCTAATATGACAAGACGCGTCTTAGGCTCGAGACGAGTGATAAATCATACATATATGTAAATAGTTCACTTTAGTAAGTTTAGACATTGCATAAGTTTTGTAAAACTTTTCACAAGACTTTTGATAATAATTTTCATGTATTATCCATTATGACCATTAAAGCCCATTAGTGGCCTATTACATGTTCATGTCACTTTTGTCAATTTCAATCTCAGTATTAAACTCCAAACTTATATATAAATCTCAGGCCCAACAATGGCACAATAGCCATTATAATTGTATGTTGGCTTTTATGGCCCAAATTCACTTTATAAGCTTTTTGGGTTCTAAAACGCCTCCAAACGTTGTCGATATAATATTTCACGTTGGTCGAGTGTCGGGTTCTATAAATATCAGTATACAAAGAGTCTACAATTCTCGACAATTGGGTCATACCACTTCAGTTTTTATAAAAATCGCCACGTTAAACGTTAATTTAATATAGTCCAATTCTTACAATTTCCGACATCCCTAGTAGATTACGTCGCTTCTCCTAATACGTAAATAATATAGATGAGTTATTTTTACCAAAGTCATTCTTAACTTATATAGTTTAATTATTATAAGTCCAATGACCCCTAATTTATACTTATCATAGCTCATTTACCCATTTTATCACTTAGGAGAGTTGGCTGTTTTTGTCTGCCAATCTCGTTCTCATCGTTTCGGTCACCATTTCCAAACCGTAAGGAACTGGTGGACTATCCAATTGATTTTAGTTCTTCATAAATTTATCTACAACCCATACTTTTACCTTTTTCAATGATTCTGAGTTCATGTAAGAGTAATCAGTCAGTTTATTCAGCATGATTTTACACTTTTTATCATTTCGGCCATATCTAATTCGTCATGTATCGTCACCGGACGAGCGACCCGGCCTAATCACCACAAAACATATATCTATCCATCTGTATGATTACCCAAGCCTCAATACCTATTGAATTTACCCCGAAAGTTATTTACTCACTGTCCTAAAATTTAACCATCACAACTTTTAATCTAGGCTTGTGTAACTTGCCTCTTTGATGTCCCAAATCATATACAATGTCCAAGACCTCAAAATAAACTGTTAAAATCAATGATCTAAAACCACATTCTTTGAAATGAATATATCATAACCTTATATGTGTTAGCTAAGTTCTCAGCCCTTGCCCCAACCTCAAAGCTAATTCTAAGTCCTCGATATACAACTTATACTTTTACCTATCGAGGATTTACTGATTTTGAACATATGAAAAGTTTGTCATGACCAGAGGGTCTTAACCTATTCCATTTACTTAGCCCCACTTCAGATCCTTTTTATAATATATAAACTAACTCCCATATTCGTTTGAAGGTCTATCTATAACCCTAAGCACCCTAACCAACTCAAAACATAAAATGTAAAGAGGCTGATCCAAAAACTACTTTGACACCCGACTGATGTAACCTGTTTTTGACCCACTTCCCAACCTCCAATTTAGTTCCAGTTTCTTTCATTTGAAAGATAATTCAATTACCTTTCTATAGACATAAGATTCGAAAATTAAAAGTTTGTAGAACTCTAGATATAATCAAAACAATGGACCAAAAATTATGCCCAGTTTTTAGTTACGAATTTTATATAATTAACCTAACTAATTATTCATAACTTAATTAATCTCAAGCCCTAATTATTCTAATCTTTGTTATATCATAAAAACTAAGGTTTTTAATTTAGAATAAACCCTAAATCCATTATATATTGATTATAACAACATTAAAAACAATTTAATTAAAAGAGATTGAAGGTTTTTACCTTAAGAATAATGGAAGACAAAAAAATATGAAGAACCCTAAACCCAAGAAAAAAACGTCAACTTATATAATTCTCCGGGGATTATGTTTTTTTAATCTTATTTTACACCTTATATAATTAAAATACTAATCCTAACCCAAATAAAGTTGCCTTATATAATTCCCCTTATTTTTCTCTTTTTTCTTTCTTGTGCGTAGACTTCCACCGCCCTTTATGTATTTTTTTTAATTATTTTTTCTTTTTATTACTTATTAATACACTACTAATGTTTCCTTAAATTACCTTAATTTATTACAGCTCCCAAAACCTCCAAAACCTCTAAACCGTAAAACTAGTAAAATTACGCGTATACCGTAAAAATATACAGTTTTATAAAAACTCTTAGAATATGAAATAAACTATATAACTAAGTCCTAAATGACCTAAAACCATCCTGTAAATTATTCCCGTGACTATATACTTCATCCGAGACCCCTAAATACAAAAACCCTAAATCGTAAAAATACGATTTTCTATAATACATATACGTATACGTAAACCACTAATAACACCATCAAAATTCATAGTCACTGCTATGTGAGCTCATGAACATGAAAACAACACACATCGTTTCACTCACAAGGTACCCCGTACCCGAGTCCAAACCACAATCTATTCACACCAAATAACACATAAACACATAAAGACACATAATTTCACAAAATATGATAAAACTAAGTGACGAACCTCAAAACCGTGGTTGTCACATCACTCCCTCCTAATAGAAATCTCGTCCTGAGATTTACTCCTTAGGATCAGTCCCATCATTAGCAATTAACTGAGGATACTTGTTCCTCATGAACTCCTCCCGTTCCCAAGCGAACTCTGGTCCACCTTTCAAATTCAATCTAACCTTAACCAACTGTATCTTACTTCTCTTTAGAGCCTTAACTTCACGATCCATAATCTCTACGGCTCTTCAATAAAACGAAGGCTCGTATCTATTCTAATATGATTTAACGGTACCTACAAGTCCGTCTTTGCTAAACATTTCCTCAAATTCGACACATGAAATACGTCATGCACACTGCTCAACTCTTCTGGTAATCTCAACCTATAAGCCACTGATCCAATCCTTTCAAGGATTTCAAATGAACCCACGAATCTAGGTGCTAACTTCCATTTCCTCCCAAACCGCATCACCCCTTTCCATGGTGAAACCTTTAGCATAACTTTGTCTCCAACACTAAACTCCAACGGCTTACGCCTCTTGTCAGCATAGCTATTTTGTCGGTCTCTGGCTGTCTTTAGTTTCTCCTTAAGTACTGTTATCGCATCAGTAGTTTCCTGTACCAATTCAGGCCATATAAGCTGACTGCTTCCAACCTCAGCCCATAGTAGTGGTGATCTGCATTTCCTCCCATATAGTGCTTCAAATGGTGCACACTCTATACTAGCATGATAACTATTGTTGTGATGATATCCATACGTCGCGTCCCATATTCCGCCATGGTGGGGTGTGACAGAATGGTATCAGAGCCAATGGTTATAGAGAATTAGGTTGCCTATCCTAGTCTATAGCTTAAGGATCTCTGCATATAGGCGTCATAGCAATATGTGTATGGTTTTGATTGTATTCTCTGAGTATTATTGATTCGTTTTCTGTGAGTTTTGACTAGTATGGGTTGAACTGTAGTTTTCCACACTTAGTCACATGTTACTTTCTGTTTTGTTTTTGATATATGAATTACTATCACAATAATTGCTAAGTTATTTTCAGGTATCTAGTGTATGATGTTTTTTTGGTGTTTAAGTCATGCCCCCTAAGAAACACGTGGTGGTTAAAGTCTCTGGAATTAGGTGGCTAGGGAGTACTAAGCGTATACAATATAGGAAGGAAATTCCATATGAGTGGCATCCATGTGAGGCTATAGAGCGCATGTCATATGGGTTTATAAAACAGTGTTAACAATAACATCTAAGGAAGGGAATAGGGAACAACTAATGAGGAGTGTCAAGACAAGACCGGTCTATTCGGGAAATTATGATAACAGGGGAGATGAATCAGACGCAGAATCCACCGCGTCCAACCGTTATTTGTTTTAGTAGTTTAATCTGTTTCCACTCTTATGGGCGGCATTCCTTAAAATTGTTTATGTCTTCATTTTGGATTATGTCTATGCTAGTTTAGCTAGACTATGGATTTGGATGCTTCAAGTATTTGACTATGTTATTTTAATAAATGAAGTTTTGGACCTTATTTCGTGTGGTTATGTGTTTTGTGAGTTAATAGAATTATGTGTTATGTGTTGTATTGATTCTTATAAGTGTCATCATAGGAGGGAGTAAATTGGGGAAAGGGTAATTGTATAAGTATGATGGCCAACATAGTTATACAAGTACCACAACTTCAATGGCTTCCTAAGTATGATTACATGAAATATGATTGATACATGCCTGTATAGTATATGTTGGTAGTACGTATAGTTATGATAGGCGTGTGTATGGTGGTAAGTATACTATATGAAGTATTTTGGTAGTTATTAACGGGTGTCATGTTTTTACTATAGCATGGTGAATACGCGGAATGGTTCTGGAGGAAGTGGTGGTGACGGAAATCCTGACTTGGCTGCTTTGATTGTTGCTCAAATGGCCAACATAATACCAACCATTATTCAACAGGTGACTAATAACCTGAACAACAACAACAACAATGGTCAAGGAGGAGGTGGAAACAATGGCTGTAGCTATAAGGCATTCACGTCTTGTGGTGTAAAAGAGTATGATGAGAAAGGTGGCGCGGTAGTACTTACCCAATGGATTGAGAAGATGGACAATGTGATTCAGATGAGCGACTGTTTACCCAATCAGAGGGTCATGTATGTAACCGGATCGTTAGTGGGGAAGGCTTTAACTTGGTGGAATACTCAAGTTCAAGCAAGAGGGAGATTTGCTGCAAATGCCATGGCTTTGAACGACTTTAAGGCTCTTATGACTACGGAGTTTTGTCCAAGCAATGATATGGAGAAGCTGGAGAATGAGTTTTAGGGACATGCTATGGTTGGAGTTGCTCATGCAGAGTACACGGATCGCTTCCATGAGTTGGCAAAGTTGGTTCCCCATTTGGTTACCCATGAGGCGAACAAAATCAAGCGGTACATTGTTGGATTGCCTACTCAGATCAGAGGAATGATCAAGGCTACTCAGCCTAACATGATACAACAAGCTATACTGACCGCAAGAATACTTACTGAGGAGGGTGTATCTAGTGGAACTTTGGGAAAGGCGGGGGGATAAAAGAAAGGAGCTAGAAGCTGCGAGATCGCTTGACATCAATTGGAAAAATGGTAAGAAGGCAAAAGATGGAAGAATTTTTGCCATGAGAGTACCTCAAAATTCTGGAAATCCGAACAACAACAACACAACTTGCCGAACCTGCTCTAAGTTCCATCCAAGAGGCACACCATGCCCTGTATGCTTCAATTGCCATAAACCCGGGCACTTTGCTAAGGATTATGGAGCACCTAACAGGAACGCAACACCAATCCAGTCTGTGGGGATGAATGTCACCGGGGGAAACTGCTTTGAGTGTGGACAACCTGGACACTACAAGAGAGAGTGCCCAAGGTTGGCTGGGGAAACTAATCAAGGAACAAGTCAGCTAGCATTAGAGGGGAGCCTAGGGAATCAAGGCGATGGTCATCAGAACAATGCCAACCGCAACAATGGAAACAATGGGAATCAAAACTGGAATCGGAATGACAGGAATAGAGGAAGTATGAATGGAGGCAGGGTTTACCTTGCGAATGCAGTAGAGGCCGTCCAGGAGCCGAATGTGGTGACGGGTACGTTTTCTGTTAACAATCACTTTGCTACTATCCTTTTTTACTCTGGAGCCGATTTTAGCTTTGTATCTTCCCAATTTGTGCCTATGTTAAACATGAGTCCTTGTGTATCAAAACCGGGTTATGTGACTGAGATAGCTAGTGGTAAACAGGAAGAAGTAGATGAAATTTTATGAAACTGTAGCTTAGAGTTAGGAGATTAAAAGTTCACTATAGATTTGATCCCTTTAGGTCATGGGAGTTTTGATGTGATCATTGGGATGGATTGGTTATCATGGCATCGGGCTGAGATAGTATGTCATGATAAAGTTGTTAAAATTCCCATAGGTGATGGTAAGGTATTATATGTTCATGGGGAAAAAAGGGATAAGATGACCAAATCCTTAACGAGTGCGAAGGATGATGAGTCACAGATCAGTAAGATTCGGGTAGTAAAGGAGTTCGTGGATGTATTTCCGGACGACTTAGAAGGATTACCACCGGTGAGACAAGTAGAGTTTAAGATTGACTTAGTATCCGGGGCAACACCCGTAGCGAAGTCACCATATCGTCTAGCACCGTCAGAGATGTAGGAATTAGTTAAGCAACTCAAGGAATTGCAAGACAAAGGTTTCATTCGGCCTAGTTCTTTTCCATGGGGAGCACCTGTGACACCCCGGGTAGGGTCAAAATATGCGGAAATATCAACGGAGATGTCACAAGGGTGGATCGATAGCATATAGTCCATAGAGCATAAGATAAAGAGTTATTCAAATCAGATTACATGTTTATTAAACAAATAAATAAAAATTTGTCTTTAACATGTCATAAGTAGATTGTTCATTTTCCCCAAATAGAACCCTTGACGATTCCTACGATGCAGATTACATAGATGCTTGAGTCCATGCACGTATCTCGTTCTAACTTCATTTCCCTAAGATAAACATGCTTAGAGGGTTAACATAAAGTTGGTGAATTTACAGGTTTTAACATTAATTAGTTTGGACATACATTAATCATAGAATTAACAATGCACAAAGCATTCTTACTAAAAAGTAGATTACATTTGTTATTACTCGAAACTGAAGCTTAACCTTCCATAGTCCTCAACAGATGAGGACGTAGTTTCTTACAAAAAGACACCCAAACCCAGTTCCAACATGGTATACATCTGTTGTCCCGGCCAAGGCACGGTGAGCATGCTCACCCAGATGGGGATGGTCAATCCCTAATAGATCTATTTATAACATTCGGGCGATTTACAACAATTTAATAGTTTCTATAATAGTCAATCATAGTCAAGTTTATACAATTCAGTTATGTCCATTTTACAATAGTTGCATGTTTTCTCCCCCGTAGAGGAAAAGTTTATCAATAGTTATATGGGGCTGTAAACTCACTTGGGATTTGGCAAAAGCTGTATAACACGAATATCCAAACAAAGCTCACGCCAAAAGTTATGCCTAATCAAATAGTACAGTTTTAATAGATAGTATAAAGAACATATGTGTATGCTTATACAGATTTTTAGTCAGTTCATTTATGCTACAGCATTTATTTAAATGACCGTAGTACAAGTATTAACAATATCCATTTAAACTAATCTATGTAAGTTTCATTTCTAAGTAAACATAAAATGTTTAACTTTTAATATCAGTTTGCATTCGTAATACATGTATTAATAATAACCATTCAACTTACAATTAAGTTTCTTATTTAAGTAGACATAAAATGTCCTACTTAAAATATTAGTTCACGTTTGCAGTTCATGTATTATAATCATTCATTTTAACTTACTATTAAGTTTCATAATTAAATAAACATAAAAATGTTCTTCTTAAATATTAGTTTACGTTCGTAGTTCATGTATTATAATCGTTCATTTAAACTTACTATTAAGTTTCATAATTAAGTAAACATAAAAATGTTCTTCTTAAATATTAGTTTACGTTCGTAGTTCATGTATTATAATCGTTCATTTAAACTTACTATTAAGTTTCATAATTAAGTAAACATAAAAATGTTCTACTTAAATATTAGTATTCAATTTATTTACGTTCATATAATTTTATTTCCTAAAAGTATATGAGTTTATGTATTAGTAATACATGTCCATATTGTTTATACAATTTATTTCATAAAGCAAAAATATAAATATTTTATCTTTGAACAATAAAATATAATATTTTATTTAACTTAAAAGTTCCCATAAATTATTTAACATTTATAAAATAATTTATAAATTATAAGTTTAAGAATTTATATTATAAATTCTTATAGTTTAGGGTTTGTTTAAGTTTTACTAAGTTTAAAAATAGAATTAGGGTTAGGGCTTATTAAAGTTTCGGAACATGGCAAAACTAGTCCTTCCATATTTTAAACAAAGTAAACTTTCGGATTGTTACACATTTGGTACCTATGGGCTTGTTAAAGTTTCGGCTTATGGCAGATTTAGTCCCCCTAGTTAAATCTAGGTTTTATAACTTTCATAAAATGACCAAAACAGCCCCTAGGGCTTCTTTAAGTTTCGGATTAATACAATAATGGTCCCTATGGTTTTAAAATGACAAAATAACTTTTAGAAACTTTCCAAAATGCTCCCTAGGATTTAATATGCCACGGATGGTATTAATTAAACCCTAGACTTTTGGATAATTACATTTTCAGTCCTTGTGTTTACTATTTTATCAAAACAAGTTTCATAAGTCACGGTTTGAGTCCTTAAGTTTCATAAATTGTCATTTTACTCCAAAAGTTTTCATAAGTTACATTTCTTTATAGAAACTTTTATTTAAACATTAAAAACATTATATGGGCTCATTAAATGGGCTAAACATCTAATGGGCCTTTTAGTGGGCCTAAATACATTTTTAAGTTTACTAACTTGTTAAATGGGCCTTTAACACATTTATTGGGCTTAAATACATTTTAAGTCCATTAATCATTTTAAATGGGTTCAAGTATAAACTTAAGTCCATTAGGTTACTAAGATTTATTAAATAGGCTTATTAGGTCCATTAAGTCTTGGACTAATGTTGCATGGGCTTAATTAGTCCATTAATATTACTTTTCATTTTATGTAAGTATTAATGTAGGATTTTCTTATAAGCTTATTATTAGCTTATTCATGTTTAGTTTTAAATCTTAACAAAAGAATAAAACTTATAGTTTATTTTATGTGATGTACCAAATAAGATCTAGATGTGTTACAAGGTTGCATGCAAGTCATAATCCCTAATATGAGCTTATAACTCACGACTATAATTAGTTATAGCTTATTAAGATGAGTCAAAACTTATTTTAAGGTTGCATGTACTTATAAGTGTCTCCAAAATAAGATCTAGGTATGTACAAATCAAGAAATCAAGTCACATCCATACATACATACATATAGCCCACAACTATTTTTTTAAATCTTGGTGTTTCCAAGATGAACATTTTATCTAGTTTTAAGTCTTGTAAATATTTACAAAAATACAACATGATTATCTAGGTTACATGCATGTTCCCAAGGTTACCATTATTCCAAGAAAACTACATATAGCCCACGGCTATATTGTTTTCTCCCAAGGTTCCCATAAGATTTTATAAGCTTGGTTTATTGATCATCATGTTTAAGTTAACTCTTATCATTAGATTTAGGCCTTATATAAGCATGCATGTACATTTAAAACCATTATAGGTCATATATATAGCCCACGGCTAAATATGTTCACATAAATCATTTTAGTGATTTTTAGTATTCTATTTCATATGTAATAATACATTTCCTATCATTAAAACTTAGTACATAAATCATATGTTCATCATTCATTTTAGCCGTGACCTTTAAGGTCATGGTCTTCATGATTTTCAAGTTACACAAGTTTATTTTATGAGATCTATGATTATTAGTTAATCAAAATCCCATAAAGCAAGATTTGTAACTCATGCTACATTTAGATTCATAAAATGTTTCATATGGTTTTTAATCAAGTTAAAACATATAGTATACAAGCCATAGGTTTCTTTATTAAAAAGTTTTAACCATGACTATGGTGTTCATAAATATGCCGTGACCTATAATGGCCATGACTTTACCAAATCTTGATTTTTAACAAGTTATTTACTTGTGTTTATAGATGTATGATGATGCATGCATGAAGAAATGAAAGAGCATAACGGGTATACCTTTCTTGCTTAAAAGTACCAAGGATGATCTAGATGAACAAGGAGATTAGAGATCTAATCTAGTTGATGAAGAAACCCTAAATGTAAACCAAGCCGTGGCCTTATAGATTCGGCTAGGGCTTGTTCTAGTGATTCCAATGATGATGATACTACTAAATGATTAGTAGTTAAGATGAGACAAAGATCTAGTTGATTTAATGCTCAAAACTTGGATGTTTGTGGCTTATAGCCGAATTGTTTGAGAGAGAGAAGAGGAGAGAGATATTGCATGAGAAAATGGATAATGTATGTGTGTGAGATTTTGGCTAAAAGGGAAGAGAGAGAGAAGGAATACAAAAGGCATGATTGCCTTGGTAAGGACATTTGTGCCAAGTGTAGCCTCTCCCCATTCCAAGACATCTCTTCCTCTTCCACATAGGGGGGGGGGCGTGTATATCCACTCAAAATGGGAAAAAGGGGTGGACTTGTCATGGGCTCATGTTGGGCTTAATATAGTAGACAAGATCTTGGGCTAGTCCAAGAAAGATTAAGCAAGCCCATAGTGTGCATACACATATACATGGCTACATATGCGTAATGTAGTATATTTTCAAATTGTGTTAAGTGTGGTACACATATTGCTAGTTATAACTTCATTACTTGTTTTTCCTAGTTCTTAAAGACATGTTTCAAGTTATGCAAATAGACAAGTCCACAAAAGTGTAAGTATGTAATGGACAAGTTCACATACATCTTAAGGAGATATAACACATGAATGAGTGTTCTAGGATTATTGAGTGAAATTTTATTATATTCATCCATGGTAAAATCATGGATTTTACAGCACCCGTATTATTTGTTAAAAAGAAGGATGGATCATTTCGAATGTGTATCAATTACCGAGAGCTGAATAAGCTGACCATTAAGAATCGTTATCCACTCCCACAGATTGATGATTTATTTGATCAACTACAAGGAGCAAAATACTTCTCAAAGATAGACCTTAGGTCCGGTTATCATCAACTAAGGGTATGTGAGGAGGATATACCAAAGATTGCATTTAGAACAAGGTATGGACATTTTGAATTCACCGTCATGCCATTTGGTTTAACAAATGCGCCAGCAGTGTTTATGGATCTAATGAACCGAGTGTGTAAACCATACATGGACAAGTTTGTCATAGTTTTCATTGATGACATACTTATTTATTCCAAGACAGAGAAGGAGCACGGTGAGCAGTTGAGGTTAGTGTTGGAACTACTTAGGGAGGAGAAGCTTTATGGGAAGTTTTCCAAGTGTGAATTTTGGCTACAAGAGGTGCATTTTCTGGGTCACGTGATTAACCAGGACGGCATACATGTGGACCCGGGGAAGATTGAAGTTGTGAAAGATTGGAAGGCACCTACTACACCGTCTGAAATAAGGTCGTTTTTAGACTTGGCCAGATATTACAAAAGGTTTATAGAGAACTTCTCCAAAATATCAAAGCCTTTGACATTCCTGACACAAAAGAACCAGAAGTATGAGTGAGGTAAGGATCAAGATGAGGCCTTTCAGACACTAAAGGATATGTTGTGTAATGCACCAATCTTGTCTTTGCCTGAAGGAGTGGAGGATTTTGTAGTGTATTGTGATGCATCTAATCAGGGGTTGGGGTTTTTTCTTATAAAGAGAGATAAAGTTATTGCTTATGCGTCACGACATGTGAAGAATCATGAGAAGAACTACACGACCCACGATTTAGAACTAGGGGTTGTAGTCTTTGCTCTCAAGATTTGGAGACATTATTTGTTTGGGACGAAAAGTGTAATCTGCACATATCACAAAAGCTTGCATCACGTTTTTTATCAGAAGGACCTAAACATGAGACAACAAAGGTGGTTGGAATTATCTAGTGATTATGATTGTGAGATCAAGTATCATCTGGGAAAGGCCAATGTGGTAGGTGATGCTTTGAGCCGGAAGGAAAAACTGAAACCAAAGAGAGTAAGAGCCATGTGTATGACCATTCAGTCGAGTCTTAGAGATAGGATACGGGCAGCCCATGAAGAAGCAATTAAAGAGGAAAAAGTGGAGGAGGAAAATTTACACAGTATGGACAAGTTCATGGAGAAAATGGGAGACTATTGTTTGTATTATTTAGACAGAATCTGGGTTCCATTGTTTGGTGATACAAGGAAAGTCATATTGGATGAAGCCCATGCAACGAGGTATTCAATACATCCAGGGGATGATAAGATGTATCGGGATTTGAGGGACATGTATTGGTGGCCAGAAATTAAGAAGGATGTAGCGGTGCATGTCAGCGAATGTTTGACTTGTGCAAATGTGACAACTGAGCATCAAAGACCCTCAGGATTACTGCATCAACCTGATATTCCTGAGTGGAAATGGGACAATATCGCCATGAACTTCATTACTAAGCTACCAAGGTCTAATAACGGCAATGACATGATATGGGTAATAATGGATAGGCTGACTAAGTCTGCACATTTCATTGCAATGCGAGAGGATGATAAGATGGAGAAGTTTGCTAAGAAGTACATGGAGCATGTGGTGGCAAAAAATGGGGTGCCGGTGTCAATAATATCGGATATAGATAGCAGGTTTACTTCTAGGTTTTGGGGAATGTTGCAGAAGGCGTTGTGTACAAGACTGGATATGAGTACGGCCTATCATCTACAAACAGATGGTCAGAGTGAAAGGACCATTCAAACACTAGAAGATATGTTACGGGCGTGTGTAATAGATTTTGGAGGTAGTTGGGAGACTCATTTGGCGTTGGCTGAGTTTTCATACAACAATAGTTATCATGCTAGTATAGAGTGTGCACCATTTGAAGCACTCTATGGGAGGAAATGCAGATCACCACTACTATGGGCTGAGGTTGGAAGCAGTCAGCTTATAGGGCCTGAATTGGTACAGGGAACTACTGATGCGATAACAGTACTTAAGGAGAAACTAAAGACGGCCAGAGACCGACAAAATAGCTATGCTGTCAAGAGGCGTAAACCGTTGGAGTTTAGTGCTGGAGACAAAGTTATGCTAAAGGTTTCACCATGGAAAGGGGTAATGCGGTTTGGGAGGAAAGGGAAGTTAGCACCTAGATTCGTGGGTCCATTTGAAATCCTTGAAAGGATTGGACCAGTGGCTTATAGGTTGAGATTACCAGAAGAGTTGAGTAGTGTGCATGATGTATTTCATGTGTCAAATTTGAGGAAATGTGTAGCGAAGACGGACTTGCAGGTACCGTTAAATGATATTAGAATAGATACGAGCCTTCGTTTTATTGAAGAGCCGGTAGAGATTATGGATCGTGAAGTTAAGGCTCTAAAGAGAAGTAAGATACCGTTGGTTAAGGTTAGATGGAATTCGAAACGTGGACCAGAGTTCACTTGGCAACAGGAGGAGTTCATGAGGAACAAGTATTCTCAGTTATTTGCTAATGATGGGACTGATCCTAAGGAGTAAATCTCGGGACGAGATTTCTATTAGGAGGGAGTGATGTGACAACCACGGTTTTGAGGTTTGTTACTTAGTTTTATTTTGGGCATATTCCGTGAAATTATCTGTCTTTATGTGTTTATGTGTTATTTGGTGTGAATAGATTGTGGTTTGGACATCGTTTTCGGGTACGGGGTACCTTGTGAGTGAAACGATGTGTGATGTTTTCATGTTCATGCCCAAGCCCGATTTGTGGGTTTAGGGCATTAGGGTTTTACCACTATATATAGTGGATGAATAATACATATCTCTCATGGGGGTTTTATCATTCTAACATGGTATGAGGCCATACCCCGATCCTTAAACCCTAACACTAAAAAAACAGCCGTCACAAAAAAAAAAAAAATCTTCCGTTGCAATTTTTATTTTTTTTCCTAGTTTGCTTTATTATCCAAGTTTTCTTTCAATTGAAAATGGAAAAGATGCTCCTGCTTGTGGGTCAGAGGAAAAGACAACACGATCAAAGAAGCGAATGATGCCGACATCGGATTTGGTAATATTTGTGTGTAACGAAAAAAAAGTATTTGATTTTGTTTTAGTTGTTTTTTTCTTTTTAATTCGAATCTAAGGTATAAATCCCCAAGACAACTTTTGATTTTTCGGCCGATAGATATAGGCTGAGTCTGCCGTATTTCGCAGATAGATATACCTTGAGTCCGCCGCGTTTCGGCCGATAGATATAGGTTGAGTCTGCCATGTTTCGCAGATAGATATACCTTGAGTCCGCCGCGTTTTGGCCGATAGATATAAGTTGAGTCTGCCGTGTTTCGCAGAGAGATATACCTTGAGTCCGCCGCGTTTCGGCCGATAGATATATGTTGAGTCTGTCATCGTTGATAGATAGATATACCTTGAGTCTGCAGCGTTTTGCTTATTCATTGGTTTTTTTTCTTTCCTTCTCACGATCCGCTGCTTCCAAAGATCTTCTCAAGATCCGATGCTCCGTTATGTTTTTATTATGTTTTTTCTTTTCTAGTTTATCTCTCCAGTCCGAACTTTCGCGATTTCGCCGCTCGGACTGCGGGGGAGTATTAGTGAATAAATAGGCCCAAGCCCGATTTGTGGGTTTAGGGCATTAGGGTTTTACCACTATATATAATGGATGAATAATACATATCTCTCATGAGGTTTTAATCATTCTAATACACACGTGTACATCACCAACTCAGTAAAGCCGATCTATAAAAAAAACACTTTTGTACAGTACTATGTTGTTTTTAGTCATTTTCTTCACTTTCATCACACTTCCATTAAAATTGAAACAAGAATGGAGTAAATTTCTTACTAATGATACTTAGCTTTCTTACCTTATTATAGGTAAGTCTGCAATTGTTGGGGGTGGCACAGTACCCGCTGGCCCCCCACTGGCTCCGTTGTTGCTCACAAGTAAGTTTTTTTTTCCGCCATTCGATGCAAAATATATTATTCATTGGTATTATTTTTTTAATCTTTAAAAGCAAATTTAAACTCTAAAAAATTAAAATAAACACATACTAGAAATTTTTTTAAGTAGATTGACTATTTTAGTGGGTCAACTCTTTAAACTAGTTGACTAATTTATGTGGGCCATAAAGAAGATTTTAACTAAATCAAAATATTTTCTCTAATTTTTCACCCGGATAAACTTAAAAGAATTCGGGTCAGATGTTGCTAGACGTTTTTTACACCGCCTCATTCCCAGCCCAAAATCAAGTATAAATACAAACAAACAAACACAGACACAACTCCTTGATTCCAAAAAAACCTCATTTCACCTTCTTCACAACCATAACTCGATCAAAATTCTCTAAACCCTAAATCCAAACACCCCCCTAAAATAAAATTCAAAAAAATGGTGGAAACAAGAAGAGGTTCATCATCTTCCTCATCCAAACGCCCACTTTCACCACCACCATCCTCTTCATCGTCACCAAAAGCCCCACCTACCAAAAAATCTAAAGTAATCATCATCCTTTTTTATAAAATTTAACAAAACCCTTAAAAGAATTATGTTTCTTTAACAATGCGTGCTTCTTTTTTTATAAAAACTTATTTATAAAAAAACCCACCTGCCAAAAAATCAAAAGTAATAATCTTCTTTTATAAAAATTTAACAAAACTCTTAAAGAATTATGTTCTTTTTTTAACAATGCGTGCTTCTTTTTTTATAAAAACTTTTTTATAAAAAACCCACCTGCCAAAAAATTAAAAGTAATAATCTTTTTTTATAAAAATTTAACAAAACCCTTAAAGAATTATGTTCTTTTTTAACAATGCGTGCTTTCTTTTTTTATAAAAATTATGTTTTCTTTTTTGAATTACAGAAGGCGTCTTCGACTGCGACGAATGATGCGGTGCTTAAGGAGTCTTGTGTTGATGAGCAAGAGGTGCGATCGTCTGACACGTGTAAGAAGGTGGTTGTTAATGACGGGGATGAGGATGATTCTAGGATTGCTGTTGTTCAAGGTTGGTTGATTGTTGTTTTTTAATGGTTATTTGGGAGTGTGATTGGTGTTTGTGTAACGGGTTTTTTTTGTTGTGTTTTTTTATAGGGGATTCGACTGCGAAGAAGAAGCCGTGGGGGAAGCTAATTTCTCAACTTACTCAGGTTTTTGTGTTAAAACTAGAAGCTTTTTGTGTTATGTGTTTAGTTTGTTTTAGGGGTGGTTGTTTCGGATTATATAGCGTGCTTATGCCTTATGTGGTTTTCGGATTATGTTTTATAAGATGTTTTTTGTGTGGCTTATTTTGAATCTTTTCGGCGACATTGCAGGCTTATTGGTTATGTGGTTTTCGTCGGAAGTTTCGTAAGCTTATTTACTTGTGGCTTATTTTGAAGCTTTTCGGCTTATATAAGCTGATCATGTTGTAATAAGCTTATCTAAGCCGAGAAGTTACAACCTAAGCCACACGAAGATGAGTTTATGAAACTTAAGCCAAAATCCAAATAAGCCATAATACCATAAGGCCTCGGCTTATATAATGTGCTTATGCCTTATGTGGTTTTCGGCTTATGTTTCATAAGCTCATTTTTTGTGGCTTATGTTGAAACTTGTTGGCTTATATAAGCTTCTCATGTCGTAATAAAGCTTATATAAGCCGAAAAGTTTCAAAATTAGCCACAAAAAATGAGCTTCTGAAACTTAAGCCGAAAACCATATAACCCATAAGCCCACTCTAAGCCGAAGCAAATTGTAACAGTGAAAGTTTGGACATTTTGTGAAATTTAGACATTGTATTGTTTTTTAACATATTGTGACTGTATGTGATGAAAGTTATCATTTTTAACGCCATGTGGAATGCGGTTAATGATAGTTTGATAGTGCTGAAAACTGTTTATCAGATTGGTATTAAAATATGGATAAAGCGGGCCCTAGATATATGTGAAATCCATAAAGTTCGAAACTTTAAAGAGACCTGTACCACTACTATTGAATGGTCAAATGATCAATCATATATTAGTAGCTGTGTTGGTTCGCTAATACATTTTTTCCCTTTAAAATGTGAAACAGTATTTTCATCATTGTAACTTCCTTGAAAAAACTTTATCGTAACAAAGAATCTCTTACGTTAATCTCAGAATCTGTTTTTTATGAGTAAATATGTGATGTAAGTAATATAATTCCCCTTTTCACAACAGAATGCAGTTTTGTAACATAATCCTTTTTGATGTACAGTTTCCTCATGTTGATTTGGACCGTCCCGTATTCACCGTCGGCCATGGAAGCCAATGTGACTTGGTGATTGCTGATCCATTAACCAGTAGATTATTGTGCAGGCTGAAGCATGTAGATGCACAGGTATCGTACTTATCTGTCTGATTATTGTAAACACATCTCTTTCAGTAAAGTTTTATTTATTGGGTTTTTATCATCAATTCAGTTCGTTATTTACATACTAGGTTACTTCTTTTACGGTCATTTCTACTATGTCAATCTGGCAAAGGTCACTGATTTGTTCTGTTTACTTCACATAGGGAGGACGTCCATCTTATACGTTGCTAGAAGTCACGGGTGGTACAGGTAGTGTCCAAGTCAATGGCAAGACCCATCCAAAAAATGCAACCTTCCCACTCAAAGCAGGAGATGAAGTAGTCTTCACCTCATCCGGAAGCCATAATTATGTATCCTGAATACAGTCATCATGTTTTCCTATTTCAATAATTATCTTTCTCACATTGTACATTATATGAAAGCAAGTTCCTTAGCATAGTATCAGATATTTCAGAGGCTATCAAATGATGCTGTCACTACATCAAATGATGCTGTCACTACAAGTGTCACACCTTCATTGAGTATATCGGAAGCACATAATACCGGCTCATTGGAAGGACGGGCAAAGTTAGAGGCAAGATTTACAGATATATCTTCTGTTACAGATTCATTATTAGCATCTATGTCAAACATGCGAAAAGAGTTACTTGGCAAAGGTTTGCAAGTTCTCTCCTTTGACGTGGAGGAAGATTCCGATCCTAAGGATGGGCAAAGTGGTCCATTGAATGAGAAAGGTGTTGATGCAGAAACGGGAAATGTCCTCGGGGGAACTAACGCGCTAAGGCAGAAGATATTAAAACTTCTTGAGAAGCAAAGTGAATCAACAAAACTTGTCGAAGATATTAATAATCCAACCTCATTATCAGCGCGGCGTCAAGCATACAAGGACAGCTTAAAACAACGTATTCTTGATCCTAATATGATTGAAGTTTCATTTGATGAATTTCCATATTACTTGAGGTGCAATTTCCTTATGATTTAAGTTTCTTGATGAATTTTCATGATTACGATATATATGATGCTATATGCTCAGCTTTTTTCTGTTAAGTTTGTTCTTTTCCTCTCAGTGCTAGGTTTTTCGGTTTACAACTTCATCAGACATTAACATGAGCTCAACTTAGATATCAGAAGTTCTCCCCTTTTTTGCTTTGCATTTTCTATATTTGTTAGGTCATATTTTGTAAGCGAGTGGCTGCTTTTAATGTTTCTTGCTGTAAAACAGTCTATAAAATGCATCAGTGGCACTTCACAGGAGTTTTAACTCTTTTGTGTCTAACAGAGTTACAGAGTACACATTCTGTTCCTAAATAAGCACTTCTAGCAGTAGGGCTTTCTTTTGCAAGTATTTTGGTCTCTTAAAACATGTTGAATACTTCTTAGCCATTAGCCTGGTTTATTTTCGTTCTTACTAATTTCTTTTATAAATCGATGATACTTAATTGATAATAAAGAGATTCTCCCTTTTCAGACAATATATAGTTCATTTGTTATAAGACCACATGCCATGTCTATGTTTTGCACTTCTGATTCTACCTTGTACACTTGACTTTCAGTTTTATTGCGTGTACCCTTCTGCAACGTTTTTTATGTCAGTTATGTAGTATATGTCAAGAGTTCAATGATTTTTATTCATGTTGTTATTTTGTTTGAACTCTACAGTGAAACCACAAAGAGTGTGCTGATTGCTTCGACATTTATACATCTGAAGTGTGACAAATCTGTTAAGTACGCCGCAAATCTGCCTACTGTGTGCCCCAGGATACTATTATCTGGTCCAGCAGGTAGGCATTCAAACTGTTTACTAAAGAATTGAACACTTACTGTTATCTACTGACATTATATTATTGAATGTTTCTCAGGCTCAGAAATATACCAAGAAACATTGACAAAGGCTCTTGCAAAACACTTCGGCGCTCGGTTACTCTTGGTTGATTCCGTTTCATTACCGGGTGTAAGTTTTGTATCCAATATTCATCTTTCACCATGACATTTATATTATAATAATTTCTATTCATCTTGATGATATCAGGGATCAGCAGCTAAGGAAACAGGTACCCCTGTGAAGGAGAACACAAAGCCAGACCGGGCAAGCCCTTCTACAAAAAAGGTTACACATACAAGTTTTGTGCGTTCAAGAAATATAGCTGGTGGTGGACCGTTCACATTCCCAAGTGCATCGTTCACATTCCCAAGTGCATCGTTCACATTCCCAAGTGCATCGTTCACATACTCAAATGCTAAGCCAAAGCAGGAGGCATTATCATCAAGAAGTTACACTTTCAAGGAAGGTACGTTGTTAATTTTTAATATAATGTATGCTACTCATGTCTCCTTTAGGATAAAATTTATGTAATGAATATAATCATTTGGCAGGTGATAGAGTTAAATATGTGGGTTCCTTGATATCTGGATTGTCTTCTCTACAACCTCCTACAAGGTATATTCACTGCTACATCTAATTAGCTCCTACAATTTTCTATTGACTAGTTACATTCGTGTAACTCTTGAAACTTGGTTTCCAAATATTTGAGTTTTATCGTTATTTTTCTTCTGGATAATTTATAGTAGTATTAGTTTATGATTAGGTACGTAGTCTGAGATAAACATATATTAGGGTACTTTTGGAATTAAATGGCAACTAAGATGAGTTTCCGTTCTTTTGTCTCTGCATAGCAATAATCCATAAAGCATCATAATTATAAATATTACAATTTATAATGTTTTGCATGCATTTTGTAGGGGTCCAGGATATGGTTATAAGGGAAAAGTTTTGCTTGCATTTGCTGACAATGGCTCTTCCAAGATTGGAGTTAGATTCGATAAACAAATACCAGAAGGCAATGATCTTGGAGGCATTTGTGAAGTAGACCATGGTTTTTTCTGTTCTGGTAAAATCGTAACATTTAACCAATTCCTAACATGACATTTTATCGAGCTACGTCAATTACATTTTGACAAGATTAATTTTCGGTGATTTATTTGCAGCTTCTTCACTTCGCCTTGATTCTTCCAATTCTGATGATGTTGAGAAGCTTGCCATTAATGAGCTTTATGAGGCATGTTTGAATCTTTTCTCTTTCAGTATTCCACATATGCTATGATAGTTTAATTCGTAAGATACATAAGTTCACTGGATATATATGTTGAGGTTTCTTCCTGTGATAATATTGAATAAAATTTATTATCACCATGAAGTTCGAGTCAGCATAACACAATTGGCTTTTTAAAAAGGTCTACTCATCTTGCAGGTTGCTTCAAAAGAATGTGAAGTTGGTCCTTTGATTTTATTCATAAAAGATATTGAGAAGTCAATGCTGACGAACCCAGAAGCCTTTGCTTTATTCAAAATTAAGCTTGAGAAATTGCCTTGGAATGTGGTTGTCATTGCTTCACATGTAAAGACGGACAATCGAAAAGAGAAAGTAAGATCATTGTCAGACTTTATGTTATCAATTATAAAATAAAATTCTTATGCCTAGTTTTTTAAAATAAAATTGCAGTCTCAGCCTGGTGGATTACTGTTTTCAAAGTTAGGGAGCAGTCTTACGACATTGCTAGACTCTTTTCAGGTATGAGCCGACTTTCTCCTGTGGTCAACTTTTGCTTAGTAATGCCCACATATCAGATGTTGCTGTTGTTAAATTGAATTTTTAGTTCTATTCACTGCCTTAGGTATTATACATCCATGTGACTATTTGAAGAAACACATGCTTTCAAATAACATGAATAGTGCTGTGATGAAACCGTGCTTGTTTGTTTTCCAGGATAGCAGATTGAACGATAAAAGCAAAGAAACCCTTAAAACTGGGAAGCAACTCTCACGCATTTTCCCTAACAAAGTGACCATAGAGACGCCTCAGGTAACTGAAAAGCCATTTTAGTGGTGGTCTGTATTTTACATGTTTGAGGATATTCGTTGATATCTTCTTCATTGTAAATGGTAGGATGAAGCATTACTTTCAGATTGGAAGCAACAGTTAGAGCGGGACACCGAGACCTTAAAATCGCAGTCAAACATTGCCAGCATTCGTAAGGTGAGTATTACCCTGTCTGTAGTACTAAGACTAGCATTACCTTCTTCATCTCTTTCCAAATTTGTTGATAAAATTTTGTATTCAACTTGTTTTTACTCAATATAGTGTTGACGACGAATATAACATTCCAAAATTAATAAATACATGAAATTGGTTAAATAAAGCATAAAAGACTACAATTTTACATTTCAGATGTAAAAATAATTCAAGTCTGTAAAAAAAGTACTATAAAATAGCATGTCGGACCAGAAAGGCACATGTGATGACACAAAAAAAATGTTTTACGTATTATGCCGGGCCCATGACCTGTCTCAGGCCCAGACTCATTTGTGCGTTTTACTTCAACCAGTTATCTGCGAGGACTTGGTGATAAGGTGTGTTTTTTCTTTGTGTGGTATATGAATGTTTCCTGCTGTTGTATTTCAGGTTCTGGATCGTGTTGGTCTTGATTGCTCCAATCTAGAAGAGACCTGCATTAAAGACCAAGTCTTGACAAATGAAAGTTAGTCTCATTTCTTTATCTTCCAATTGTTGCTATGTTTCCTTACATGTTTAGGTTTTCAGTAATTTATTTATATTATGGATGATTGGATTATATTAGATGCGGAAAAAGTTGTTGGATGGGCTCTTAGTCATCACATCATGCAGAGTTCAGAGCCTTTTGCTGAAGATGCCAAACTTGTACTTTCTTATGAAAGGTACCCATTATAGAAGGAGAGCAATCACTCGATTTATTATATATGCATATGCTTACCATCTATTTTGTGCTGATTATTGTAGCATAAAGTATGGACTCGACATGTTGCAGAGTGTCAAGAATGAGACTAAAAGTTCCAAAAAGACACTTAAGGTAAAAGATTATACCTGATTTTCCATTATATGTGTCCCACTTTAATATACAATAACAATACATGGATCTCTAATTATGGAGTAATATTTCGATGAATTTTCAGGATGTTGTTACCGAAAATGATTTTGAGAAAAGAATCCTAGCTGAAGTTATTCCACCAAAAGAAATTGGTGTTTCCTTTGATGATATTGGTGCTTTAGAAACAGTAAAGGATACTTTAAAAGAATTGGTGATGCTGCCCCTTCAAAGGCCTGAATTGTTTTGTAAAGGACAGTTAACAAAGGTGAGTACCAGATGATGTACTATTAAGATTATAATTTTTTGATTGATAAAGTTTTGGTCAATGCTAAACAGTGTGTTTTTTTCAGCCTTGCAAAGGGATTTTGCTTTTTGGGCCACCTGGTACAGGTAAGACGATGCTTGCAAAAGCTGTTGCAACAGAAGCGGGTGCTCATTTTATTAACATATCAATGTCAACCATTACTTCAAAGGTACTTGTTATTTCTTATACTGGCTTGAATATCTGATGCAGATTAATTGACTTCTTTTGTGATGTTGATTGTAGTGGTTTGGTGAAGGAGAGAAGTATGTCAAAGCAGTTTTCAGTCTTGCTAGTAAACTCGCTCCCAGCATTGTGTTTGTCGATGAGGTTAGTTAAGTTATAAGCACTTTTACAGTTTAACAATACTTAACTTTAGCTGGATTCCAGTAATATTTTTTGTTGAATCAAGCAATACAAATAGTCTTAATCGGCATTAAAGAAAAGCTATTTTAGAATCATATGTCTCTTAATTCGTGTCTCGGTTGTCAAACAAATATATTTATAATTAGACAATGCTCATGGTTTTTTGGTAGTTTGTCCGAAAATGAAACGTCTGCAAATTTTTAGTAGGTGTCGCGTCCTTATCTAACTCTGCTACTGAAATCAAATTCGATAATCGTACACTTGATTTGCACTTTTGCAATAGTTTGATAACTTCTCCATGATAATCACATTGTAGTGTGCTTTATAATTTTGAGAATTTTGGAATATGGTAAAATCATAGAGTCATGACCCTGTCTGGTACCTGAACTTTATGAGTCAGTGTATTGATATTTCTTAGTCCTGTTTTTCCTTCATCTTTACCTCATTTTTTGTCTTTGTTTTTTTGGTTTATAGGTGGACAGCATGTTGGGAAGACGCGAGAATCCACATGAACATGAAGCAACGAGAAAGATAAAAAATGAATTTATGATGAACTGGGATGGTTTGCGTACAAAGGAAACGGAGCGTGTACTTGTACTTGGTGCAACCAATAGGCCATTTGACCTTGATGAGGCTGTTATTAGGAGAATGCCTCGTAGGTATGTGGTTTCTTATTTCCTGTCTTGTGACCAGGCTTATTTTTTGAACTTATGCTTATTTATAATACGCGGCTTATGGGTGAAATGTCATAAGCTTTTAGATGAGCCTATGCTTGTACAATAAACAAAAATTTTAACAGGGCCTAGCCATCTCATATCAGCTAAGAATAGAAGCTTTGTTAAAAGTTAAAACCCCAATAACTAAACTGATACTAGTGGTGGCAAAATGGGTTGATCTGATAATGGAAATACACTTATTCTTTTGTCCATCTTTCCAGTTTTATTGCTCTTACTATTACAAAATTAAATTACCAAATCTAAACTCTTCTTTTAATTGTCAGAAGGGATGATTTTGGCTAATATGATTTGTTGAGTCTGTCTGTCAAAGGGTCTTCTGATACTACAAAAATATTTAAACAATTCTTAGAACCAAGTTCGTTTTTTTTTTTAAATATACTTTGGCTTTACTGTGCAGGATGATGGTGAATCTACCAGATGCCTCGAACAGGGAGAAAATTCTGAGAGTAATATTGGCAAAAGAGGAAATGGTACCTGATATTGATCTTGAAGCAGTGGCTAATATGACTGATGGCTACTCCGGAAGCGATTTGAAGGTTTTATGTTGTCTTTTCTCAGTTTATGAAAAAAAATTCTGAAAATTTCCCATTTTGGTGTTTTGCAGACAGCATTTACATATGTTATAACAACTGTTATGTCTGACATTGTTTTTGGTTATTTTATGAAATTTCAGAATCTTTGTGTGGCTGCTGCCCATTATCCGATAAGAGAAATTTTGGAGAAGGAAAAGAAGGTTCGTCTCTTTAATATATAACAATTCATGCCTACTACTATAATTTAACGTGATTAGGTTTGATTATGTGTGAACATAAGAAAATCGGATTAAAATTACTACGGATTTTAAACCTCACATTTGACTGAGTTTTGGTCTCATTTTTATTATATTTGGTGCAGGCCAAGGCTACTGCTTTAGCTGATAATAGTCCATTGCCTCCTTTGCTTACCAACGAAGATGTTCGCCCTTTGAGTTTGGATGATTTTAAGAAGGCACATGAACAGGTATGGTACAAAAGAATCAAAACTATGTGTCATATTAGAGTGTAGATTATGTTATAAACCTAGATGTGGCATTTTTATCTCGTTTATTTGGAAATATGTTGAATCAAGTCAGCTCACTGAAACATGTTCTTGTGGTTGCTTGTTACTTTACTAATTTCACCGTGGAGTTAAAACGGGTCAATCTAAGAAAATATTGAATTCGAAATGATTAGTAATGTTTTAGTTTCAGGTCAATACCATTGACTGGACTGTAGTTTTTAATGATGGTAAAGTTTAATATTTACAAAAAAAGTTTCTATAAAAGGATTGTCTCAAATTTCATGGGATATAAACAATACAAGGAAATTTGTTCTGTTTTCTTTGAAAAAGATGATAACAGACATTTTGGAGTTATTTTGATTATACTAAATAGAATACTATTTTCAGGTTTGCGCAAGTGTATCATCAGATTCAGCAAATATGAGCGAACTTGTGCAATGGAATGACCTATATGGAGAAGGTGGATCGAGGAAGAAGCAGCCCTTGAGCTACTTTATGTGATTAATTGATTGCATCAAGTGATCAGAAATGTACAGCAAATCTTTTGTTCGTTCCTAATTGAACTCACGCGAATCGTCACCCAAGATTCTCCTTTCGTCTATCGATCAACTATTAGGCTCCTCTACCTTTTATAGGAATCTAACTAATCTATCTCATTATCATACAACACTTACCAAATTTCTAACTCTAACTTGGTTAGTTATCTTCTAGAATATAAATGAATCAATTTGGAATGGTACTTCTTGAGCTCTAATAATATGGTTTTTCATGTTTTTAGCTATTTTATCGTGAAGTGTGTTCGTTCATTGTAACAGAAGCTTTATGGCTAGTCTAGCGATTGGTTTGTGTTGATTAAAATTTATCTGAATCTGAATAACCAACTGATACACCTAAATTCGGTTTTAATCGTTTAGAAATTCAGGATACTTTTTGACTTTGTATGTGAATATGACTTATCTTTGCTTTCTTGAAACGAGACTGGGAATATTGGGGATCGTATTTATTATCCCCAGCGCTGTTTCTCACTTCCACCCTCATCCCTGCCCTCACCATCGTCATCAACCTCATGGGATTTGGGGATTTTCTGACGTGGTAACCAACTACACTACGAAACCTTGTTGAACGTTGAACAATATTTAACCATAACATACATGTTTCAGACAAACCTTGAACCTATGCAACCTTTTGAGCTCAAAACACAATTTTTAACGTATACATAAACTTGACTTCTATTAGAGTTTATTCAGATGTCATTAGGCTGGTGGGAGTGGGTTATAACCCACTCGTGGCTACCCTCCACCCACGTGCAGCCCCCACCCCCTCCTATCCAACCCGCGCGCGACTCTGTTGCTAGCAACCAAAAATCATAGGCAAACTCACCCAGCGACTTTCTGAAAGGTTGGGCCCACCACTTTTATATTACCGTTTTTTTTATCAAATCAAAAAAAAAAAAAAACCAAAATTTACTTATAAATACCCCATCATCTTCTTCATTTTTCACACACACAAAATCAAACATCTCATCTTCATCTCCATCTTCAATCTCCAAATCATGTCTCAAGAAAACACACCCCGAACCTCCAACAAACGTCGAGGTAGGCCAAATATCCAAAATTCACCACCCACACCGCGAGGAACTTTCGACCTAGAAAACCCGTCACCCGGTATCACCATTCGACCACCATCATTGTATCACCCACAACCTTACCAAAACACACCTTATCGTTGCCCGGACCCAAGTCAATACCCTACCCAATACCCTACCCAATACCCGACCCAATACCCGATCCAATACCCGACCCAATACCACAGCCATAGGGGTGGTTCCTCATCACAACCCGCCTATGAAACTCAAGATTGCTACATCCCGCAGTATTCAGACTCGATTGAAAGTCAAGGGTTTGCTTCGTATCAACAAACCGGGTCTCCCAAGCTGGAAACCGTCCCCGAAACTCAACCAACGGTCCAAAAACCTAAACCAAAGAAGACATTATCTAGGGGACGTCAAAAGAAGAAGGTGGTCGAATACCTCCAAAACGACAACAGCATTGGACAATAGCGGAGGAATTTTTTTGACAAAAGGTTGGGTTTCCGTGTCCACTGACAGCATTAATGGAAACGAAATGAGTACGCAGGGATTTTGGACAAAAATCCTTGAGTACTTTGAGAGCAAAACGGGGGAACCCGGGGTTCGTACTTATGATTCTTTGAACGGGAAGTGGAAGTCAATGCGACCTTGTATTGCTCGTTTTGTGGTGTTTATGGTCAAATGATGCAGATGGGGCCTAGAAGTGGTGCATCGGATGATGATATGGTTAATGATGCGTTGATGCATTATGATGCTCAAGTTGGATAACCGTTCAAATTTCGTCATTGCTGCGAGATTTTGAAAGATGTTCAGAAATGGAAGGAGGTTGAATTGCCTGCCGAATTAGCTAGGACTTCCAAAGTAAGCAAGAGATACAAGTTCTGGGTCTAGTTCGTTTAATACAAATTCTATGGATGCAAGTGACAGTGTGGATGTTGATGCCACTGATAATGAAGAAGTGCAACCGATCCCACGTCCAATGGGAAGGGACAGAGCTAAGGCTAAGGCTAAAGGGAGCAGAGTTTCGGGGGAGTCGAGTACAAACGACGAGGCTTTGGCTAGGTTGATGTTGTCTGGGTTTGGTGAACAACAAGAACGGGCCTTTGCTGTGCAGGGTGAACAACATGCCGCATATTTTGAGATGAAGAATAAAGAGATTCGAGTCCGGGAAAAAGAAGTGGAAATAGCCCGATTGAAACAGCAAAAGGAAGACTTGGACTTTTATATGCAACCGATAGATCATTTGACGGGACGTGATCTTCGCGGAGTGGCGCAAAAATCAAATCAAGGAGGCCTATAATATCCCGTATTAGTTTTTTTTAAATGTTGTTTTTTTATTTTCTATGTTTTTATTTTTATTTTCGTATTGTGTTTTAATTTTTTATGTTTTTATTTTTAATTTTGTACTGTGTTTTAATTTTCTGTGTACCCGTGTTGTAATAAAATTGTATGAATAAAAATTATTTAATGAAAAAATAGAGTGATGTGGAGTGAGTTTGGGTGAGTTTGGTGAGTGCCATTACCTCCTGTGGTGAGCTTGGGTAAGTTTTGGTTAGTTTGGTAAAAAACTGACGTGGCGCTGAGGTGGAGGTGAGTGGATTTCACCCCACTCCCACTAGTCTTAGGACATTGCTTTAGTGGGTTTGTAACCATTCGTTATCCGTGTAACTTTTTCTTTTTAATAACTTTTAATTAGTTTGTAAACGTAGAATGATATTTAGTGAGTAATATTTTATATAAATGGAGTTGAGTGCTTTTATTTTTATGAAAATGTTATGGTCTAGTCAAAATAAAAAATAATAATAATAAATGTTATGGTAAATTATAATATGTATTATTTTTTGCCGGAAACGACGTCGTTTAGGAGTTCTCCATGTCGTTTATTAAGTTATAGGTGTCGTTTTCTAAACCCACACCAAAACAATGTAACCGTCGTTTTCAAAACCCCAAAGGCCCACACTAAAATAAATAGCCCAGTAAGCGAATAAAAAGCCAAATTTACAGAGTAGCCTTTTATTATACAATGTATTAAAAATGATTTTAACTTTAACAATTTACACATTTTTTATATAACAAATTTTATTTATCGAATATGAATCATATATCTATCGATTTTTAGGGAAAAAATACCCTTGAAAAGAACGTGCAACTGCGAACCAAACGAACTCAATATTGCGACGATTCTTACATAAGTATGATTTTATAAAAAAAATTGAAATTTAATACACATTCAAAATATCTTTTTATCGAAATATTATTTGAGTTTATTCGTTCACAATAAAACCAGTCATTGACGCAAAAGAATCTTTGTATTATCATCCCACTTAAACCGTTGGTTTTGCATCCTCCGCCACGAAGCGCGGGCTATATCATGAAGCCCAGTGGTCTAACTTAAGTCACTAGTCCAAAATACACACATAGTCATCCTCTATATCACAAGATCCCCATATTCCAAACCCTAAAAAATACTTTTCTGAAAATCAAAATGTCAGACTACATACCTTTCGAAATCCAATCAGAAATCATAAAAAGACTCCCCGTCAAATCACTTGTTCAATTCCGATCTGTTTCGAAAGAATGGAAGTCATTTATCGACTGCCCGGAGTTTATAAAAACTTACCACATTAATCACCCAAACCCTCAGCATCATTTGCTTTTACAGTACAAGGTAAATCGTGTCACAACTTATACCTCCATCATCGATGATAATACTTTCCCCCAACAGAAGCTTCATCTAACACCTGCCAAGCCCCTTAGCTTACTAAAACAGGCATCAATAGTAGGTTCCGTTTGTGGGGTGGTGTGTATTTCTGGCTGGTACGAACATACATCTGGTTCTAAGATGTGTGTTTTGTGGAATCCTAACGTTAGGAAATGTGTTGGTATTCCTGTCCCTAAAGGTTTCGAATTTGGTATTGCTTTTGGGGTTTGTCCCGAAACTAATGACCCTAAGCTTGTTGCGATTAAGGTTGATAATGATATAAGCTCTTGGGAGGTTAAGGTTTTTTCGTTAAGTTCGCGTGTTTGGAAAACTCTGGATACAGTTGCGCCTTTAGTGCCTTTAATATCGTTTGATTGGTTGGCGTGTCATGTTTTTATAGATGGGGTTATTTATAGGTATAATTCACGTAGGTCTATTAGGTCTATTCTTTCGTTTGATTTGAAAAGTGAGGAGTTTGGTAAAGTGTGTCTTCCGGAGATACTAGCAATTGCGCCGAATGTGAATGTGGCAAAGGTGAATGAGTCGCTTGGTTTGTTTGAGTTCTATAAAGAGGGTGGGATGATCGTTTGTGGTGTGTGGATGAGGAAAGATGGTGTGAATCAAACCTTTACAAAGATGTATACCATTAGGGTACTTGAGGGTGAGGGTAGGTTTGCGTACTACAGTGTATTGGGGTTTAGGAACAATGGTGAAGTTGTACTTCAATTGGTTGATGATGATTCTCAAAGGTGTCGAGTTAAAGTGTATGAACCCTCGTCAGGACATATTAATAGCGTTGGGATTAGTAGAGACTGGGATGGTCCATTTAGTGCGGGGTCGTACATGGAAACACTACTTTTGCTTGATGAGTCAAATTCTATCATTGGATGATGGCGAGATGGTTTGCAAGGTGTTAGGATCAAGCTGTAGCTATCACATTCGGTCTTTATTGTTCAGTTAAGTTTAGGTTACTACAAACATAAATGCGCATCTTTATAGCTATGCTGTGTTAATGGTTGTAGTTTCCATCATTATTGACTGCTACTGTTAATGAACTTCATATAATTTGTGAACATTAAGCACGGATATCGTTTGCCGGTCAGTAAAATGTATTTATTTAGTATTTGGATATGAAAACTCCCTTATGCATTCGTTTAGCTGTAATGTACCAAATATATTGTCTAGCTGTAGAGTCATGTAAGAGTCCCTACAGACAGCAACTAGTAAAGTTGACCCTATGTAAGTAGTGCAAACAAGAACTGCTGGGAATATATATCTCTTTTATGCCAAGCATTCCACTGCTTTGTATTGCAAGACTACATGTTAATTCAATGCTACGCAGGCTCACTGGATTGGTATAAGTATAGGTCGGACTTCTTAGTTCGATCTATTATGGCAGTTAAGGCAAAAGGTGCAACTCAGTTGACCAGCCCTATCCTAGTGTTGCAGTATCCTTATAAAAAGCATAATTATGTAAAGATCAATTTTTGAACTTACTGTGTTAATTTGCTTATCTCGTGCTTACTCTGATGTCAAGTGTTTGGGATCTCTTTACGGCATAAAACAAGCTTATATAAAAAAGTAACGAAATGGTCCTTTCAGAAACTTTGTTGATCTGTTGGGCAACAGTCTTGATCTAAGTATATTTGTTTCATATGGAAAGCTCGTTATCAACTATAGTAGTATACAATAGTTCTGAAAAACTTGGTAATTAGATAATCGAAATTCGATGATCTGATCTTGACACCGGGAAATTAGATGAATTGGACTGTCGTCTGTCAAGTAGGCTCTGGTTTCTACAATGCATAAGTTGGTGTCGAGTAGGCTCTCATTTCTACAATACATAAGTTGAACTGTGGAGTAAGCTATTTTCAAAAGTAGCATATTTCTACTGTTTTAATGCGTAATTAGGTGGTTCTTGTATGCTGTTTATAATAGCTCAGTTACTAATGCTTAAGAATGACTATTAGTCCTAATTCTTTGGGTTACAATTTTGAGTATAAATATATACCACCATCGATTGTGTTACAGGTACATTAATTTATCTCATATATTGACTTTTTATCTGGGAGTGGAGCCATAGGGGTTTGCGGAGGTGTGTATGAACCACTTGGAATTTCTCTCCGCAGTGTTATTCGCTTACAAAAATCCCAATATTTGTAAAATTGCACCTTGCCCAAAAATTGTGTTTCAAACCCCACCACCGCATGGACGCACAACTAAGTAAACTGATAGTGAATCTACCAGATGCCTCAAAGCAGGAGAAAATTCTGAGAATAATATTGGCGAAAGAGGAAATGGTACCTGATATTGATCTTGAAACAGCGGCTAATATGACTGATGGCTACTCCAGAAGCAATTTGATGGTTTTCTATTGTCTCTTCTCAATTAATGAAAAAAAGATCTGAAACTTTCCTGTATTGGTGTTTTGCAGATAGCATTTAGTTACATATTTTATAACAACTGTTATGTCTGACATTGTGTTTGGTTATTTTCTGAAATCTCTGAATCTTTGTGTGGCTGTTGCCAATTATCCGATAAGAGAAACTTTGGAGAAGGAAAAGAAGGCTTGTCTCTTTAATATATTATAATTCATGCCTACTACTACTATAATTTAACGTGTTTAGGTTTGATTATGTGTGAACATAAGAAAATCGGACTAAACTACAGATTTAAACCTCGCATTTGACTGAGTTTTGGTCTATTTTTTATTATATTTTGTGCAGGCCATGGCTACTGCTTTAGCTGAAAATAGTCCATTGCCTCCTTTGCTTACCAGCGAAGATGTTCGGCCTTTGAGTTTGGATGATTTTAAGAAGGCACATGAACAGGTATGGTACAAAAGAATCAAAACTATGTGTATCATGTTAGGGTTTAGATTATGTCACAAACCTAGATGTGGCATTCTTAACCCGTTTAATTGAAATGTGTCGAATCAAGTCAACTTACTGAAAATGTTCTTGTAATACCGCACTTCTTACTTAATTTCACCGAGTAGTTAAAACTGGTCAATCTAAGGAAAAATTGAATTTGAAATGATTAGTAATGTTTTAGTTTCAAGTCAATACCATTGAATGTAGTTTGTAACGATGGTAAAGTTCAAATCACATGGGATACATACAAGTTCTGTTTTCTTTGTAAAAGATTATACAGACATTTTGGAGTTATTTCGATTCTACTAAATAGAGTACCATTTGCAGGTTTGCGCAAGTGTATCATCAGTTTCAGCAAATATGAACGAACTTGTGCAATTGAATGAACTATATGGAGAAGGTGGATCGAGGAAGAAGCAGCCCTTGAGCTACTTCATGTGATTAATTGATTGCATCAAGTCATCAAAAGTGTATAGCAAATCTTTTGTTCGTTCCTAATTGATCTCACCTGAATCCTCACCCAAGAGAGCCTATCGATTAACTATTAGGCTCCTTTAACTATAATAGGAATCTAACCTCATTATCATATCTAACGCTTACAGTGCAGACTCTAACTTGGTTAAATATTCTCTAAAATATTAACGAATCAACTTGGAATGGCAGTCCTTGAGCTCTAATAGTATTGGGGTGTTGCATGTTTTTGGCTATTTGTAGCAGAAAATTTATGGCTAGTCTAGCAAGACATTGATTTTTGTTGATTAAAATTTATCTGTATTTGAATAAACCAACTAATGCACCTAAATATGAATAACAGACCTATAAAATCTCTTAAAAAGCACCCATACATCATTTTACATAGTTGAATTACCAAAATTCTAGTCTGCAGGTGGTAACCATTGTAGGACTATGATTCTTGAGCAATGACAGTTTTTAGTAAGAAACTTTTAAGTTTTAACACTCGACAACTTTTAAAAAATATTAAGAAAAATAAATTGGCTTCGCCGGGGTTCGAACCGGAGACCTTCAGTGTGTTAGACTGACGTGATAACCAACTACACCACGAAACCTTGGTGAACGTTAAATAGAATTTAACAATTACATACATTTCAAACAAACCTAATCATTCTGAGCCAATAGAATATGTTTCGATTTAAAAGTCTTGAACCTATGCAACCTTTTGAGCTCAATACACAATTTTTAACTTATACGTGAACTTTGACAACTTTTAGCACTAGAGGCTAGATGTCGTAGCACGGTAACATCAAATAAGTACAATTATATAGCGTCACATTAAATTTAACATTTTAACATCGACACACCGCAATCATAATACCTTATAACATCATCACCTTTTTTAACGCCAGGAGCCAAGTTATCACTTCGAGCCTTCTTAAAGTTTATTCATATGTGTCATTAGAGGATACGGTACGGGCACGTTATGGGCTCGTTGGCCACCATAACGCGAGCCCATGGCGCCACAACTGCACCATGACTCGCGTTATAAAAAAAAATAAAAATTTCTTTTGAATATTTAAATTTTTGACCGTTGGTATTCAAAAAAACTCACTTTTTACCTATTTTTTCACTTTCACACTACCGGAATAAGTGACGAAGACACGGCGAGGATCAAAAAGCTCAAAGATGACGCGCGTGCGGAATATTTTAATTTTTAAGTTGTATTTCTTTAAAGTTGTATTTTTTTCGTATGTTTTTCTTTATTTCGTGCATTTTTTTTTTCGTTTCTTTTTTTTCGCGTGCTTTTTTAAGATATATTTTTATTAATGAAAAATTGAGTTTTTAGTTAATAATTGTTATATTTTTAAAAAAGATGAGGTCACGATAACACGAGAAATTGTGTTGTTAACGAGTGAGAGTGTTTGTGAGTTTTTGGGGTGTTTTGGTGTTATCGAAAAAGTGGTAATGTGGCACCACTTTTTACCTACGACACGAGCTCGACGCCTCAGCCGTATCACTTTTCACGTATGAAAATGGCGAAGCTTTAATTATACCACTAACAACTTTTAACCTTTGGATTAAAGATAAAAAGTAACACACAACAGAAACATAAGATAAAGGCTAAAAAAGGTGACATTGACCAAGTTGGGGCACTTCTTGTTGGTCTTTTCGTACACATATAAATTCTTTTACGTTGCTATCTGTCAAACTATAATATAAAATTTAATCAAAACCATATAAAGTGTATCAACACATTGTAAATTTCATTTTCCAAATATTCATATGAACATCATCTTCATCGTACATAGAAAATTACATAGTTAAACAAGATCTATAGAAATCATATCCATATATCAAAATATAGGATTAAACGATATCAATCTGTAAAAAAAAACAAGATGAAATTCTGCAAGAAATATCAGGAGTACATGCAAACACAACAAGATCAGAAGAAGAAATTACCTGCTGTTGGTTTTAAAAATCTTAAGAAGATCTTGAAGCGTTGTCGTACTCATACCATTCTTTCACAAGACTCTCATCCATCACAATCGTCGTCGTTGCCTCTAAAGGAATCTCCTCATGCTATTTCGGCTGTTTGTCCTCGTCATTGCCCTGGTACCAACCATTTTCTTGCATTTATATTCCTATGTATAGTATTGTCGCATTTATATACATAGGATCTTGTCTAGTTTGTCCCTAAGGTGCAGTGTTTGATTAATACATCAAATATTAGCTCATGCGGAGTACTACTCTAGCAGGTTTTAATGGTTTTCACATTTGAATTGTTAATATAGAATGCTACGAATTTGCTTTTACATTTTCTACATAAGACGCCAGTGTTTGTGCAACTGTGTTATGATTGTTACGTTCATTTTTATATAGTGTGCGATGGAACGTTCTTTCCTTCTCTTCTCAAAGAGATGTCAGCAGTGGTTGGATGTTTCAACAAACGTGCACGAAAATTGCTTGAAATACATCTAGCAACAGGATTTCGAAAGTACTATGTTTGGTGCAAAGATAAGTTGCAAGGAAACCATGGTGCTTTGGTTAAAGAAGGCAAGGACCTCGTTGCTTATGCAATTATCAACGCCATTGCTATGCGTAAAATTCTCAAGAAATATGACAAGGTTGGTATCTTCTATTGTTAGATGTGGTAATTTTGGTCCATTTACTGGTTAAGGAGTTAATTTCAGTTGGAAATTTTCTTTCAAACAGGAACGTGAAACTGGATTATTACTGAAACACTACAATTATGTTGTTAAAAACTTGAAATCTTGGACAAAAAAGTGTTTTTCGTCCTCTTAACTTATCACAACTACAAAGTGTGACCTGTTATATTTTTAACCGTAGGTACATTACTCTAAGCACGGGCAAGCGTTTAGGTCACAAGTCCAAAGTATGCACATGGAGATCCTTCAGTCTCCATGGCTATGTGAACTTATCGCCTTCCATATTAACTTGAGGGAAACAAACATAAACATGAAAAAAGCCTCTGAATTATTCGAGGGTTGTTCTCTTGTGTTCAATGACGGAAAACCATCACTTTCCTGTGAGCTTTCGGATACCTTCAAACTTGAGATTGATTTGACTTGTTCTATATGCTTGGTTAGTCTTCTATCAATCTTTTGCTTAAATGTTGGCTTTATACAGTGTATGATGCATCCTTTACTGTCTGCATTCTTTACATTCCACTTGCAAATGCTAATAATTGACCAATTCTAAGTGTTTGGTGGTCTTTGTGTTTCATTTTCATAGATTAAAACTAGGAATATATAGTTTTCCCGAAACATTATATCGACATTTGTCAAGATTTCATGTTTTTCTTAATAACTGCAAAACAACTTATTTGACTTTGAGAGTCAAACTGTATCTCTTTCTACAGCATAGTGATTTTTGGGTGATCAAAGACTGACTTTTTTCTGCAAAATTCTACTGATATTATACCAACGAACGTTTTATCCTCTCATTTTATTTTTTCTGAGTCTATTATTACAAAATTCTGCTGATTTTATAACGATGAACTGTCTATCCTTTCATTTTATATTTCATTGAACAGGATACCGTATTCGATTCAGTGTCTCTTACTTGTGGTCATATCTTCTGCTACATGTGTGCTTGCAAGTCTGGGTCAGTAACAATTGTAGATGGATTAAAAGCAGCAAGGCACACTTCAAAATGCCCTCTTTGTCGAGAGGTATAAATCAACCGATGCTGGTTTTCTTTAATCACAGTTAACCCAATCTTTATTACTGTAATCTGTAAAGAATAAACGTTTCATTTTGGTTTACTGACAGGCGGGTGTCTATGAAGGAGCTCTTCATTTAGATGAGCTTAACATTCTGCTGAGTAGAAGGTACAATTTATTAGCCCTATATTCAATCAACTGTAGTTGCAGAAAAGATAAAAGCATTACTTACCAATGTTTGCAAACTTAAACAGCTGTCCTAAATATTGGGAGGAAAGACTACAGAACGAAAGGGTAGAAAGAATTCGACAGGCAAAGGAACACTGGGAGTCCCAGTCACGAGCATTTCTTGGTTTTTAACTGCGGTGGTACATTACAAGCCTTCAAAAGATCATCATTACTAGTTATTTGTGCAGAAGCATTATTAATTTTTAAATGTTCACTAATAATGTTTATCAATTTACTTTTGTAACATTTTGTACATACAGACTGACATGCTGCATCTTTACATTAAGTGTTTCCCCATTTTGGAGCGAATATTGATTTTACTACTATGTTATAGCACATCAGATCAAAAGTAACAGAAACTTTGCAACTTTCTCAGAATGCGATAAGAACGATACATAACAGAGAAACCTCGTAAATTAAAGTAAATAGTTGCATGCATTGCTGCCATACACGATTACAGTGAAATGTCAAAACTAGGATGAAAATTCGGAAGGTAAAATACATTTTCTGGTGACTACAGAGTACCATCTCTAGCATATAGTTCTCGAGCTAGGTAATAAATCAAAGGGGGACGAGCATTGGATTCTTGTTTTTATACATGTCATATCTCTTGCACAGCTTCTCAAGTGTAGCAACCGAATGCTGCAACTTGTTAAGTTTGGTATCCATGAACATGCGCTGCACAATGAGATGCGAGTGAGTAGCAGAAAAATTAATCTTACTGGAGTAATATGATTATTGTAATCATAGCAGACAAACTAAGTTTTTATTTTTTTTGGACAAGAAGTGCTTTGATACCCGATATATACCAAATGTTACTCGATCAGCTAAACTTCTACCATGTCAGGGGTGTCGAAAAAGTCGACCTGACCCGAACCCGAATAAGCCTATTCGGGTTGACCCGAGTTCTAATTAAGCTCGGGTTCGGGTTATTTTTTTAGCCTTGACCCGACCCGAATTGACCCGAACCCGACCAACCCGACTCGAATATTTTTCATCATGAAAGGATGATATATGTAACAACAATATTAGATTATAGAATTCCTCGTATACAATACTTTAATACAATAAATAACGTTATAAAAAAAAAAGTTAAGTTGAGTTGACGCTGAGATGATAATCGCATGTACGGTCATACGTTTAGCCTAATCTGTCATCTATTAAGGGCAAGGTTATCGAGACCCCCTGTTTTTTCTTTTTCTTTTTTGTTTTTTTTTTATTTTTTTATTTTGTATTTGTTATAACACTGTGAAACTGAAAATGCGGAAAAAAATAATAAGTTTTTGTGAATCAAAAATATAAAACAGACAAAAAAACGCGGAACAGAAACTGATAAAAACTGTGTCTGACTGAATCAGAAAAGGGACTAACGGAATCTTTAGTACCTTTTTGGTACTTTTTAGTGGAGTAGGGGGTACTAATAGTAGACATTTTACATTGTATTATTACTTAAATAAGCCAATTTTTAGATTTTTCCTTATACTCGGGTTGACCCGACCCGAATTGACCCAACCCGACCCGAATTGACCCGACCCGAGTGACCCGAGTTCTAATTAGGCTCGGGTTCGGGTATGATTTTTTAGTCTTGACCCGACCCGAATTGACCGGAACCCGGTTGACCCGACCCGATTCCCACCCCTACCGGCAAATGTACTATCTATTAAATGATGCATCATAGCATGTGAAATTCTCACCTGATAATCATCCCCATATTTGTCTACGAGTCTTTTGATATGAAGACGTTGGATAGTGGTTAGTGGTTGCAATGGGGCAGATTTCCCATCAGTACGCTGCTTCCCAAGTGCTGTTTTTACATCTACAATACCAAATAAGTAATAATATCATTATAGGGCTGAACCTTTTATGATCCCTTCTGCTTGTAGAAGGGGCAGTGAAACAATTATTCAGACAGAAATAGCAAGAAATGGGTTGGTTAGTAAATAGTAGAACTACTCGCTTAATAACATTAACAAACTCTGATCAGATGTTTACTAGACTTCTAAGTAGCAATAATCAGTCCCTTGTTGGTTCAAGGTTATTTTGTTTTATCTCGAAAAATGTGATGAATGGGTCAAAAAGTATACATCAAACAAGCTACCAAGTCAACATTGTCGCAAGCAAGAAATTTAATTTTTGCTACAAATTTTCAGATTACAAAGGCATAGAGCCTATCTTCTGTCAAACACATTATAACACCTTACTGCATTCATTAGCTAAACAGTGATTTCAATCGACGTCCTCATAGTTGTTGAATAATGCATACCCAATTAAATCATTGTTTTATCGGGCTGCTATGTAGTTGAGAGAAGATATAACATATACAATTACACATTCACACATCATCTACGGCTAATGTACTCGTAACTTCCATACCAAAAGCCTAAAAACCAACTCTCTAAAACGTTTTGGACGATGAAATAACAAATGAGATAGCGAATGTATAAGGATATCTCTATTTAGCTCATGATTTGACTAATGTGTTGCCACGTGTATCCAAAAGAAATACAACCATGTTTTTGCAGCCCGAGAAAGGTGTATACATAACGAAAACTTTCCTTCACCACCAATACTGGGTGATTGTATGCATAACAATTAACCCGATTTAGCACCTTTAATAGTAAAACCCATAAGCCCACCTTTTGTGGCTTATTTTTGAAACTTTTCAGCTTATATAAGCTTATTATGACATGATAAGCTTATATAAGCTGAAAAGTTTCAAAATAAGCCAAAGTGAGCTTATGAAACATAATCCAGAAACCACATAAACCATAAGCCTCTATATAAACGGATACAAACACCCAATTAAGGGGCGTTTGGGTTAGCTTATTTTCTGGGCGTAACACCTTGAGCTTGTGGCTCAGGTTGATAAGCAGCTTATAGGCCGAAAAATGTGAGCTTTATCGGCTTTTCTAAATCTTAATAAGCCAATAATCCCATATTATAAGCTAATCCAAACACTCACTAAATCAAAATACACTAAAAGGGTGTTCTTATCATTCAACTATTAAGCCTAACAAGTTAGTGAACCTAATTAAATAAAGCTCATATGCGCAAAAATAAACAAAAAAAAAACATTATTAAAAGAAACTCACCGTCTTCTTCGAGTTCGCTACCCGATAAATCTCAAAATAAGCTAGAAATTTTAGGCTTATGAAATATAGCCGAAAGCAAATAAGCTTAGTGGGTGTTTGGGTTAGCTTGTTAATCCGCCTTATGAGCTTATTCGATTTGAGAAAATCCGAAGCTCATTCTTTGGAACTTATGACCTTATCCATAACACCTTATGCTCAACTAGATAACAATTAACCTCTTATGAATGAGCTTATATTGGCTTTTCCGAAATCAAAAAGCTCATAAGCTGGTTAAATAAGCTAATCCAAACACTCTCTAAATTAAAATCCACTAAAAGGGAGTTCTTATCATTCAACTATTGAACCTAACAAGTTAGCTAACCAAACGAAATAAACCTCATTTGCGCGAAAATAAACAAAAAAACTAACCATCTTCTTCGAGTTCGCTACCGGAATCAATGGGCTCAAACTCATCCATAGGCCCATCTAATTTCGGAGGAGGCAGTTGCAAAGACTCACTTTCAATAATTTTCGAAGTACGGTTACGAACACCTAACAAGTTCGGGTTCGAAACAACGCCGAAAGTCTTATAGTTTTCCAAAACACTGCCTTGGTCATCCCATTTGATTTTTGATAAGTCTACTATTGATTTAAGCTTAGGTGGGATTGTGAAAGCTGGTTTGAATACGTTTGGGTTTTTCTTAGGGAGACCTACTCGGACTTTGTGAACTCTTGAACGCTTGTATTTTCTTCTTGATCCACCCATGGCTGATTGATTTGTGTTTTTTTGGTCTGGGTCTTTTTGTGTGGCTGGAGAAGTGGTGATTTTATTAGGGTTTATGATTGGGGTTTTGTTGTTTGGACTAAACTACATTAATGGTCCCTGTTTTTTATGCCATGAATGAATTTAGTCTCTAACTATCAAATGTTGTGAACGAAGTAAATACAAGGAGCAAGAGCAAGTAGGGGTGTAAACGAGATGAGACAACTCGCGAGTTACTCGAGATTTCCTCGTAAACTATTCGAAATCAACTCGATTCAAAAGATTCGAGCTCGAGCTTGAGCTACTCGAGTATATTTCAAGTCAAGTTCGAGATTCATAATACTCGGCTCGTGAAGCTCGCGAATCTTACCGAGCCTCAATTAAATTATACTTTTACCTTTCTATATACATAAAGTCGAGTCGAGCTTCATATACCGATTATTTGTCGAGTTCGGACATGAAATGTGAAAATAATCGAGCTCGAGTCGAGTTTCGAGCTTGAGTATTATATGATGATTCGAGTTCGAGCTTGAAATATGAAGCTCGGTCGAGCTCGAGTTTTTGTATTTGAGTCGAGCTCGAGCTTAGAATTACTCGACTCGTTTACACCCCTAGGAGCAAACCACCAAAAACCAAACCAAACCGACCATATTTGGTTTGATTTTTGGTTTTACAATTTTCGATTTGATTTGGTTCGGTTCGAGCCAAGATCGAGAAAACCGCACTTTTTTCGAAGGGATAAGATAATATTATAAACTTAAAAAGGACTAAGGCAGTGCAGTAAACCTTATAAACGAACAGCCGGATCACTTCGTTCTGGTTCATGGCAATTCATGTTTTTCATAACCATCATTTTCCCTCAGATTCAAGCCGTTTGACCCGATACGTATCTCTAAATACAAGTAAAAGTATTTACTTCTATGAAAGGATCAAGGATGAGTCTTGCAATATCAACTAAAAGTAATAGCAATATATGAGACTATCGCATCTCAAAAATCGATCAACAAATTACACCCCAAACTCACTTCAATCTTTATTGAGACACTTCATGGGAGGGATTCTCCCTCGCACCAGCCTCGATCCTATGAGATGCATCGAGATTCGCTTTTGAATTTAATGCTCCGCTAAATATACATTGTTTCTATATGATTATATATACTAAGATTTAAGCCCGCGCTCCACTACGGAGTGCGAGGATTTAGTTCATCTACAATTCGTGATGTGGCGTTTGTGTACCATAGTATTGTAACCATTGAAAATCAAATCTGTAATTAAATGTAGCTTATTCGGTCATAACATAAAGCCTTTGATATAAGCGTAATCAGAAACATTTTTAATTCTTTATCACTTTTCCAAGATACAATGTTTTGAATAGTTTAATGACTAACTAACAGAATGGCTATTTGGTCAAACTGGAAATCACTTTCAAGGTATCACCCACTTTTTCCTTATGATTACAGTATGTTTATGCTCACTTGCTGCCAGGCTTGTTCGTGTCTACGGTTGAATATAAGCTTTTCAGGTGTTGAATCCTTGTCAACCACAGAATAGGCTGGCATAAAATAAAAGGAAACAAATTACGAGAAGTATATCCACTAAAGAAGCGTTCATGCCAAAGTGAGAGTTCGTTAGAACTTACTGAACCTTTAAATCTGGAACTCATCTACAACCTCTGCAGATTTTAGAGAGGGTACACCATATGCAGATGGTATAGCCACTTTGGACTCGGGGTTCAAATTATCAAGTTAGTCCCATTAAACTTGGAGACTCGTATAAAAGAAACGTTCACTAAGTAAAAATCATCGACCTTTGATTTAAACAACTTGTCAAACAGTCCGACTTCCGCCTTCAGTGGCTCAACCCAAGGAGATGGCTCTGCAACCCAATGAAGAACCCCCTGTATAACAAAGTTTCGTTTTCAAAAACATAATAAGGAACGTTGGCAAGTGTATTTTTTTATCAAAATAAACAGTTGGTGAAATGGGTGTTTGAAGATGTTCTTAAGCGCATTTTTCTGTTTATATATAAACGCAAGTGTACCATCTGAAGTTCACTATAAATGTACTTATATAGCTACACTGATATAGAGGCTTATATGAAATTCATCACATATAGTCGGTAATTATCACAAAGCATAATGAAAGTTACCAATTATCATTCAAATCATATTGGTAATAATTTTGTGTAATGTATTAAAGATCCTAAATTACCTTCAAAGCGGCAAAGAACCCGAACCTTGCACAGCAGCACCTTCTACGTTCAGCTTAGAAATTAACTTTTCCAAACAACAAAAGTTGTTGCCATCGTCGTGAGTCGTGACTGACCGCCTCATTCCTACAATAAGGCCGAATTTCAGTTTTGGTCAAGCCATACAGCAAAGAGTAATAACTGTAAAAAAAATACTTGAGTATATCTTGTATAATAAAAAAGTAAAAAAAAGGAAAATTTCTCGTGAGTGGTTGGAGAGTAGTCATACTCACAGTAAATAACGGAAAAGCATAAAAGAGCCAATGTCAGACGGGAGAAAGTGGCTGGTGCAGGTTCAATATCTAAACTCTCTAGTACATCACCGCATGTGGCAATAACGCTGTCTGCATTAGACTCCGGATGGACCTGTAAAGTTATTGGTGTTGTTGTGACGGTCTTTCTCGATTCTAACAATCTGATGAGGGCTCACGAACGGCCCACTTGTTTCATCGAGTATGTTTACATTGTTAAAAAATATGGCAATTAATATTAGCAGTCTACTAATCATTTTTGTAGGAAACTAAGTTGCAAATTAGAATGCTAAAATGTATGTGCGTCAAACCTATTCTAGAGCATCTAGTGTAACTTGTGTGACAATATCGTCTAAAACATGTTGCTATCATTTGAAGTTTTTTTCAGGGAAACTATATCTTTCAACAACATAATTAACAATAAAAGTTAAAAACAATAAAGATTATCCATCATACCTGTTAATAAGTTTTGAATCTTTAGCATAATTTCTGCCTGTTTGGGAATAAAGATTAGCCAACACCTTCTTCCTCCCCACTCTTCTTCAGTAACAACAAATCCTTTTCTCATAAAATACCAGCTACAATTGTTTATGTTTCCCACTTTGTTATCCACTTTTATTTGTTTGATATTATTTTTGTTGATTAATGCATTGGAGAGAATACTACTGCAAATATTTGTTAGTCCGAACAAATCATTTCACTCGCAAAGAAGTAGATTTTTTCATTTTAATTTTCTACAATTGAAATCAGATAATGGATTTAAAAAGTTACCTTTCGTTTTCGATTGGCTAGCCTACTGAATCGATGTAGTGGCTATTTACATCTAGGCTACATGTACTATTTTTATAACTGATTACACAAAACTAAATAACAAAAATAAAAACTGAATGCAACACCTTTTAACACTAACTAACCTGTATTGGTTCCACTTTTTCATCATTAACTGGACCTCCCGAATAAAAACCAATCATTCCTCCATCACATACTTTCTGCGAAACACAACCTTATTATTAATAACTAAATAGCAAAAGTTATGTTAGACCAATTGCTAGACTTCTAAAGCATGACCCTAATCAGTTGTTTCTAAAGCATGACTGTCAAACATTCCATGACATAATTTCTAAAGGATGACCCTTATTAGCCTAATATAGTCACTAATTAAAGCAATGCATCAAAGCAGAAGTACTTTTAACTAACATAACACAAAACATTCCATAAATTGTTAATGTGCCAAACATTAAAGGTAAAAGATATAGGCATGAGTACTTTGATTAATGAATTGCAGAAATTATCAATGATACAAATTTGGGAGGATATCTCGCGAAGCCGGAACATCATAAATAACCCTCTTAGAAGCACAGAAGGACCTTGTGGTCGGAGGAGGCTGGAAAGTGCGCGACAGATGGGTTTATTGTGCGTATTTTTGGCTTATAATTGTATTTGAGAGTGTTTGTGATCTCTTTTGAGGACACGTGTGATGTAAATGAGTGAATAGATTGAGTTGTGAGTTAACATGGGAAGATGATATCAAGCTGGATTAAGAGTTGGATTAAAATAATAATTATTAGATTAACAAAATCAGTACAGTAGCTCGTTAAAGTCTGAATGATCACCTTTGGGGAAAATTCTTGAGTCAAAACATGCTAATAGTTGTCGAATGATCACCTTCAGGGATAATCTTTTTACTCAAAACCAAACAATCAGCAAAATGGATATACAATTCTTATTTTATAATATTAACTGAATTTTGCATAGCATAGGCTTACTATATTCTTTATGTGCTTTAGGCCAACTGGTCAAGCAAATGGACACGTATCATCCCTGAGAAAATTTGGTATTCCTCTGGTAGCTAGGATTCCGGATGGCAGTGACGGTCTTTCTGGTACACATCATGTGGCTTGGGCCGTGACAACATCCTCTTATTTTTTCCAGCAATGATGTTAGCGGACTGCAATCAAGATGATAGAATCACATTGCCTCATAGGAACAAACACGACACTCTAACGGAGCTAAATGAAAGTAGCAATAAATTATGACTTATTTTTACTTTTTCAACAAAAAAGATCCATCGCGCTTGGGTGATGAAGTTTTTAATATGGACTTGCAACTGCTACAAAATTGGCATCATAAGTCTAGTTTTGACTGAAGTTCATTTACAAAGACTAACCCAAAGTTTTCAAAGGCTAATTGCATGTTTGACTTTAGTATTTACCACAAAACTTCTCAACTTGACTCACAATCACTTGTTAAGTGTAAATGAGCTCAAAGAAACAGATTTTAACCACTTTCTCACTAAATTGACTTGTATCCAAACACCACTTCAAATCTGTTATGGAAAGTTTTCAAAAGCTTTTTGCGTAAATGCTTATGACAGCAAGTATGACTTATTAAGATCTTTTGAGTGATTGAAATGAACTCTAAAACAGCAAAGTTCCAAAAAGTTTACACTAAGGATCACAAAATAACGATCTGATGCCATTTCAAGCTGAATAAGACCAATTAAGTTAGGTAAACTGAATAAGACGCTTAAAGATCACTGGCTATCTATCAAAACAAATCAATTATACTAAAAGCACACTAACACAATCATAATTCACTAGATAAAAACTATTACTAGGAATTTAGCATGGCAGAACAGTTTAGATGAATTTAAACAAGAAATTATGTTCCTTTTAGCTTGTAGAATCCTTTGATGAAGTAGAGGAGCGTTGAGATATCTAAGATCAACTAAAACACCATTAATCAACCACCATAAACCATCATATCAACTTCATCATCTACAAATCAACACCCCTGCTACAATCTTCTATTATGGCTATAAAATGAACTAAAAATCATCTGAACCAGCTACAGGCTTTCAAAAGGCATCAAATGCATTCCATTGATCAAGTGTGATCAATAGAATCAAATAGTAACAGTAGAAGTAGGATTATGCATGAATGAGAAGTAGAGTTGAGTGAAAATGAACTTGAATGTTTATTAATGGATGAAAGGTTGTTACAATTCTGTTACAGCTAACTAACTAACTCTCAGGTGGTTGTCAATCACTTGAGAGTAGTATTCTACTAACTTGCTAACTAAAATGAGGAAATTTAAGAAGTGTGTAAAAAATACACACACTAAGTACATACAAGAAATGAAGAACTAATGGGGTATTTATAGAAGCTGGGATGAAGTTTGTTGGAGGTAGGTGACGTGGTGGAGCGAATAGCAAGCTTCCACGTGGCCTTGGTTAATCAATTGATGATAGCCATTGAAGAACTTGATTTGGGGCTTTTTTATGTGGTTGATTTCAAGTTAATTGAGTGGTTGGGCTGTGATCGTTATGTGATTTAGAGCAAATTTCATGTATAACACTTCTCTTGAAACGCACTCTAGCTCCTTCTTCGATCTCGGTTCATTAAACTTTGAATGTGCCAAGTGTCTTGTTATTATTGGATGAGAGAGAGAGACACGGATCATTATCCTCTTCTTGATTTTCAATTGGTGGAAAGTGAGTGGGTGGACTTCACTGTTCAGATTTTGTTTATTAAATGAAAACGACGCTAGTGGCCAGCTGGATAGTGAGGTGGCGATCCAAAGGGCTGAAATACTCTTCTCTCATTGGCTAGCTTGTTTAACACTCGGATTACTATCAAACTTGTGTGAAAGTTGGCATATTTAGCCCCTTGACTTGGCAAAATATTATCTTGAGCTCCAAACTTTATTTCTTTGTCATTTTTAATCCTTCTAACTTCAAACTTGTTCAATAATCATCCTTTGACCATTTGAATTGACAGTTGACCAAATTTGACTTTGTTCTTAACTTTCTTATAATTACAACTTTAGTCCTTCATCTTTGAAAGTTGTCAAGAAAGGTCCTTTGTCTTTGCAAGGCTTGTCACTTTTCATCCTCCTTTTGTCTTTTCTTCATCAATAAAGCTTGATTTCACTTGTTTGCTCCAAAATTGTATCTTTTTATCTACACAAGCACAAAACCTAAAACATACCCATAATACTGCTTTTATGAATAAAAATTAGGTATTTTGCTTTGTGTTTTAGGGTGATTTGTGATATTATTGATTTGAGATTTCACTCATATCACTAATCTTTAAAAGATGTGTGATTCTAGATTTTATTTTCTCGAAATCCTCATTGCGATCATATGAAGATAGATCAAATCTCAAACACTATTTGGGACGGAGATAGATCAGATATGCTATTAGAGAGAGAAAACCACAAATCATAGACGAAGCAAAATGTGAGAGTTTTTCATTTGCCTAAATATGAATTACTGATCATATCTAACACATGACATCTCACACAAACAGATCAACGGTTACAAAATGGGTTTTGGAATAAGGCCATACCTGAGATTGAGCAACCCATACTGGTGAACAGTTTTTCAAATGAACAAACGGTTGCGATGTGAATTTGGCGAATTGAAGGGATGGGAGAAAGGAAAATGAACGGTGGATACATGGTAAGAGTTAGTCCTCTCACACATTTATATTGTTTTTTATTACCCAATTTTCACATTCCCCTTAATGAATAAAGGGAGTATATGAAATTAGATACTCACTTATAATACATGAAGTACTTACCTAAATAAGTTTTTAAAAAAGTTATTAAGAACAACGACAAATATCACTTCATAAATCAAAACTTATTTTAAGAATATAACCATTTAGCGACGTCCTGACATATGAAGTGTAAGTGATATGGCGGTGACGGAAATGGTCACCATTTATGTTCGTCTACATAGAGAAGAAAAAGTATGATGTAGAATCCTCAAGGGTTTCATTGTACAACTTATAAACTTAGTGGGGGCAAAATCACAAAACAAAAAAAACCTATTTTAACAACAAAACTAACGAAAAAACATCAAAAGAAAATAAGCCCTTGTCAGAAAAACACAACACCTCCGCCACATATGGAGATGGAGACCACCGACATGGACATAGAACAACCTATAATCGCCACGTCATCATCCAGAAAATTCGCTTTAAAAAACACAATCCAAACCAATTTCGGTGATGATTACATTTTCCAAATTGTTTACAAGTACGTTATATACAATAAAACCCATTTTGGGGGTGTTTGTTTATGCTTATATAGCCCGCTTACGGCTTATATAGCCCGTTTACGGCTTATTTGCTTTTCGGCTTAAAGCCGTAAGCCGACGAAACAAATACCCATTAAAACATATTTTTTATTATAATTTGAACCTTGAATACAGTTTTTGATAAATGTTTGGTTTTACAGGGAGGATTGGACAACGATGGCGGTATATTTGTTGTCAAATACGGTAAAATTGTATTCGCCTGTGAAAGGACAGTTTATTAGAGAATGTTGTAAAGGAATGCATTCGGATACTATTAACGAGATATTGTTGAGTGGGAATTTGTTGTATTCGTGTTCGTCTGATGGGACGTTTAGAGCTTGGGATACCCGGTCGTATCAACAAGTGGTTACTCTTATTGGAATTACAAAACTGACTTGGTCTATTTGATAACTGATAGGTGTGTAAACACCCATCCTTTTACCACTTAATTCTGGCTAAAACGAGACCAAAACGCGTATTTAATATCATTTGTTTGGAATTATGCGTGGTTTTTGTGTTTATTGTGTTTTCAGAGCCAAACGGATGAATATTAAAGAAAACATGGGATTGCACGGGTTTTATCAAGGAAAAAGACTAAAGACGAAGTCTATTGTCCAAGAGATGCAAAAGATTTGAAGTCAATGGGCCTATTTGAAGATTTATCGAAGAAAAGGACCAAAGATGGAAGATTTACATATGTCGAAGAAACTCAAGTCTATTTAACGAAGAAATTAAAAGACGAGTTGAATTTAATCGACGACAAATCCCGAATCAGAATCGAAAACGTCAACTTTTCTGATAAGACGAGAAGACAAGAAGAAAGGGAGAAAGCCCACTCACCAACCAACCACTAGGACTATATATAGTTTTTCCCTTCACACAATTAGGGAGTTAGCTTCATTTTCCTTTTTCCAGTTCTTAGGTTCGGTGCATCACAAACACCATTAGGGTGTTTGGTGATTTTCATCTGTTTCTTTCAATCTTGTAACTCTTAATCATTACTCTTGTTACTTTTACATTAATCAATCAATTCCATCTTTTCATTCATCTTGATCTTCATCATCTTCTATTTCAAGTTCTTAAGTTTTTATTTGATTCAAGTTTGATCTTAAAAAGTTGTTGATTTAGTGTTTTTATTGGTGGGATATATTTCTTATAAGTATTTAAATGATTATTGGTTGGTTTGGTAAAATCTTTATGAGTATTTTGGTGTTTAGATTGAAAAATCATTTGGTTCCTGCTGTTTCTGTTCTTCGCTTCCCAGACTTTCCGAACAGAACGTTTTATTCCGAATAGACAATTTCTCATTTCCCTTATTCGGAATATTGGATATTCCGAATAGGGGTGTTAATTTTCTCTTACTCGGAATACCTCAGATATTGCGCATAGACCATGTTTTCCGCATAGGGTACTTTTTTTCCGCATAGGCCTCGTTTTTCCGAATAGCTTACTTTTTCCGCATAGTCCAGTTTTCCGAATAGAGCATTACATTCCGAGTAGCCAGTCTTTCCGAATAGAGGCTTTTATTCCGAGTAAGGTATTTTTCCGCATAGGCCATATTTTATTCCGCATAGTAAAACATTCTGTATAGAGCACATTATTCCGAATAGATCCATGTTTTCCGCATAGCAACATTCCGAGTAGAGCAACATTCCGCATAGACATATATTCCGAATAGGCCATTTTCAGTAAGGGTATTTTCCAGTTTTAATTCAAGTGTTGCTTTTTAATTGTTGATTGTTTCAAGTTTAAGTCTTTCTTTATTGATTTCCCTGTTTAGTAGATTAGAAAACTAAACCTCTTTTTTGTCACCAAGAACAAATCATTCCACTTTAAACTGAGATCAATTCGAGAGGATTCCGAGAATTGTTTTGAACCCACCATTGCAAAACGCTAATATCAAATGGCGCCGCTGCCGGCTCTTCTCGTTAAGATCAAAAGTTTTTTGTGAGAACTTGGATTTTGGATCCGTTCCCCGTGAACGTTACTTTTTCACAAAAATTTTCAAAAAAAAATCTTAAAAAAATATAAAATTTTCAAAAATCCTAAAAAGTAAAAAAAAAAAAAAACATAAAACCCAAAAATATTTTTGCTTTGCTTTTCTTTGTTCGTTCTTTTGCAGGTGTATGCGCACTCGATCCACGTCATATCAAGAGCCCGAGCCTCTCGATCACTTAGACATGGCCGGTGTACCACCTCCAAACAATAATAACAACAACAACCCGCCTTTCAACAACATGAACAATAACAACAACAATGAGCCCCTTCCGGATAATCCCCCGATGATTGAATTGCTGCAAGCTCATGTCGATGGCAACACGGATCCAATTGTCATACCTCCAATTGCCGCCAACAATTTCGAGCTAAAATCAGGCTTTATCCAGATGGTCTCCGCTCAGCCATTCTTGGGACGAACCATTGATGATCCACACGACCACATCAAGAGATTTCTACAACTCACCAACACGGTCAAATTCAATGGGGTTCCACAATAAGTTATAAGGTTACAACTTTTTCCCTTTTCTTTAGAGGGACAAGCCTGGCATTGGCTTGCTAAGGAACCGCCACAGAATATTCTCTCGTGGACGGATTTGGAAACAAAGTTTATAAATTACTTTTTTCCACCCTCTCGTACTACCGCTTTGCGGAATGAGATCATAAATTTTGAACAAAAGTACGATGAGTCATTCAGTGAATCTTGGGATCGCTTTAAAGATCTTTTAAGAAAATGCCCACAACATGGTTTTACCAAAGTACATCAAATCAATACTTTTTACAATGGTTTAAGCATGAGTGACCAAGATTCACTGAACAGTGCCTCGGGGGGTAATCTATTGGCTAAGACTTCCAATGCTGCTTGGGACATCATTGAGAATAAATCTCGTGTGCAAACCAAGAGTGTTCGGACCAATGTTGCTAGTGCTAGCACTAATGACAGCGACAAGCGACTTGACAAAATCACTACGCTTCTTGAATCGCTTGTCACCCACACCGTCAGCAACAACAACAGCAACAACGCCAAACACGCTCAAGTGAACGCTGTCAGCCAACCTTGTGAAATATGCGGTGGTCCCCACTCTTACACAACTTGTACCGCCACCCAAGACTACCCTGCTGAGAATGTGAATGCGGCATATGGCACCTATCAACAACCTGCTTATCAAGCTAGACCTCAAGGTGACCGTAACTTGCTTAGCTACCGCAGCAACAACTATCTTTCACCACCTGGTTTCCCTCCTGCCAACCAAAACCAACAACAAAACCTTAACCGCCCTCCTCAACAACAACAACCTCGATAACCATACATCCCTCCTCACAAGCAGCAACAACCGCCTCAACGTAACAATCAAGTCTACCAACAACCAGCTTACCAACCACCTGCATACAATGCTCCTTCCAACCAAACCACCACTGCATTACACCAAGAGGTCGCAACCTACATGAGAACCAATGATGTGATAGTGGGAAATCTCCAAGAGGAAGTGCGCAATTTGAAAGCAGATTTGGTAAAGCAAGGAAATGATTTGAGAGCCGATATGAGAAATACGTTGGATAGCCAAACTAATGATCTGAGGAACATGATGGCTAGTTTCTTCCAAAGTAGTCAACCCTCTTCTTCGGGTACTCTTCCGAGTAACACCGTTGCGAACCCAAGAGGGGAGATGAAAGCAATCACCACTCGAAGTGGCAAAGGTACCAAGGAACCCGAGCTTCCTATACCTCCACCGGTGGTTGTGACTAAGGAGAACGAGTCACCCGCTCATATTCCTCCTCCTTCTCCTTCCCCCATTTCTCCACCTCTTCCTTCTACCCCTCCTCCACCCGTGGTTGTGAGTGATCCTATTCTCCCAAAGCCTTCCTCTTCTTCCAATATACCTTATCCATCTAGGTTGAGGAAAGAGAAGCAAAAGAGCAAGGATGATATTCAGGTTTCGAATTTCCTTAAAATGTTCAAACAACTGAATTTCAATATCTCCTTCGCTGAGGCTCTCGCTCACATGCCCAAGTACGCGAAAATGTTTAAAGATCTTTTGAGCGACAAGGAAAAGCTCCTCGATATTGCCAACACCCAACTTAATGAGAACTGCTCTGCAGTGCTCTTAAGGAAATTGCCAACCTAGCTTGGTGATCCGGGTCGTTTTCTTATCCCTTGCAATTTCCTGGGAGTAGAGAATTGCATGGCCCTAGCCGATCTAGGTGCCAGTATTAATCTCATGCCTTTAAGTGTTTGGAAGCAATTATCTCTCCCAGAGCTAGTCCCCACCAAAATGACTTTGGAATTGGCCAACCGTACGGTTGCTTATCCAGTGGGGATAGCCGAAGACGTCATTGTAGGAGTCGACAAATTCACCTTCCCTGCTGATTTTGTTGTCGTCGACTACGAGATGGACCCACGTGTGCCACTAATTGTTGGTCGTCCATTCTTAAGGACCGGTCGCACTCTCATTGATGTTGAAGCTGGTGAGCTTATCATGAGAGTGGGTGACGATAAAGTAGTATTCAACATGGGAAAGTTGTCTAAACAACCTTATTCCAACGAGAGTGTTAATTGTATTGACGTTCTGGATGAGGCTTGTGAAGCACACTTTATTGATGCTTGCAAAAGTATTCCTTCTTCTCTTCCCAATGTTGAGACCGTGTCCTCCATTGATTCATCGTTGTCTCTATTTGGAGATAGTGATTTATTTTGGAACAATCTTGACGATACCATGGGAGATGCGAATTTAGCTACTAATGATTCTCCTATCGATGGGGATGAAGACATGAATTTCTTTGACAATCTTCTCAACGAAGACAATCCCTCGCCTCCATCTCCCACAGTCATTGCTATCGATACTCCGACTTTGAAAACGCCTCCCGTCGAACATCCTCCGGATTTGGAACTTAAGGAGTTGCCGCCACATCTCGAGTACGTGTTCCTTGACGACAACAAGAAGTCACCCGTCAATATTGCAACGGATTTGAAAGATGAAGAGAAGACTCGCCTCGTTGCTGTGTTGAAAGCTCACAAGAAGGCTATTGCGTGGAAAATCTCGGATATTCGTGGAATTGATCCTCACTTCTGCACACACAAAATTCTCATGGAGGACGACTTCAAGCCCACAATTCAAAGCCAACGAAGGGTGAATCCAAAAATACATGAAGTCATCAAAACAGAGGTTCTCAAACTTCTTGATGCGGGTATGATTTACCCTATTTCGGATTCACCATGGGTTAGTCCAATCCATTGTGTGCCCAAGAAGGGCGGAATAACCGTTGTTCCCAATGAACACAACGAGTTGATTCCCACTCGTCTCGTTACTGGGTGGAGAGTTTGTATAGACTACCGCAAACTCAATGATGCCACGAGAAAGGATCATTTCCCTCTACCTTTTATGGACCAAATGCTTGAACGATTAGCGGGTAATGAATATTACTGCTTTCTTGATGGTTTCTCGGGTTATTTTCAAATACCCATCGATCCCCAAGATCAAGAGAAGACTACATTCACTTGTCCCTATGGCACTTTTGCTTACAAAAGAATGCCTTTTGGCTTATGTAATGCGCCCGGGACTTTCCAAAGGTGTATGTTAGCTATCTTCCATGACATGGTTGAACAAACCATGGAAGTCTTCATGGATGATTTCTCGGTCTTCGGGGATTCATTCTCTTCTTGCCTTGCCAATTTAGACCGTATGCTAAAGCGGTGCGAAGACACTCGCCTAGTTCTGAATTGGGAAAAATGCCATTTTATGGTAAAAGAAGGCATCGTGCTGGGGCATAAGATTTCTAAAGCCGGTCTTGAAGTAGACCGTGCTAAAGTCGATGTTATCGCAAAGTTGCCTCCACCTTCAACCGTGAAGGGTGTGAGAAGTTTTCTGGGTCATGCGGGCTTCTACCGTCGATTCATCAAAGATTTTTCTCAAATCGCTCGCCCGATGACCCACCTCTTGGAAAAAGATACTCCTTTTACCTTTTCCAAAGAGTGCCTTGAAGCCTTCAACTCGCTTAAGGATAAGCTAACTAAGGCACCCGTCTTGGTTACCCCTAATTGGGAGCTTCCCTTTGAGTTGATGTGCGATGCTAGCGATTTTGCTATTGGAGCGGTTCTTGGACAAAGAGTGAACAAACACTTCCAACCGATCCATTACGCTAGCAAGACAATGACTGGGGCTCAATTGCATTATACGACAACCGAAAAAGAGCTTTTAGCTGTTGTCTATGCTTTTGAAAAATTCCGCCCCTATCTTGTCCTTTCAACCACCATCGTGTATACAGATCATTCCGCGCTGAAGTACTTGTTGACAAAGCAAGATTCCAAACCAAGACTTCTTCGCTGGGTTTTGCTGCTCCAGGAATTTAAAATCGAAATTCGCGATAAAAAAGGAGCAGAAAACTTAGCCGCGGACCATCTCAGCAGACTTGAGGATCCTTACCAAGGGGATCATCCAACCAAAGAAATCAATGATTCTTTTCCCTTGGAGACCTTAATGTCTATCAACTCGAAGCTGAATGAAACCCCGTGGTTTGCGGACTTTGTAAACTACTTGGCGGGTGGAATTCTCAAGGAAGGGTTGACATCTCGACAAAAGAAGAAGTTCTTCACCGATATCAAGACTTATTTTTGGGACGACCCTTACCTATTCAAACAATGTGCCGACCTGATTATCCGTCGATGTGTTGATGGACCGGCAGCGTCTGAAATCCTTGATGCTTGCCACAAAGGACCCACCGGTGGTCACTTTGGTCCCAACTACACCGCTAAAAAAGTGTTTGATTCGGGATTTTATTGGCCCTCCATCTATCGTGACGCTCACGATATGGTTAAAAAATGTGATGTTTGCCAAAAGCAAGGCAAAATCACACATAAAGACGAGATGCCTCAGAATTTCATACAAGAATGTGAAATCTTTGATGTTTGGGGTATCGACTTTATGGGGCCATTCCCTTCATCTAAAGGAAACAAATACATCCTTGTTGCCGTTGACTACGTTTCAAAGTGGGTTGAAGCCAAAGCTTTACCTACTAATGACGCAAGGGTGGTTTGTAACTTTTTGAAAGCTTTATTCGCTAGATTCGGTGTGCCTCGCGCCATTATTAGTGATCGTGGGACTCATTTCTGCAATGACCAATTTGCTAGAGTCATGGCTAAGTACGGTGTAAATCATCGTCTTTCCACCGCCTACCACCCACAAACTAATGGCCAGGCTGAAATATCCAACCGAGGACTAAAGCGAATTCTGGAAAGAACCGTGGGAGAGCATCGTGCCGCATGGGCTGATAAACTTGATGATGCTTTGTGGGCTTTCCGTACTGCTTACAAGACCCCGATCGGCTGTACGCCTTATCGTCTTGTGTACGGGAAAGCGTGTCACCTCCCCATTGAGTTGGAGCACAAGGCTTATTGGGCCTTGAAGTGGGCTAATTTTGATATAAACAAAGCCGGTGACCTACGCAAGATCCAACTCAATGAGCTGAATGAACTTCGGAATGAGGCTTATGAAAATTCTTTGATCTATAAGGAAAAGACTAAGCTCATTCACGACTCCAAGATCAAAAACCGAGAGTTCCATGTTGGAGACAAAGTCTTACTTTTCAACTCTCGGTTGAAAATCTTTTCGGGCAAGCTCAAATCTCGTTGGTCCGGCCCATTCACCATTGCCCAAATTTTTCCATATGGTACTCTCGAGCTCGCTCAACCTAATGGACCGAATTTTAAGGTGAATGGCCAACGAGTGAAGTTTTACTTTGGTGAGGACACCTCTCAGGAGGTGATTCCATCCCTCACCACGTTCCCCATGAACTAATTTTGGGTCGAGTCAGGCTCGTGACTCGGTTATCAAAAACAAGCGCTCCTCGGGAGGCAGCCCGAGTATCTATCCCTTTAACCCCCTAAGTGTAGGGGAGGACCTATTTTGGTCGTTTGTGTTTGTATGGTGATGTGATCACAGGGATAACTGCAATCTTGGAAAATTTGAAGAACCGTGCTCCCGTGTTATCCGAAATCCGGTTCTTTCTCTCAACTATCGTGATTCAACTTTCTTCATACTCACATTTGAAATTGATCACTTTAGTCGTCTCTTCCTTAACTCGAGTTAACCAACGTGCACAATGTCATAAGTGTAGGGGAGACTTTTCCCACATGCTTAAACATTGAGGACAATATTTATCTTAAGTGTAGGGGAGACTTCTATCGAAGTTTTAAGTGGATTTTTCCATGAAAATGCCTTCATTTAACCGGAAAATCATATTTTTCAACATTTTTCAAATTTTTTATTAACTTTGGCCATTTAGTCGTAATTTTTAAATTTTTATCGTTGCTTTCATATGTATATATCCCGCAATAAAGTCAAAAATATTAATAAAGTGGTGTAGCTGGTTTAGAAATCTTTGACATATTAGGCCCGTTGCGTTTATTTTGACTCAACTCGAATAGACTTATCCAAGTTTATTCTAGCTAGTATCCTTAACCATGTAGACCTTAATCGGTTTATTAGGCTAAGTATCCACAAGTCTCATTACTTGAGATTTTAAATTGTGGAGGACGAGAAATGATAGAGTCAATTATAAGTCGGTATTCTTGCGCAAGCTCACTTGATGTAATTATTTGCCTATTCTCCCATCACTTGCTAATAATTTATCTGCAATAAGTAAGGTCGTACGATTTGAAAAGTTACTTAGCTTCTAGCCCAAGATCGTTTAAAAGTTGCTCGGTAATGATAAGAGTTCATAGCCAAGGCATAACTTATGAAGCGGGGCGCGAAGATTGGCGAGTCCGAAAAGGCCCTAACAAGGCATGAGGATTCGATTTTATTGCTGAAGATCCAAAGTGATGTGAAAAGCATTATTCCTAAAGTCAATATGAAGGATCAAGACTCACGACGAAAAGCAATCAACTCCCATAAAGATCATGGAGAAGTCTATCCGAAAAGACCCTAACAAGGTATGAGGATAAATAGATCCAAGTCCGAAAAGGAGGCGGATCGTTGTATCTCAATATCCCAATTAGAGATTGAAGAAATAATCATGAAGTCGTGGTCAACTAAGTTGGAGAACCTCTCAAAAGTCTCCAAGTGAAGAAACTCTATTATGATGAGAAGACCATTATCTCAAGAACGTCTCTCGAAGATATGAAGTATGAAGTACATGCCAAATATCGGCCCGAGAAAGGTCTCAAATCGTGAACCGAGTTATGCCAAGATATGAACTTTTTGATATCCCGAGAAGAAGTTTTAAGAGATTTTGTCCTTTAGCTAACTATTGATCAAATCGTCCTACTTTGCTTTCTGCCTTAATAAACTATCGAAATAAGTCCAAAAATGCATCTTCATGATCATTCTAAGACAAAAATAAAATATAAGAGATACACCTAGGAATAAGGGAGTTTAAGCAATTAATTAAGCCATGTGTGTAAGTGTTTGATTACTAACTTATAATAACAATGATCTCGTTTTTAAGCTTAGTTTGGGGAACGTGAAACTTGAGGGTGATAAATCTTCGTGACACCAAAGCCCTAATGTAAGTCATTGATTTCTTTGCAAGTTATTTCCATCCTTTCGGTTATTTTAAAAGTTTTGGTTCCTCTTAGTACTTTAATTTTTATTTTTTATTTAGTAGTGTTTGAATAAGGCCAAGGTTGATTAATTATGAGAAAAGTGTAAATTTGCTTTATCACTAAGCATTGCATGAGGGCATGGCAATGGTTAAGTGTAGGGGATTTGATAGGTGTGTAAACACCCATCCTTTTACCACTTAATTCTGGCTAAAACGAGACCAAAACGCGTATTTAATATCATTTGTTTGGAATTATGCGTGGTTTTTGTGTTTATTGTGTTTTCAGAGCCAAACGGATGAATATTAAAGAAAACATGGGATTGCACGGGTTTTATCAAGGAAAAAGACTAAAGACGAAGTCTATTGTCCAAGAGATGCAAAAGATTTGAAGTCAATGGGCCTATTTGAAAATTTATCGAAGAAAAGGACCAAAGATGGAAGATTTACATATGTTGAAGAAACTCAAGTCTATTTAACGAAGAAATTAAAAGACGAGTTGAATTTAATCGACGACAAATCCCGAATCAGAATCGAAAACGTCAACTTTTCTGATAAGACGAGAAGACAAGAAGAAAGGGAGAAAGCCCACTCACCAACCAACCACTAGGACTATATATAGTTTTTCCCTTCACACAATTAGGGAGTTAGCTTCATTTTCCTTTTTCCAGTTCTTAGGTTCGGTGCATCACAAACACCATTAGGGTGTTTGGTGATTTTCATCTGTTTCTTTCAATCTTGTAACTCTTAATCATTACTCTTGTTACTTTTACATTAATCAATCAATTCCATCTTTTCATTCATCTTGATCTTCATCATCTTCTATTTCAAGTTCTTAAGTTTTTATTTGATTCAAGTTTGATCTTAAAAAGTTGTTGATTTAGTGTTTTTATTGGTGGGATATATTTCTTATAAGTATTTAAATGATTATTGGTTGGTTTGGTAAAATCTTTATGAGTATTTTGGTGTTTAGATTGAAAAATCATTTGGTTCCTGCTGTTTCTGTTCTTCGCTTCCCAGACTTTCCGAACAGAACGTTTTATTCCGAATAGATAATTTCTCATTTCCCTTATTCGGAATATTGGATATTCCGAATAGGGGTGTTAATTTTCTCTTACTCGGAATACCTCAGATATTCCGCATAGACCATGTTTTCCGCATAGGGTACTTTTTTTCCGCATAGGCCTCGTTTTTCCGAATAGCTTACTTTTTCCGCATAGTCCAGTTTTTCCGAATAGAGCATTACATTCCGAGTAGCCAGTCTTTCCGAATAGAGGCTTTTATTCCGAGTAAGGTATTTTTCCGCATAGGCCATATTTTATTCCGCATAGTAAAACATTCAGTATAGAGCACATTATTCCGAATAGATCCATGTTTTCCGCATAGCAACATTCCGAGTAGAGCAACATTCCGCATAGACATATATTCCGAATAGGCCATTTTCAGTAAGGGTATTTTCCAGTTTTAATTCAAGTGTTGCTTTTTAATTGTTGATTGTTTCAAGTTTAAGTCTTTCTTTATTGATTTCCCTGTTTAGTAGATTAGAAAACTAAACCTCTTTTTTGTCACCAAGAACAAATCATTCCACTTTAAACTGAGATCAATTCGAGAGGATTCCGAGAATTGTTTTGAACCCACCATTGCAAAACGCTAATATCAATAACCATCATTACAATATATAATCATCGGAGATTATTCTAGAAACAATGTTAACATAGGCTTAGCCTATTAACTAAATAGAAAGCCCAAAGGCTACAAACATACGTTTAACACTCCCCGCAGTTTGAGCAGGAGAGGATCGAACGCTCAAGCTGACACGAAACTCTTCAAATAACGCAGTCGGTAAACCCTTGGTGAAAATGTCAGCATACTGGTATCTATAGGGCACATGAAGCACACGAATCTGACCTCGAGTAACCATATCCCAAACAAAATGAATATCTATCTCAATGTGTTTAGTGCGCTGATGTTGAACCGGATTAGCTGCTAAGTAAATGGCACTGGCATTGTCACAATAGACAAGTGTGGCTGAAAATAATGGGGTATGAAGCTCTCGGAGGAGGTTACGAAGTCAAGCTATTTCAGCAACAACATTAGCCACGCCTCGATATTCCGCCTTGACACTCGATCGAGAGAGTGTATGCTGACGTTTGGATGACCAAGATAGAAAATGATCTCCCAAGAAAACACAATAACCCGAAGTGGAACGTCAAGTAGTAGGGCACCCAACCCAATCAGCATCATAATAAGCAACTAAAGACCCAATAGATGAAGCATAAAGTTAGAGACCAAAGTCCAATGTGCCACGGACATAACAAAGAACTCGCTTAAGAGCAGCTAAGTGAGGCTCTCGAGGATTATGCATATGAAGACACACCTGATGTACTGTATAAGAAATGTCTGGACGTGTAAAAGTCAAGTATTGAAGACCACATGCAAGACTACGATATAATGTTGGATCAGAAATAGGATCACTGTCTGACCCAAGTTTAGATTATGTATCAACTGGAGTCCGAGTAGAATTACATGTAGTCATACGTGTCCTGTCTAAAAGCACCAAAGCATATTTATTATAAGAGAGAAACATGCCTTTAGAGTCCCGTGTAACATATATCCCCAAAAATAATTAAGAGATCCCAAATCTGTCATCTCAAACTCTGTATGCAAAGAAGAAATAATACAATGCAGTAAAGCTGTAGAAGAATTTGTTAGTACAATATCATCAACATAGATCAACAAATAAGCAACCTCAGCATCGTACCTATAAATAAACAGTGACGAGTCACATCGACTCGAGGAAAACCCAACTCGAAGAGCATAACCTGCAAACCGTTGAAACCAAGCATGAGGTGCTTGTTTCAACCCATATAAAGATCTCTGTAAACGACATACATGATGAGGAAACCGATTATCCACAAAACCCGATGGCTGGTACATATATACCGTCTCTAAAATTCACCGTTAAGAAACGCATTCTTAACATCTAGTTGATGAATTGGCCAATTCCATGATAAAGCAAGACTGAGAACAGTACGAATAGTAGCAGATTTAACAACCGGACTAAAAGTCTCATCATGATCAACACCAAACTATTGACTACGTCCGTTAGCCACTAAACGAGCCTTATACCTGCTCAAAGAACCATCAACATGATATTTGTGTCGAAACAACCACATAGACCGAACCACGTTGACATTAGGTGGTCGTGGAACAAGAACCCAAGTACTGTTTTTAATTAATGCATTGTATTCATCATTCATAGTATTTCTCCAGTGTGGATCATATATGGCAGCAAAATGAGACTTGGGTAGAGGAGAGATATGAGATACATGACACTAAAAGCGCGGATTAGGCTTGATCGTGCCAACTTATGCACGTGTGAACATAGGATGAGTAGGGCCATGGGAGGTAAACCAAGTTGTAGAATCGGTTAGGATGCGGGTGTATTGGATTGCATGGATGTAGGTTGGGTCAAAATTAGCCGAGTGGAGTGTTGGGCGTGTTGAGCTCGTGAGGAGCTAGGCTAGTAGTGGTAGTAGGCTCAATATGAGTCGGGTGATGTTGAATAATATGTTGGATTATAGGAGAGGGTGTGTGATCTAGAAACGTGTAGGAGGATGGGTTTGAGGGTGTCAGGGTACTATACATGAATTGAAGTTTATTAAATATAACATGGAGAGAAATTATTATTTTGTCAGTGGAAAGGTCAAGGCATCATAACCGCGATGATAAGCAGGATATCCCAAAAAGATACTAGGAGTAGAACGTGGTGCAAGTTTATGGGGTGAATCGAGATGTGGGTAACAAAGGCAACCAAAAATACGTAAGTGTTAGCCCTAAAATGTGAGCGCCATTTACGGAATTACATTAGTTTCATATGGGCAAAACATGGAGGGACTACTTTTGCTAAGTTGTCAAAGTCACTCCAAGTCTAGCCTATATATACCCCTCCATACTTCCATGGAGGGGGTGAGGATTCTTCTTATTGTGTATTTCACTTTTCTCTCTAAATACACACACTCATTTCAAGCTTTATCTTTCTCTCTCTAAAAATGTCTAAATATTTCTTTTATCCTCCCTGACCTCCGGATCACCCTCTTATTAGCTTGAATCTTATGGTTAACAATTGGTATCAGAGCTAACCATGGGTGTTTTGTGTTTGTTTGCTTATTCTCGTTTCTTATTTACTGCTTATTTATAAGCTGATGTCACGTGATTTTTTGTGTTGTGTTTAGCAGTCAGTCCAGAAGTCCATTTCTTTCAATAAACACATGCTCTACTTGTGGTCAAAAGTCCAATAGTCTAAGTTGTTATGTCCAAAAAGCCCTTGTCTCAACTTATTCTGATTATTACCACAACTTTTTAAGCTTATTTTAAAGGTGAATTTTCTGTTTCGGGAATTTTTGGTATCTTTGTGATGATTTTGACTATTTTTATAAGATGAAGATATGAAAAAAAGGAGGCAAATCTGAAAAATCCCAATTCTACCTTTTTCGAGATAAGGACAAAACCTTGTATTATTGCGACTCAACCCATCGCAATGTCTAGGGTTTTGACATTGCGACATATATTGCGATGGAAGTTTCAGATGGTTATTGAGATGAGATTTCAGCTTGTTATTGCGATGGGTTTCATGTTGGCTATGCGACAGATGGTTGCAAACATTACGATGTCTCTATTAAAAAAAATACATTGCGACAGATGGTGATTTTAACATTGCGATGACTCTTTTTATAGAAAAACATTGCGACAAATGACTCGGTTGAAAAAGACATTGACAATATGACTCGGTTGAAAAAAAAACATTGCGAGTTCATGACTAAACAGAAAATACCGAGACCTTTTTCATCAACATCTATCCCCACCTAAACCCATCGAACCAGACTCAATCATCTATAACCCTTCGTCTTATACACCATCAAACCCAATGCTAATCCTATCCCATCGTCTCTTGTATTCCTCAACCATCTAGACTCAAAACAAATGAAAAAAAACAAGATCTCAGATTCATTTTCGTGGTTAATATACATGCATGCCAAGATCTTTTTAAGATCTGTACCCACGAATCTGAAACTCATCACAAATCTATTTCAAGGAGAAACCCTCTTTTAATTTTCGAGATTAAAGAAAAAACATAAACAAGAGTGTTTATATCCATTTTTTGTTTCGATTCTAAAAAAAAACTACATACAATCTAAATCAATCAGATTAACACCTACCCGAGACCTCAGAATAGATCTTGACGCCATCAAAACCCTGTGTGAATCATAGGCGTTTGAACTATTCTTCGAATTTGATTAAAGGAGGTTTGGGGTCAGTGTATGAGTATGAGTATTAAAGGGGTTTTATTCATTTGATTTGGTAGATGTAGATGAGATTTCGTGGCTGTGCTTATGATTTGGGATTTGAGATGGATAGATTAAATAAAGAGAGGCGGAGATTACGAGTAGTGAGGAATGAAGGCTGATGAAATATGATTATGGTTAGGATAAAGAGAAAAATTAGGGTAGTTGGGGTATTATATATTCTAGGTAAAGTTATTGGTTCGGGTTTTTTTATTTGGACACTTTATCCGAATTATTTCAATATCACAAATGGAGGTTAAGACTTTGGACAGAAAAAAAAACAATGGAAGCATGTGGACCGGATTTAATTTGGTGAAGGGCCTTGATCCAAAAGTGATAGAACATAGAGTGGGCCACGAAATGGGAATTAATATTTGGATTTTAATCTGAATATTAATTTTGTGAAACGGTTGAATTGTAGTCGGGTATTGGATATGTTTCGATCAAAAGTGCTTAAACGACAAAGAGAATTCTAGGTTTTAAACCTAATATTTTCGAAAAAAAATTTCGATGACCTCGCAACGGATGTCGATCCGCGCATCAGTTGGGCATGTGACTGACATTTGGCTTAAATGACAAGTTCTCTAGACAAATTTTGTCCTTAATGACAATTCCTTCATAATTTGTTCTAGTTAAAGACATTCACAACACACAACACCAAAGCAAACAAAACACTTAACGCTAAAACGATCCGATATAAGATTCACTTTAAACGACAACGGCTAGTTTTGATTCTACAAAGACAAGTGATCATGAAGTGGATTTGGTATTCTTTATTTGAAGTTGAAGTGGGATTTCACGAAGGCGTCTACTTATTTCATCATCGAGCCTTCCTTCTATTTTTCTACCCCTTTTCTTCAAACCCAGTCTATCGATTGATGACTTGCTTGGACGATAACAATTTATGATTGAGACTTAAATTATCTAGTTTCCACTGTCAAGGGGTGGATGGTCGACGACATGGATTACTATCATTTTTGGGAGCTTTGTTGTAGTCCTTAGTGTCACACGCAGTTGCTCGTGTGGATAACTTCAAGAGGTATAAGAGACTTGTTTCTGCACCGTTCTTCAATCGACATAAGTGCAAGCTTAAGTAACGAATTTGGGGGATTGTACTTCAGTTTCAAGTTTAGAATATCGGGTTTACTTCACATGTGGTCACAACAAATAGCCGAATGAATTCGAGGTTGGTAAGTTAGACAGAGAGAGATGGAATCAGCAATCAATTCTCACGGGATATTTTTGAGCTACATAACGACAATGGTAATTCATAGTCTAAGCAATATTTTTCAAAGTTTCTTAATGACTTTCAAAACTTTTCAATACATTTGCTTAAGACTAAGAACTTCTCGAGTATATGGACGTCCACGATAATGATGCTTCCGAGAGTTTGAAATCATCATGGGGGAAGATCGTGTACTTTGAAGTAATCGGATCAACTTCCAGGGGGAAGAAGTGTACATGGAATTGTATCTACTTACTTTATATGATTTTTATGAAGTATTCTACAGGCGTGAGAAGAATTGTTGCTGATTTCCTACATGTTACCCCAAACGGATTATCACCAAAACATAAACGACATGAAACAGTATAAAAGCAGTGTTATTTGGTGTGGTTCTTCTACAAATTTCCGTTGTGCACTTAAACCAATGAGCTAGAAGATTGTTCAAACTACATTAAAGTGTCAGAATCTGCTTAAGATACATATATTGGTTTGGGGGAAGCTGATTCAGAAACTTCGTCAAAAAGAAGTATATGAAGAAAGTTTTTTAAATACATGCTGCATGAATTGGGGGGAAGTTAATCCAAATCATGCATATTACGATTGTTCCACAACAAGCAAAGACAAAAAGGATTCAAGCTGAGGTACAAGTTATGAAGACAAGAAGAATTAAAAGACATCCTCAGCATTGGAAGCGCCCCGGAAGACTTTATTTTGTTGTATTTTTACTTGTTAGGAACATTGTAAGTAATTCCGTATGTCTCCACATTGGGGGAAGATTGTTAGCCCTAAAATGTGAGCGCCATTTACGAAATTACATTAGTTTCATATGGGCAAAACATGGAGGGACTACTTTTGCTAAGTTGTCAAAGTCACTCCAAGTCTAGCCTATATATACCCCTCCATACTTCCATGGAGGGGTGAGGATTCTTCTTATTGTGTATTTCACTTCTCTCTCTAAATACACACTGATAGGTGTGAAAACACCCATCCTTTTACCACTTATTTCTGGCTAAAACAAGACCAAAACATGTATTTAATATCATTTGTTTGGAATTATGCGTGGTTTTTGTGTTTATTGTGTTTTCAGAGTCAACCGGATGAATATTGAAGAAAATATGGGATTGCACGGGTTTTATCGAGGAAAAAGACTCAAGACGAAGTCTATTGTCCAAGAGATGCAAAAGATGCAAAAGATTTGAAGTCATTGTGCCTATTTAAAGATTTATCAAAGAATAGAGCCAAAGATGGAAGATTCATATATGTCGAAGAACTCGAGTCTATTAAACAAAAGATTATAAGACGAGTTAGAATTATTCACCGACACTTCTCAAAATCCAAAGTCGGAAACGTTTATTTAAAGAGACGAGAAGACTAAAGAAGAAAGAAGAAAAAGAAGCCCAATCACAAGCCCACCATCACAAGACACGCCTATATATATGGTTCTACTTCACAAAAATGAGACACTTAGTTTTTTAGGTAGTTTTTAGTTTTCATTCTCTCTAGTTTTAGAGAGAGAAAGTTCCAAACTTTCTCTCACTAGATTTTATCTTTTTCTATTTCAAGATCAAAACTTTGTATTATTTTTTATTAATCAAGTTTAGTTTTCAAGCTTTTTATCTTTAATCTCATCCTTCCTTTCTTTAATTTTGATTGTTTTTTGGTACAAATCTCGTATGATCCGTGTTGTTCATCAATGATTTTGTGCTTAAAAAGTTAATCTTTTGATGTTATTTAAGTTTATACACGAATAAGCTTTAAGATCCTTGTTCTTATTGGTTTATTTGTTGATTTAGCTTATTTACTTTTTAAAGTTTTTATGAAAAGTTCATATTTTTATTGATTCGATTTATAAGTTTGCTTATTAAAAGTTAGAAAAGTTGTTTTTAGTGCTTATTTGTTCAACTTAAAATTGGATTCGAGCTAGTTTTGGGTTTTAGCTTATTTTAATAGCTTATTTCCCTTGCATAAGTTTCGGATTAGCATCATTTTCGGAAAGGGTGAAACCCTTTTCCGACCTTGTATTCCGACCAAGCACACAACCCTCATTCCGATCGTATGATCGGAAAAGGGTTTAGAGTATTCCGACCGATTCCATTTCATGTATTCCGATTTGCCCCTTTTTCAACATATTCCGATTAGTTTGATTTGGATTATTCCGATTGGATCTTGCCCTATATTCCGATTTGAGTGATTTTCAGTTATTCCGATTAGTCTAATTTTCAAACATTCCGATTAGGGTACTTTAGCAATATTCCGATTGGTCCCATTTTATGTATTCCGATTAGTACTTCCCTGGTTTTCCGATCTGCCCCATTTGCCTAGATTCCGATTGAGCAAGTTTTGATTATTCCGATTGTAGCTATTTTATACATTCCGATTGGGAGTTCTCCACACATTCCGATCATTGTCACTTTCATATATTCCGATCAGTGTTATTTTGCTCTTTCCGATTTGACTTTCCGATGGTTTAAATTTCTTGATTTCATAAAGTTTCAAAGAGTTAGTTTTTATCAAGTGTTCAAGTATTTTCTCTCATTTGTCGTTAAGTTTTCAAGCATTTATTTTTAAACTCGTCTTTTTAGTTTAACCTTTCAAGTTTTTAATTTTACTCTTCGGCACTCACTTTATTTCTTGTCATTAGTTTAAAATAGATAAACAAACCAACTCCTTTTTATTAACCAAGAACAAATCATTCCATTTGCCTAGATTCCGATTGAGCAAGTTTTGATTATTCCGATTGTAGCTATTTTATACATTCCGATTGGGAGTTCTCCACACATTCCGATCATTGTCACTTTCATATATTCCGATCAGTGTTATTTTGCTCTTTCCGATTTGACTTTCCGATGGTTTAAATTTCTTGATTTCATAAAGTTTCAAAGAGTTAGTTTTTATCAAGTGTTCAAGTATTTTCTCTCATTTGTCGTTAAGTTTTCAAGCATTTATTTTTAAACTCGTCTTTTTAGTTTAACCTTTCAAGTTTTTAATTTTACTCTTCGGCACTCACTTTATTTCTTGTCATTAGTTTAAAATAGATAAACAAACCAACTCCTTTTTATTAACCAAGAACAAATCATTCCACTTAGAGCCGAGATCAATTCGAGGAGATACCGAGAACATAATCTGAACCCTAGCAAAATCAGTGTATCAAATGGCGCCGCTGCCGGCTCTTCTCGTTAAGATCAACAGTTTTTTGTGAGAACTTGGATTTTGGGATCCGTTCCCCGTGAACGTTACTTTTTCATAAAATTTTCAAAAATCCTAAAAAATATAAAATTTTCAAAAATCCTAAAAATAAAAAAATAAAAAAAAAACATAAAAACCAAAAATATTTTTGCTTTGTTTTTGCCTTGTTAGTTCTTTTGCAGGTGTATGCGCACTCAATCAACGTCTTATCAAGAGCCCGAGCCTCTCGATAACTTAGACATGGCCGGTGTACAAAACAACAACAACATACCACCTCAAAACAATAATAACAATAACAATCCACCGCTCAACAACATGAATAATAACAACAACAATGAGCCTCTACCGGATAATCGCCCGATGATTGAACTTCTGCAAGCTCATGTAGATGGCAACACTGATCCAATTGTTATACCCGCGTTTGCAGCCAACAACTTTGAGCTCAAATCCGGCTTTATCCAGATGGTCTCTGCTCAACCATTCTTGGGGTGTACCATTGATGATCCATATGACCACATCAAGAGATTCTTGCAACTCACCAATACGGTCAAATTCAATGGTGTTCCACAAGAGGTAATCCGTTTACAACTTTTTCCCTTTTCTTTAGAGGGACAAGCCCGACATTGGCTTGCTAAGGAACCGCCACAGAGTATTCTTACGTGGACGGATTTAGAGACCAAGTTTATCAACTACTTTTTCCCACCCTCTCGTACTACCGCTTTGCGGAATGAAATTATCAATTTTGAACAAAAGTACGATGAGTCGTTTAGTGAATCTTGGGACCGTTTCAAAGATCTTTTAAGAAAATGCCCACAACATGGTTTTACCAAAGTGCACCAAATTAATACTTTTTACAATGGTTTAAGCATGAATGACCCAGATTCACTAAACAGTGCCTCGGGGGGTAATCTTTTGGCTAAGACTTCCAATGCTGCTTGGGATATCATTGAGAATAAGTCTCGTGTGCAAACCAAGAGTGTGAGGACCAATGTCGCTAGTGCTAGTACTAGTGACAGCGACAAGCGAATTGACAAAATCACTGCGCTTCTTGAATCGCTTGCTACCTAAACCGCCAACAACACCAACAGCATCAACGCTAAAAATGCTAAAGACGCTCAAGTCAATGCTGTTAGCCAACCATGTGAGATATGCGGGGGTCCTCATTCTTACACCACTTGTACTGCCACCCAAATCTACCCTTCTAAGAACGTGAATGCAGCATACGATACCTATCCTCAACCTGCTTATCAAGCTCGACCTCAAGGTGACCGTAACTTGCTTAGCTACCGCTCCAACAACTATCTCTCACCACCCAGTTCCACTCCTAACAACCCTAACCAACAACAAAACCTCAACCGCCCCCCTCAATAACAACAACAATCTCGTGGACCATACATACCACCTCACAAACAACAACATCCACCTCAACGAAACAACCAAGTTTACCAGCAACCTGCTTATCAACCACCCGCATACAATGCTCCTCCCAACCAACCCACCGCTTTACACCAAGAAGTGGAAACCTACATGAGGACTAACGATGTGATCGTGGAAAATCTTCACCAAGAAGTGCGCAACTTGAAAGCAGACCTGATGAAACAAGGGAACGATCTGAGAGCTGATATGAGAAACACTATGGATAGTCAAACGAATGACTTAAGAAACATGATGGCTAGTTTCTTCCACAGTAATCAACCCTCTTCTTCGGGTACTCTTCCGAGTAACACCGTTGCGAATCCAAGAGGGGAGATGAAAGCAATCACCACTCGCAGTGAAGGTACCAAGGAACCCGAGCTTCCTATACCTCCACCGGTGGTTGTGACTAAGGAGAACGAGTCACCTGCTCCTATTCCTCATCCTTCGACTTCTCCAATTTCTCCACCTCTTACTGCTACCCCTCCTCCACCCAAGGATGTGAGTGATCCTATTCTCTCAAAGCCTTCCTCTTCTTCCGATATACCTTATCCATCAAGGTTGAGGAAAGAGAAGCTCAAAAGCAAGGACGATATTCAGGTTTCGAACTTTCTTAAGATGTTCAAACAATTGAATTTCAACATCTCCTTCGCTGAGGCTCTCGCTCACATGCCTAAGTACGCGAAAATGTTTAAAGATCTTCTGAGTGACAAGGAAAAGCTTCTTGATATTGCCAACACCCAACTTAATGAGAATTGCTCTGCAGTACTCTTAAGGAAATTGCCAACCAAGCTTGGTGATCCGGGTCGTTTCTTAATCCCTTGTAACTTCCCGGGAGTAGAGAATTGCATGGCCCTAGCCGATCTAGGTGCCAGTATCAACTTAATGCCTTTAAGTGTTTGGAAGCAATTATCTCTCCCTGAGCTAGTCCCCACCAAAATGACTCTGGAATTAGCTAACCGTACGGTTGCTTATCCAGTGGGGATAGCCGAAGATGTCTTTGTAGGAGTCGACAAATTCACTTTTCCTGCCGATTTCGTCGTCGTCGACTACGAGATGGACCCTCGTGTGCCATTAATTGTTGGTCGTCCATTCCTGAGGACCGGTCGCACTCTCATCGATGTTGAAGCCGGTGAGCTTATCATAAGAGTGGGTGACGATAAAATCGTCTTCAACATGGGAAAGTTGTCTAAACAACCTTATTCCACCGAGAGCGTTAATTGTATTGACGTTCTTGATGAGGCTTGTGAAGAACACTTCCAAAATGCTTGCAAAAGTATTCCTACTTCTCTTCCCAATGTTGAGACCGTTTCCTCTATTGATTCATCACTGTCTCTATTTGGAGAAAGTGATTTGTTTTGGAAAGATCTTGAAGCCACCATGGGAGATGTGAACTTACCTAATGACGAGTCTCCCACCGATTTGGCTGACGATATGAGTTTCTTTGAAAACCTTCTCAACAAAGACAATCTTTCTCCACCATCTCCCACGGTTATTGCTATCGATGCTCCGACTTTGAAAACGCCTCCCATCGAAAATCCTCCGGATTTAGAACTTAAGGAGTTGCCGCCCCATCTCGAGTACGTGTTCCTGGAAGAAGAGAAGAAGTCTCCCGTCATCATCGCTAAGGACTTGCAGGAAGAAGAAAAAACTCGTCTCATCGCTGTGCTTAAAGCTCGTAAGAAGGCAATTGCTTGGAAAATTTCTGATATCCGCGGAATTGATCCAAACTTTTGTACTCACAAGATTCTCATGGAAGATGACTTTAAACCCGCAATCCAGAGCCAAAGAAGGGTTAATCCGACGATTCATGACGTCATCAAACAAGAGGTTATCAAACTTCTAGATGCCGGCTTGATCTACCCTATCTCGGATTCGCCGTGGGTAAGTCCCGTCCATTGTGTGCCCAAGAAGGGTGGAATAACCGTTGTTTCCAATGAACACAATGAGTTGATTCCCACTCGTCTCGTTACTGGGTGGAGAGTTTGTATTGATTATCGCAAGCTCAATGATGCCACGAGAAAAGACCACTTTCCCCTTCATGGATCAAATGCTCGAACGTCTAGCTGGTAATGACTATTACTGCTTTTTAGACGGTTTCTCCGGGTATTTTCAAATTCCCATCGATCCCAAGGACCAAGAGAAGACCACATTCACTTGTCCCTATGGAACATTCGCTTACAAACGCATGCCTTTTGGTTTATGTAATGCTCCTGGGACATTCCAAAGGTGTATGATGGCTATCTTCCATGACATGGTGGAAGACACTATGGAAGTATTCATGGATGATTTCTCGGTTTATGGCGATTCTTTCTCTGCTTGCCTTGCCAATTTAGAACGTATGCTGAAGCGGTGTGAAGACACTCGCCTTGTTCTTAATTGGGAAAAATGTCATTTCATGGTAAAAGAGGGCATCGTGCTAGGACACAAAATCTCCAAAGCCGGTCTCGAAGTGGACCGTGCTAAAGTCGATGTTATCGCTAAGTTGCCTCCACCTTCAACCGTGAAGGGTGTGAGAAGTTTTCTGGGTCATGCGGGCTTCTACCGTCGATTCATCAAAGATTTTTCTCAAATCGCTCGCCCGATGACCCACCTCTTGGAAAAAGATACTCCTTTTATCTTCTCCAAAGAGTGTATTGAAGCCTTCAACTCGCTTAAGGATAAGCTAACTAAGGCACCCGTCTTGGTTACCCCTAATTAGGAGCTTCCCTTTGAGTTGATGTGAGATGCTAGTGACTATGCTATTGGAGCGGTTCTAGGACAAAGAGTGAACAAACACTTCCAACCGATCCATTACGCTAGCAAGACAATGACTGGGGCTCAATTGCATTACACGACAACCGAAAAAGAGCTTTTAGCTGTTGTCTATGCCTTTGAAAAATTCCGCCCCTATCTTGTCCTTTCCACCACAATCGTTTACACCGATCATTCCGCGTTGAAGTACTTGTTGACAAAGCAAGATTCCAAACCAAGACTTCTTCGCTGGGTTTTGCTACTCCAAGAATTTAAAATCAAAATTCGCGATAAAAAAGGAGCTGAAAACCTAGCCGCGGATCATCTCAGTAGACTTGAGGATCCTTACCAGGGGGATCATCCGAACAAAGAAATCAATTATTCTTTTCCCTTGGAGACCTTAATGTCTATCCACTCGACTGCTGATGAAACCCCGTGGTTTGCGGACATTGCAAACTACTTAGCGGGTGGAATTCTCGTTGACGGGTTAACATCCCAGAAAAAGAAGAAGTTCTTTAACGACATTAAGACTTACTTTTGGGATGACCCGTATCTTTTCAAACAATGTGCCGACTTGATTATTCGCCGTTGTGTTGATGGACCGGCAGCTTTAGAAATCCTTGACGCTTGCCACAAAGGACCCACCGGTGGTCACTTTGGTCCCAACTACACCGCCAAAAAAGTGTTTGATTCGGGATTTTATTGGCCCACCATTTACCGTGATGCTCACGAGATGGTTAAACGATGTGATGCTTGCCAAAAACAAGGTAAGATCACACATAAAGATGAGATGCCTCAAAATTTCATACAAGAATGTGAAATCTTTGATGTTTGGGGTATCGATTTTATGGGGCCATTCCCTTCATCTAAAGGAAACAAATACATCCTTGTAGCCGTTGACTATGTTTCAAAGTGGGTTGAAGCCAAAGCTTTACCTACTAATGATGCAAGGGTGGTTTGTAACTTTTTGAAATCGATGTTCGCTCGATTCGGCGTTCCTCGTGCTATTATAAGTGACCGCGGGACTCATTTTTGCAACGATCAATTTGCAAGAGTCATGGCTAAGTATGGTGTCAATCACCGTCTTTCCACCACCTATCATCCCCAAACCAATGGGCAGGCCGAGATATCCAACCGTGGATTGAAGCGAATTTTGGAGCGTACTGTGGGAGAGCATCGTGCCACGTGGGCCGATAAGTTAGATGATGCTCTGTGGGCTTTCCGTACTGCTTATAAGACCCCGATCGGTTGTACACCTTATCGTCTTGTGTACGGGAAAGCATGCCACCTTCCCATCGAGCTGGAACATAAGGCGCACTGGGCCTTGAAGTGGGCTAACCTCGACATCAACAAAGCCGGTGATCATCACAAGATTCAACTCAACAAGCTCAACGAACTGAGGAATGAAGCTTATGAGAACTCGCTGATCTACAAGGAAAAGACGAAGATCCTTCATGACGCAAAAATCAAGAACCGAGAGTTCCACGTTGGTGATCAAGTCTTACTTTTTAACTCTCGGTTGAAGATCTTCTCTGGCAAGTTGAAGAGCCGCTGGTCTGGTCCATTCACCGTCGCCAAAGTCTTTCCTTATGGGACCATTGAGCTTTCTCAGCCAAATGGGCCCAATTTCAAAGTGAATGGCCAGCGTCTGAAGTTGTACTTTGGTGAGGACATCTCTCAGGAGATGATTTCATCCCTCACCACGTTCCCCATGAACTAATTTTGGGTCGAGTCAGGCTCGTGACTCGGTTATAAAAAACAAGCGCTCCTCGGGAGGCAACCCGAGTATCTATCCTTTTATGTTTTTACCTCCTAAGTGTAGGGGGACCTGTATAGGTATTTGTTTTTGTGTGGTGATGTGATTACAGGAATGAATGCACTCTTGGAACCTTTGAAGAACCGTGCTCCCGTGCTATCCGAAATCCGGTTCTATCTCTCAACTATCGTGATTCAATTTTCTTCATACTCACATTTGAACTTGATCACTTTAGTCGTCTCTTCCTTAAACTCGAGTTAACCAACGTGCTCAATGTCATAAGTGTAGGGGAGACTTTTCCCACATGCTTAAACATTGAGGACAATGTTTATCTTAAGTGTAAGGGGGACTTCTATCGAAGTTTTAAGTGGACTTTTCCATGAAAATGCCTTCATTTAACCGGAAAATCATCTTTTTCAACATTTTTCAAATTTTTAATTAACTTTGGCCATTTAGTCGTAATTTTTAAATTTTTAACGTTGCTTTCATATGTATATATCCCGTAATAAAGTCAAAAATATTAATAAAGTGGTGTAGCTAGTTTAGAAGTCTTTGACATATTAGGCCCGTTGCGATTATTTTGACTCTACCCGAATAGACTTATTCAAGTTTATTCTAGCTAGTATCCTTAACCATGTAGACCTTAATTGGTTTATTAGGCTAAGCATCCACGAGTCTCATTATTTGAGATTTTAAATTGTGGAGAACGAGAAATGATAGAGTCAATTATAAGTCGGTATTCTTGCACAAGCTCACTTGGTGTAATTATTTGCCTATTCTCCCATCACTTGCTAATAATTTATCTGCAATAAGTAAGGTCGTACGATTTGAAAAGTTACTTAGCTTCTAGCCCAAGATCGTTTAAAAGTTGCTCGGTAATGATAAGAGTTCATAGCCAAGGCATAACTTATGAAGCGGGGCGCGAAGATTGGCGAGTCCGAAAAGGCCCTAACAAGGCATGAGGATTCAATTTTATTGCTGAAGATCCAAAGTGATGTGAAAAGCAATATTCCCAAAATCAATATGAAGGATCAAGACTCACGACGAAAAGCAATCAACTCCCATAAAGATCATGGAGAAGTCTATCCGAAAAGACCCTAACAAGGTATGAGGATAAATAGATCCAAGTCCGAAAAGGAGGCGGATCGTTGTATCTCAATATCCCAATTAGAGATTGAAGAAATAATCATGAAGTCGTGGTCAACAAAGTTGGAGTACCCCTCAAAAGTCTCCAAGTGAAGAAACTCTATTACGATGAGAAGACCATTATCTCAAGAACGTCTCTCAAGATATGAAGTATGAAGTACATGCCAAATATCGACCCGAGAAAGGTCTCAAATCGTGAACCGAGTTATGCCAAGATATGAACTTTTTGATATCCCGAGAAGCAGTTTTAAGAGATTTTTTCCTTTAGCTAACTATTGATCAAATCGTCCTACTTTGCTTTCAGCCTAAATAACTATCGAAATAAGTCCAAAAATGCATCTTCATGATCATTCTAAGACAAAAATAAAATATAAGAGATACACCTAGGAATAAGGGAGTTTAAGCATTTAATTAAGCCATGTGTGTAAGTGTTTGATTTGCTAACTTATAATAACAATGATCTCGTTTTTAAGCTTAGCTTGGGGAACGTGAAACTTGAGGGTGATAAATCTTCGCAACACCAAAGCCCTAATGTAAGTCCTTGATCTCTTTGCAAGTTATTTCCATCCTTTTGTTTACTTTAAAGTTTTAATTTGGGTAAAAGCTATAAAATACCATCTTACTTATCAATTTGTGTCGACTTTAAACACTTACTATTTTATCTCGTGACTTTACCATTGTACTTTCAAATTTGTTCCGAAGTTACCAATATGGTAACTTGTTACCGACACGCTGGCACGGTAATATCCACATAATTATTTTATTTCTTTTTCATATATCCACGTGTGATTTCCATTAAATAAAGATTACTAATAAAAAATTAACTTATATAAAAACATGACATAATAATTCAACCACTATGACTGCAACCCACCGTCTTCTCACCATTCATCCATTCATCCATTCAAACCCATCAACAAAATCAAGAATATACTTAATCTCATTAGCAATTATTGAATCTCATTAATAGTCACCATCTTCTCATTACCAATTACATATTCTTATCAACCCCACATTCACCATCACCATCTTTTCTCAAATCCTAAATTGCTAAAACAATCTTTGAATCTTCGTCGTGAGATGCACATGTATTTTGTTTGAAGCACTATATGCTATTTCCAAACTAATAAATGTTACCTATACACCCTTACCAATAATTATTGCATCGTAGCTTTTTAGTTACCAGTTTTTCACTTAATATCATAAAACACAACCTATTCATTTGGGAGTAGCCAAAAAGATGAAGAATGGGGCCCGCAAAATAGTCTTGGAAAAAGCAGAAGAAGCAAGAGATGATGCCTTTTCAAATGGACAAAACATCTTCTCGAGAAGATACAATCGGTAGTAAAGGAAGAACAAGTAGATTTGTTCAAATGGACCAAAACAATATGAAATCAAAAACCATTGAAGTGAAGGAAGATAAGACGTCTGATGTTGGTTCAGAAACCTCGCCACAACATAAATCAGATGATACCACTTCAAGTATTCAATTTTATTCTTCAAGAAAATATTGAAACTGAGAGCAAATGTATATATATTTTTTCTTTAATTCGAGTTTAGTGGATGGAGATATTAGTCGTTGATGGTTGATAGGTGACGACGGTATTAGGTATACATGGGTTTGATTGTTAAATTTGTTTGAAGGTGAGAGTTGTTATAGAATGTTTGTTGCAGATTTAATGTTTATAATTGGAATATATGTTCTTATCTTATGGTGAAACAATGTTTGTCTTATCTTATGGTGAAACAATGTTTGTTGAAGATTTAATGTTTATCATTGAAAGCAACTTAAAATATCCACGTCTGATATACTAAATCGATTTTTTATTTTTAAAATATATATTTTATTGACTTATATAAGTAAACGGTCATAATGGTAATATTGTTACAAAACAAACAAGTATAATGGTAAAGTCACGAGATAAAATAGTAAGTGTTTAAAGTCGGCACAAATCAATAAGTAAGATGGTATTTTATAGCTTTTACCCTTTTAATTTCTCTTAGTACTTTCATTTTTGTTTAGTAGTATATTAATAAGGCCAAGGTTGATTGATTATGAGAAAAGTGTAAATGTGCTTTGTCGCTAAGCATTGCATGATGGCATGGCAATGGTTAAGTGTAGGGGATTTGATAGGTGTGAAAACACCCATCCTTTTACCACTTATTTTTGGCTAAAACAAGACCAAAACACGTATTTAATATCATTTGTTTGGAATTATGCGTGGTTTTTGTGTTTATTGTGTTTTCAGAGTCAACCGGATGAATACTGAAGAAAACATGGGATTGCACGGGTTTTATCGAGGAAAAAGACTCAAGACGAAGTCTATTGTCCAAGAGATGCAAAAGATGCAAAAGATTTGAAGTCATTGTGCCTATTTAAAGATTTATCGAAGAATAGAGCCAAAGATGGAAGATTCATATATGTCGAAGAACTCGAGTCTATTAAACAAAAGATTATCAGACGAGTTGGAATTATTCACCGACACTTCTCAAAATCCAAAGTCGGAAACGTTTATTTAAAGAGACGAGAAGACTAAAGAAGAAAGAAGAAAAAGAAGCCCAATCACAAGCCCACCATCACAAGACACGCCTATATATATGGTTCTACTTCACAAAAATGAGACACTTAGTTTTTTAGGTAGTTTTTAGTTTTCATTCTCTCTAGTTTTAGAGAGAGAAAGTTCCAAACTTTCTCTCACTAGATTTCATCTTTTTCTATTTCAAGATCAAAACTTTGTATTATTTTTTATTAATCAAGTTTAGTTTTCAAGCTTTTTATCTTTAATCTCATCCTTCCTTTCTTTAATTTTGATTGATTTTTGGTACAAATCTCGTATGATCCGTGTTGTTCATCAATGATTTTGTGCTTAAAAAGTTAATCTTTTGATGTTATTTAAGTTTATACACGAATAAGCTTTAAGATCCTTGTTCTTATTGGTTTATTTGTTGATTTAGCTTATTTACTTTTTAAAGTTTTTATGAAAAGTTCATCTTTTTATTGATGCGATTTATAAGTTTGCTTATTAAAAGTTAGAAAAGTTGTTTTTAGTGCTTATTTGTTCAGCTTAAAATTGGATTCGAGCTAGTTTTGGGTTTTAGCTTATTCTAATAGCTTATTTCCCTTGCATAAGTTTCGGATTAGCATCATTTTCGGAAAGGGTGAAACCCTTTTCCGACCTTGTATTCCGACCAAGCACACAACCCTCATTCCGATCGTATGATCGGAAAAGGGTTTAGAGTATTCCGACCGGTTCCATTTCATGTATTCCGATTTGCCCCTTTTTCAACATATTCCGATTAGTTTGATTTGGATTATTCCGATTGGATCTTGCCCTATATTCCGATTTGAGTGATTTTCAGTTATTCCGATTAGTCTAATTTTCAAACATTCCGATTAGGGTACTTTAGCAATATTCCGATTGGTCCCATTTTATGTATTCTGATTAGTACTTCCATGGTTTTCCGATCTGCCCCATTTGCCTAGATTCCGATTGAGCAAGTTTTGATTATTCCGATTGTAGCTATTTTATACATTCCGATTGGGAGTTCTCCACACATTCCGATCATTGTCACTTTCATATATTCCGATCAGTGTTATTTTGCTCTTTCCGATTTGACTTTCCGATGGTTTAAATTTCTTGATTTCATAAAGTTTTAAAGAGTTAGTTTTTATTAAGTGTTCAAGTATTTTCTCTCATTTGTCGTTAAGTTTTCAAGCATTTATTTTTAAACTCGTCTTTTTAGTTTAACCTTTCAAGTCTTTAATTTTACTCTTCCGCACTCACTTAATTTCTTGTCATTAGTTTAAAATAGATAAACAAACCAACTCATTTTTATTAACCAAGAACAAATCATTCCACTTAGAGCCGAGATCATTCCACTTAGAGCCGAGATCATTTCGAGGAGATACCGAGAACATAATTTGAACCCTAGCAAAATCAGTGTATCACACACACTCATTTCAAGCTTTATCTTTCTCTCTCTAAAAATGTCTAAATACTTCTTTTATCCTCCCCGACCTCCGGATCACCCTCTTGTTAGCTTGAATCTTATGTTTAACAGTAAGCGTGAGTAATCGGGTTGTTTGTTAAATAATTTGGTACATCGTATTTCATTTTGGATGGCAGAATAAGGGAAAAGGTTTAGTAAATAGGCGGCCATGTGCAATACCTCAACCCAAAAAGTAGGCGGAAGGTGGGCTTGAAAGAGAAGGGTACATATAATATTATTGATGGTGCGTATCATCCGCTCTGACTTTCCATTTTGTTGGGAGGTTCTCGGGCAAGAGAACCAAAATTGAATGCCATTTTGGGCAAACAAGTTAAGGATGTTGGTGTTATCAAACTTACTACCATGGTCACACTGAAAAGCCGTAGTTTCACACTTAAATTGATTATTTACGTAAGAACGAAAATGTATGAACTTTCGGAACACTTCAAATTTAGTACATAAAGGATAAATCCACGAATACTGAGAGTAATGATCAAGAAATATCACATAATATTTAAAACCACCAGAACTAAGAATAGGAGAAGTCCAAATATCTGAGTGAACAATCTCAAAATTGCGAGTAACAACTGATTCCGAACTAGAAAACGGGAGTTTCACATGTTTGCCAAGCTGGCATGCGTGACAAATATGAGGAGATTTCTCTTTATTACAAGAAATAAACTAGCGAGAAACTAAGAACGTAACACTTCTTCCCCGGGATGTCCGAGGCGTTGGTGCCATGTAGAAGGACTAATAGAAAGTAAAGCATGAGGAGGTTGAGAAGGTTGGGTGACTGGTTAGAGATCTTCTGAACTATCACATATGAGGAGGATATGACAGGTTAAAAAAAATCTTTTATTAAGAAATCAAACGCATCGAATTCAACGGTACAATTATTATCTCTAGTAAATTGACGGACATAAATAAGATTGTTGATGATATTAGGGATGACAAGGACATTATGTAAGTGTAAAGGACGATTAATAGTGGATAAGATGCTATGACTAGTGTTGGTTACATGTATAAATTTACCATCGCTAACACAAACAGATGGATATAAACATTTATTATAGACAATATTTAAGTCACTTATATGTGAATTAAGATGAGATGATGCACTTGTATCCATATTCCATGTTGAATCTCGAATAGCCATAGTATTAAAAGCACTTGGAAGCACATACGGAGCAACGTCTAAAATGCCGCGCCTAAACATATGACGGTGGGTTGACTTCTTTGACATGGTGCAACACACAACATAAACAAGGATAATGTATAATGTTTGATATCCTCCTGATGTGACTACATGCTAATAGTTGCCGAATGATCACCTTCAGGGACAATCTTTTTGATCAAAACCAAGCAATCAACAAAATGGATATACAATTCTTATTTTATAATATTAACTGAATTTTGTATAGCGTAGGCTTACTATGTTATTTATGTGCTTTAGGCAAACTGGTCAAGCAAATGGACACGTATCATCCCTGAGAAAATTTGGTATTCCTCTGGTAGCTAGGATTCCGGACGGCAGTGACGGTCTTTCTGGTACACATCACGTGGCTTGGGCCGTGACAACATTCTCTTATTTTTTCCAGCAATGATGTTAGCAGATTGCAATCAAGATGATAGAGTCACATTGCCTCATAGGAACAAACACGACACTCTAACAGAGATAAATGCAAGTAGCAATAAATTATGACTTATTTTTACTTTTTCAGCAAAAAAGATCCATCACCCTTGGGTGATGAAGTTTTGAATACGGACTTGCAACTGCTGCAAAATTGGCATCATAAGTAGCAGCTTATGCGAAAACTTTACAACTTGAAATTTTAAATTTTACTACAATCGATCAAACTTTACAACTCAAGCATACACAAATTGCTCGGAACTAACCTCTTAAACATGCCAGTCATCCGTTTAATGTGATACGTCCATTGCACTGGATTCATATTTTTGGAATATTATATATGTTGATGGTTATTAAGCACTGCTCAAATCGATCATAGTAAAAGTTAATCTGTCAAAAAGAGTGAAAACACATAACTTGCAACCAACTCTCATATGTCACAACGTACCCCAAAAGAGGAAAGATCAAGAAGAATTAAAATGAAATAATGATAAATTTAAGTTAGTTAAGCGTGAACAAACATACCTGCAAAAGTTAGTTAAGTGTGAACAAAAATACCTGCAATAAGAGTTACTAGCTCTTAGTCGTGTTTGCTTTAGCCTTTTCATCCTTGAAGATTAGAGATTATAATAAAATACAAAAATAAAAAGATTACCTTTTGGAATAGTGATTTATGATATTCTCCTGATCAGAACCGCACACTGGCAGTTAATTCTCTTTGCCTTTTTGAGACAGCACGACAAAGCTTCATTATTGTATAAGGTATAGTGGCAGAGCCATCATTGTCAAAATAAAGATTGGGAAAAGTGTACTGGTCTCTTCCGAAGCAGCCATTACAAATCTTTAGCTAATTTTAGCATGGCAGAGCATCTATAAGATCTGCAAGCTTATCCACTTCTTCACAAACTTCAATCGAATCTAGTTCAAAGTATTATGCTCTTGTGCTAGATCCACACACGAATAATCAGTAAAAACATATAATCATATACACTAATCACTACATACCTAATCTTCAAAAGATGTGTGATTCTGGATTTCATTTTCTTGAAATCCTCATTGAGATCAGATGAAGATAGATCAAATCTCAAACACTATTTGGGATGAAGATAGATCAGATCTGATTTTAGAGAGAGAAAACCACAAATCATAGACGAAGCAAAATGTGAGTTTTTTTTGCCTAAATATGAATTACTGATCATATCTAAGTACATGGCATCTCCCACAAATAGATCAACGGTTACAAAAGGGGTTTTGGAATAAGGCCATACCTGAGATTGAGCAACTCATACCGGTGAACAGTTTTTCAATTGAACAAACGGTTGCGATGTGAATTTGGTGAATTGAAGGGATGGGAGAGAGGAAAATGAACGGTGGATACATGGTAAGAGTTAGTCATCTCACACATTTATATTGTTTTTTATTACCCAATTTTCACATTCCCCTTCATGAATAAAGGGAGTAATATGAAATCAGATAATTACTTATAATACATGAAGTACTAACCTGAATAAGTTTTTTAAAAATTTATTAAGAACAACGACAAACATCACTTCATAAATCAAAACTTATTTTAAGCATATAATCATTTAGTGACGTCCTGACATATGACGTGTAAGTGATATGGCGGCAACAGAAATGGTCACCATTTATGTCCGTCTACATAGAGAAGAAAAAGTATGATGTAGAATCCTCAAGGGCTTCATTGTACACCTTATAAACTTAATGGGAGCAACATCACAAAACACAAAAACCTATTTCAACAACAAAACTAACCAAAAAAAAAAAAAAACAAAAGAACATAAACCCTTGCCGGAAAAACACAACACCTCCGCCGCACATGGAGATGGAGACCACCGACATGGACATAGAACAACCTATGACCGCCACGTCATCATCGAAAAAATTCGCTTTAAAAAACACAATCCAAACCAATTTCGGCGATGATTACATTTTCCAAATTGTTCACAAGTACGTTATATACAAAAAACCCATTTAGGGGGTGTTTGTTTCGGCTTATATAGCCCGCTTACGGCTTATTTTCTTTCGGGCTTGTAAGCTGTAAGCCGATGAAATAAACACCCATTAAAAACACATTTTTTAATTAGAATTTGAACCTTGAATACACTTTTTGATAAATGTTTGGTTTTACAGGGAGGATTGGACAACGATGGCGGTGTCGTTGTCGTCGAATACGGTGAAATTGTATTCGCCTGTGACCGGACAGTTTATTGGAGAATGTTGTAAAGGAATGCATTCGGATACTATTAACGAGATATTGTTGAGTGGGAATTTGTTGTATTCGTGTTCGTCTGATGGGACGTTTAGAGGTTGGGATACCCGGTCGTATCAACAGGTGGTTATTGTTTGTTTTTATAAAGCAGTTGTGATTTGGTAGCAGTTAATTTGATAGATTTTGGTTTCTAGTTGAATAAAGTTATAAAACTATGAATGAGTAGAATGACAGCGCTTTTGCTCTTCAAACGATTGTAGGTAGCTTGTTTAAATGCTGGCCCCTCGCAAGAAATATATAGCTTTTCGTTTGGTGGGACTGGTGATAACCTTCTTGCCGCGGGCTGTAAATCTCAGGTAAGGTTATTATATTGAATTGCGTTTGCACTGGTTTATAATGTTGCTTAGAGTTGCAAGTATGCAGAAATAGACCTATGTTGTCTTTCAAGTTTTAAGTGCACTCGATAAAGAACACATTAAATTAGCAACCTATCTTTCATATTGATGCCCGGAAATGCCAAATAATGTTGCGACGTTTATGTAACAAAGTTAAAGATGTTGTATTTGCTCTACATTTTGTTATGGCGCTTGTATGTTATTAGACTTCCATATATCTTATGATTAGTTTTGGCTGTAAAATCAATATGATTGAAAATTCGGTATCATAAAAGCATAGTCACGTAAGGGCCGAGCATTTGGACTGGTGACCCGGACCGGACCGGATAGTTTTGGTCCGTCCTCGGTTCGGGGTTTTGGACTACTTCGGTCCTCGATCCAGTCCTACCAAAACCGGACCGGACCGAAGACCAACGGACCGAACCATTTTGGTCTGGTCTTGGTCCGGAATTTTGGACGATTTCGGTCCTCGGTCCGGTCCGGGCCGGGGTTTTGGAATACTTTGGTCCTCGGTCCGGTCACCAAAACCGGACTGGACCGCACCATTTCGGTCTGGGATTTTGGACCATTTCGGTCCTCGGTTTTGTTCGGGCCGTTGCACACCCCTCACATTAAGCAGAATTCTGAAACTAAACCATATCGATGGAAACTTATTTCATTTGTACACAGGTATACCTTAAGTCCTTAACGTATGAAAACACAACGTAGTATATGAAACTCATGCTTCGATCATACAATTTGAATGTTAAGTGGCTTGCAGGTTTACTTTAAAAAGGATTACTATTATCAACAATACAATATTTTAACTAGCAGCTTGTAGTTCGTGTAGTCCATATATACACAAATGGTGTGCAGTAAGAGAGCATACATTATATGTGCTAGTGTCTCTGTAGCAGCCATTTTGTGTATTGATCTTTTTTCTCATGCATAGATACTTTGTTGGGATTGGAGAAGCAAAAATCAGGTAGCCTGCTTAGAGGAGTCTCATATGGATGATGTTACACAGGTGTGTGTTCTAGTATGATTCTGTTCATGTGGATCCAGTATATATTTCCACTTGAACTGGCTAATAGCTTTCATTATTTTTATATATTTATTTTAAGAATGCTTGTATATGGACAATTGTATAGGTTCGTTTTGTACCGGGTCAGCAGAATAAGCTTGTATCTGCTTCTGTTGATGGATTAATTTGTACTTATGATACCAGTGGAGAAATCAATGACGAAGATCATATGGAATCGGTAAGTAGTGATTAAACAGGTTTCTCATTTTTAGTATCCTTTTGGGGTGCTATTTGATAATTAGTTACTTTATTTATCTTCATTTTGTAAGTTTGATATCATTCTGTATCCACAATTGATGTTATGAAGGTGATGAACGTGGGGACATCGATTGGGAAGGTGGGTTTCTTTGGAGGGACATACGATAAGTTGTGGTGTTTGACTCATATTGAAACTTTAAGGTACTTTTCTGTATAACTTTATGCTAACAATTTGACGTTTACAAATTAATCATGAAATGGTTAGACTAGGCTTCTTTACAATGTAACGTTATAAAATAACTTGGTATAGGAAGGCTTTTAGTTGTGAAACTGAGGCCGCGTTTGAATGTTATATTACCAAATGCATAAAATTAATTTTGTAGCTAAAAGGGGAAGGAGCCAAATAGCAGAATAGGTTGCTGAAAGTCTATTGTTTATTATGAATGCCACCTTTTAAATCACTTTTAACAAGGATTTATATCATTATAATATTGGTTTTTGTAATTGTCGATGACACATTCATGACTTATAGTGAATCGTAAAAGAGGGAAACGTGTTAACTTATCTGGTATATAACCAATTTTATTGATTTTACTCGAGTATTATATATTGGTTTGCTATTTCTTCCTTTTCAGTATTTGGGATTTGAATGATTCAAGACTTGAAGCTAACTTTGAGGATGCTCGGACCTTGGCCTCTAACAGCTGGGCTCTAAATCAAGTATGCGACGTCACACTTTGTGCTTTTAGAAATATTTTTTTAAAAATTATTATGCAGCAATTTGGCAATGTAACTCTAAAATCTGTGAAGATGACGGGTTTCGGACAAAAGTGGCAAGTTTAGTGATTTATGAGCGTTTCTGTTTTCCTGAATTTTATTCAAATACTCGTGGATATAACGTATAGTAACAGATTTAGATTCTGAACATTCATCGCCGTGCTGTTTAATCATGCAGGTTGACTATTTTGTTGACTGTCACTACTCGGCTGCCAATGATCATTTATGGGTTATAGGTGCCACAAATGACGGCGGCAGTTTGGGCTACTTCCCTGTAGCTTGTAAAGGAGGAATGAGATCAATACTATCTCCAGAAGCAGTTCTTCATGGTGGCCACACGGGTGTCGTGAGGAGTGTGTTACCTTCAGCCACCATAAAATCTGGGATTAACCAAACCCAAGGGATTTTCGGGTGGACAGGTGGCGAAGACGGACGCTTGTGTTGCTGGTTGTCGGATGCATCATCTGATATCAATCATTCTTGGATATCAACTTCTTTGGTTGAAAAGAACACCAAAAAAAGCAAGAAAAATAGGCATAGGCCGTATTAGAGTGCAGAGTATTGATAAGATTTTGGTGTATGTTGTACCATAATTAACCTTTTTTTTTACTTTAAGTTATGTTTTGGTGTTTTTTCTTCTTTTTCATGACAATGTAAGCTCTATTATTAATTTTTCTTCTTTTGATTTCACTTTGCTTAATAAAAAATTCATTCAATCTCGATGCAATATGCATCTACAAGTAGAAGTGCTTGTTTCTTCATGTTTGAGCTTTAATTACATTGTATCTTACTGTCAAAAGTTTCAACCTATGTATGTCTTGTGATGTATAAGGTTATATAATTATACGGCTAGGTTATCTGATGAGTGAAGCACCATTGTATATGGTTTTCATGACAATGTAAGCTCTATTATTTGTTAGTCTTCTTTTGTTTTCACTCTGTTTAATTTAAATCATTCAATCTCGATGCAATATCAATCTATAAGTTTTAGTGCTAGTTTGTTCATGTTCCAGCTTTAATTAACCTTGCAACTTAGTGTCAAAAGTTTCAACCTATGAATGTCTTGTGATGTATAAGGTTATATAGTTATACGGCTATGGTTATCTGATGAGTGAAGCACCATTGTATATGGTTTTCATTCCCAGTTGTGAAGTTATTTTATACTTAGAAGTTTTAATGCTGCTAAACCTGCAGGCTGCAGTACTTCAGTTTACTTAGTTGTGCGTCCATGTGGTGGTGGGGATTTGAAACACAAATTTTTGGGCTAGGTGCATTTTTACAAATATTGGGATTTTTTAAGCGAATAACAATGCGGAGAGAAATTCCATATGGTTCATACACACCTCCAGGAACCGCTATGACTCCGCTCCCGGATAAAATGTCAATATATGAGATAAATTAATGTACTTGTAACACAATCGATGGTGGTATATATTTATACTCAAAATTGTAACCCAAAGACTTGGCTAATAGTTATTCTTAAGCATTAGTAACTGAGATATTATAAACAGCATACAAGAACCTAATTACGCTTACACAAACTGAAACCATTGAAAACAGTAGAAATATGTTGCTTTTGAAAATAGCTTACTCCACAGTCCAACTTATGTATTGTAGAAATGAGAGCCTACTCAACACCATATTATGCATTGTAGAAACCAGAGCCTACACAGACGACAGTCCAAGTCAATCTAATTTCCCGGTGTCAAGATCAGATCATTGACACAAATTTCGATTATCTAATTACCAAGTTTTTCAGAACTATTGTATGCTACTATACTTGATAACGAGCATTCCATATGAAACAAATATACTGAGATCAAGACTGTTACCTAACACTTGACATCAGAGTAAGCAGATAAGCACATTAACACAGTAAGTTCAAAAATTGATCTTTATATCAAACTATGCTTTTTATAATGATATTGCAACACTAGGATAGGGCTGTTCAACTGAGTTGCACCTTCTGCCTATAACTGCCATAATACCTCGAACTAAGAAGTCCGACCTATACTTATACCGGTCCAGTGAGTCTGCACAGCATTGAATTAACATGTAGTCTTGCAATACAAAGCAGTGGACTGCTTGGCATAACAGAGATATTTATTCCCAGCAGTGCTTGTTTGCAAGTGCTACTTACATAGGGTCAACTTTACTAGTTGCTGTCTGTAGTCCTTGCTATACATGGTAGACTCTTACATGACTCTACAGCTAGATTAATATATTTGGTACATTAAACGTATGCATAAGGGAGTTTACATATCCAAATACTAACTAAATACATCTTACTGACCGGCATACGATATTGGTGCTTAATGTCACAAATTATATGAAATTCATTAACAGTAGCAGACAATAATGATAGAAACTACAACCATTAACACAACAATAAAGACCGAATGTGATAGCTACAGCTTGATCCTAACACCTTGCAAACCATCTTCGCCATCATCCAATGATAGAATTTGACTCATCAAGTAAAAGTAGTGTTTCCATGTACGACCCCGTACTAAATGCACCACCCCGGTCTCCACTAATCCTATTAATACGTCCTGACGAGGGTTCATACACTTTAACTTGAGACCCTTCAGAATCATCATCATCCAATTGAAGTACAACTTCACCGTTGTTCCTAAACCCCAATACACTGTAGAACGCAAACCTACCCTCACCCTCAAGTACCCTAATGGTATACATCTTTGTAAAGGTTTGATTCACACCATCGTTCCTCATCCACACACCACAAACGGGCATCCCACCTTCTTTATAGAACTCAAACAAACCAAGCGACTCATTCACCTTCGCCACCTTCACAATCAACGGGTTTGCTAGTGTCTCCCGAACACACACTTCACCAAACTGCTCACTTTTCAAATCAAACGAAAGAATAGACCTACGTGAATTATACCAATAAATAATCCCATCTATAAAAACATGAGCCGACAACCAATCACACGATATTAAAGGCGGCGCAACTGTATCCAGAGTTTTCCAAACACGTGAACTTAATGTAAAGACCTGAACCTCCCAAGAGTTTCTCTCAACCTTAACCGTAACAAGCTTAGGGTCATTAGTTTCAGGACAAACCCCAAAACCAATACCAGTTTCAAATACTTTAGGGACAGGAATACCAACACATTTCCTAACGTTAGGATTCCACAAAACACACATCTTAGGTCCAAATGTATCTTCGTACCAGCCAGAAATACATAACACCCCACTAACGGAACCGACTATGGATGCGTTTTTTAGTAAGCTAAGGGGCTCGGGAGGTGTTAGATGAAACTTTTGTTGGGGGAAAGTAATATCATCGATAATGGAGGTATATGTTGGGACATGATCTACCTTGTACTGTAAAAGCAAATGATGCTGAGGGTTTGGGTGATTGATGTGGTAAGTTTTTATAAACTCCGGGCAGTCGATAAAAGACTTCCATTGTTTTGAAACAGATCGGAACTGAACAAGTGATTTCACGGGAAGTCTTTTTATGATTTCTGATTGGATTTCGAAAGGTATGTAGTCTGACATTGTTAATTTTGAGATAACTTTTTTAGGGTTTAAAATTTGGGGATTTTATGATATAGACAGAGAATGACGAGCAAGGGTGTGGTGTACTGGTGTGTGTGTTTTGGACTAGTCAACTTAATTAGACCACTGGGCTTTATTAAACAGTTGGGCTAGATGGTACGCACAATACCACACCATATATATGGCTATTGGATGATTAAAATTAAAATTTTAATAAAAAATTAATTTTAAAAACGTAATAAGCTCAATAAAAATAAAAAAAATAAAAAATTTAATAAAAAGTATATATTAAATATATATTAAATTAAAGAGTATAAAATTTAAAAAATATTATAAAATTATATGATGAAAAAAAATTGATAAAAAAATATTTTAATTTAATAATAATAGCTTCTAAATAATTTGTAATAAAAGTTGTTAAAAAATTTTGTTTATAAAAAATAAAATAAATGATATGAATATAACAAACTAATAAACATGATCTAATAGTTTAAACTTGTTTTAAAGTTAGATTCGATCATTTTGAGTTTAAAAAGGAATTTAAAATTTAAAATAATCTTTCATATAATATAGTATAAATAAAATTAACCCAACATATATTGATGTAACAAACTATGCTTTAGATACTAAATAATCAAGCTAAAGTTGTTTAATACTAGTAATAAGGTCGTAAGTAATTATTACTTTTAATTTTACAACTTTGTCTTAATTATATGGTGTGTTGTATAATATTTTATGTAAAATATATGAACAGATAAAGTTTTAAATGTATTTTTATTTGTATAATCTTTACTAAATATTATATTACACAAACAAAATACTTATGATCAAAGTTTTGATAAGAAGACTTCGAAAATAAATATAAATACATATTTTAAGATAGACTGAATAATACTTGTTTACTAGAGAAAAACTTAGAAAATAAACAAATACTTTTTACACCTATACTTTCTGAATTTTATACTTTTAGCATACAAATAAAATTTGTTTTCTCCATTTCAAAATTGTTGTCTCGTTACAAAAAACACATTGTTTTTATAAAAAAAATTTGTTATAAAAAAAATTTAATTTTTAGTAAAATGACAATTTTACATTTAGCTAATTTGTTAACTCTTCTTTAAAGTTTGTAATAACAATTTCAAAAAAAAAAATGTTGTAAACTTCACCAAATCTCCTTATTTATTTTCAGTAGTGTACAGTAATTTTGAAACAACCTAAAATGAAAAGAATGATTATAATTTTGGAAAAAAAAACCATTTAAACTAAAAATTTGAAATAAGTTTAATTCATATATATATCATGCAATATAAAAGAACTTAGAAAAAACAAACTAAATGATATATTACTGTATTATAATTAGAATTAATTACGTAAATCTTATTTAGTTTTTCGAGTTTAACAAATTTCGTTATTTTGAAAAAAAGTTAACGGATGATCTCTTTATAGTTTTTGAGTCGTATCGTGTTTAGTCCTTTAATCATTAATCATGTATCGATTTTGGTTCTTTGTCACTAGTTTCGTTTCGAGTTTAGTCCCTGAGGAAACTAGTGTTGGGTCTAAAAAGTTGATGTGGCAGAAACTTAAAAAGAAGAAAACATGAAGGCATTTGTTTTAGCCGCTAACACATTGTGTCTAGCCGCTGACAAATGTAAACGAGACGCTGACAGCCTTCAACGCTGTTAGAAATCTATTTAGGTTAAGTATTCAGAATATTGTTTATCAATATTCTGTAAATAGTTTATTTAAATAGAAGATATGCATGTTTATTTGTTCTTATCTCTTGTAAAACCCTATTCCTTACACTATAAAAAGAACCAAGGGTCATAGGTTTATTTATCAGTTTCATATACAATGTAAACCTAAAGTGTGTGTTGCACTAGACGTGGGATTAAATGTATACACGTCTAGTGATTGTTTATTATTAATGTAATGAGCAATCGTTGGGAGTAATTCATCTTTATGTTATTGTGCCTAAACACCTTGTTAACGTTTTTATTCTATTCCGCCTTGATTCAATCAAGTGAATGAGATTCGTTCCTAGTAGCTAAAAGATCGAGGAAACTTAGGTTTCCACAGTTGGTATCAAAGCCTCGTGGCTCTTGATACTAGGACCAACAAGGTGTTCGTATTAGTGAGAAGAAAGAAAATTCCGTATAGGGTTTTTCTGGGCGGTTTTGTGCGCGCAACAATATTCAGAAAACCATAGTTTTTTATTGAACCATTGGATCGACACAAAATTTTGTGTGTGTGTGTTTTACACACATATATCTAGATGTCTACTGGAGGGATTGTCCAGATTAGCCCTCAATCAAAAGTTATTTGTCGTCGAAGATCACAACAAAAAAAGGTTAGGGTTTCAGTTTTCATACTAGGGTTTTATAAAACCCTAGATCTGTGTTAGCAGCAACAGTGAGTTCTAAACCCTATATGTGACTTGTTTCTATGGAAATCGTGGTGATATGATCTGTGATGGTTATTAGTTATTAGGGTTTTATTTATAAACCCTAGATCTGATCAAAGCTTATAAGGTCTTTGTTATTCTATGTTAGCCTCAAAATATTGAGTCAAACAAGAATGTCCGGTCATATGTTTACTATGTATCGTATTTTAGAACGTTGTAATAGGTAGTAGATTAGTCGTGTTATCCGGGCTTAACTTTAGGCTAAATTTCATTGATAAGTAACTAAAGCCCAAAAGGAAAGCCCGATCCATTAGAATATAGTCCATAAACAAGCCCGCATGTGGGTGGACTATATATACCCTTCATAGCATGTTAGAAAGGGTGTTGGTCATTTTCATTATTCACTCTCTAATCTAATCCTCCAAAAGTTCCAACCATTCTCTCTCTTTTCTCTCTCTACTTTTTCTCTCTAGAATTCATCTTTCTTCTACCTTTCTTTCTTGTTTAATCATCAAATTATATGGGACAACAATTGATATCAATCGCCATGGGATAGTTTTGTGATTCGTTGTTGATATACTACTTAGTCCGTGTGATTTTAACATAAAAACATCTCGGATTCAAGTTTTTTCTTGTGCTATTCGTGCTCTAAATCTTGCTATATATATCTCTACATCTTTCATACGTGTGGTAAGGATTTGGTTGTTGTGGTTTTCTTATTATCACGGACTTGTTGTAAAAATCTCAAGTTTTTTACCTTAATTTTCGGAAGTGTTCTCACATTGCGATAAGGGTTTAAGTATTCCGATCACAAAAGCCTTAGGGTTTCTACATTGTGATCACGGATTACGATCACTAGTATTGCGACCACTAGTATTGCGATCACAATATTGCAATCACTAGTATTGCGATCACTAGTATTGCCATCACAAACATTGCGATCACAAAGTATTGCGATCACTAGCATTGCGATCACAAACATTGCGATCACTAGTATTGCGATCACAAACATTGCGATCACTAAGCATTGCGATCACTAGGTATTGCGATCATTAATATTCCGATCACTCATATTGCGATCACTCACATTCCGATGACTATTCCGATGACATTCCGATGATTATTCCGATGACATTCCGATAAGAACATTCCGATAGCATTTTTTTTTCAAATACGTGTTTGTGAAAAATTTGAACTCGTGTGTTTTTTGGACTAGGAGAATTTTTTTGTTTTTGAAGAATAATTTTTAGGGGATTTCAACACTTTTTCTCTTCAACAACAATCACTATAACATCTACTTAAGATCCATATTCACTTCAGAGTATTTTGAGATGGATTCTACTACATAATATCGTGTGACGAACAACAACATAATGGTGGCGGGTAACAAAGAGAGACCACCAATGCTTGTGTCGGGTCGATATGATCAATGGCAATCCCGTTTTCTACGTTATCTTGACACAAAACCTAAGGGTGATGCTTTAAGGCAATGTATTTTTTATGGACCCTATAAACTCTTAAGGATTCAAGTTCCTGGAGCACCAGCCACAGACACAACTGAAGAACAACTCGCATATGAACGTGATGAAAAGAGAAACGATCTCACTCCAGAGAACCGTGCTTGGTTTGATGCAGAAAAGGAAGCAATCTACTTAATTCTCAGTGGCATTGGAGATGATATTTATTCCACGGTTGATGCATGTTCTACTGCTAAAGAAATGTAGACGACTATTGAAAGATTGCAACAAGGTGAATCACTTAACAAACAAGACATGAAAACTAAGATGTTTTGGGATTTTGGCAAGTTTACATCAAAGGATGGGGAATCAATTTATTCTTATTACTCCCGATTCTACAAAATGATGAATGACATGACCCGAAACAACTTGCAAGTTTCCACCATGCAAGTCAATGTACAATTTCTACAACAACTTCAACCAGAATGGACACGGTTTGTCACCTTGGTGAAACAACAAAAAAAGTTAGATGAAGTTTCGTATCACACACTCTTTGACATTTTGAAACAATTTCAAAATGAAGCAAATGAACTTTGAGATGAACGTGCTTCAAAGGTTTCAAATCCACTTGCATTGGTGTCTACCACTCAGCATTACCCATATTATCATTCTCGTGCTCCAAAGACCTACTATACTCAATCATCATCACCATGATCATCCACTGTTTCTAAGCCACATGCTCCAACAAGATCCCGAGGCAAATAAGTTGCAAGAGCACCATCACCCACACCTGAGCAATCATCCGAAGAAGACAGTGATGAAGAAATAGCTCAAAAGGATAGGGAATTCAAGCAACAAATAGCTTTCATTATGAAACAATACAGAAAAATCTACAAACCTACCAACAACAACCTCAGAACATCATCTAATACAAGGAACAACTATGCTCAGAGTCCTCCAAGGAATGACACACGAAGGCGTGCTGAGAGTCCTCCAAAGTATGATCAACAACCCGCGAAGTATGATAATCAGAGGGTTGCTACTGTTGTTGGAAATAGGGAAACTGTTGGTACTCAAGTTGTGCAACAAAGTGGGATTCAGTGTTTTAACTACCGAGGTTATGGGCATTTGGCTAGGGAATGCAGGCAGCCAAAGAGGGTTAAAGATTATGGTTATCATAAGGAAAATATGCTGCTGTGCGAAGATGGAAGCTGGGATCAAGTTAACAGCCGAGGAAGGAGAAATGCTTGACGACACATATGATGAACTCTCCGACCAAGTCACATTATTCTTACATCGCAAAGATTCATGAGGTCTTTAACGCCACTGAAGATGTCAATGGTCCTATCTTTGATACCAGGCCAATTGATAAGGTACAACATGATGATGAATATAATGTGTTTGGTGATACACATGAGCGTAGTGATCTACCAACAACAATTACTGACACGTGTATGATGGAAACGGTTGATAGCAATACCACACCCGATTCATTAGACATGTGCAATAATGAGTTTGAGGATGATCAACATGCAAATGAGTATGATGACGAGGAGCATGTCGCGCTTGCTAATTTAATTGCTAGTTTAGAAAGAGATGTCAATGAAAATAGAAAGAGTCAAAAGCAATTAAAGAAGGCAAACGCAGCGCTCACTCAAAACTTTGAAGAAAGCAAAACCGCTCTTATAAAATATAGTGAGACAATTGATAGTTATAGGGTTGAGCTTCTTCAAAAGACCAAAGAGCTTGAGGGGTAAAAAAGTCGTGTTATTAACGTTAAGAAGGACGATTTTGAAAATAAATACAACGAAGCTCTTGCTTTGTTAACTAAAGAAAAACGTCAATTTAATGTTTTATTAAGTGATGAACGTCAAAAAACGTACCTTGCCACAACAAAAGTTAATGAACTTGAACAGAGGCTTTATATGAATACCACCGATTCTGCTAAAATTCTTGACGAAAAGAAAGAAGAGGTTGAAAAATTAAAACAAGATTTCAAAAATAGACAAAGCAAAGATACTGAAAAAGTAAAGGATCTTGAAGAACAAGTTGATTTTTTGAAAAAAGTTGTTTATAAAACCCATGACTCTATTCAAACCATTAGAATGATAGCACCTCAGTCGTTTTTCAAAGGTCAACCTAGTTTTGCAAGTCCCAAGTACCTAGAACAAGCTCAAGCTGCAAACCCTCACTTATATCTTGATGAGTCTGAATGGACCGATCATGATTGCCCAGTAGCTAGCCTCAATAGTGAAGAGACGTCCATTTGGGATGAGGAGAGTAGATCACCGGTCAACAAAGGCTTTGTGACACCATATAATTATGCTTATGAAAACAGTCTTTATGGTCTTTTTACTCCACAAAAACAGAAGTCTCATGAGGAATTATTTCTTGAATGCAAACAACGAAGAATTCAATGGGAGAAAATTTTTGCACTAAGAAATCAAATGTATTTAAATATATTAACTATTTGCCTCTTGATGCTTCTAAAAACAAAAGTAGAAAAATACTTGGTTTTCTTAAATAATATATTGATAATGTTCAATCAGTTGTTGAAAGCGACTGGGAAAAACATCAAAAGGATAAGTGGAAAACAGAGATTACTCATGACATAACTGTGCTTATGAAAGAACTTTTAATACCAAATACGAAGATAATAAAAAAGCATGTTCTTGAGTTTGAAAAATTGATTCGGTCTGAAATGTATGATGATTTGAAATATGTGGAGTCTCTTGAAAAAGCAATTGATGAACTTCAAAATGACAAATCAGATTTTTCAAACGAATATGATCTACTCTTAGAAGAATGTCTCTCCAAAGATATTTTGTGTGTTACTATTCAATCTTGTGCTGGTATCGATGAATATTCTGATGTTGCATGCAAATATCTTGATAAGATAAAAGAGTGTGAGCGTCTTGAGCTTGAGCCTTCGAAACGTAAAGAAAATGTTGATAAAAAGGCTTTTGAGTTACTTTAACACAAAACTGATTTACTTCAAAAACATTGTCATTCTCTTGAACTTGCTTTGCAAAAAGACATAGGAAGTTTTCCACTTGATAATAAATTGCAAGAAAAACTTTCCCAAATGTGTCGAGAAATGAATGAAAAGAGTTTGGAAATTAAAGAGTTGAAAGTTCAGTTACAAGACAGGGAAATAGCGATAGCAGAGTTGAAGAAACTCTTTGCTAAGATGCGTGGGAAAATTGTGGAACCTAGTGTTAAGAAACCTGTTGTAAGACAACCCAATGCGCACAAAGTGACTAGACCCTCTGTCTTGGGAAAACCATCTGTTTTCTCTAATTCTGCATTTGCAAAACCTGCGTTTGCCCCCAAGACGGATCGGAAGGATAGGTTACCACAGAATACTCTCAAAACACATATTCGATCACAAAGCATCATGAACACAAATGTGATTAAAGTAGGGATGTATAGATTGGCCACTAAACCCACACACAACAAAGAAAGTCAATCACCTCAGAATTATAGAAACACTAATAGACGTGTGTCTTTTACTATAGGAGTAGTCCCCACTGCTAGTGTTAGCCGACCTCAGCTTAAGAGCACTCGAATGAATGAAAAGGTTTGGCAAAACAAAAGTCAAGGGAAGATGAAGGAAGTAGAAGACCACCCTAGTATTTTCAATGTTTCTAAGAATAAAACGTCTGTAATCGCGTGTAATGACGATTTGAATGATTCGACTTTGAATGCTTTGGATGTTAAGTTTATTTGTGTGAAATGTGGAAAGTGTGCTAATGTCAATCATGCTATGTGTGTTTCGAATAATGTCAAAAGCATAGCTACTAGAACTAATAAACAAAATGCGATGCATATTAGTGCTAGAAAACCCAAACGCAAAGTGAACCATTCTGGTGCACCCCCCCCCCTTGAGAAAAGTATTGCATCAGACTCAACCACTAAGAAACCTAGAAGCAAAATTAGGGAATTATATGAGTCTACTAGCAAGTCCTGGAAATGGTGGTTTGCTAATCAATGTCCTCCAGGATATAAATGGATGCCTAAGTTTAGGACAGAAAATGTGACTACGTGCGTTAGTGTGCCTCTAAGTGATGAAACTAGGGAAACTAACGAATCGGAAATCACAACTAACATGGAATCCAATTTAGCAAATGCTCCATCGTGTTCTAATTCTTCTGCAAGTGATTGAAATAATTCTCTTCATGCTGGACCCCGGATGCACGAAGCACATGACGTGGAATCTCAAGCTTCTAATTAACTTCATGGAGAAGTTCCTGGGTACGGTCCGCTTCGGAAATGATCAATTTGCACCGATCCTAGGATATGGAGACTTGGTTCAGGGGAATATCACAATTAAAAGGGTTTACTACGTTGAAGGGCTCAATCATAATCTTTTCTCAGTTGGTCAATTTTGTGATGCGGATTTGGAGGTTGCTTTTAGAAAGAAGACATGTTTTGTTCGTGATTATGATGGGAATGACTTACTTACCGGTTCACGGGGTACTGATCTCTACACTATTTCACTACAAGACTCAACTTCTTCAACTCCAATCTGTTTCAAGGCTAAAGCTTCAACGACTCAAGCTTGGTTATGGCATCAACGATTATCTCATCTTAACTTTAATACCATCAACTTGCTTTCCAAGAAAGATATTGTGCGAGGCCTTCCAAATTTGAAATTCATAAAAGATCATCTTTGTTCTTCTTGTGAGCTTTGTAAAGCTAAACGTAGTAGTTTCAAGACAAAGACTACACCAAGCTCTAAAGGACGGTTAGATCTTCTTCATATAGATTTGTGTGGCCCCATGCGTGTTCAAAGTATCAATTGGAAGAAATATGTTATGGGAATTGTCGATGACTACTCAAGGTACACTTGGACTCACTTCTTGAGGTCTAAGGATGAAACACCAGAAGTTCTCATCAACTTCCTTAAGCTGATACAACGTGGTCTTCAAGCTCAAGTAAAAGTGGTACGTACTAACAGAGGCACAAAATTCTTGAATTCAACTCTAAAGAATTATTTTGAAGCCAAAGGGATTAAACATGAAACATCTATTGCTAGAACACCTGAACAAAACGGAGTTGTTGAAAGACGAAACCGTACTTTAGTTGAGGTTGCTCGAACATTATTATCCGCTTCAAAACTACCATTATTCTTTTGGGCCGAAGCCGTATCAACCGCATGTTACACACAAAACCGTTCCTTAATTATCCCAAGACACGAAAAGACACCATATCACATAATTAATGATCGCAAACCTTCACTCAAACACCTTCATGTTTTTTGATGTACGTGTTACATTACTCGAGATGGTGAAAATCTGGACAAGATGAAAGAGAAAGGTGATGCATGCATTCTTGTGGGATATGCAACTCAGTCTAAGGGATACAGAGTGTACAACAAGAGAACAAAATTGATAGTCGAGATTATTCATATCAGATTTGATGAATTACAAGAAATGGCACTTGAACAAAACAATTTAAGTCCCGATCCACAACGACAAAAGACTTCTGTGCACAACCGCACGGAACTCGGAACTCAAGACCACAACAATGAACCGCCAAGTTCAAAGCTGGTTCCTGAACATGTTCCTAGAGCAGATATGACATTGGACACGACACGTGAAGAGTTGGAAATGTTATATGGGCCAATGTTTGATGAATATTTCACGGGGGAGAAACATGTTGTATCAAAGTCTTCCGTTGTCACTCATGATAAGAATGATGATACCGATCATCGTCAATAAAATGATACAACTTCATCTACTTCAACACGGGTTGTTGCAGATTTACCTCCTCAGAATATCACTTCCACAATCGATCCTACAACATCCACAACTACTGTCATTGCTCCAGAGAACACAAATCAAGCAGACGATGCATTATCTGACGATGGCAATTTTCACAACCCATTCGGTACACCAATACACGAAACTATAGAGTCTTCTACTCGCCATGTCGATCCGTCAAATATGCGTACGTTCTACCAACGACATCCCTCAACACATCATTGGACCCGAGAACATCCTTTGGTTCAAGTAATTGGAAACCCTTCACGGCCTGTTCGTACAAGACGACAACTAGCCACTGATGGCGATGTTTGTATGTTCGCACTCGCCGTGAGTACAGATGTACCGAAAAACATCAAAGAAGCCATGGCTGATCATGCTTGGATTGAATCGATGACGGAAGAACTTCAACAATTTGAAAGACTTAAAGTCTGGGAACTTGTTGACAGACCATACGATGTGATTCCATTAAATCTTCGTTGGATCTGGAAAAACAAGATGGACGAAGAAAACACGATCATCAAGAACAAAGCTAGGCTAGTGGCTAAGGGGTATGGCCAGAAAGAGAGAATTGATTTTGACAAATCATTTGCACCAGTTGCTCGTATGGAAGCGGTCAGGATTTTCCTTGATTATGTTGCACATAAGGGATTCACTATCTATCAAATGGACGTAAAGACGGAATTTCTTAACGGTCCTTTGAAGGAAGAAGTCTATGTCACGCAGCCGGAAGGATTCGTCAATCCTCATTATCTTTACAAGGTGTATCGTCTCCACAAGGCACTATATGGACTCAAGCAAGCTCCAAGGGCGTGGTACGACGAGCTCTCGAAATTTCTGGTATCCAAAGGTTTCTCAAAAGGTTCCATTGATTTAACTTTGTTCACTTATAAATATGGGGATGACATTTTTATTGTGTAGATTTATGTTGATGACATTATTTTCGGGTCTACAAACCTAAAACTTTCAAAATGGTTTGAAAAAGTAATGCACACCAAATTTGAAATGTTAATGATGGGCGAACTAAAATTCTTTCTTGGAATTCAAGTTCACCAATCCTCAAGTGGTATCTTTATTAACCAAGCTAAGTATTGTCAAGAGATAATCAAAAAGCATGGTATGACTTCATGTGACCCCGTTGGGACACCTTTATCAACCACATCGCTAGATGCTAACTTGGAGGGAATTGCCATAGATCAAACGAGATATCGTTCCATGATCGGTTCCCTCATGTACTTGACAACAAGCAGACCTGATATTTCACATGCTACGTGTTATTATGCACGATATCAAGCACGACCCACTGAAAAGCACCTCAAGGAGGTTAAACGGATCTTTCGGTACCTCAAGAATACCATTCATTTGGGATTCTGGTATCTGAGGGAAACCGGTTTCTTTCTAACGGCCTATTCAGATTCTGATCATGCAGGGTGTCTTGATACACGAAAAAGTACTTCTAGTGGTGCACAATTTCTAGGTCAAGATAAGCTTGTGGGATGGTCTTCCAAAAAGCAGGATTGCACATCACTTTCATCAGCCGAAGCGGAGTATGTGTCTCTATCTGCGTGTTGTGCTCAAGTTCTTTCGATGAGAACACAACTCACGGATTATGGCTTCCACTTTGATAAAGTACCTATGTACTGTGACTAAAATTCGGACATAGCCATCTCTTGCAATCCGGTACAGCATTCCCGCACGAAGCACATCGATGTCAGATACCACTTCATAAAGGACAAGTTAAACGAGGTATCGTTGAACTATACTTTGTTGGAACGGATTACCAATTAGCCAACTTTTTTACAAAGGCCCTGTCGAAAGATAGGTTTGAGTACCTCGTTAGGCAAATTCGTATGAGATGTTTGAGTCCAGCAGACCTGGAGATTCTGGCAAAGGTGCCTGCTTGATTTATCTATCAAACATCTACTTGTAAATATCTTTGAAAAAGCAAAATACAAAAATATAAAACATATAAAAAGAAAACACAAAATTAAAAATCTTTTAAAATCCAAAAATATTCTTTTCGACATGTCTTTCAGTATCAATAATATGGACGTGCCTAGAAATGTCGCTCAATAACGACACGGGTGTGTACATAAAGCTCGAATGAAAGTTGTAAATATTTTTCAAAACATGTCATTTCTATCTTTCAATAAAGGAAAATGTCTATTTTGGACAATTTTTCCAATAACGGGTAGAGCAATCTATCTTGGGTTGAGCTTGTCACAAAACATTCAACGTTTTGAGCTCAACACAATGGCTTGTAATCACTTTCAAATTGCAACCCGGATTGATATTCACGGGGGAGTGTACGATTCAGTGCGCTTACTCTCAGCAAAAGAAGAGAAATCTTCTTACACTTGAGTGGATTTGTCAAGACATTCAAAGTCTATGAACTCAAGTTTATGCTTTAGAAAAACCATATCGCCAAAAAGAATGGATTTTTTCAAAAAGCGTTGAACACAATTGTTTCAAGAATTTTTCAATGATTATTCAAAATCTTTCAAAAATTGTGTGCTCAACAAACTCCCATCCTCAAAAAGTGATATGTGGATCACCTCCTCACAATGACAATTCAATTGGATCAATTTTTGAGGGGGAGCATTTCAACTTCATGCAAAGATTGACACATCTTTCTCCTGGAGATTTTCAAGACTATTTTTCAAAATATATTTTAATCAAATTTGGTATCTCTAATATCAAAAGATTTTATATATTAGAGATAGGGGAGAAAATGTGATTAAAATATGATCTTATATAAGACTCAAGCACTTTAACTCTTACCTACATATGCAAAACACTTTCGATTATCGATGCACATGTGAAGGGGGAGCATTTCTGAAACGACAAAACTATCAAGGTGTTAAATGTTTTCAAACACCTTGTTAGACATTTGAAGTGGTTTTTATGGTTACGATCAAATACCCACAACATCTTTAATCCACGACGTTATTGGTGTCAAAAGGGTGGTTAGGTTTATGTCCTATGATCCGGCCAGAACCGGAGGGATCTTCCCATGGACAATCTAATAGATTATTAGAAGTCCTTAGGAAAGATGGAGTAGAATGTGAACGTAGCTGAATGCCGACTAAGTACTGATGCTACACTGGAACAATCACAACAAGGTGCTAGTAATGATGTAGTAGTAAGCATTGAAGGGGTTGAAGAATGAAAAAGAAATGTAAGGATAAAGGGTGTAAACAAAGAAGCCCTCCATACAACTTAGGCAGAAACCGGGTCAACACATCATGAAGACAAACAATCATGGACCCAGTGATGAAGTGCACAACCCTTTCCTAGCTACTCAGGCTTCTCTCAAAAGAAGTTTGTTTTATTGTCACGGAGAACAACATGACTTCTATTGACTTTCTCACTCCGAGATAGTTGATACTGAATAGGTGGCATCTGCTCCATCCTCTGACCACTAAAAGTGCATAAATCGAGTCTAGAGCCAAGAGATCAATCAAATCTCGTTAGGACACACGGATGACGAACAAGAGAGTCCTACGCTATATCCTTGTGATATTGCTAGAACACTCAGAGTGATACTACTTAGTATTCACAATGATGAGTGGAAATCCTTCCAGTGTTAACATCAAACAGCACTACGGTAGGTCATATGTAAGATTCTTTATGAATTAAAACATATGTAGAACTTAAAAGCAACAGTGGTTTGATTCTGAATTGATTCAAACTCGTTTCAGGTTTCTACGCAATATCTTTATGGTCTTGCCAGAACGTTCAGAGTGATATTCATTAATATTTACAGTGACGAATGGAAATCCTTCTAGCGTCAACATCAAACGAGGTACTACAAGAGATCTGGTAGAGTTGGAGCTGCAAAGGTTGATAAATCCAAGGTGTCATGCTACACTTGTGGAAAGACTGGTCACTATAAAAAAGATTGCTGGTCAAACAAAACCTCCTCTCTAAGCTTCCCTTCATCCAGCAGCAACAACAACAAGAAGAAGTTTTCCAACTCTTATTTCAAGCAAACCTCTCTCTCTGACTCAGAAGGGAAGAAGGACTACAAAGTCAAATACAAAGCCTTGAAAGCTGAGTTGCTAAAACTCAATCAGAAATCCGATGATGCAGCAAAGAAAAAAGATGTTAAGAAGACTGAAAAAGGTCTGATCGCTGCCTCATTCGACTGGGATGATGAACCTCTCACCTCTGAGGATGAAGGTACCACCACCGTCAGAGCCTTTATGGCTGTCTCTGATGAAGAACCCGCTGTGGGTAAAAGTGAAGCAAGATCTGGTTAATGGGTGGATATCACCATGAAAAAGGTACAAAGAATGTTATCTATGACTGAAGGTCCTGATAGAGACCATGTCAGTGACTATACCTTGGGTAACCTCCACTTTGTGGAAGAGCAAAGAAAAAACTTGTTAAACAAATTTCATAGTCATAAAACTGAGTTAAATCTTTGACAATCTGAATTAACAAATCTTAAACCAGTTGTGAATCTTGCTAATCAACTTCAAAATGAAGTGAGCAAATTATCCATTGAAAATGAGTCTTTGTCTGATGAAAATTCTGAACTAAGAAAAACCATTGAGAAATGGAATTTGGCTCAATCCACAGTGGAAGAAATAGTCGCTGGATCCATACCTGGTGATGTGGTTCAGGCTATTGGGGGAAAGGGTAGATTCAAAAAACATGTCCCTCTTCCCAATGTCAAATTTGTCCCATCAGATGTCTCTTCTCCTTCTTCCACCTCTGTGGATGAGAAGAACTCTGACAAAGAATCAGAGGTACCAGCTCCACCAAGACCCGCTGGTGCCAACCCATCTGATTCCTTGCTTGGCCCTAAACCTCAAACTAAAACTCCTGGGAATTCAATTCTCAAAGTCGCTGACAAAGCGAATAAAAAGGTTTTTGTGGCTAAGGACTCCAACAAACCCACTCCTCCCCCTGAAGAGCTTTCTCCCACCAAGCAACTTCTCCTCACCCTGATGGAAGAGGTGAAAGGGTTGAAAGAACAAATCAACCCCAGAGTTAATAGTCCATCTGTTAACTCTCTTGGTGAGGGGTCTAGTAGCTCCAAGGGGAGAGCTTTGTTCAGACCTTGCAAGCATTGCGGTTTCAAGAATCACTCATCTGAGGATTGCTCCAAGAAACCTAAATGTATCACATACGAGTCCTCTGAACACACATCCAGAGAGCATGAGGAGATCATAGCGGTTTAAAGAACCAGAACTCAAATGAGATCTAAAACTCCTCATCGACCCTCAAGAAAGGCTGAGCCTAAGCCCAAAGATAACTCTCAGGGTTACAGACCTAACCCCCCTGCAAGTACTGTGGTTTCTTCGACCATCACTCTGATGAGTGCGAACATTATCCTGGATGTGACATCTGTGGAAGCATGCGCTATGAACCCAGGGATTGCAACCAAAGAAGGGGAGGTAACCAGAGAAGGACCAATGTCGCTGGTCAGCGACATCATGGACCCACTGGAAAGTGGGTTCATCATAGAAACTAATCTGGATTTGTTATATCTATGCAGGAATATCTGAAGAAATCTGTTTGGTATCTGGACAGCGGGTGCTCCAGACACATGACATGGGTTAAACAATATCTGCATAGATATAAAAAGGAGTCTGGTCCTAAAGTAGTCTTTGGAGATGATTCCTCAGGGGCTACTGAGGGTTATGGCTCAGTGGATTGTAATGGAATAACCTTCACAAGGGTCGCTTATGTCAATGGACTGAAGCACAATCTAATCAGCATTAGTCAACTCTGCGATGCTGGCTTCAAAGTTCTGTTCATCAAGACCCAAGGAACAATCTTCAATCACAATGATGATGTTCTTCTTATTGCACCCAGGAGAAGGGATGTGTACGTCATCGACATGACATCTTGTCCAGAGGGGACAAACACTTGTCTCTATGCCAAAGCATCTGATAGTGAAAATTGGCTATGGCATAAGAGACTCTCCCATCTCAACTTCAAAAACATTAACAAACTGGCCAAGAATGATTTAGTAGATGGGCTTCCCTCTCTGACCTTCACCAAAGAAAGACCCTGCTCAGCGTGCGAGAAAAGGAAGCACCACAGAGCCTCATTCAAGACTAAACAGTCATTCTCCATAAATAAGTGCCTCCATCTCCTTCACATGAACTTATTTGGACCAGTAAAACCTCAATCCCTAAATCACAACAAATATACACTAGTCATTATAGATGAATTCTCCAGATACACTTGGGTATTCTTTCTCAAAAGAAAGAGTGATGCTGCTGAAAGAATAATGTCCTTCATCAGAGAAATTGAGAATCTCAATGACTGAAAAGTTAAGGCTATCAGAAGTGACAATGGCACTGAATTCAAGAATCATGCCATGGAAGCCTTTTGTGATGAAAAGGGATTATCACAGAACTTTTCCAACCCAGGCACCCCTGAGCAAAATGGTGTCGCTGAAAGAAGAAACAGAACCCTCATAGAGGCTGCTAGAACAATGCTCAGTGAATCAAGACTTCTTAAACAATTTTGGGGTGAAGTAGCGAATACAGTTTGTCACACACAAAACAGATCCATTATTGTGAAGAGACATGGCAAGACCTCTTATGAAGTATATAGGAAGAGAGCCCCTGATGTAAGCTACTTCCATGTCTTTGGTTGCCCTGTTTTCATTCACAACTACAAAGATCACCTGGGAAAATTTGATGAAAAGTTTGATGATGGATTATTCGTTGGTTACTCTCTCACCTCCAGAGCTTACAGAGTGTTCAACATCCGTAGACAAGAATTAGAAGAATCCATCCATGTCACCTTCAATGAAGCAGACGCTGTCATCAACCACACCAAATCAGAAGAATGTGACATTGACTTCAATGAAGTTAAATCTTATCCAGAGGATGACTTCTCACATCCCAAGGAATCATCCAAGGGCAGTCACAAGGACTTCCCTTATGTTCATGCATTTGATCATCATTCAATCTTTGACATCACTCCAGAAGTTGAAAATGCTGAATAAATCACTCCACCCACTACTGTGAATGCTGATCTTATTGAACCAATCTCTCCTCCTAATGAAGAGATTATGGATGAAGAAATAATCTGTGAAGAACCCGCAACATTCATTGAACCTGTTTTGACTCCTAAACCCACAAAGACTCCTGCTCCTCAATCCAAATGGAGTAGGAACCAAGATATTCTTCTGGTGAATATTCTTGGTGAACCCTCTGAAGGAGTCACCACCAGAGGTAAATTAAGATCTCTGGAAACCGCCTCAGCGAATGAATGCCTTTTCGCTGATTTTCTCTCTAGGGATGAACCTAAGAATTTGGCTGATGCGCTTCTAGATGAAGGGTGGGTTGTTGCAATGCAAGATGAGCTGAATCAGATCAAGAGGAACAAGGTGTGGACTCTAGTAAAAGCTCCAGCTGGAAAGCAAGTAGTTGGAACTAAATGGGTCTATAGAAACAAGAGGGATGAAGCTGGCATGATTGTCAAAAACAAGGCTAGGCTTGTGGTGCTGGGATATAATCAATCTGAGGGGATTGACTATGATGAAACGTTTGCACCAGTAGCCAGATTGGAAGCCATCAGGATCTTCCTAGCCTTTGCAGCTTATATGGGGTTCACTGTGTACCAGATGGATGTGAAGAGTGCTTTCCTCAATGGGAAGCTTGCAGAGGAAGTATATGTCTATCAACCCCCAGGGTTTGAAAGCAGTGAGTATCCTGATCACGTCTGCAGACTTCACAAAGCACTCTATGGGCTGAAACAAGCGCCTAGAGCCTGGTATGAAACCCTATCCAAATTCTTACTTGAAAATAAATTTGTCAGAGGTACCATTGATCAAACCCTGTTCACTTATAGGTCCAAGGGTGATGTCATTTTAGTACAGATTTATGTGGATGATATAATTTTTGGTTCAACCAATATTACATTGAGCAAACAGTTTGCCAAATTAATGACCAAAAAATATGAAATGAGCATGATGGGGGAATTAACTTTTTTTTGGGTTTTCAAATTAAACAGAATTCAAAAGGAATTTCCATTTGTCAAGAAAAATATATTAAGGATTTGTTCAAGAAGTATGATCTGTCTGATTGTGCATCAGTGAAATGCCCCATGCTTCCTCCCAACAACTTGGGAGCTGATGACTCAGGGGTCTCTGTTAATGAGACCTTATATAGAGGCATGATTGGGTCACTGATGTACCTCACAGCAAGCAGATTAAACATACAATTTGCCACATGTCTCTGTGCTAGGTACCAAGCTAACCCCAAGGAATCCCACCTTGTAGCTGTCAAAAGAATTTTCAGGTACTTAAAAGGATCTCCCACATTGGGTCTCTGGTATCCTAATGGATTAGGCTTCAACCTTAAAGCCTACTCAGACTCTGACTACGCTGGGTGCTGTCTTGATAGAAAGAGCACCTCTGGGAGTTGTCAAATCCTTGGTGGAAAGTTAGTATGTTGGAGCGCCAAGAAACAGAACTCTGTGGCCATGTCATCAACTGAAGCTGAATATGTTGCGGCCGCTGGTTGTTGTGCTCAAGTTCTCTGGATGAAAAGTCAGTTGGCTGATTATGGGATCATTTATGAAAAGGTTCCCATATTCTGTGACAACACAAGTGTTATAGCCATCTCAAATAATCCGGTACTTCATTCCAGAACTAAGCATATTGACATCAGGTATCACTTTATCAGAGACCATATTTTAAAAGGTGATATTGAGCTCCATTTTATACCCACTGAATACCAGCTCACTGATATATTCACCAAACCTCTGGCTGAGCCAAGTTTTACTAGGTTGGTTGCTGAGCTGGGTATGCTCAATATTGGTAAACAAATCTGATAAATGATCTCTGACCTCTGGGCATTAAAGGGAATTGAATGTAACGAGGTAGTTACATTCCAATGGGACTTAATATATTCCCATATTCAATTCAAATGATTAACCTTTATTGTCAACAACTTTCCCGCTTTCCAAGGGACAGAAATATCACATGAAGAGTCAAGGGGTCCCACTTTTTCTAAAAGGTAATTTTTTGCATTAAATGCTTTAATTGTAAAACGGCAAACCCTTTTATCAAAACCCTTGACTCACTTTTCAAAACTCACATTCTCATAACTTTCACACACACAACTATTCATCTTCTCAAAACCTTCATTTCTTCCACACTTCAACAATGGCGTCTTCATCATCTAACACCGCTTTCACTGTTCTGGCTGCCTCGAACGTTGATTTTGGAATACACGATGGCAAAATTGCCTTGAACAACTGTGTAGCTCTCTTGGAACACACCAATTCACTCTACCAAACTTTGTTCTCCTTCCTCAAAACTCTACCATTTTTGAAGCCATAACCAAAGTACCCTCCACTTGCTACCACCAATATTTGAAGGAGTTCTGGTATAGCGCGGAAGTTGATCCAACCTCTTCTCACATCACCTTCAACCTTTCCATGCATCCCCAACCTCTCACCTTTGATCTCCATACATTTTCCAAAGTCATTGGACTTCTAGTCAATGAAGGCATGTCCGCTGTACCTGCCAGCGCCACTATGAAGAAGGCTCTTGCTACCCTTCGTCCTCATGACGATAATGATAAACCCTTCACCACACAAGGTTTCCATACCAAATCCCTGATCAAAGTGAACTACTTCTCACCTATTTGGAGGACGCTGATGTTATATATTGTGAAATGTCTGGGTGGAAACCAAGGGTCTCATGATCAACTTAATGGAGCCCAGCAAGCTATTGCCTACAGCTTAATTTGGGGACAAGATATAGGGATCGCCCATATACTTTACTCTGACCTCATTGCTAAGCTAGAAAACAAAGGGAAAAAGAACAGACTGGCCACCATCTACTACACAAGATATCTCTCTCTTCTCTTAGAAGACATGCTGGGTGAAGGATACACAAATGATGAACTTCTCTCTTTCTCTCCTTATCACATCATTGCTGCATCACTAAAGACCCCTCTAGAAGATGAAGTGCCTCTCAGTAGGCACATGATGCAGGTCGCTGGGATACCGGTTGCTGATGGAGAGCCCTTGATCCCTCACAATGAGGTGAATGCTGAAAGAGCAACTGACAAGTCTCTGTTAAAGACCTCTGTGCAGTCTTCTTCTCAGCCCAAGGAAAAGAAGAAAAAGAGGAAAGACATCCCCCTTTCCTCTGAAACCCCTTCTGTTAATCCTTCCAAGTCCAAGAAGACCAAGAAGAACCCATCCCCTTCTCTGGTGGATGTGGTTATAGAGCCTGTCGCTGACAAACAACCAGAGTCTAGCGTCTCCCAGTCAGTAGAGACGACTAAGAACCTTCTCAACGCTGATATCTCACAGGTATTATTTTGCCATTTTATTCTTTTGGAGGCTCACATACAATCACTCTCAACATTCTGTAGGAGAGAGTGATGAAGACTTAGGGTTTTCCTCAACCCATAGAGTGTCTGTGTCAGCACCTAGAACCTTAGGATTATCTGTACACTTTGTCTTAACACAAGGATATGATTCATTTGTGCTCATAACGCACCCCGATGATCCTTCACCCTCTGGATTGTGCTCTTGTCCATACCAACTTGAGCATGCTATAGGTCCCGACCCAGAGTCTCTGCACTTCACGCCGTCTCTGGGTCCCCTCATTGAAAAGAGTCCCAAAGAATTCATTCTTTTGGGGGGACTGAATAATCACCCTCAATCTTCCTAGGGGCAGCGATAAAAGGCGACCATTACCTTCAAACAATTCACAACTAAAAGAGTCCCAAAGAATTTATTCTTTTGGAGGGACTGAATAATCACCCTCAGTCTTCCTAGGGGCAGCGATAAATGGCGACCTTTAACTTCCATGAATTCACAACTAAAAGAGTCCCAAGGAGCAATCCTTCAAGGGGAGCTGGATAATCACACCCAGCTATCCTAGGGGCAGCGAACGAAGACCATTCACCACATAATTTTCACAACTCAAAAGAGTCCCAAGGAGTAATCCTTATGGGGGAGCTGGATAATCACACCCAACTATCCTAGGGGCAGAGAATGGCGACCCTTCAACATAACTATTTCACACTTAAAAGAGTCCCAAGGAGAAATCCTTAGGGGGGGCTGGATAATCACACCCAGCTTTCCTAGGGGCAGCGAATGGCGATCTATAACTTCATAATTTTTCACAATTGGTTACTAACAAATGTCATAACAAGCTCATAATATTCATGAAGAACAGCAGAATGATGATGCCTATTCTATTGCTGGTGATGAAAATGCTGAAGTCCCCCACATAGATCTTGATGCCATGTCAGACATTGATTCCATACCAGAGGATGAGGTCTTCATTATCGAAGAGGACTTGACCATTTCAGACTATGCTGATATGGATGCTGATGATGACCAAGTTACATAAGAACTGAAACCCATTTCCTTCCCATCATTGCCCAATGTGCAAGAACTAGCTGCTAAGCGGCTATTGGACCAGAGGCTCTGTGCACCAACCGCAGTTCCCTTCCCAACATTGCCAAATGTCATGGAACTAGGGGCCAAGCAACACTTAGAATATTTACAAAAGCTCAAGCCTGTCCATGTTCCTCGAATGAAAGATGTTCAGGAACTCGCTGCTGAGGCTCTCTGGATCAAGAGGGGTGAAATCAGTAAAACCAAGCCCAAAGTCACAAATGATGTCATCCTCTCTGAACTGCAAACCCTAACCCACGCTGCTGAGGAGCTCACCACAACACTAGAGACTTCACTAACTTCATCTGTGGAGTCCTCTATGACTGCCTTACTTCCGCAACTACTGGGGAGTGCCTTGCAAGCTCACCTCCCAGCTGTTATTAACCAGAGCCTCCAGCAATACATACCATCTGTCCTCTCATCAGCTGTCAAAGCAAATGTTGCAGCTATTGCTAAGGCGTCTGAGCCTTCACGAACTCTTCTTCAAGAGCTGTTGCAAGAGGAACTTAAGGAAATCTGTCTATTTGTTCATCAAGAATTCAAGAAGTTCCTTAGTCCTGGTTCAGGCACAGCTACTACTGGCGCTATGCCTGAGGGGGAGAATTCAGCAACCTCCACCTCTGAAGAAGAAGAAGACACTGCCTCACATAAGGGGGAGCAGTCACTCAAACAACCAAAACCCTCAACAGTGATTCCTACACCACAACCTCTTAGATCCTTCAACCCCAGCACTGATGCAATAAAGGATAGGGGTAAAGGAATTGCTATTGAACAGCCTGAAATAACCCTGGACTCCCTCCAAAAAGAAGGTGGATCTACAGCAAGGCTCTCCAAAGACTCTGATCTAAACAATTTCAAGAGTGCTGATGAACCACCACTCACACCAGAGCAGGCAAAAGCTCAAATCTTGGAACACCAAAGGCTAGCAAACATCAGAGTGGCTGAACTCAAAAGCAAAAAAGCTCTGAACAAACTCTCTCCTGTTGCAAAGGAAGCTCAGCTGGTGAAGCTCAAAGAATTGGAGGTTAAAAGGAGCAACCTTCTAAAGGAATACGAAAGACTTGTAAACCAGAGAGCTGAACCTGGTCAAATCACCAAGTATGCATGTTACACTGACAAGAACAAAAAGGTGGTGATAACCCTTTACAGAGAGAACCAACTAACCAACTACAAAGTCTCCAGTGACTTTAAGCTCAGAGATCTGGGCCCCTCTGAATGGTTAGAAATGCTGGCTCTTGCCCAAAAGAAGAATGGGCCTGGTGCTGCCCAAATGATGAATAATATTCAAGCAAGGCTAAATTGGGTAAGAGACACGGCAAAGAAGCTGAAGGTACCCCTGCCTCCTCAACTTTCACAACAATAACCTTCTCAAGGACCAAGGAAAAGGAAAACCCAAATGGGGCCTCTAGTGGAGAAGTTGGTTACTAAAAACATTGTGGTTGATGGGATGCACAGAAACTTGGTTCTGCCCAAAGAGATCACCAAACCAGTGGGGGGCAAGTATACTCAGAACCAGAGACATGTATGGTCTTTATGAATGGTAATTGTGAGTATTGCTTTCAGCAAATGAACGAACTACATCTGGCATCAACCATCCAACTTATCAGACTCAAACAGGGCATCCTAAGGAATTTCAAAGCAACTAAGGATTTTGAGTTTGAAGTTGAACTTGTCATCAACTCTAGGAGTGACAAGGTTGAAGCCCAGAGAATCTGTGATCAAGGCCTCGATCGCTGAAGAACCTTTTACTCTTTGTTTATGTTTACACCTCTGGGTGTTTTTGTAATAGACTAGGTTCTTTATGTTTAACAAAACTTTGAGGTATGTTTGTTAAATTATGTGTAAGAAGAAGTTGTGTACTCACTTAAAATAATTTTAGACTTAGTATAATTTATAAACAAATAGGGGGAGATTGTTGGGCCAATGAAAGTTTTAACTATAGCCCAGTCTAGATTTGTTTAATTAGACTAAGTGTTTGCTGATCGCTGAGAGGACCAACGACAGAGACTAGACCAGTGGAAGGCAAAGCCTCAGCTGGCACACCAGGAACATTCAAGTCAAAGACAACGTCAGAGAAGTCGAAGACAATCTGAAGTCAGACTCACCAGCGATTATGGATAGCTGGGATGTTGAAGGAATGTACTGGTGTTCAAGGATCTTTGAGTTGACAACACTCAGAGATCACTTAAGAACCCTAGAAGTCTGGGATAAGCAAAGCTTATCCAATCCTTTATAGTTTAGGCGGGAGAATCTACCAAGTGTTTTGAGCGGGACAAAACAAGAGATTCAAGATAAAGCCTAGTACGACCTAGTGGGACAAAAGGTGAACAGTTGGCAGAACTGTTCACCTAAAGTTGGTTAAAGGTATGTCTCGATTTAGACATGCATTTAATACGTTGTACTCTTCCATTCAGAAGGTGACACGTATCAACTACTCCCACTAAGGAAGCAACCTCGTACATTATAAATAGGAGTGAGAAGGAAGAATTAACTTAACCCTTATGCTTGGATAATTTATCTAAGTTCTTTCTCACCTTGGAACCGCTGAGCCCCCAGCTGTCTACCAGCGTCTCATTGGTTCCCTTGTAAACTTGAGTCTCGAATCTACTTTACTTGTTTATAGGGTTCATATCTTGTTGTCATTCAACGAGTGTATTCATAGCACTTTGTAATACTTTGTTTATAATACTTAATAAAGCATTACGCGTTTGAAAAGTATTTCATTGTGTTTCGTGGTTACAAGAGTTATAGTTTATCAACAATTGTCATATTAAGGGACTTTCATAAAGGTCGCCTTTTATCGCTGCCCCTAGGAAGACTGAGGGTGATTATTCAGTCCCCCCAAAAGAATAAAGTCTTTGGGACTCTTTTGAATATGAGGGGACCCAGAGACCACGTGAAGTGCAGAGACTCTAGGTCGGGACTTATAGTGTGCTCAAGTTGTTATAGGCAAGAGCACAGTCCAGAAGGTGAAGTATCATCGGGGTGCGTTATGAGCACAAATGAATCATATCCTAGTACCAAGACCGAGTGTACAGAAAATCCTAAGAGATCTAGGTGCTGGCACAGACACTTTATGGGTTGAGGCATACCCTACACTTCATCACCCTCTCCTACAGAAATTTGAGAGTGATTGCTTGTGAACCTCAAAAAATGAAGGGCAGACTAATACCTGAGAGATATCAGTGTCAAGAAGGTTCTTAGAAATCTCTGCTGACTTTGAGACGCTAGACACAGGTTGTTCGTCAGCGATGGGCTCTCTCTCCACATCCTCCTGAGTAGGGGATGGGTGTTTCTTGGTCTTTTTCTTCTTGGATGGATTAACATAAGGGGTTTCAGAGGAAAGGGGATGTCTTTCCTCTTCTTCTTCTTTTCCTTCAGCGCCTTGGGCCGAGAAGTAGACTGCACAGAGGTCTTGGACAAAGACTTATCAGCCATACTTTTAGCATCCACCTCTGGTGGAGGGATCAAGGGCTCCTCTTCTCCAGCAGGGAGCATACCAACAACTCTTAGCATGTGCCTGGTGAGAGGCACCTCATCTTCCAAAGGAGTCTTCAGAGATGCAGCAGTGATGTGAAAGGGAGCAATGGATTGATGTTCGTCATTGGTGTAGGTTTCACCAAGAATATCATCTATAACGAGAGAGCGATATCTGGTGTAGCAGATGGTTTCCAGACGGTTTTTCTTCCCCTTGTTCTCGAGCTTGGAAATGAGGTCTGTATAAAGTATGAGGGTAAATCCTATATCTAATCCCCAAATCAGACTATAAGCAATTGCCTGCTGGGATGCATTTAGCTGATCATGCGATCCCTGGTTTCCCCTATACATTTTACAAAATGTAAAGCATCAGCGTCCTCCACGTGGGCGAGAAGTAATTAACCTTGATCAGGGATTTTTTTTGGAAGGCAATGGAGGAGAAGGGTTTGTCATCATCATCTCGAGGCCTAAGAGTTGTCAGGCCTTCTTCACAATGGCGTTGGTGGGCACAACGGTCATGTTCTCATTAACTTCAAGTTCAATGACTTTAGCAAAAGTTGTGAAGTCGAAGGTGAGAGGTTGAGGATGGGTGAAAGGTGGAAAGTGATGTGGGAAGAAGTTGGATCAACTTCGGTCGAATACTAGTGTTGGGAATAAAATGTAGCCAGTACACTTGGACGCTGACAAGAAGAAAACAAGCGTTGATAAGAAGAAAACAAGCATTGACAGATCAAGCGTTGACAGAAAGAAGTCGAGCGTTGATAGGATGAAGTCAAGCACTGATAGAAGATTTAGTTTACGCGTATTATGTTTCTAGTTTGTTTCTAGTAAAGATATGATTGACAATGTATTTTCTATGTTTATCTTTACCTAGAATAGCTGATACGTAGACTCTTGTACAAGGCTTCTTATGTCTATAAAAGAAGACCTTTAGGTTTTGTTTCACATAAGTTTTCATTCGTTTAAACACTTTCATTGTAAGCAAGTTTGTTCTAATCAATCAAAGTGAAAGTTTGGTTTACATTGTTTGTGTGCTCTTGTTTGAGTATTAATTCCGCATAATACTTAAATTGTTTTATACCCAACAAAGTTTCTCTACGTGTTTAACTTGATTAAATCTTGTTTACACAAGCTAAATCGATCTAAGTTTGGGATCAACAAGTGGTATCAGAGCTTGTTGAGAAACTTTGATCTAAAGAACACAAGAACCCTAAATTGCCAAAAACCCTAATTTTCACAAAACCCTAAAAACATCATGTCTACCCCAGAAGTAAACTCCTCCTCCTCCTCAACCCACAACATCAAGATTCCCATGCTAGACCCAGACAATTTTGAGATGTGGAAGTTTAACTTTGAGCAATTTCTACAAATCCATGACTACACCCTATGGGAAATTATTGAATATGGAAACACATTCAATAAGGCTCAAAAGATTGCAGATGCCATCCAACAAAGAACAAATGTTCAAGGTTCTACTGAAGAGGATCGAAGAGAAAAACCTGAAGATAGTAGAGCTGTCTCAACTGAGGATATAGCAAAGAGAAGGGTTGACATGAAAACCCTAAGCATTCTTAAACTCTCTTTGGGACAAGAAAATCAGCACAAATACAGAAGCTATGAGTCTGCAAAAGATCTTTGGGCAGCTCTTGAAGTTGCTTATGGTGGTAATGCTGATACTGTGCAAGAGAAAAAGAAGCAACTCTTGCATGAGTGTGCTGTTTTTAAGGCTCAACCTAATGAGAAGCTAAGTAGTGCGAGAAGCAGACTTCTTGACATTACAAGCAAGCTGTCCTTCATGGGAACAGTGCTTGGTGATGTTGATATTATCGCCACTTTTCTTAAAAGCCTTGGTGATGCATGGAAGATTGAAGCAAGGTCTATAATTGCTAATGACACTCACAAATTCTACTTTTGATGATGTTTATAATAAACTGAGGCTGATAGAGATGGAAACTCTTTTGGATCATAGAAGCAAGTCTACCAATGGAAACATAGCCTTCTTTTCATATAGTGAAGGTCAATTTGATCAAAAGGAGTCATACATGCACCCCGTTACTGGATCAACTTATGTCAACGCTGGATCAAATCCTGTCAACGCCTCACATTCAGACGCTGACACATATAAAATTGACTCACCAAGAGTTAAGATTGCTGGTATTGATCTAGATATTGTGTGTGCATACATTGCTTCATTGCCCAATGGTTCAGTGATTACATATGAGGACCTTGAGCAAATTAGTGATGAGCATTTGGAGTAGATGGACATAAAGTGGAATATGGCTATTGCAAGTATAAGAGCAAACAGATGTAATAGAAGATTCAAGAAGAATATGACTTTTAATGCCAAGGACACTGCTGGATTTGATAAATCCAAGGTTAAGTGTTACAATTGTCATTGTATGGGACACTTTATGAGAGAATGCAGATCTCCAAAAAGATCTTATGCTGGAAAACCCTCAAGCCAAATCATTAAGGCTCAGGATCCCAAACCATGGTTGCAATGCAAGAAATTGATGGTGTTGGATGGGATTGGAGCTATTTGGCTAAGGATGAGGAAGAGAATAACGCTTTGGTTGCTGAAATGGAAGAAGAAGAGCATGTTCACTATGCTCTCATGGCACACTCCTCATCTTCATCAGACAATGAGGTATATGATGATGCTTTTTGTAGTAAGGGTTGTCGTCTAAACACTGAAAGACTTAACAAAGAAGTTTTAAAATTGTCAACAGATGTGGGTAATGAAAGATGCAAGTTCTCTAACTATCAACTTGCTCTTACTCAAACTGAAAAGATTGTAGCTGAGTATAAGAAAATGGAGCTTGACCTAAAAGATCAGATAAATATCTTAAAACATGATTTAAATGCTAGTACTGATATTAGAAACATCATGGAGAGGGTCAATGCTGAATTACAGGCTAAGTTAGATGAGGCTATCAAAAATAAGGATAATATAGACCTTAAAATTCAGAGATTTGATAAAGCCTCACAAACCCTAGAAAAATGTGTTAGTGAACAAAGGGATTCTAGGGATATGACTGGGATTGGGATGAAAGAGTATGCTGGTGTACCACCACCTGCTGGGGACTTCTATGGTGTCCAAAGAAAGGACTTATCTTGGACTGGTTTACCAGAATTCCAAGAAGAGGAATTTATTCCTCCACCAAGAGTTTTTACCCTAGTAGAAGAATATAGGCAGAAGTTGACTGATTTGGACCAATGGAAGAAATCCAACCCTACCTTATTTGTTAAGGGTGGCATGCTTAGTGACCCAAATGAGTCTACACCTATCAAAGTAACAAACCCAATCACTGGCAAGACTGTTGACCTTGGCTCAAACGTTGTTAGAAAACCTAGTATTAAATATGCAGAAATGTATAGAAAAACTAGGTCACCAAAAAGCCAAATTAGTGATAATGGAACAAGTTTCTTTTCTTCTAGGCCTAGCGTTATGTCTAGAAAAGCCTGTTATACTTGTGGTAGTTTTTCACATTTATCCTATAAGTGTGTCAACGCTTCAAAGGTCAACGCTGACAAAAAGTCAAACACTATCAAACCCAAGAATTTTGTTCAGCAAAGTCCACAAGTTGTTAGACCAGCCCCATTCTTTACTAAAGGGTCTAATACTTATGGACAAAGACCTTTTCAGAAGACCAATACATGGTCTAACAGACAACGGGTTCCTGTAGCAAACCCTAGGTGCAACGCTGATAAGGGTAATTTCAGCGTTGACAAGACTAAATCAAACGCTGACAGAAACGTTGCCAGATCAAATAATGGTAAATATTTGCAACCAAAGGGAAAGGGATCTAAAGCTTCTTCTAGCTTGACATGGAGACCTAAGCAAGATCAAAACCCTAATTCAGATGGGATTTCTATGACCTGTAACAGATTTAATTATATTTCAAAGGTCATAACAAAACCAATTGGGGTTAACTGGGTGTTTAATCCAAAAAGGGATGAACAAGGGGTTGTTATGAGGACTCAGTCTGTTCTTGTTGAACAACCAAATGAATCCAAGTCTGCTCAGGCTTGGGTTCCCAAAGAAAACTAATTTGTTTTCTTTATGTGCAGGGCATTCAAAAGCAGGTTAATGATTATGGCTATTGAGATAGTGGATGCTCTAGGCACATGACTGGGAAGGAAGATTATCTCACAAACTTCACTCCTATTAAGGATGGTGACAAAGTTTACTTTGGAGGCGGATATGGAACTATCACAGGCAAAGGAACTCTTCTCACCAACAATTTGCGTTTTGAAAACGTGTTTCTGGTAAAAGAACTTGACTATAATCTGTTTAGTGTATCACAAGTTTGTGATAACAAAAATAAGGTTCTTTTCACTGATACTGAATGCTTGGTGTTGAGCAAGGATTTTAAAATATCATATGAGAAATTCATTGATTATAGAACACCTAGGCATAAGGACATTTATAATGTGAATCTTAATGGAAATAGGATGAATAATAACTTATCATGTCTTTATGCTAAGGCTTCAGTTGATGAGAGTAATCTTTGGCACAGGAGATTAGGGCACATTAATTTTAAAAATATAAATAGACTTGTGAGACATGGTTTGGTTGATGGTTTGCCTGAAAAGGCTTTTCACAATGACCACTCTTGTGTTGCATGCCTTAAAGGCAAACATCACAAGGTCTCATTTAAGTCTAAACAGGTGCACTCTAGTTTTAAACCACTTCACTTGCTGCATATGGACCTGTTTGGTCCAACTAATATAGAAAGCTTGAATGGTAAATCTTACTGTTTTGTCATCACTGATGATTTTTCTAGGTTTACTTGGACTTTCTTTTTAGCTTTGAAAAGTGACACTGCTGATACTTTAATTAACTTTATTACCCAAATAGAAAAGAAGTCTGGTAATGAGGTTAAGATGCTTAGAAGTGATAATGGTGGTGAGTTTAGAAATAAGCTGTTGGATGATTTTTGTGCCAAGAAAGGGATTACTAGACAGTTTAGTGTAGCCAGAACCCCACAGCAAAATGGGGTTGCTGAGAGAAAGAATAGAACCCTCATAAAAGCAGCCAGGACTATGTTGGCTGATGCTCATTTTCCCATTGCTTTTTGGGCTGAGGCTGTGAATACAACTTGTTATGTTTAGAATAGAGCATTAGTCAACAAGATTCATAACAAAACACCTTATGAGTTACTTTGGGGAAGGAAACCTAATATTGGTTTTCTTAAACCTTTTGGTTGTCATGTAGTTATGTTGGATACTAGTGATGCCTTAGGTAAATTTAGTGCTAAAGGTGATGAAGGCTACTTCATGGGTTATTCAAGAAGCAGAGTAGAGGGTATAGGGTTTACCTTAAGAAGGAAAAACGTATACTTGAAAAAGTACATGTTAGGTTTTTAGAAATTAAACCTAGTGATCCTGAAAGTGGTCCAAATTGGTTATTTGACTTGGAACCTCTATCTAGGACTTTGAATTATATGCCTGTTACTAATCCAAACATTGTGAAGGTAACTTCAAATATTATGGAAGAACCAGTTGTTAATGTTTCAGGTACACAGGTTAATGAAGAGGTTGGATCACAAGCAGTCAAATCAGCACCCATACTTGAGTACGTTACTATTCCCATATGGACAGATGCATTTGTTGCTGCTGCTGCTGCTGGAAAAGAAAAATGGTGGTCCCCAAGTATCACCAGTTGACAACATGCATGATCTTTCAGGCGCTGACAAAGGAAAATCTGGCACAGACAAGACAAATTCAGGCGTTGATGGCTCAAACGTTGACAACTCTCATTCAGGCGTTGATGGCTCAAACGCTGACAACCTTGGTTCAGGCGTTGACAACTCATTTGACCATATCTTTTCTTCCAATTTTGAACAAGGTGAACCTTCAAACAGAAATGGAGAGGTTCATACAGATATTGATGGAAGAGAGTCTGAAGAGGATATTGGTAACATGGATGTTGAGATTGAGGACAACACACTTTTTGAGGGAGGAGTGCTTACTTCTACAATCAAAAATCACCCTTCTTCTCTCATTATTGGTGATGTGATGTCTCCTGTTTAGAGTAGAAGATCTCATCAGAATCTTGGAGGATTTATCGCCAATATTCACAAGAAGGTTGATACCCCTCTTGTTCAAGCATGTTTGTTTGCCTGTTTTCTGTCACAACAGGAACCCAAGAAGATTTGTGATGCTCTCAAAGAACCAAGTTGGATGGAAGCAATGCAAGATGAGCTTCACCAATTTGCTATCCAGGATGTTTGGGAGTTGGTTGATTGTCCCAGACATGTCAGACCTATTGGTACAAGATGGGTTCTTAGAAACAAGAAGGATGAAAGAGGCTTGGTGGTCAGGAACAAGGCATGTTTAGTGGCTCAAGGATATACACAAGAGGAAGAGATAGACTATGAGGAGGTCTTTGCACCAGTTGCAAGGATTGAGGCTATAAGGATATTTCTAGCCTATGCTTCCTGCATGGGCTTTACTGTCTATCAAATGGATGTGAAGAGTGCTTTTCTTTATGGCATAATTGTAGAGGAGGTTTATGTAATGCAGCCTCCTGGTTTTGAAGATTCAGAACATCCAGACAAGGTATATAGAGTCAAGAAAGCTATGTATGGACTTCATCAAGCCCCAAGAGCATGGTATGGCACATTGTCCACCTATCTGGTGGAAAATGGATTCAAAAGGGGCACCATAGACCAGACCTTATTTACAAAGAAGACTGGTAAGGATTTCTTACTTGTCCAGGTTTATATGGATGATATCATCTTTGGCTCAACAAGTCCAAAGATGAGTGAAGACTTTTCCAAGCTCATGACAGACACATTCAAGATGAGTGCAATGGGGGAGATGAACTTCTTTCTAGGGTTACAAGTTCAGCAGAAAGAGGATGGTATCTTCATCTCTCAAGATAAATATGTAGCAGAAATCTTGAAGAAGTTTGGCTTTTCTCCACATGAGAAAAGGGCTAGTACTCCTATGGATAGAGAACACCCTTGGGGAAAAGTTGGAGATGGAAAAGATGTGGATGTCAGGCACTATAGATCAATGATTGGTTCATTGATGTATCTCACAACTTCAAGACCTGACATTATGTTTGTTGTGTGTGCATGTGCACGCCATCAAGTGACTCCCAAAGAGTGTCATCTTTATGCTGTCAAGAGAATCTTTAGATACCTTAGATGTTATCCAGACCTGGGATTATGGTATCTAAAAGATTCACCATTGGAACTTATTTCATATTCAGACAGTGATTCTGGTGGTGACAAGTTTGATAGAAAATCCACAACTGGTGGATGTCAGTTTCTTGGGAGCAGATTGATCTCTTGGCAATGCAAGAAACAAACAGTGGTGGCTAATTCTACAACTGAAGCAGAATATGTAGCAACAGCTGGTTGTTGTGGACAAGTCTTATGGATTCAAAACCAACTGTTGGATTATGGGTATAATTTCATGCATACCAAGATTTTTGTAGACAATAACAACACTTTATGCATTATTAAAAATCCTGTACCCATAATATGATTGCTTATTTGGAGGCTGATGATGCTCTGTTTCCACAATACACTCAGATGGTGGCATATTTGAATGCATCTCCACTTAGGTATGCACTTTCTCATGCTCCTCTCATCCCTGTCACTCATATTAAACAGTTTTGGAACACTGTTAGTTCCTCAATGCTTAATAATGTGACTACATTAACAACTATTGTTCATAGGCGTACTTGGGTGGTTATTGAAGCCTTGGTTCGCCAGGCTTTGCATCTTGATGATGCAGATTGTATAACCACTCTCCCCATTAATGAGTTACAACAAGGAATTCAGGCTTTGGGGTATCCTTTCCCTGAAGAGGGTACTTTAAATAAATATCATAAACAAGAATTTCCCCCAGCCTGGAAGTACTTAATACATGTCATCCTTCAATGTTTGAGTCCCAAATGTACTGCACATAATGAAATTAACAGATCAATTGATAGTGCAATTGTGTGCATTACAAATGGGCAAAAGTATAATTTTTCTAAACTGATTTTTGATGGCATGTGTAAAAACAAGGGTAATAAGATGACTTTGGCTTATCCCAGATTTTTACAAATGATTTTTGATGACCACGGGTATTGCACAAGGGATCATAATGATTTTTATGAGATCCCTATGCAAAAGAAAGCTATTTTTAGTAAGATGAACTCACCCCTTCACAGAGACTTACCCCTCACCCAAGCTATGCTTGCTGTTATTGCAGCGCAACCTCAACCTGACCCACAACCACAACTTGACCCAATACCAGATCCCTTACCTTCACCTCAACACATGGAACTTGCCTAAGAATACTTCAACGTTGACACGTTAAATGTTGGCGTTGACACTAGTAATCTAAACGTTGACACCTTTCCTTCACAGACCCAAACACCCCTTAACCTTCAAACTACCACCCAATCCACATCATCTTCTACACCCCCTGAATATAGGTTGATGAAACACCCAAGGACTACTAGAGTGTTCTCCTCTAGTGGTCCTAACCATGTTGCAGAGAGAACCACCACCACAAGTGTGGTTGGTGCTATGGATGAGGCTGGGACTATTGGTACTCGCTTAGATGCAGGCCAAGCTAGTCCTAACATCTTTAAGACCTCATCCATGCCCCATGACTCTACTTTGGGAGGTCAAATACCCATTCTAGAGGAGGACAGATTAGAACCATACACAATGTTGGAATTAACGGCTGTCTGCATTAGCTTGCAAAAGCAAAATGCAGACCTGGTACAAACAGTCAGTACACAAGGCCTTAAACTCAAGCAATTGAGGGAGAGGATTGTTCTTTTGGAGGATGCTAACAATAGGCGTGGTATGGAGGATTCTTCCAAATGGGAGGATGAGCAGATCCATGTGAGTGACAAAGGCTCACATGATGGAGAATCTTTGGGTGTGGCTGAAGTCCTTACTGAATTGAAGAAGCAACCAGGTTTTGATACATCTTTGGTTACTCCTACAAACTTGAAATTGTCCTTTACAACAATGATGGAGCAGTTCACAAGAGGCGCTGAGATGAGTAAGGTGAGCGTTGACAAACAAACTTTGGACGCTGACACACCCAACACTGACAAGAGTAAGTTGGGCGCTGACAGCTATCATCAAGGAAGTGTCTTCACAGGTACCATCATCATCTTTACCTATCATTAATCCATTAGATAAGGGTAAAGGAATCATGGTAGAGACAGAAGTTCCAAAGGATGCAGCTCAAGTAGAGTTTGATTCAAAGTTGGCTGCACAACATGTGGAACAAGAAATGAAGAAGGTTGGTGAATCACCATTTGTTGTTACTTCTGAGGAACAAGAAGGAAGTGATGAAGGGAGTTCAGATTCAAGTGTTATGATAATTGAACAACCAGAAAGACTTGAATATGGTGATGAGTTGGCAAGGGAGAAACTTAGAGAATTTAAGTTGCAGGTAGATTATGAAATGCCAGAAGTTGCTCAGATGTACCATGCTTGGGAAGATAAGGTTATAAAGAATCCAAATATGACCATTTCAGATCAAATTTAGGGATTGGAGATTCTTCTAAGAGTTCAAAGAGACTGCAAGGTAATTCTGAAGCATAAGGCTAGCAATGTTTTCTCACTGCTGAAGAGAGATACAAGGGAGCTTTACTACATGTTACTCAGATGTCATGGAACAGGATGGACCTTTCAGAAATTGCAGGGGTTATCCTTTGAAGAATTGGAGTATAAGGCTTATCCCATTTGGGCAACAATGTAGGAAATGAATACTATCAGACTTCTCTTAGATGAAAGGAGGGAAGAACTTGCAGAAGAGATGGAGATTCAAAAGGCAATGATTGTTCCAAGGCCTTTGAAGAAGGGAGTTCCACTTGAGTTCCCGAAAGATATGGATAAACTGAATCCTAGTGAAGCTATTATAAGAAATAGCATTAAGCTCTCACCCATGGAAGCTTTAGATATGGTACAAGTGTTACCTCTTGATGCCAGAAACCCTATCATTAGCTATGAAGAAGATGCAAGTGGGTTTTGGATGATTGGTAGATATGAGAAAGAGGTACACACATTTACTACTCTTATGTCTCTCTTTGCAAGTATGGATAGGGAAGACTTGGCAAACCTTTGGAGGTTGTTGATGGCCAAGTATGAGACTGAAGCACTTACTTCAGTCAATGGAATAAAGCTTTGGTCAACATTCAAGAGAATGTGTGCACCAGAAGAAGAAGATCATGTTTGGAAGGATCTTGAGGATGATATCAGTGGACTTCAATGGCGTTTGTATTCAGCTGCTGGTGTGTATTATTTGATTTCTACAAAGTTTGCTGAGTATCTTCTTGTAGATGTTGAGTATCCCATGTCCAAAGAAGTTTTGGAAAAGATGAAGACAACACAGCTGGAGATTGACTATTCAAGTGACGTGGCCAAAGATTTGATTAGGCATGTTTATTACCAATTTGATAAGATTTGTAAGAATCCTCCTAGTTCTTAGTTTTTATTCTGAAACTTGATTACTAGAGTAGATATCAAGTTTAGGGGAGGATTGTTGGGAATAAAATGTAGCAAGTACACTTGGACGCTGTAAAGAAGAAAACAAGTGTTGATAAGAAGAAAACAAGCGTTGACAGATCAAGCGTTGAGAGAAAGAAGTCAAGCGTTGATAGGATGAAGTCAAGCACTGATAGAAGATTTAGTCTACGCGTATTATGTTTCTAGTTTGTTTCTAGTAAAGATATGATTGACAATGTATTTTCTATGTTTATCTTTACCTAGAATAGCTGATACGTAGACTCTTGTACAAGGCTTCTTATGTCTATAAAAGAAGACCTTTAGGTTTTGTTTCACATAAGTTTTTATTCGTTTAAACACTTTCATTGTAAGCAAGTTTGTTCTAATCAATCAAAGTGAAAGTTTGGTTTACATTGTTTGTGTGTTCTTGTTTGAGTATTAAGTCCGCATAATACTTAAATTGTTTTATACACAACAAAGTTTCTCTACGTGTTTAACTTGATTTAATCTTGTTTACACAAGCTAAATCGATCTAAGTTTGGGATCAACAACCAGAACTCTTTTAGGTATTATGAGTAACAGGTTGAGGGGTTATCGTGTGATGGCTTTGGCTATGGGAGAGTTCTTCAAGTAGGTTAACAATGGTGTATAAAGGGGATTGTTGTGTTCGAGGAGTGCCACACAGTTGTTGAGCGCAATCTTACCATCGTTAATCCCAAAGTCTACGTTGAACGCAGTCTGGACGGTGAATGAGGGGTTTGTTGATGAAGACGCCATTGATGTTTAGTGAAGGTTTGGAGGATGAGAAAAAGATGAATAGTATGTGTGTGTGAAAAATATGAAAGATGTGATGAAAGAAAATGAGTCAAGGGTTTGTAAAAGTTTTATGCCTTGTTTCAATTATAGCATTAAATGCAAATGTTTACCTTCTAATAAAAACTGGGACCCCTTGACCCTTCATGTGATTTTTCTATCCCATTGGAAAGCGGGAAAGTTATTGACATTGAAGGACAATCATTTGAATTTAATATAGGAATATATTAACTCCCATTAGAATGTAACTACCTCGTTACATTCAATTCCCTTAAATGCCTAGAGACAGAGATCATTTATCAGATTTGTTTACCAATATTGAGCAAACCCAGCTCAGCAACCAGCCTAGTAAAACTTGGCTCAGCCAGAGGCTTGGTGAAAATATCAGCGAGCTAGTATTTAGTGGGTATAAAATGAAGCTCAATATCACATTTTAAAATATGGTCTCTGATAAAGTGATACCTGATATCAATATGCTTGGTTCTGGAATGAAGTACCAGATTATTGGAGATGGCTATAGCACTTGTGTTGTCACATAATATGGGAACCTTTTCATAATTAATCCCATAATCAGCCAGCTGAGTTTTCATCTAGAGAACTTGAGCATAGCAACCAACGGCAGCTACATATTCAGCTTCTGCTGATGACATGGCCACTGAGCTCTATTTCTTTGCATTCCAGCATACCAACTTTCCTCCAAGGATTTGACAACTCCCAGAGGTGCTATTTCTATCAAGGCAGCACCCAGCGTAGTCTGAGTCAGATTAGGCTTTGAGGTCGAAGCATGATCCATTTGGATACCAGAGACCCAGTGTGGGAGATCCTTTTAAGTACCTGAAATTTCTTTTGACAACTAAAAGGTGGGATTCCTTGGGGTTAGCTTGGTACCTAGCACAGAGACATGTGGCAAATTGTATGTCTGGTCTGCTTGCTGTGAGGTACATTAGTGACCCAATCATGCCTCGGTATAAGGTCTCATTAACAGAGACCCCTGAGTCATCAGCTCCCAAGTTGTTGGGAGAAAGCATGGGGCATTTCACTGATGCGCAATCAGACATATCATACTTCTTGAGCAAATCCTTAACATATTTTTCTTGACAAATAGAAATTCCTTTTGAATTTTGTTTAATTTAAAAACCCAAGAAAAGAGTTAATTCCCCCATCATACTCATTTTATACTTTTTGGTCATAAGTTTAGCAAACTGTTTGCTCAAGGTAATGTTGGTTGAACCAAAAATTATGTCATCCACATAAACTTGTACTAAAATGACATCACCCTTGGACCTATAAGTGAACAGGGTTTGGTCAATGGTACCTCTGACAAATTTATTTTCAAGTAAGAATTTTGATAGAGTTTCATACCAGGCTCTAGGCGCTTGTTTCAGCCCATAGAGTGCTTTGTGAAGTCTGCAGACGTGATCAAGATACTCACTGCTTTCAAACCCTGGGGGTTGATAGACATATACTTCCTCTGCAAGCTTCCCATTGAGGAAAGCACTCTTCACATCCATCTGGTACACAGTGAACCCCATATAAGCTGCAAAGGCTAGGAAGATCCTGATGGCTTCCAATCTGGCTACTGGTGCAAACGTTTCATCATAGTCAATCCCCTCAGATTGATTATATCCCAGCACCACAAGCCTAGCCTTGTTTTTAACTATCATGCCAGCTTCATCCCTCTTGTTTCTATAGACCCATTTAGTTCCAACTACTTGTTTTCTAGCTGGAGCTTTTACCAGAGTCCACACCTTGTTCCTTTTGATCTGATTCAATTCATCTTGCATGGCAACAACCCAACCTTCATCAAGAAGAGCAACAACCACATTCTTAGGTTCATCTTTAGAGAGAAAGTCAGGGAAAAGGCATTCATTCGCTGAGGCGGTTTCCAGAGATCTAAATTTTCCTCTAGTGGTGACTCCCTCATAGGGTTCACCAAGGATATTCACCAGAAGAATATCTTGGTTCCTACTCCATTTGGATTGACAAGCAGGAGTCTCTGTGGGTTCAGGAGTCACAGCAGAGACAATGAATGCTGGAGGATCTTCACATATTATTTCTTCATCCATAATCTCTTCATCTGAGTGAGAGATTGGTTCGGTAAGATCAACATTCTCTTCTGTGGGTGGTGGAGTGATAGATTAGTAATTGCAACCTCTGGAGTGATGTCAAAGATTGAGTGAGGATCAAAAGCATGAACATATGGAAAGTCCTTGTGACATGCCTGAGATGATTCTTTGAGATTTGAGAAATCATCCTTTGGATATGATTTGACTTCATTGAAATCAATGTCACATTCTTCTGGGTTGGTGTGAGTAATGGCAGCGTCTGCTTCATTAAAGGTAACATGAATGGATTCTTCAAGTTCTTACCTGCGAATATTGAATACTCTAAAAGCTCTGGAGGTGGGAGAGTATCCAACAAAGAATCCATCATCTGAATTTTCATCAAATTTTCCCAGATGATCTCTGTAGTTGTGAATGAAAACAGGGCAACCAAAGACATGAAAGTAGCTTACATCAGGGGCTCTCTTCCTATACACTTTATAAGCGGTCTTGCCGTGTCTCTTCACAATAATGGATCTATTCTGTGTGTAACAAGCTGTGTTCACAGCCTCACCCCAAAACTGTTTTGGAAGTCTTGATTCGCTGAGCATAGTTCTGGTAGCCTCTATGAGAGTTATGTTTTTTCTTTCAGCGACACCATTTTGTTCAGGGGTGCCTGGGTTTGAAAAGTTATGTGAGATTCCCTTTTCACCACAAAAGGCTTCCATGGAATGGTTCTTAAATTCAGTGCCATTATCACTTCCGATAGCCTTAACTCTGCAGTCATTGAAGTTCTCTATTTCTCTGATGAAAGACATTATTCTTTCAGCTGCATCACTCTTTATTTTGAGAAAGAATACCCATGTGAATCTAGAGAATTCATCTACAATGACTAGTGTATACTTGTTGTGATTTAGGGATTGTGGTTTTACTGGCCCAAATAAGTCCATGTGAAGAAGATGGAGGCACTTATTTATGGAGAATGATTACTTTGTTTTAAATGAGGCTCTATGGTGCTTCCCTTTCTCGCAGGCTGAGCAGGGTCTGTATTTGGTGAAGGTTAGAGAGGGAAGCCTAGCAACTAAATCATTCTTGGCCAGTTTATTGATGTTCTTGAAGTTAAGGTGGGAAAGTCTCTTATGCCAGAGCCAATTTTCACTATCAGATGCTTTGGCAAAGAGACAGGTGTTCTTCCCTTCTGGACATGATGTCATGTCAATAACATACACATCCCTTCTTCTAGGTACAATTAGAACAACATCATCATTCTGATTGAAGATTGTTCCTTGGGTCTTGGTGAACAGAACTTTGAAACCAGCATCGCAGAGTTGACTAATGCTGATTAAGTTGTGCTTTAGTCCATTGACACAAGCGACCCTTGTGAAGGTTATACCATTGGAATCCACTGAGCCATAACCCTCAGTAGCCCCTGAGGAGTCATCTCCAAAGACTACTTTTGGACCAGACTCCTTCTTATATCTATGCAAATATTGTTTAACCCCTGTCATGTGTCTGGAACACCCACTATCCAGATACCAAACAGATTTCTTCAAGTATGCATGCATAGATATAACATATCCAGATTAGTTTCGATGATGAACCTACTTTCCAGTGGGTCCATGCTGTCGCTGACCAACGACATTAGGTCTTCTCTAGTGTCTTTCTCCCCCTCTTTGGTTGCAGTCACATCCGGGATAATGTTCACACTCATCAGAGTGATGGTCAAAGAAACCGCAGTACTTGCATGGGGGATTTGGTATGTGACCCTGAGAGTTGTCTATGGGTTTGGGTTCGGGTCTCCTAGAGGGCTTGTGAGGAGTTTTAGACCTTAATTGGGTTCTTGTTCTTTGAACAGTAATGGTCTCCTCATGCTCTCTAGAGGTGTGTTCAGTGGACTCACATGTGATACATTTTGGTTTCTTAGTGCAGTCCTCAGAGGAATGATTTTTGAAACCACAATGTTTGCAAGGTCTAAATAATGCTATCCCCTTTGAGCTGCTTGATCCTTCACCAAGAGAGTTAACAAATGGACTGTTGACTCTAGGGTTGGTCTGTTCTTTCAAACCCTTTACTTCTTCCATCAGGGTGAGGAGAAGTTGCTTGGTGGGTGAAAGCTCTTCAGGGGGAGGAGTGGGTTTGGTGGAGTCTTTGGCCACAAAAACCTTTGTGTGCGCTTTATCAGCGACTTTGAGAATTGAAGTCCCAGAGGTTTTGGTGGGAGGTTTTGGGCCAAGCAAGGAATCAGATGGGTTAGCACCAGCGAGTTTTGGTAGTGCTGGTGCCTCTGATTTATTGTCAGAGTTTTTCTCATCCATAAAGGTGGAAGAAGGAGAAGAAACATCTGAAGGGACAAATTTAACATTTGGCACAGGTATGTGATTTTTGAACCTACCCTTCCCCCAATAGCGTGAACCACATCACTTGGAATGGCTTCAGCAACTATTTCCTCCACTGTGGATTGAGCCAAGTTCCATTTTTCTATGGTTCTCCTCAGTTCAACGTTTTCATCAGTTAAAGACTCATTTTCAATGGACAGTTTGCTTACTTCATTTTGAAGTTGATTTACAAGATTCACAAAAGGTTTGAGATTTGTTAACTCAGATTGAAAAAGATTTAACTCTGTTTTAAGACTATGGAACTTGTTTAATAGGTTTTTTCTTTGCTCTTCCACAAAGTGGAGGTCAACTAAGGTATAGTCACTGACATGGTCTCTATCAGGACCTTCAGGCATAGAAAGCAATCTTTGCACCTTTTTCATGGTGATGTCCACCCATTGACCTGATCTAGCTTCACTCTTTCTCACAGCAGGTTCTCATCAACGACATCCATAAAAGCTCTGACAGTAGTGGTTCCTACATCCTTAGATGTAAGAGGTTCATCATCCCAGTCAAATGAAGCAGCAATCGGACCTTTTTCAGTTTTTTTGTTGTCCTTTTTTTTAGCTGCATCTTTAGCCTTTTGGTTGAGTTTCATCAGCTCAACTTTCAAGGCTTTGTACTTGACTTTGTAGTCCTTCTTTCCCTTTGAGTCAGAGTGGGAAGTTTGCTTGAAAGGTGAGGTAGAGAACTTCTTCTTGCTGCTGTGGTTGTTGCTGGATGATGGAAAGCTTGGAGAGGAGGTTTTATTTGACCAGCAATCTTTCTAAAAATGACCAGTCTTTCCACAAGTGTACCATGACACCTTGGATTTGTCAACCTTGGCAGCTCCAACTCTACCTGATCTCTTGTAGTACCTCTTTTGGTCAGCTAGAAGAGCTCTATCATGGAACTCAGCATGCAATTCATCGAGAAATTCTTGACTGCTTCTGGTATCCTCTTCTATGTCAGAGTCACTGTCCTGAAAAGAATGGTTAGCAACAACAGCTTTTGAACCAGTGATATTGGTGGTAAACCTATCAGTATCTGATTTGTAAATGGAGTCAATTAGCCCTTCTTCATAGTTATATCTACCAAATAGTTGGCCCAAAGTATCATTCTTGATAGCATTATTTGCTCTTAAGGTCTGGTTTAGGCTAAGCCATTTTTTAGGTAATCTATTGACAAATGTAGCATTAACCTCAGCCTTAGGTAGAACAACTCCATTGTTTCCCAAATCATTCAGCAAAATCTTAAGCCTAGTATAAGTTTGAGCAACAGTTTCTGTTTCCAAAGCTTTAAAAGCATTAAACTTAAGTCTAAGGGCTTGGATTTTGGTTTCTTTTGTTTCCTCTGGACCTTCATACCCTAGAACTAATTCAGTCCACATCTCCTTAGCAGAGTTGCATTTGATAATGGACTTCATAATGTTCTTGGGTAGGCAAAAGACTATGATACTTTTGAGTCTCTTGTCCTGGTTAGCCAGACGCCTATCCACTGGACACCATTGCTTAACAAGCTTCTTAATGGGTCTCTCAGGGGTAGAGGAAACGGCCAGTGGTACATAGGGACCATTTTCTAAGATTTCTATCAAGAGGGCAGCCGGGTTTGAATCCCATCGCTCTGCCTTGAAGCCCCTTAATAGGAAACTGGATGGCTAGCACGGGGATTGATATTTGTCTTCGTGAGATGATTCGAACTCGGGTTGAGAGACTTGGTGCCTCGGTGGCACGCAAGATACTCCGCTGCACCAAACTGCCGTTCAAAAAAAAAATAAAATATAAGAAATTCACTCTTCCAACTTGAAAAATCTTCTTCATCAAACACTGGAACATTGGACACATGTGACCCTCCCACGAACATCAAAAAGTTAGGGAAGGTCATCATCATTATTACCAGTGCTTACAACCGGTGTAGGCATGGTAGTAGATGTGGTGGCCGGTGCATTGGTCGAAGTGTTACCTTGACTGGTTTGACCAAAGGGTGGTGGTATAGGAGGCATAGTTTCAGTCATATTAGAATCTTGATTTTAAAAACAAGAACGGTTTATAAAAAGTTTTATAAATCAAACCGCTCTGATACCAATTGAAAGTCCCTTAATTTAAAAATTGTCGAAACTATAACTCGTATAAACACAAATACACAACGAAATACTTTTCAAACGCGTAATGCTTTATTAAATATTAAAAACAAAGTATTACAAAGTGCTATGAATACACCCGTTGAATGACAATAAGAATTGAACCCTAGAACAAGTAAACTTGATTCGAGACTCAAGTTTACAAGAGAACCTATGAGTCGCTGGTAGACAGCTGAGGGCTCAGAGGTTCCAAAGGGAGAAAGAACTTAGATAATTTATCCAAGCACAAGGGTTAATTGAACTCTTCTTTCTCACTTCTATTTATAATGGTACGAGGTTGCTTCCTTAGTGGGAGTAGTTGATACGTGTCATCTTCTGAGTGGAAGGGTACAACGTATTAAATGCATGTCCAAATCGAGACATACCTTTAAACAACTTTAGGTGAACAGTTCTGCCAACTGTTCACCTTTTGTCCCACTAGGTTGTACTAGGCTTTATCTTGAATCTCTTGTTTTGTCCCGCTCAAAACACTTTGTAGATTCTCCCGTCTAAACTATAAATGATTGGACAAGCTTTACTTGTATCAGACTTCTAGGGTTCTTAAGTGATCTCTGAGTATTGTCAACTCAGAGATCCTTGAACACCAGCACATTCCTTCTACATCCCAGCTATTCATAATCGTTGGTAAGTATGACTTCAGATTGTCTTCGACTTCTCTGACGTTGTCTTTGACTTGAATGTTCCTGGTTTGCCAGCTGAGGCTTTGCCTTCCGCTGGTCTGGTCTCTGTTGCTGGTCCTCTCAGCGATCAGTAACACTTAGTCTAATTAAACAAATCTAGACTGGGTCATAGTTAATACTTTCATTGGCCCAACAATATACATGCTAGACTTGAGGGGAAGCATTTTGAAGATGATGTACCACTTACAAGAGATACACAAAGAGTTTTGCCGACATCAACTAGGGGAAGATTGTTGGGTCTAAAAAGTTGATGTGGCAGAAACTCAAAACGAAGAAAACATGAAGGCATTTGTTTTAGCCGCTGACACATTGTGTCTAGCCGCTGACAAATGTAAACGAGACGCTAACAGCCTTCAACGCTGTTACAAATCTATTTAGGATAAGTATTCAGAATATTGTTTATCAATATTTTGTAAATAGTTTATTTAAATAGAAGATATGCATGTTTATTTGTTCTTATCTCTTGTAAAACCCTATTCCTTACACTATAAAAGGAACCAAGGGTCATAGGTTTATTTATTAGTTTCATATACAATGTAAACCTAAAGTGTGTGTTGCACTAGACGTGAGATTAAATGTATACACGTCTAGTGATTGTTTATTATTAATATAATGAGCAATCGTTGGAAGTAATTCATCTTTGTGTTCTTGTGCCTAAACACCTTGTTAACGTTTTTCATTATATTACGCCTTCATTCAGTCAAGTGAATGAGATTCGTTCCTAGTAGCTAAAAGATCGAGGAAACTTAGGTTTCCACAACTAGTGGTCAAACAACCAAACTCGTTACGGGTCAAACCACAAAAATAAAATCCGTTTATTTTTTTGGACAGATGAAATCTGTTAAACCCGACAAACCACCGGGATGATTTAATTATGAGAAATACTATATTCATTCAAATTTTACACAAAGAATTCTACACAATGACATGTCAATGATTTGATTGGTGCTTTGTGTTTTTATTTCTCTTTTTTTTTGAATAAACCAATCAAAATCTTGTGTGATTTTTTTTTGTAAACTTTGATTCTCTTAGAGCACAGAGAATCCTTGTGCCATGGCTTGGTGCCATGACACAAAAAGTGCTGCCACGTCAGCTTTTTTCCTACGGCACCAGTTTTCACTGGTAACCCTGAGCCGTGGGAAAACTGGTGCCGTGGGAGTAAAAAGTGGTATAAGAGGTCCACATATACCCACTTTAATAATTAAAAAAAAAATCAGAAAACCCCATGGCGAGGACTGGTGGCCATAGCGCCAAGCCGACGACACAGGGGAGGGAGTCTTGCGCGGTCGACTTTTGCTGCGTTTTGACCATGGCCCCAAGCCATAGGGCTGGACTCCCGCTCTTATAATTACCACAATCAACTTTGTTTGATTTCAAAAACAATTTTATTTCACAAAATAATTCAATTTATAACATGTAGGGAGGATAAGAGTAAAAAAGCAAAGAATACACTGTCACAATAAATCTATCTATACCAGTCTGTCTCATTGACCACGTAATCTGACAAAGCCGGATTAAGTGAACCCGAAAATATAGTCCTCACTCTTTCTTTCACTACACAAATCACATAACATTCCTACTAGTATAAATACTCCTTCATTTCCAATTTCTTCATTTCTCATCATCTTCTTCATCCTTATCTAATCTAACCAAATTCAATTCAATGTAACAAACAATAACAATAACAAAACTTAATAATAATAATAATAACAAAGTCAGTCAGTCAGTCAGTCATGGTAGTAGTAGCTTCATCACCGCTTGCTGACGTCATCACCACCACAGATGGTGATGATAATAAGTTAGGTTGTGCGTCATCTGTTCCGTGTTCGATTTGTTTCGATTTAGTCATCGATGATGGAGATAGGTCCATCGCTAAGCTTAACTGCGGTCATAAGTTTCATCTCGGTCAGGATCTTTTTTTTTTTTTTTACTTAATGTAGGTTAATTAGATGGTGTATATGTCGATTACGGTGTTAAGTTTTGTTTCACGTTGAATTACGGTTAATTTGATCGGTTTTTGGTTAATGTAGGTTGATTAGATGTTAAGCTTGCTGATTTGACTGTTATTAGTTGTTGTTGATTAGATGATGTATTTGTTGAAGCTGATTGTTAGTGATTAGTTGTTGCGATGATGAAAATTTAATCTCGGTTGTTAAAATTAGTTTTGTGATTAGATTGTTAATGTTGGTTGATTAGATGACGTGTTTGTTGATTTGAAGGTGATTCTTAGTGATTAGTTGTTGAGACGATGAGATGTTAATTGTGGTCATAAGTTTCATCTCAGTCAGGATCCTCTCTTTTTTCTTTTTCTTTAATGTAGGTTAATTAGATGATGTTGATGTTTGTTAGTGATTAGTTGTTGAGACGATGAGATACTAATTGCTGTTGTAAGTTTCACCTCGGTCAGGATCATCTTTTTTTACTTAATGTAGCTTTATTAGATGATGTATTTGTTGATTACAGTGTTAAGCTTCGTTTCGGTCCGAAATACGGTTAATTTGGTCGTTTTTTTTTTTTTTTTTTTGGTAACCGTGATTTCCGACTCATTGGCCGACTAATCCACGGGGTTTGAGCCGACCGCCACACAGACTCAAACCAGGTAAAGCCCTCCCTTTTCAGGAGGTTGGCGTGGCCACTTCAAGGTTGTTTGCACCTAGTGGGAATTGAACTTGAGACCTCACACACTTTGGAGTGATAGCCATAAATCTTTTTGCCACTAGGCCACCCTTGAGACCTCACACACTTTGGTTAATGTAGGTTGATTAGATGTTAAATTTGTTGATTTGACTGTTATTATTTGTCGTGGTTATGATTTGTTCTTGATTAGATGATGTATTTGTTGATTTGAAGCTGTTTGTTAGTGATTAGGTGTTGCGACAATGATGAGATACTAATTGTTGTTGTAAGTTTCGTCTCGGTTGTTAAGTTTAGTTATCTGATTAGTTATGTGATTAGATTGTTAATGTTGGTTGATTTAAAGCTGATTGTTAGTGATTAGTTGTTGAGGCGATGAGATGTTAGTTTGCGATCGTAAGTTTCGCTTCAGTTGTTAAATTTGTGTTATTTGATTAGTTTTGTGATTAGATTGTTGATGTAGGTTGATTATATGTTGTATTTGTTGTTACGAGTTAGTAGTAGTTATTAGTAATGTTGGTTTTCCGATTTATGAATGAACTTGATCCGTGAAAATTTGTATCAGAGGAGGATGTAGATGTAAAGTTTAGTTTTTTTTTTTTTTGTACTTTGATTGGTTTTTGTTGAGTGATCGTTAACGTAGGTTGATGATAAGATTATGCATTTGTTCATCTCAACTTGTGTCTGTTAGTGATTAAGTGTTGTGAATTTGATTGATGTTTGTGTTGATGTGCAATGTTAATTTTTATGTAATTTGATCGGTTTTGTGAATCGATAGTAAATATTGTTTGATTAGAAAAGTTTGTTAGTTTCAGGTAGTTTTGTAGTTATTATTTTGTGCAAGTCTATTTTGATGTTGAGGTGATTAATTGATAGTTGTAACGAAAATTGATGTGTGAGTTTCAGTGGAAAGTTGAGGATGCTATAAAGTGTTTAGTTAAGTGATATGATTATAGGAAGATTTATTACACGAGAACAGGTTAAGATAACGGAATTAGGTTTCCTTTCGTGTTCGAGATATAGGATAAAGATGGATCAGTAGGACACTTTACCAGAATTAGGTTTACTTTCATGTTCGAGATATAGGTCTTGTGTAATTTGATCGTTGTTGTGAATTGATCATTATTGTAGTTTGATTAGATTCAAATTTGTTAGTGTGAAGTAGATTGTAGTGTTTAGTTTTTGTAATTTTGATTTGATGTTTAGATGACGAGTGTTAGTTTGAAGTAGTTTTCGATCTGAGAATTGAAATTGATCTGTGAGTTTTAGTTGAATTTTGAGTTATAGGATGCTATAGAAGTGATAAGGTTAAATGATGACTACATGAATACGTTTATTGGATAAGATTGATCAAAAAGCATACGTTCCCAGGCTTAGATTATGTGGTTAAGGTAGTGTTTAATGACAGCATTATATGCGTTTTGATGGAAATGACATCAGGAATTGATAAAGTTAGAGAAATAAAAAGCACTAAGATATTGGAATATAGAAGTTGAAGAGTTTAGGTAATTTGTTTTACATACATCAGTACATGATACGATGTTTCTCGATCCAAGTAGGGGTGAATTTGGCTAGTTTATGAATCTAAAATGTTTTATGGAAGGTTCTGCTTGCTTTGATTGCTGTAAAGTGTTGGTTAATACGATCAGTCTAAACATAGTTTCAAAGTTAGCGATGTTGGATATAGATTGATCAGTGGCATACATTGTCAGGATTAGGTGATGTGGTTAATGCAGTGTGTCATGGCCTTAAGCTAACTAGTTTTATATGCATATCGATGGAAATGATAACATGTAGTTTGATATAATTATAGAAATTTAAGCAACTCAAAATGAATCAAGGAAATCTAATACTTTAAGTAATTTGTTTCATACACATAGTACAATGTTTTGGGATCGAAGTAGGGCCAAATTTGGCTAGTTTAAGAATCTAAGATGGTTTACAGAACCTTCTACTGGCTTTGATTTATGTAAAATATATTGGTTGATAGGCTTAGTCTAAGTCTATACTATATTTTATTCACGTTAGTCAATTTATAAGCGAAATAATCAATGTTTATTGCCTGTGGTGTAGCGATACTGAAGCTGGAATAGGAAAGACCTACTATTATGTCATTATTACCTAATGCCTACCCCTGAATGCATTTCATATTGTCTTAGTATGGTATGAAAGATATAATTTGTTTTTACACACAGATTGCATTGGTTCTGCTTTTAATACGAAGGGAAGTATGCAATGTCCTAATTGTCGCAAGGTTGAGAGTGGCAGATGGCTGTTTGCAAATGGTTCTGCACATGCAATTTCTGAGAGTGATACACTAGACTGGTTGACCGACTTTCCTCATGATTTTAGTCATTCCAGAAGGGTGAGCACTTCACTTATTCTCAAATCAATTAATAAGCGTTGCTTATGAGTTCTGATTTTTTTTCAGCCGTTTGGATTTCACTGGTGTCCGTACAATGGATTTACGCTTCATTCATCAAATGAGTAAGCATGCCTTCTCTTTTAGTTTTTCCAGCTAAAAATTCCGACCTTGGTGTTAAGTAGTTACTTCACATGGGATATCTGTTACATAAGACTATAAGAGTTTCATCCAAATTCTTTTCCCTTAAGTTATGACTACCTTCTCTAATATGTTTCTACTTATGAAGCTTCTCATATCTTAGGTTTCATCTTCTTCTTTCATGTTGTGGAAACTCTAGTATTTCCGTTGATAGCAGAGTAACCTTAAAGTTGAAACAAAGAATAGGGTAAGAAAATAACCGGATTTGTCCCTGATCTGCCTCTTGACGTTTGTGTTGACAATTGTTAACACGAATTGGTCATGTGTTGTAGCTCTCATTCACTCGCTCCTGCTAATATGAATATATGGCTGATTGTAGTTGGCCACTCTTGCATAACCAATTCATATGGTTGATTGTAGCAACTGCTCCTTTAAAAGGGAAATGTTAATAGGCTTTTTATTTATCCAGTATATGCATGGTTATCTTGTGAAGAATTCACATATCAGATCTATATTACTCCTTTTTTGTCTTTAAAATGGTGTAGTGATTATTGAGATTTGAGACTCTAGGAGTGTTGGTTCATTCTGAGTGTTCGGTTGACTGGGCTGTAGGATATCCCTGAGTAAAGGATTCAGAAAGATCTTTTCGCTGGTTTATGGAAAATAAAAGCATTGCATATATTCTATTCCATTAATATGTTATCGAATATACATTTTAGCTATACTATTTATATCATTTCATGACATTGCTTGATCTTGGACATGATGACTATTGCGTCAAAGAGCAGCTAGCTTGTTTTATTAAGGCACAATCTGACTAAGTATACTGTTTTGAAGCTAAAGCTTACATGTCCCCACGAGTTCAAAATTGCAAAACTTATCTGTAGATAATTCTGCATGAAATTCTATAAATTGCAAAACTGGAAAAACAGGCCTTATATATGGAAAAATGTTAGTACCATATGAAAATGGTATATAAATTGCTCTTTAAAAAAACTTGCCCTATATTTAAGCAAAGATTCATAAATCTGGTACCACATTTGCATTATTCTTGACCTTCTTAAGCTAAAATGCCAGTTATTTCAGGTCCTTGACAATTGACACCTTACTGTAGGAATACTTTTAAGATTCGCGAACATTGTACAAAAATGAGTCATTCTCTGTATGAGCTCTTATAATGACTTCGATTAATTGATTCTTTGATTAATTGATTCTGCTAGCAGAGCAAGCCTTAATGATAACTTCACTTCTAATGCTGAGTGTGGTTTTGTCCAGTTCTTAACTTTTGAAACCAGTTAATTATATATAACAATGAGAAATGAACATCTATTTAATGGATGTATGCCGACTTTAGGATCAACTACTACTTTAAAAGATATGTTGAAAATTTTGGGTATCTGAGCAAAGGAAGACAGGACATCGCCATCCATCTTGCTATGTACTACTAGTTAGCATACTTAAGACATATGTTTGCATGTTTTTCATACATAGAAGACTTCAAAATTAGAAATGATCTTCTAGAAGGCTATATTTAGAAATGTACTTGCATCATTAACTTAAAACAAATACGCCTGTTGCAATATATAGCATTATAACTAACAATAATGTGTATCGTAATCGGTGGTTAACAAAATATAGTACGGAGTACTAATTAGAGAGGCCATGAGCGAACCATATGATGAATGTGTTCTATTTGTATGTGTTTGACTGTTAGTAACTCTGTATACCATATGAAAATGAGACTCTAAGAGCTGCTTTGATGCTAACTCCAGATTTTTTCTATTGTTTGAGCTATTTGCGAATGATGTAAATTGACCTAAGGAGTAATCAAAGCTATAGCATTGTTTCTCATCATGATTAATCAGTATTTGACCTTTTCCATTCTTGTAAATCTTTTCAGGGAAGCCGAACCATCATTAAATACATGTAAGTTCTTCAGCATCCTTATACTATCTCCATCCTCAGGTTCCAAAAGTACCTCGTCTGAATAAAGCTGTCTATGCAGTTCCTAACTTCCATGGAAATCGTGCTATGACTATTGAAAACATACCTGCGCCATCAGCAGCTCGCTCCCATGTTTCACATTTTCGACCCAATGAGCACATTGGAAATTCCAACTTCAGTCATCATCATCATCCTCCCATGAATGCCCATTCTGCCCCTCATGATACTCTTCGTTCAACTAACATCCAACACCCAAGTTGGGGTTGGAATTGTCACTTTCTTCCTTACTCAGACAGAGAATTCATTGAGCATAACAATCCGACTCCAGTGAATTCCACCACATTGAGACACACACATGCTCGGGCCCAAGCTGATGCTGTTGCAAGGACCTCCCCCTATCTTCATCCATCGCGCTATAGCCAACAGTAAGCTATCCCTTTTAATCAACATATGGAAACAGTTTGTGTTTTGTGTGTCTGTGACTCTACAACTTTCAGACTCAACAGAAGTTAATTGCGTTGTTTGTGTTAGGTTTTTTCATGACTTCTTCAAAGTTCTGGATCAATTTTACCCTTATTATTGAAAGAACGTAATGTCTGCATTATGTTTCCTTTTAAGTTAGTTTTCTTATTTAACCCGTTTAAGCCTTATAGAAGTAGTACATAACCCGAATCAGCCCAATGGGACGAGATTACCTCTAATATTTATGTCGTGCAAGTTATCTAAACTTTTTTTGGTTTCGTTTTCTGGCATATTTTTTCCCCTAAATAGGCCTATTGCCAGACCTGGAGAGCGTTCAGTTGCTAATTCTCAACCAACTGAAACTACAAACAGACCTTCATCTGGAAACGGTTTTCGGAGATTCAGTGGTGCTAGGGGCATGCCTATGATAATGCCAGCTGTCCCCAATCGCCTATATTTTCGTAGTTCTGGTGGAGGCTTATACTTTCGTGATATGGAAAGAGATGAGTCATTCAGTCACGCCGTACCAGCGGGATACCATCGTGTTTCTAGAAGCTCTAATTCTAGCAACCGAGACCAGTGGTTCTAGAAAGGCCAGTCCATGCTGTTAATAGACTTTCAAAACATTACAAACGGGACTTTACATATCTTTGAGAAAGTAGAAAGTAAAAAAAAGAGAGATTTTCCATATATATATCGGTTCCGACATTGCCCTTGGTACTCCCTGAATATAATGCTTGTTTCTTCTTGGATTACCATATAACTTTTTCCTATATGTACTTGTTAAACCAAGGAGAAATCTGTAATTTTGTATCGTGAGGTTGTGGACATCCTTTTCCATTTTTCAGCACCATACAGAATCGTGCAGCTTATGCATAAAAGCTCACAAGAGTATGCTGATCATAAACTGAGAATATTCTCAGTTGTGTTTTCTTAGGAGCGGGTCGATAGTCTTTGACATGTTTTGGGTCAAATGGAACACCTTTTCTATCCTCCTTTTCCCCCCTAAATAGGATTACGGAAACTATTACTAGTATGAAATAGTAATTTTAACTTTGAATAAAACGATTTGAAAGGTGGTCGACATTTTTGTTCTCGGTGAATTTCAAACTATCTGACCCGTTTAAACATAATTTGGTCAAAATTGCCTTATGTATGGATACACTAAAGCTACCATAATGTTAATGACTTGAGCTAGCTACCTGTAGCAGCATCTGGAATTTGTACCATAAAAGTGGATACCATGTGGTGCCATTGTACTTCTATATGTGTCAAATTTGAATCCTTTTACGGGTCAATTTGGTTTTGTTTTGTTATTGTAACGGGTCAAATGGAATGCAGTTCACTCTGAAGTGTACTAAAAAATGCATACACTTCCTAAACTGTTTTGAGATAGTTGCTTGATTTAAAAAAATAATGATCGCACTAAAATAATTCTCTCTTTTAGCTCAAAACTCATTATAGACCTATCAATTTGACGCTGCTAACATTGATTGTTGTATAACTTGTATCTAGATAACCATAGTTTAATACTAATTTGATTTGATGTGGTAATACTGCTGGGTGGAGCCTTGCGTACGCAAATTTACCAACCATGTGAAGGCACCAGATTCTCTTCATATCATATCATGGTCTTATCTTTGTCTACTACAGTAATTTTCAAATCAAAGATGAGTTCCTTGTTTTTGACCCTCTTAACTTGACAAGTGACATTAGAATACTAAGATTTTTAGAAAGATTTTTTTGCACAAGGTTTTTTTAAAGATTGCATTGCGATTATGGGAAACAGAAAGAGATTGAGATATATATTTGACTTTGCTCGAGGAAATACAATTTTCTTGAAATGGTTGAAAGAAAATGAATCAGATGTGACACTTTAGCTTAGCTTTACACAAACGAGTTTTTTTTCTTCACAAATATTCCAAATGAACCTGGTCATAATTTTGTTCAAAAAAAGATTTTCATGACAAACAAGTCGAATTCAGTGGGTCATATGTCTTTGTCCTGTTTTCTTTTTGACACAGAAAAGTTTAAGAGATAAAGCCAATTTCATTGAAAATTGGTTGATGCTAATATTCATTTTTTTCTTCGTTAGATACAAGTTTAGAAGTCATGTCAAATACAGTGTCAAATAAAGTGTGGTATGTCAAGATCAAAACTTTGGAAAATGACATCAGTGGTGCAAAGTGTATGTGATTTAGATTATCATCCAAGGTTGAAAACGATGGCAGTGGCACATAAAAGCCAAAGAACAAAAGAAAACACGACTCATTATAGGGCAAGACGGGATTGCGTGTGATGAGATGCTGATTGGACAGTTAAGTTCGGGGTAAAATTAGGTTTTCAGCAAAAATGTGTAAATTTTTGTGGGGGTTAAAATTGGTTAGGGGATTGTGTGTGATGAGATGCTGACCCATATATACATTGACTGGAGAGCTAACGCAAAACACAAATCTACTTATTACTAATACACTCATCAGCCAAATTTTTGTGATCTCCAGAACAGAAATTACAATCTACTAATGGGAGCATGTTTGCTAAACCACCAAACTGGTAAAGTTAGTTTAAGAATAAAAACCAGATAGGTTAGCTCTCCCCTCTTGCCGGACCATCCAAAAAAGTTTGTATCGGCTGGTTAAAACATATATGCATTTACTTACCTTTGACTGAGAAAAAACTTATTAAAGCTTGATATAAAGATAAGGCGAGTAAAAAGGCTTGTAAAGAGAAAAAAATCACAAGATTAAAATTGGATTCTTTCTAAACATCTCACCTAAAGGCTAAAGCTAACTATTAAATTGCTTTCCAACATTTATTAATATATGTTGTTTGGTTGGAACGAAATACAACAGAAGATAAAATGAGCAACAATAAGCTTTCTAGCTGTTACTAATGGTTAAGAACCCAACTAGGCAACTACCCCAACTGCAGGTTACAAGTGGTGCTTTAACTCTGTAACCTTTAAATGAAGTAAACAGACTGGCAACAAAGTTAGGTCCATTGTCACTGATCCAGAGAGATCATATAACCTTAAGTTGGAATATAAGAACTTACTTGAAGTCCAAAGCTCATATAGCCGAAGTGCCAGATTCAGAATGCAGAAGTCAATATGTTAATTGCTTGAACATGGGTTCTATGTGGAACATGTAAGTTTTTTCTCATTCGCAGCATTAAGAGAAAATTATAGTCTGCACTTACTAAATAAGTAAATAAACTTAACCAAATTATTCAACTAGACACGTATTATAAAGGGATTCAACCACACAATTAGCCTAACAATCCCTGAATACTGCTGCTAGGAAAGGTGTTTCCTAATTTCACAATTGGGTTATACACTCGCCATACAAAAACCGCGAATGGATAAACACTTAGCTTAATAAGCAAGAACAAACATATAGAACATTTGACAAATACATTTCTTACAACATTGCAAGAGGTTGATTTGTTCCACCAAAACCATAATTAATCTTCAAGGAATACAATATCATAACGCTACAACAAAAGCAATCATCACATAACATACAATCAAATACATTACAACAATCAACTTCAACAACCAACTTATCTATAATCAAGCACAACAAAAGCAATAACCAACATACCCAACGAAAAACACCAACACCCTCCTTCAAGTATACAACGGCCAATCCGTCCACGCACCAGAAACATGCCCATTCTCACAAACATAAGCCCTAACAACCGGCTCACCATCATCATGAAACCCATACGCCGGCCTCAAACAAAAAGCAGAATGCATATCCCACACATCATTACTAGAACAATACGCACAACTCAAACCAGTCTTACTTTTATTCCCATCCTTAATCGTCCTCCACACTCTACTCATCTTAAAATTCTTAAAAACACCTCTAAACAACATATAATTCCGTTTCTCCTCGGTGTGCACACATCCCGGCCAATCACACACGTATAAACAATCGCCCCTAAACCTACTCGCTAACAACTTATTCCCTTGCTCTCTACTAAAATTCCACATCTCGGACGCTAAATGCGCCTTCTTTAACCTAGTACCACAAACCTTCCTCTTTTTACACACCACCACATTTTCAACATTTTCATTATTTTCGACCTCTTTCTCCGCATTTTCCGTAACTTCCACAACCTCAACGCTTGTTTTCGATACATCGTTATAAACAGTATCTAAATACAAATCATCATACAAAGACCACCCACTTTCATTAGTATTTTCAACAATACTCGAACACGAACCATTCGACACCAAATTCGCATCATTCGGTATCGAATTCACCCGAAAGCTCTCATCAGGACCTAAATCCCGCTCCAACCCGAAATCCGAATGTTCCAAAAGCACGCCGGCGTGAACAAGGCCAGGACAGCAGACGGCGAGCTTGAAAAGAGCCGACCAGCCGCCAGGAGGCGCGTGACCCAGATCGGAAACGACGGATGGGATTAAGATTTGACATTTGTTTTTCCAGCAGACGGTACGGATGAGGGAGGAGAATTTGGTGCACGTGCAGGCGGCACGTGACCAGTGACGTGGGTCGTCGATGAGTTTGGTGAAGATGCTGAGGATTAGATCGTCTGATAAGGTGTTGAACATGTTTGGATTATTGTTGTTGTTGTTGGTTTCTGGTGGTGAGTTCATATTTTATGTTTGGATCTGATGATTTGGAGTGTTTGGATTTGTGGATTAGGAATTTAAAAGGTGTGTGTGTGAGAAATGGAAGAACATGTGGAAGGAGATAAAGACAAGGTCAAGTTGGATAAAAAGACAGTGTTTAATCGATATATAACCGCAAGTATATAAAGACAGTGTTTATATACATACGTAATATCATTTAATTTTCGTGGCGATAACATAGTATTTTGCGAAAGAGTAAAAGCTAAAAAAATAGATACATATTTTTATTTTAGTTTTGTATAGATTTTATTAACCAATTGTTTTATTGAACGATTTCAACAACAATCTAAACAATATTATCAGTTCATTTACCACGTCAATATTTCTTTTATTAAATAGTATTATAATAAAAAAAATTATTAAATAAATTTTTTATAAAATAGTACTATCTCCGTCACATATTAAATATCCAATATTAAATAGTCAAAGTCTTTGTTACTAAATTTTGACCATAAATATTTATATTTGTGTTATATAATACTTGACGAAAGTTATATGAATAGATTCGATTTTTAAAAATATTTTCATTGGTGTAATTTTTGATCGGGTATTATATAACATAAATACAAATATTTATAGTCAAAGTTTAGTAACAAAGACTTTGAATATTCCATAATGGACACTTATTATGAGACAAATGGAGTATGAAACAATTTTTTTTCAACATTCACTAAAAAATTCTTGATGGCGTATAGTATGGACATGATCCATTTAGCCTAAAAACATATATAAAACCTTGGGCTCAGGCCCAAGTACACAAAAGTAGGGGTGAGCAGCAACCGAACCGCGAACCGTAAAACCGCAAAAACCGAACCGCTGAAACCGCACCACGAAAAAAACCGACGGTATGGTTTTAAGAAAAAGGAAAAACCGCAACTGCGGTTCGGTTGCGGTTTTCGCCCGTAAAACCGAACCGCACCACACAATAATTATTTTATACTGAAAAACGTCGCGTCGACTATTTTATGCGAGTTATAAGATTTCTAGTGCATATTATCACTGATATTCATATAAGTTATTAGTAAAGTGTTTGTTAGATTCAATGCATTGTTATAACCGAAAAAATCAATATTTTAAACAAAAAACCGCAAAAAGCCACAATTATTATATAAGTCACAAGTAATAGTTCGGTTCGCTTAAAAACCGCAGAAACCGTAAAAAAACCGCAAAACCGAAACCGTGGTTTTTGTTCAGTGCGGTTTCTATTTTTATAAAAACCGTAAGTGCGGTTGCAGTTCGGTTTTAGTCAAAAACCACACCAAACCGAACCATGCTCACCTATACACAAAAAGCTCACCACACTGGCAAAGTCCTAAGCGGGCACTCAAGTACGTGCAAGGTTATTTAAAGTACATCGACGATATTCAGTTTGAAGAGATGTCAGTCAATGAGTTATATAAGGTTGTTTCCAAGTTAGTGGCTAATCACCCAAGAACTTTGTACTATTGTGTACCTGGTACAACACTAGCTAGAGGTATTAGAGAACTAAAAACAAACAAGGATATGGAAGATTTTATGAAAGTAGGATACGAAATAAGTTTGAGGTTGGTTTGTACACATAATGGAATAGCAATGATGTAATGGAAATGGTAGTTAGTGAATTTATGTGGGAGGAAGAAGAGGATTTAGATTATTCTAATTCTGACTCTGAGATTGAATTAGATGAGGACCTTGAAAACATAGATTTCCATACGGAGGCGGATTAAGAAGTTGTGATAGAGAAGTTGACCATTCCTAACTAAACTGGTAGGTAAAGGTGATTACATAAGAACTAAACACAATCCAATTCCCCCGTTAACTGGTAGTTTACCTTCATGAAGAAGAAGATTCAAATAATGCTTTGATTGATGATAAATTTAAGGTTAAAAAGGGTATAAAGTATCATTCTTATAACCCTAAAACCTATTGGAATGAGTTTGAACCCATACTAGAAATGAAAATTGAAAGTCCTTTGCAGTTAAAGAATGCATTAGCTAATTATGGTGTTAAGCATGGTTATAAATTGTGGTACTATAGGAGTGACTCAAATTCTTTGCTTGTATATTGTGGTCGGGATGTTAAATTGGGTAGATGTGTTGGTAGGATAGGACTAAAAAAGAAAAAGAATCAAAAGCTTGCTGAAGAGATGGAAAAGATGATTGGGAAAATGTGGCAGAAGGTAGTAAACAAGTGAATGAGACTCTTGAAAATATTGATCATGACAAGGAAAAGTTGAAAGGGAAAAAAATGGTAGAACAAATGAAAGAAAAGCCTGTAGTGGGATCACCTAGTACTAAGAAGGCATGGACAAAGAATAGGGTACAAAACAGAAGGGTTTTCATTGCCCTTTTCGGCTATGGGCTTCTTGGATGGGTAATGAAACTTCTTTTTCTTATAGTCAGATGATAGGTATAGTAGAGACTATAGCTTGGGCACACTTGTTACTTTCATGTGGATTGTGACACATTATGCATCTGAAATCATAATGAATAATGCAATAACTTACAAGTATCTGAAAGAAAATATAAGGGAGATGGAAAAGATGATTGGGAAAATGTGGCAGAAGGTAGTAAACAAGTGAATGAGACTCTTGAAAATATTGATCATGACAAGGAAAAGTTGAAAGGGAAAAAAATGGTAGAACAAATGAAAGAAAAGCCTGTAGTGGGATCACCTAGTACTAAGAAGGCATGGACAAAGAATAGGGTACAAAACAGAAGGGTTTTCATTGCCCTTTTCGGCTATGGGCTTCTTGGATGGGTAATGAAACTTCTTTTTCTTATAGTCAGATGATAGGTATAGTAGAGACTATAGCTTGGGCACACTTGTTACTTTCATGTGGATTGTGACACATTATGCATCTGAAATCATAATGAATAATGCAATAACTTACAAGTATCTGAAAGAAAATATAAGGGAGAAGTTTATGGTTGATGCAAGTCTTGGTCAATGTAAGCGAGCTAAGCAATGTGCTTTGTATGAACCTAAAAGAGGCCTTGTTGAGCATTATGGTAAATTGTGGGAGTATAGACAAGCAATACTTGAATCCAATCCTGGTTCTACTTGACATTTAGTTGTATATGTGAAAGATGATGGTAAGACTTACTTCCGTAGGATGTACATGTGTTTTAAAGGTGTGAAAGATAGGTGGATAGCTGGATGTAGAAAGGTTATTGGAATTGATGTTTGTTTTATAACACATATGCGTAAAGGTAAGTTGTTGACTGCTATGAGAAGAGACGGGAACAATCAAATGTACCCAATAGCGTGGGAAGTTGTCGATATTGAAAACACAAACAATTGGGCTTCGTTTCTCTCATTGCTGGTGGATGATCTACAACTAGATGATAGGCTTGTAGTAACAATCATCTCTGATTCTAACAAGGTAAAGTTTATTTCCTATACTTAAACTTATGTATTTTCTCTGTTTTCATGTACTAACAGTTGTTTATTTTCAGGGTTTAATTGAGGCAGTAAGGACATGGTTGCCTCAAGCATAATACAAACACTGCACAAGACACATGTATGTTAACTTTAAAAGGAAGTTGAGTGGTCTTCACTACGAAAGACTGTTTTGGGCTGCTGCTACTTGTACTATTGAGAAAGATTTCAACAACAAGATGAGGGAGATAAGATAAATGGGTGAGGAGGCTTATACTTATCTGATGGGATGGGACCTTGTACATTGGTGTAAAGATTCAGAACTGACACAAGGTGTGGTTCATTTGAGAATGGTATTTCAAAGTCATTTAATGGTCAGTTACTCTTTGCTAGGGGGTAAGCCCTTATCAATATGTTATAGGACATTATAGTTTACATTATGTAAAGAAACTAGCATATGAGTAAGAAAGCTAGTGAATGGAAAGAATTACTCCATCAATAAAAAACATTTAGGAGAGTTAAGATAAGTACAAAGAAAATGGAAGGTTTTAGTTAGTAGGTACCATGTTTTTTAAGTGAGAAAGATGGATGAGGTATTTGGTGTTAATTTGATTGCTAGTTCTTGTGACTGTAGGATTTGGAACTTAAGTGGGGTACCTTGTATGCATGCGGTAGCAGCTTTCTTACATGTAAGTTTAAACCAAGAAGATGGTGTTAGTGGTTCGTATAATAAGTCTAGATGGTATGACACACGTCAATTTTCCATAAAACCAATTCCTGGGTCTAAGATGTGGAAGCCAACCAATAACACCCCACCACTTCCACCCAAAGTCAAGGTAATTCCTGGAAGGCCTAAAAAGAATAGGATTAGGCACCCTTCTGAGTATGGGCATGTTGTTAGTAGGTTTGGACAGGGAAACATGTGCCAAATTTTTTAGGGTAGTGGACATAACATATAACATCCAGTAGATTTTTCTTATGTAATACCAATGTATGTGTATTTCACATTTGATAAAAAAATAAAGAGGTGAATTTACTAAGAATTTTTTTGCATTATGATGTGATATGTGATTGATTTATAGAATATATGGGTTCTCACTATCTCAATTGTCACTTCAACATATACCTATATGTTGTAAAAAATATGTATATATCAACTCTGAGTTTTAAAAGTAATCATATGGATATATTATGAATAAGAACACTTCATATATAACAAAGATGCCCTAAATCATCAAAGAGCCTTAGAAACCATTGAAATCCCTTATAAACTAATGTTTCAAGCAATATAACTACACAATATCTATATATGAATATCAAATACAAATGTACAAGTTATTATCTATCATACAGAAGAATTATTTGATTCTAAAATACTAAGTACAAGTCATCTAAAGCTGAGTACAAATATTAAGACCTATTAACCTAGATTAGCACCTAAAATCCATTTCAAACTAAATTAAGATCTAATATTTTGAAACCAATTATAAAACTAAACTAAGTATCATATTAAGATCATACATTTATCTCAAGTTAAGTTACAAATTAATAAAGCACAATGTACAATTTACTGAAGCATAGAACCAAAAGCTAACCTAATTCCACCTAGGTTATGATTACCCTATACAAATCCCTAAGCTAAGTGTTTAAATCATTAGAAGTCATAAACATAACATATAAGACCTAGAATAAGTGTAAATTAGGAAATAAACACTAATTACCCAAAGTACAAAGTCATTAGGCTTAATGACCTAAAAACCTTTATAGTAAGCATTTTAGTTAGAATCAATGCATAGGCTTTTATAACAAGTTTAACAACACTCATAGCATTACATTTAGGTTATAAAGTTATCTTAAGACAATTTACAAGTACCCTAAAGCACAAGGTACAATATTTCAATGCATGACTTATAAATTAGGTCAAAATAGGTATTTTCACTCTTTAGACATGATTAATTAGAATAACATATCAAACCAAGTGTGGAAACTATTTGGATACTTAAAACACAAATTCTAAGATATAAATTGAGTTTACATCAGCATATAAAGGAAGGATAATGACTTTAACAAGGATTTAACCCTAGATCATTAAAACCCTAATCCGGCTAGGTTTTCTTCCCAATTTTACTTTAAACCTTTGTTAAACTTCAAGCAATGACCTAAAACTTCAAATTACAATGTGTAAACCCTAAATACACTCTAAGCCATCACTAATTACATTCCTAATTATCAAAATTACAAAGTTACAAGTCCTAGAAATTCAATCCGCCTAGGTTTTTCCCTCTAAAAACTTATTTAAACTATTTCCTCCCATTTCCAAACCTAATATCAGATCATATAGATATTTTGGGATATTTTCTAGTAGATGCATCACCTACTTGAAGGCTACACATCTTCATCCTCATCCATTTCATGTCGTGACCCATTTTGAGCCACAAGACCTAGATGCTTTGATCCTAGCTTCCATGAATCATTCCTAGACTTCTTTAGGCTCCCCTAGATTCCTTTAGTCACTTACCTACAAGACTTACACGTTCATGGCCTTGACTTGGAGCTTAAGTGTTATAAATGGCTATAAAAGGGGCGAACTCTCTTATTTGAAAACTTGTACCCTGTTTTCCTTCATCTCTATACCCATTCTAATTTTTGTTAGGTCAATTCAGTATCCAATGACCTCCCTGATGGATTTGAATAACAATCAGCCTAAGTGAAGTATTAACCTTGAACATAACGAAGTCACTGAGTGAACAGTCACTCAGTGAGTTGCCTTCGAGTTCCTAGACTGAGTCTAAAAGAAAGACTCGAGCATTCAGAGAGGCGAAGCTCAATGAATGTCTTCTATGACGAAGAAGAAGGTGATGGGTTCAGTGAGTTGTGGCAATAGACTCACTGAACCCCATACGATCTCCCTGAAGAAAACAAGCATTCTCCAAGACTGAAGTAAAGGCGGGATAAGTTGAATTGTGACAAGATGAAGTACATCACACAATTAGCGTGACTTACCCTTTTGGGATAGATGGGGTACTGACAAGTGTAAAGGAATTACGTCTTACTACTTAGAATAGGGTAAGACAAGATACTACACTGTACCAATAAGACAAGAATTGCACATGGGCAATTATTGTCTTCTACCCAACTTTCCTTATATAAATAGGATGCTTGTAAAGGAGAGAAAGTAAGTTTGTGCACTTAATGATTTAGACATTCACAAACAAGTTTTCTCTCCTCCAAACACGATCACACACTTGAGTTCTAAACTCTTGTTGATAGAATCGTCAAGCTTAGAAATCGTTAGGATTGGACTAGCTTGTTAGTGAGGAGATCACAAAACCACACATTGTCTATTCAATCCATATTGTAGCTTCGTATACAATAGGGTATAATTCTTTAATAAAGCTAAGAGTTAAACGTTGAAAACCTTTGTGTTATTTACTTACTTGTATTAAGTTTATTGCATTATTTAACCATGGGTTAGGACTATACTTAGTATACTTAAGTATAGTAATAATTACAAGGGACCAACAAGTGGTATCAGAGCGGTAGGATTATAAAACTTTTAACCACCGTCTCAAAGTTTTTAAAACCTTGAGCCATTATGGCTGAAAGTAATGTACCCCAACTTGTTAACAAAAAAGGAGCGAGTTACTCTGTTAACACTCCTAAGTTAGAAGTTGAAAGATTTAACTAATGGAAGAAAAGAATGCTATGTTATTTAATGGGAATGGAACCTTATTACATAACTTGTATTAAGAATGGTCCATTCAAACCAAAAATAGCAGCTGGTGATGACAAACCTGAAAACCAATGGTCTGACGATGAAAGGAGAGTGGTCAATCAAGACCAACGTCTCAAAAGCATCATAATATCTTGTCTTCCTGACGATATTATGGAGGTTGTCATCGAGTGTGAGACGGCCAAAGAGACTTGGACAGATCTTGTTCATAGTTTTGAAGGACCATCCGACACTAAGTAAAATAGGATTATGGACCTGAAGTTAGAATATAACACTTTTAGGGCCAAACCATCTGAAACACTTCCTCAGACTTACACCACGTATAAAACCTTGCTCAATGAGCTAACGAATGACGGGGTGAAACTGTCTAAGCATGAAATCAATGTTGGTTTTGTTAACAGTCTCCCTGAAAAATGGCTTGGCTTTTCTCAAGGATTGAGAAATGCTAATCACATACAGACTCAGGATCTTGCAGACATTTATGGGAGATTTATCTATGAAGATAATCTAATAAATAGAAGATATCCTGAGTCCAAGAAGGCCTTAATAACAGACACCTCAGCCAAACCTACCCAAATTGATCATGACCCTATTACAACTGCTTTTTACTCAAATGCAATTGTTTAAGATTTTCAGGAAACCTCAGATGATGAGGTGGATGAAAGATCTAGTACTGCATACATAAGGGATTTGAACAGGGAATATCATGAAAGGGCCATGTTGGCAAATACCAAACGTTATATCAAAAGAACTAGATTTACTGGTAACCAATCCACTGAGGGAGTGGATTGCTATCGATGTGGTAAAACTGGGCATTTTGCTAAATATTGTCTTTCAAAAACCCCTATGGCCTCTTATAAAAATCAAAATTTTTCATCAGGAAATGACAATTTTCAACCCAAGTTTACACCAAAACTAATTCAGGCTTCTCCAATTAACCAAAGTTTTCAGATTAGTAAGAAAAATTGAGAAAGACTATAGGTCTGAGTATAAAAAGGTTAAAGCAAAACTTGCACTCTTGGAAGCTGAACCTATTGTTGCTTAGACTCAAAAGCCTGCTCAGAACAAAGCCAAAGGGCTGGTAGCTGAAACTTTTGATTGGGATGATGAAGACTTGTCCTCAGAAGAGGAGGAAGTCAGGTATCAAGTGTTAATGGCTCTAGCTGATGATGAATTATCAGTTGGAAAATGCTCGAAATGGAGAATGGGTTGACATCACTATGAGAAAGGTAAACATGCTTCTCTCTATGGATGAAGAATCTGATTGGCAAAAATTCCTTAAGTATATTAACATTGACCTATCGTTTGTTGAAGAGTAGAGATTGAATCTTTTTTCAAAATACAATAAACTTGTTTTTGAATTAAACAAATGTAGAGAAGATTTATTAATTTTAAAACAAGCTAAACTTGAAGCAGTAAGCTGTCAACTTCAGAACACTGAACTTACTAAAATCAATCATGCTCTTCAAGAACAACTTAAGGAAGTAAAACGCATCAATGAGAAATGGACAAATAGCTCCACCTTAGCTTCTTAGTGTATAATCAGTCAAATACCTGCCCAAAAGAAGAAAATTCTTGGGGCATGACAACTCACTGAAAAGGCACCTACTAAGGAAATGAGTGAAAAGGCATTTCTCCTTGCCTCAGTTGTGTTTGATCATAAAATGATTCCTAAGTCAAAAGACTGGGTTGAGAGATCAAACCCTGAGAGTGTTTTGCCTAACTTTGATACTGGAAAAATATTAATTCCTGAATTTTAGGCTATTAATGAAAAACTTGGTCTGAATGAAGAGACTGATAAAGTTAGTAACACTGAAACATCTAGTGTTGCTGAAGACATTCAGACTCCTCTACCTCCTTTGGAAAACCTTCAAGGAGCAAGTCCATGTTCTGAACTAATTCCATTATCTTATCAAGAACACTCACCTAGAGGAAGAGATGGGTTAGGTTGTATTGAACAAACAAAGCCTGACTCAAAAGTGATACCAGATCACACTGAGTCAGGAACTGTCACTGAAAAACAACCAAACCTATATCTCCCCCAGGGACTCCTAAACACTCAGTCAACTCTACTCCTATTGTAAATCAAGAGGAGTTAAGTAGATTGTTCCAACTTTTCATGGAAGAGAAGCTGAACTCAGCCTCTAAAACTCAGGGTGAAACATCTGTGTCCTCACAGCCTGAATCATCAACAAGTAACAAAACTGAACCTGAGTCTTCTAAGAAAGTTAAAACAAATAAACCCTCCTGTGAGCTATGTCACTATACAAATCACACCACTGACGACTACTTTAGAGTTCTATATTGCATGAAATGTAAAAGTGAAGATCACAGGACATCAGATCATGAGATGCACAGAGCTTCTATTAAAAATGCTAAAAGATACAATGCTCAGCCTTACAACTATGGGCCCACCTCACAACAAACCAGAAAATCCAAGGCTAAGCCTTACCCACCATGTACACATTGTGGCATTCCCGATCATAGACCTGATGATTGTGTATATTACCCTGAGTGTGAGATTTGTGGAAGCAATGATCACACTACCTCAGGACACAATAGAATCATCATGGTCAGAAGAAGAATGTTAGCTGAGTCATCTCAAAGTACTGAATCCTCAGTCGGACTAAGCTGCAAAACATGTGGAAGCAATGTTCATTCTACCTCAGATCATGCTGAGTTTGAGTACTTCAAACGAGGTAAAAGACGTCAGGCTTTTCGAGCCAAAGAGCCTACTAAAAAGTGGGCTCACAAGAGAAACTAATCCACCTCGTTATTTGTGCAGAAACACTTCAAGGAGCCTGTCTGGTACTTAGACAGTGGGTGTTCAAGAAGTATGACAGGGGTCAAAAGTTATCTGCACAAATACGTGTAGCAACCAAGTCCTAAGGTAGTATTCGGTGATAATTCATCTTGTGTTACTGAGGGATATGGTTCAATTAAATGTGGTGGAATAGTTTTCTCAAAAGTGGCGTTTGTAAATGGTCTGAAGTACAATCTCATCAGTATCATCCAACTGTGTGATGCTAAGTACATCGTTCAGTTTGATGATAAACAAGGTACAATCTTCAATGCTAACAAAGAAATTGTGTTGACTGCTCCAAGAAGAAATGATGTATATGTCCTAGACATGTCATCTGTAACAAATTCAGGAGCATGTTTCTTTGCTAAAGCCTCAGACTTTGTCAATTAGATTTGACATAAGAGACTGTCACATCTAAATTTCAAAGATATGAACAAACTTGCAAAACAAAACAAAGTTCTTGGCTTACCTTCTCTTGTGTATTCAAAAGACAAGCCTTGTTCAGCCTGTGAAAAAGGTAAACACAAGAGAGCTTCTTTCAAGCCAAAACAAAACTTTTCTATCAGGAAGTGTCTTCATCTTCTTCATATGGACTTGTTTGGACCAGTCAGTCCAATGTCTATAAATCATGAGAAATACACTCTTGTGATTGTTGATGAATACTCTAGATACACTTGGGTATACTTCCTGAAAAAGAAGAGTCAAGCTCCTGAATTCATAATGTCTTTTATCAGGCAAGTAGAAAATCAAAATGATACTAAAGTTAACCAAATACGAACTGATAATGGAACAGAATTCAGGAACCAAGAGCTTGAGAGTTTTTGTCATGAGAAAAGAATTTCTCAGAACTTCTCTTCTCCTTACACACCTGAACAAAATGGTGTGGCTGAAAGGAAGAATAGAACTCTCATTGAAGCTGCTCGAACCATGCTCAATGGATCCAGTCTTTCAAAACACTTCTGGACTGAGGCTGTAAAAATAGCTTGCTATACTCAGAACAAATGTATTATTGTCAAAAGACTAGATAAGACTCCTTATGAAATATTCAGGGAAAGGATTCCAGATATCAGCTACTTTCACGTGTTTGGATGTCCTGTGTTCATTCACAATCAAAAAGACCATCTTGGTAAATTTGATGCCAAAGCTGATGATGGATACTTTCTTGGATACTCTTTTGTATCCAAAGCCTTCAGGGTCTTTAACACAAGGATACAACAGATTGAGGAGTCATTTCATGTCACCTTTGATGAAAGTATGGATGCCATTAACTTCAGAATTCAATCAATGGAAGAGATTGGGATCAATGACTCATTAAGATATCCTCCTGATGAGTATGAACATTGTCCCTCAAAGCAGTATCAAACTGATGCTGATATATCCTTCCATATATCACCTCATAATAGGTCAATTGATAATTTAATCACACCTCAACATGTCCCTGAAGTTATCACTTCTCAAGCTGATGAATCAAATGATTCACCCATCTATGAGAACACTGAAGGGACAAGTGATGAAAATATCGATCCCCTTATTACTGAAAATCCTTCAGTAGGAGGTGATGTCCCAATACAATGTACTGAATCTCTAGTACCTGATAATCACCAACCATCGACAAGCTCTAATCCAAGTCCTCGGGACAGATGGTCAAGACAACAACATATAGAGCTTGTAAATATAATTGGTGATGTATTTGAGGGGATGCTCACACGCAGTCAGGCTGCTAAACTCTCTACTACCTCAACCCATGAATGTCTATTTGTATACTTTCTCTCTGAAATTAAACCAAAGAAGGTTTCAGAGGCCCTGACACATCCAAGGTGGGTTGAGGCCATGCAAGAAGAACTCAACCAATTCCTCAGGAATAAAGTGTGGAAACTAGTTCCTCTCCTCAAAGGGAAATCAGCTCTTGGTACAAAATGGGTATTTAAAAACAAGACTGATGAAGATGGAATTGTCATTAAAAACAAAGCTAGGCTGGTTGTTCAGGGGTGTGGTCAACTTGAAGGGATCGACTATGAGGAAACCTTCACCCCTGTAGCAAGAATGGAAGCCATCAGGATCTTCCTTGCCTATGCTACTTACATGAACTTCAAAGTTTTCCAAATGGATGTAAAAAGTGCCTTCCTGAATGGAAAGATCACTGAAGAAGTTTATGTTGCTCAGCCTCCTGGTTTTGAGAGTTCTGAGTTTCCAAACCATGTTTGTAAACTTGACAAAGCCCTTTATGGACTAAAACAAGCACCAAGGACATGGTATGAAACTCTCTCTACATTCCTAATAATGAACAAATTTGTCAGGGGGAAGATAGACAACACCTTGTTTATCTTCAAAACCAAGGAGGATGTTCTACTAGTTCAGATATTTGTTGATGACATCATATTCGGATCTACTAACTATAATCTTTGTAGAAAGTTTGAAAAACTTATGAAAAAGAAATTTGAAATGAGTATGATGGGTGAATTAACATATTTTCTTGGACTACAAATCAAAGAGGGGGACAAAGGGATCTCAGTCTATCAAGAAGAATACACTAGAGAAATACTTAAGAAATATGATATCTCTGAGTGTGCTTCTGTAAAGACTCCCATGGTTCCCCCCAACAACTTAGGTCCTGATCTTACTGGTAAATCAATCAATCAAACCTTATTCAGGGGAATGATTGGATCATTAATGTACCTAACTACAACCAGGTCTGATATTCAGTTCTCAACTATCTTATGTGCAAGATATCAGGCCGATCCCAAAGAATCACATCTTACTGCTGTTAAACGAATCTTTAGGTACCTAAAGAGTACTCCCTCACTGGGTCTATGATATCCTCGTTGCTCAGGCTTCGATCTTAAAGGATACCCAGACTCAGACTATGCTGGCTGCAACACGGACAGAAAAAGTACCTTAGGTGTATGTCAATTCCTAGGTGGCAAGCTAGTATGTTGGAGTGCAAAGAAACAACAGTCAGACGCAATGTCCTCTGCTGAGGCTGAATACGTGGCAGCTGTGCGTTGTTGTGCAAACATCCTTTGGATGAAAAGTCAACTCAGGGACTATAATGTGCAATACAAAGTAGTCCCTATCTTTTGTGACAACACCAGTGCAATTGCCATTTCAAATAATCCAGTCCTGCACTCAAGGACTAAACACATAGACATAAGATATCATTTCCTCGGGGATCACATCTTAAAAGGAGATATTGAATTACATTTCATCCCCACTGAATATCAGCTAGCTGATATTTTCACCAAACCTTTGGATGAACCAACGTTCACTAGACTGAAAGCTGAACTTGGTATGCTGAATATTGATTAATCAGTCTCCCTGATGACATTGGATTTAGTATAATGTATATTCTTGATACTCTCTCTGAGTAAATATATCTTATCGCCTTCCCCTTGACATTGAGGTACATTAAATAATGTAACTAAATGCTCTAAGGATTTAGTTACTTAATGTCCTAGGTTGGTGAGTCACAATATTAAATAAGGAACATATATTCCTTCAATAAATTGTCATAAACCAGTCAAGGGGTCACTCATGTCAAGTATCCCACTAGGCATTAAATGCTTACCCTTTTTCTAGCAAAATCCGTTGTAAAAACGTCCTTTCAAATGCACGTGACCCCACGTCATCTCTGTAAAAAGCACTATCTTTGTAGTAATGGAACAGTTGCCAAGAAAATAGGGGGACCACTTGTACGCTTTCATTCAATGCGGATGTGAAAAGAAATTATATCAAATAAAAATCTCTTTCACATCCGAGCCTATAAATACCCCTCAATCAAAACAAACACACACACAAAGAACTTGCAATTTTACTCTACCGAAATTTTCTCTCAAAGAAAAAGTGTGTGTGTTCAAACAAGTTTCCAGAAAAGGTTTCTTGTAAAAAGGCAATGTGAGAACCCGTACTTTCTCAGCATTAATTTATTCTTTTTATTCGTGCTTCTTGAATTTTCCAACGTATTACATTTTCTTGTATTGCTATATGTAAATCCTGAGATTTTTAAATTATACTTTTTAAGTATTTTTCTGATCATCAATAAATACTTTGTATGGAATTATAAAATTTTTATTTTATTTTTCCATGTTTAATTTAAATCAATGTTTTTGATTTAAAATCACCCGCGTGCGCTTTACAACGAGTTTATTCAAAATCAATGTACAACGAGAATTCCTAGTGATCGCGATACCGACGGATGCCCAAAACTTTACGTTTATTTATCGATTGTTTCGATAACTAATATTTTCGACGATTTTGTTTTAATTACGTATTAAGTCGTGTCGGGAAATCTGATTGTAACTTTTGAAAAGTATTTTACGAAACTCGAGCCCCGTAAATATTTTTAATATTTACCAATAACCATTTTCTACCCTTTAAAACTATTAATTGTTTTTAAGTCCACAAGTTTCAAAGTTGGCAACATTGATCCCTCCACTTAAACCACCATATAAATACCCTTTTTCTTTCCACCACTACACACACATACAACTAGCTAAAAAAAATAACAACTCCTCCCTCCTCCTTCCTTGTTTGCCGCCACATTCAACCATAAAACACCCCAAATCTTCATCATCCAACATGATTTGATCAAAACAAAAACTAGACCCATGTTCCAAATCATCTTGTGATTCTATCTATACAAAAATCTTCCACATGCATCAAGGTTTTTATAAACTTATGATTTCATGGTTGTATGATGTTTTAATCATCATGCATGTGTTATTTTTGGTAAGATTATGTTGTTTTGATCATAAAAAGTCTTCTTTTTAATCTTTGATTTTTGCTAGATTTAACATACAAGTGTTTTTAGGAGTGTTTGGTTGATGGGTATGATAGTATGATGATCCTAGAGGTATGGGAATGAATGGTTTTGGTTGAAAAATTAATTTGACTTGTTTTCTAAAAGGCTATTTTGGGACAGCAGGTATTAAACAGATTTTTCGTGGGTTTAAGTTCTGAGAAATGATAAGATTATTTGATATTGTTGTAGAGATTTCCGAGATGGTCGTTTTGGTATAAGATAGAGCTTCTAAGTCATTACGAGTCAAAAGTTATGCTAGTTTTAGTATTCGTGTACCGGGAGACGCAAGTCGGCACAATCCGAAATTGTGGCTGATTTTGGGTCGACTCTCGGGGACTTTAGGCTTGGTTAGATAAATGTATCTACTGGTTTTCAAAGTTTACAAACTGATTTTGATGAGTGTAGTAGTGGTTTCAAAAGACGGATTGTCGAATTAGTACTTTTAAAGTGGTCCAAACGGTTTTACAAAACAAGTGCACAAATCTGTCCAAAATTTGAAGTCGAGTATAGTGTCGAGCTGATGGATTTTTAAAGTGTAAACTTTGGCTCAAATTTTGGTGAGGTCTTATACAGGTTATAATTGACCTTGACACCAATTTTGATCTAAAACAGACAAGTCTAGATAGGGTAGATCGGTGTGTACATTCGGGGTGTACTTGCTGATTTTATTTTGGACACTAGTTCAATGTTTGTGTTGCGTGAGTTTGAGTATTCATCATCGGACATGATGACTTATTCAAGTGCTTAGTCATTATATAAATGACTTAGCTACTGGTCCAAGTAAGGTTAAAGGATAGTTTGACTTGTGTTGACTTGGCGTCGTATAACGGGTCAATTTCAAGTGTACAAGTGTTTTAAACGAGTAACGTTGGATAAATGGATTCATTTGGTTCGTGTCAATGGTTTTGAAACATGAATACTTTGAAAACATTTGAGTCATATTATATTTGGTATATATATATCGATATTGAGTTCGAGTCTTAACGCGCGCCTTATTTTGATAGGTTGCGGTTTTCGTGTTTCCCGGGCATCCATATCGTCGGTGATCGTCTCACTACCATTGTTTCTGCTCAGTTGCTGAGTACCGTGATTGGCTTACCTCGTGGCTAAGGTGAGTTCATAGCCCCTTTTTACTTGTACATGGTTTCTAAACACGGGGTGAGATTTTACATGGTGGAACACAACCATTAAAAACTGTATGCTATCCAGAACATGTATGATTTTCAGGTTTTCGATATTATTATTGCTTTTAGTCTAGCCTTAAGTTTCCTCTCCTGATCATGAACCGTTAATTATCCGATGTGCATTGCGCGAAGCGCGAATGTTGTGGGTGGATCCATCGGGATTGACTATCCCCGTCCCGATTATCTTGACGCACTAATATTCGTTTATACTTGAGTATTTAGGCTGAATACTCCCTAGAGGAACTTACACTGAGTTAAGTTTCGGTTCATGAACTAAACAGCAATAATAATGATTTCGGACTATGGTTGACGTATATAACCATACTCCATACTACTTGTTTTACAAATGAATGCTTGTGTTCCATATCCTTATTACTAAACCTATGAATATCACTCAACTTTATGTTGACGAATTTTACATGTTTAATCTCAGGTATTATTACTTAGCTTTGCTTGGATGGGAGCCCGCAGGATATTATCGTAGCTTGGAGATTTCTTTGATGCTTTTGAAAGATTGGTTTTATATAAATTGTCAGACGTTTATTCTATCATTTGGGCAACTTTATGTTATAAATCGAGACGAAATAATATAATTTTCCGCTTTTAAAACTCTGGGACCTATGTTTAAAAACTCTGACCTTTTATGATGTAATGTACATGTTTTTATTTCGTCAGCTTTGTACGAACTGTAATTCATTGTTTCTTGTACTATGGCGTGTTACCCCCTCGTTGCCTAGTTATTCCATGTCAGATTTTGGGGGTCTCACAGATTGGTATCAGAGCGATGGTTATAGGGAACTAAGTCGTTTTTCAAAACTTAATCTATAACCAAAAGTTCAAATATTTTATTGTTCCTAAGTGTCAAACACAGAATCTGCCATTGCTGTTCGATATCTTTGCGGGTAACTCTCTAATCCTTATTATTTACTTTTAATTATCATTGTAGTATTTCTTATCCTGATTACATGTTGAAATATTACTTTACTTTAATGATGATAATTACTATGCCTTTTCAAAGCCTTTGTGCTTCATGAATTATCATTCGATATTACGGTGATTACATATGCTCTTACTGCATTTCTTGAATTTTAAGTTCTTATAAACTGATCTTGTTACAATGATTTTATAACGTTATGACGTTACATACTTGTATTCAGAGCGCATATGCTGCCGACTTTTCATGCTCATTTTTTTTAGTACTATTGCTATTTCATTTATGCGTGATACGACTGATCTTGTATACTCGTTCGTTTTGAACTGTCTGTTTTTCTCGATTCACTGTTACATGTTGTGCATACTCTCGAGATACCATTGTTCTGGATTAAGAAGTGTTGTTCTCGATAAAACTCCTGATTTTCATTCTTACTACCGTGCATGTTGCTTTCATTGTTTATTTCCTTTAAAATATCTATTTAGATACGCAGATTTTCTTTCCGACCATTCGTAATTGAATGTCTAGTCTATAGACCATTGTGTAGCTCATGTGTCTCCGGAAAAGACTAAAGGACACCATGTGAGTCACACATCTCGAAGCATTCGTTGAATCAATACCTGAATAATATTGTGGGTTTTCATAATCTTGATTTACCTTTACGCCACCGTTTTACACGACACTTGTACATGGATTACATCTTATTTCATTGACCATTCTACGTTTCGACTTCGACTTACAACATCCGTTGTACCACCTGATCGTCATTTATTATGTGACGATTGTTTGGAATGCGATCCTACTTGTATCCTCCCTTTTTCATTAAACCTCCTCGCATCAGGAGTGTGACTTGTTAATATTTTGTTTCTTTCTCGGTATGTCTTGTGATTTTGGAAAATCACGCCGCCAGGATACCTTCCTGCATTGCATCTTGCAGCCGAAGACACGGATGATATGCGTCGTTTTTTATCTCTCAGATTATCGTTGACATTTGATAGGTGTGTAAACACCGATCCTTTTACCACTTAATTCGGGCTAAAACAAGACCAAAACACGTATTTAATATCATTTGTTTGGAATTATGCGTGGTTTTTGCGTTTATTGTGTTTTCAGAGCCAACCGGATAAATATTGAAGAAAACATGGGGTTGCACGGGTTTTACTGAAGAAAAAGACTCAAGATAAAGTCTATTGTCCAAGAGATGCAAAAGATTTGAAGTCGCTGGGCCTATTCGAAGATTTATCGAAGAAAAGGACCAAAGATGGAAGATTTATATAAGTCGAAGAAACTCAAGTCTATTAAACGAAGGAATTAAAAGACGAGTTGAATTTAATCGACAACAAATCCCGAATCAGAATCGAAAACGGAAACTTTTCTGAAAAGACGAAAAGACAAGAAGAACGGGAGAAAGCCCACTCACCAACTAAAGGACAAGACTATAAATAGCCTTCCCCTCACACATTTTAGAGGAGCTTTTTCATTTTTCTTTCTTCCCCACTTTTTTCCTGGTTCGTAGAACACCATCACCACTAGGGTGATTGGTGATTTTTATCTTTGTCTTTACAATCTTGTAATTTTAATCTTTGTTTTACCTTGTCAAAACATCAATCAATCAATGCTAAGTTCTTGTTTAATCTTTCATTTCATCTTGTTCATCATCATCTTTATCTTCAAGTTTTTAAGTTTTCATTTTCTTGATTTGATCTTCAAAAGTTGTTTGGATTTGTGTTCTTATTAGTGGGATTTGTTGCTTATGGTGTCTAAATGATTTGTGTTTAATTTGGTAAAATCTTTTTAAGTATTGGAGTTGATTTTGGTTAAAATTCGTGTTCCGTGTTCTTCGCTATACGGTTACTGTAACTGGGTTTCCAGATCTTCCGAATCAAACAAAAAGTTCCGAATGAGTCCTTCATTCGGAAACTTCCGAACCAAGCATTAAAGTTCCGAATCAAGAAAACTTCCGAATCAAACTTTCATCCGGAAAGTTCCGAATCAAGTAAATCTTCCGAATCAAGCTGAAGGTTCCGAATCAGTGTCTTCCGATCCAGCAAGTTCCGAATGAACCTTCATTCGGAAAGTTCCGAATGAGTATGTTCCGGATGAGTGAATAGTATCTTCCGAATCAGTTAGTTCCGAATCAAGGTTTAAAGTTCCGGATCAGTTATTTTTGAGTATAGTTACTGTTTTACTGATGTTGATTTACTGTTTCTTCACTCATATTTCACAATTTACTTGTTAACTTTAATTTTAATTTGATTTTAATTTGAACTTTAAATTTTCAACCAAGTTTTTGTTAATCTTAATTAAAGTAATTGCCTTTGATTTAAACTTTCATTTCCACTTTCTATTAGACTAGAAAACCCAACCCCTTTATTTAGTAACCAAGAACAATCATTCCACTTAAGACCTAGATCAATTCGAGAGGATATCGAGAGTAAAATTGAACCTAGCAAAATCCTTCTATCAAATGGCGCCGCTGCCGGCTCCTCTCGTTAAGATCAAAAGTTTTTTGTAGAACTTGGATTTTGGGATCCGTTCCCCGTGAACGTTACTTTTTCATAAAAAATTTTCAAAAACACTAAAAAATACAAAATTTTCAAAAATCCTAAAAATTAAAAAACAATAAAAACCAAAAATATTTTTGCTTTGTTTTTCTTTGTTCGTTCTTTTGCAGGTGTATGCGCACTCGATCCACGTCTTATCAAGAGCCCGAGCCTCTCGATAACTTAGACATGGCTGGTGTACAAAACAACAATAACATACCACCTCCGAACAACAATAATAACAACAACAACCCGCCTTTCAACAACATGAACAATAACAACAACAATGAGCACCTTCCGGATAATCGCCCAATGATTGAATTGCTGCAAGCTCATGTCGACGGCAATACGGATCCAATTGTTATACCACCAATTGCCGCCAACAATTTCGAGCTCAAGTCAGGCTTTATCCAGATGGTCTCAGCTCAACCGTTCTTGGGACGCACCATTGATGACCCACACGACCATATCAAGAGATTTCTACAACTCACCAACACGGTCAAGTTCAATGGAGTTTCACAAGAAGTGATAAGGTTACAACTTTTTCCCTTTTCTTTAGAGGGACAAGCCCGGCATTGGCTTGCTAAAGAACCGCCACAGAGTATTCTCTCATGGACGGATTTGGAAACAAAGTTTATCAACTACTTTTTTCCACCCTCTCGTACTACCGCTTTGCGGAATGAGATTATAAACTTTGAACAAAAGTACGATGAGTCATTCAGTGAATCTTGGGATCGTTTCAAAGATCTTTTAAGAAAATGCCCACAACATGGTTTTACCAAAGTACATCAAATAAATACTTTTTACAATGGTTTAAGCATGAATGATCAAGATTCACTGAATAGTGCCTCAGGGGGTAATTTATTGGCTAAGACTTCCAATGCTGCTTGGGACATCATTGAGAACAAATCTCGCGTTCAAACCAAGAGTGTTAGGACCAATGTCGCTAGTGCTAGCACTAATGACAGCGACAAGCGATTAGACAAAATCACCACGCTTCTTGAATCGCTTGTCACCCACACCGTCAGCAACAACAACAGCAACAACGCCAAAAATGCACAAGTGAACGCTGTCAGCCAACCTTGTGAGATATGCGGTGGTCCCCACTCTTACACAACTTGTACCGCCACCCAAGATTACCCTGCTGAGAATGTGAATGCGGCATATGGCACCTACCAACCACCTGCTTATCAAGCTAAACCTCAAGGTGACCGTAACTTGCTTAGCTACCGCAGCAACAACTATCTTTCACCACCTGGCTTTCCTCCTACCAACCCAAACCAACAACAAAACCTTAACCGCCCTACTCAACAACAACAACAACCTCGACAACCATACATCCCACCTCACAAGCAGCAACAACCACCTCAACGTAACAATCAAGTATACCAACAACCTGCTTACCAACCACCTGCATACAATGCTCCTTCCAACCAAACCAACACTGCACTACACCAAGAGGTCGCCACCTATATGAGGACCAATGATGTGATAGTGGGAAATCTCCAAGAAGAAGTGCGTAACTTGAAGGCAGATCTGGTCAAGCAAGGGAATGATTTGCGAGCTGACATGAGAAATACGTTGGATAGCCAGACGAATGATCTGAGGAACATGATGGCTAGTTTTTTCCAAAGTAGTCAACCCTCTTCTTCGGGTACTCTTCCGAGTAACACCGTTGCGAACCCAAGAGGGGAGATGAAAGCAATCACCACTCGAAGTGGTAAAGGTACCAAGGAACCCGAGCTTCCTATGCCTCCACCGGTGGTTGTGACTAAGGAGAACGAGTCGCCTGCTCCTATTCCTCCTCCTTCTCCTTCCCCAATTTCTCCACCTCTTCTTTCTACCCCTCCTCCTCCCGTGGTTGTGAGTGATCCTATACTCCCAAAGCCTTCCTCTTCTTCCAATATACCTTATCCTTCTAGGTTGAGGAAAGAGAAGCAAAAGAGCAAGGATGATATTCAGGTTTCTAACTTTCTTAAAATGTTTAAACAACTGAATTTCAATATCTCCTTCGCTGAGGCTCTCGCTCACATGCCCAAATATGCCAAAATGTTTAAAGACCTTCTGAGCGACAAGGAAAAGCTCCTCGACATTGCCAACACCCAACTTAATGAGAACTGCTCTGCAGTGCTCTTAAGGAAATTGCCAATCAAACTTGGTGATCCGGGTCGTTTTCTTATCCCTTGCAATTTCCTGGGAGTAGAGAATTGCATGGCCCTAGCCGATCTAGGTGCCAGTATTAATCTCATGCCTCTAAGTGTTTGGAAGCAATTATCTCTCCCAGAGCTAGTCCCCACCAAAATGACTTTGGAATTGGCCAACCGTACGGTTGCTTATCCAGTGGGGATAGCCGAAGATGTCATCGTAGGAGTCGACAAATTCACCTTCCCTGCTGATTTTGTTGTCGTCGACTACGAAATGGACCCCCGTGTGCCACTTATTGTTGGTCGTCCATTCTTGAGGACCGGTCGCACTCTCATTGATGTTGAAGCCGGTGAGCTTATCATGAGAGTGGGTGACGACAAAGTAGTCTTCAACATGGGAAAGTTGTCTAAACAGCCTTATTCATATGAGAGCGTTAATTGTATTGACGTTCTTGATGAGGCTTGTGAAGAACACTTTAATGATGCTTGCAAAAGTATTCCTACCTCTCTTCCCACTGTTGAGACCGTGTCCTCCATTGGTTCCTCGTTGTCTCTATTTGGAGATAGTGATTTATTCTGGAACAATCTTGAAGATGCCATGGGAGATGCGAATTTAGCTACTAATGATTCTCCCACCGAGGGGGATGAAGATATGAGTTTCTTTGACAATCTTCTCACCGAAGACAATCCTTCGCCTCCATCTCCCACGGTCATTGCTATCGATACTCCGACTTTGAAAACGCCTCCCGTCGAAAATCCTCCGGATTTGGAACTTAAGGAGTTGCCGCCTCATCTCGAGTACGTGTTCCTTGACGACAACAAGAAGTCGCCCGTCATTATTGCAACGGATTTGAAAGATGAAGAAAAGACTCGCCTCGTTGCTGTGTTGAAAGCTCACAAGAAGGCTATTGCGTGGAAAATCTCGGATATTCGTGGAATTGATCCTCACTTCTGCACGCACAAAATTCTCATGGAGGACGACTATAAGCCCACTATTCAAAGCCAACGAAGGGTGAATCCAAAAATCCATGAAGTCATCAAAACAGAGGTTATAAAACTTCTTGATGCGGGTATGATTTACCCTATTTCGGATTCCCCGTGGGTTAGTCCCATCCATTGTGTGCCCAAGAAGGGCGGAATAACCGTTGTTCCCAATGAACACAACGAGTTGATTCCCACTCGTCTCGTTACTGGGTGGAGAGTTTGTATAGACTACCGCAAACTCAATGATGCCACGAGAAAGGATCATTTCCCTCTACCTTTCATGGACCAAATGCTTGAACGATTAGCCGGTAATGAATATTACTGCTTTCTTGATGGTTTCTCGGGTTATTTTCAAATACCCATCGATCCCCAAGATCAAGAGAAGACTACATTCACTTGTCCCTATGGCACTTTCGCTTACAAAAGAATGCCTTTTGGCTTATGTAATGCGCCCGGGACTTTCCAAAGGTGCATGTTAGCTATCTTCCATGACATGGTTGAACAAACCATGGAAGTCTTCATGGATGATTTCTCGGTCTTTGGGGATTCCTTCTCTGCTTGCCTTGCCAATTTAGAACGTATGCTAAAGCGGTGCGAAGACACTCGCCTTGTTCTAAATTGGGAAAAATGCCATTTTATGGTAAAAGAAGGCGTCGTGCTTGGATATAAGATTTCGAAAGCCGGTCTTGAAGTAGACCGTGCTAAAGTTGATGTTATAGCAAAGTTGCCTCCACCTTCCACTGTGAAGGGTGTGAGAAGTTTCTTGGGACATGCGGGCTTCTACCGTCGATTTATCAAAGACTTTTCTCAAATTGCTCGCCTGATGACCCACCTCTTGGAAAAAGATACTCCTTTTATCTTCTCCAAAGAGTGCCTTGATGCCTTCAACTCGCTTAAGGATAAGCTAACTAAGGCACCCGTCTTGGTTACCCCTAATTGGGAGCTGCCCTTTGAGTTGATGTGCGATGCTAGCGATTTTGCTATTGGAGCGGTTCTTGGACAAAGAGTGAACAAACACTTCCAACCGATCCATTACGCTAGCAAGACAATGACTGGGGCACAATTGCATTATACGACAACCGAAAAAGAGCTTTTAGCGGTTGTCTATGCTTTTGAAAAATTCCGCCCCTATCTTGTCCTTTCCACCACCATTGTGTACACCGATCATTCCGCGTTGAAGTACTTGTTGACAAAGCAAGATTCCAAACCAAGACTTCTTCGCTGGGTTTTGCTGCTCCAGGAATTTAAAATCGACATCCGCGATAAAAAAGGAGCAGAAAACTTAGCCGCGGACCATCTTAGTAGACTTGAGGATCCATACCAAGGGGATCATCCGACCAAAGAAATCAATGATTCTTTTCCCTTGGAGACCTTAATGTCTATAAACTCGAAGCCGAATGAAACCCCGTGGTTTGCGGACTTTGCAAACTACTTGGCGGGTGGAATTCTCAAGGAAGGGTTGACGTCCCAGCAAAAGAAGAAGTTCTTTACCGACATCAAGACTTACTTTTGGGACGACCCTTACCTATTCAAACAATGTGCTGATCTGATAATTCGCCGATGTGTTGATGGACCGGCAGCGTCGGACATCCTTGATGCTTGCCACAAAGGACCCACCGGTGGTCACTTTGGTCCCAACTACACCGCTAAGAAAGTGTTTGATTCGGGATTCTATTGGCCCTCCATATATCGTGATGCTCACAATATGGTTAAGCGATGTGATGTTTGCCAAAAGCAAGGCAAAATCACACATAAAGACGAGATGCCTCAGAATTTCATTCAAGAGTGTGAAATTTTTGATGTTTGGGGTATCGACTTTATGGGGCCATTCCCTTCGTCTAAAGGAAACAAATACATCCTTGTAGCCGTTGACTACGTTTCAAAGTGGGTAGAAGCCAAACCTTTGCCTACTAATGACGCAAGGGTGGTTTGTAACTTTTTGAAGGCTCTATTCGCTAGATTCGGTGTGCCTCGCGCCATTATTAGTGATCGTGGGACTCATTTCTGCAATGACCAATTTGCTCGAGTCATGGCTAAGTACGGTGTAAATCATCGTCTTTCCACAGCCTACCACCCACAAACTAATGGCCAGGCTGAAATATCCAACCGAGGGTTGAAGCGAATTCTTGAAAGGACCGTGGGAGAGCATCGTGCCTCATGGGCTGATAAATTGGATGATGCTTTGTGGGCTTTCCGTACTGCTTACAAGACCCCGATCGGCTGTACGCCTTATCGTCTTGTGTACGGGAAAGCGTGCCACCTCCCCATTGAGTTGGAGCACAAGGCTTATTGGGCCTTGAAGTGGGCTAATTTTGATATTAACAAAGCCGGTGACCTACGCAAGATCCAACTCAATGAGCTGAATGAACTTCGGAATGAGGCTTATGAAAATTCTTTGATCTATAAGGAAAGAACTAAGCTCATTCACGACTCTAAGATCAAAAACCGAGAGTTCCATGTTGGAGACAAAGTCTTACTTTTTAACTCTCGGTTGAAAATATTTTCGGGAAAGCTCAAATCTCGTTGGTCCGGCCCATTCACCATTGCCCAAATTTTTCCATATGGTACTCTCGAGCTCGCTCAACCTGATGGACCAAATTTTAAGGTGAATGGCCAACGAGTGAAGTTGTACTTTGGTGAGGACACCTCTAAGGAGGTGATTCCATCCCTCACCACGTTCCCCATGAACTAATTTTGGGTCGAGTCAGGCTCGTGACTCGGTTATCAAAAACAAGCGCTCCTCGGGAGGCAGCCCGAGTATCTATCCTTATATGTTTTAATCCCCTAAGTGTAGGGGGGACTTCTATATGTGTTTGCCTTTGTGTGGTGATGTGATTACAGGGATAAGTACACTCTTGGAATCTTTGAAGAACCGTGCTCCCGTGTTTATCCGAAATCCGGTTTTATCTCTCAACTATCGTGATTCAATTTTCTTCATACTCACATTTGAAATTGATCACTTTAGTCGTCTCTTCCTTAACTTGAGTTAACCAACGTGCACAATGTCCTAAGTGTAAGGGAACCTTTTCCCACATGCTTAAACATTGAGGACAATGTTTATCTTAAGTGTAGGGGGGACTTCTATCGAAGTTTTAAGTGGACTTTTCCATGAAAATGCCTTCAATTAACCGGAAAATCCTATTTTTCAGCATTTTTCAAATTTTTTATTAACTTTGGCCATTTAGTCGTAATTTTTAAATTTTTATCGTTGCTTTCATATGTATATATCCCGCAATAAAGTCAAAAATATTAATAAAGTGGTGTAGCTAGTTTAGAAGTCTTTGACATATTAGGCCCGTTGGGTTTATTTTGACTCAACCCGAATAGACTTATCCAAGTTTATTCTAGCTAGTATCCTTAACCATGTAGACCTTAATTGGTTTATTAGGCTAAGTGTCCACGAGTCTCATTACTTGAGATTTTAAATTGTGGAGGACGAGAAATGATAGAGTCAATTATAAGTCGGTATTCTTGCGCAAGCTCACTTGGTGTAATTATTTGCCTATTCTCCCATCACTTGCTAATAATTTATCTGCAATAAGTAAGGTCTTACGATTTGAAAAGTTACTTAGCTTCTAGCCCAAGATCGTTTAAAAGTTGCTCGGTAACGATAAGAGTTCATAGCCAAGGCATAACTTATGAAGCGGGGCGCGAAGATTGGCGAGTCCGAAAAGGCCCTAACAAGGCATGAGGATTCAATTTTATTGCTGAAGATCCAAAGTGATGTGAAAAGCATTATTCCTAAAGTCAATATGAAGGATCAAGACTCACGACGAAAAGCAATCAACTCCCACAAAGATCATGGAGAAGTCTATCCGAAAAGACCCTAACAAGGTATGAGGATAAATAAATCCAAGTCCGAAAAGGAGGCGGATCGTTGTATCTCAAAATCCCAATTAGAGATTGAAGAAATAATCATGAAGTCGTGGTCAACAAAGTTGGAGAACCCCTCAAAAGTCTCCAAGTGAAGAAACTCTATTATGATGAGAAGACCATTATCTCAAGAACGTCTCTCGAAGATATGAAGTATGAAGTACATGCCAAATATCGGCCCGAGAAAGGTCTCAAATCGTGAACCAAGTTATGCCAAGATATGAACTTTTTGATATCCCGAGAAGCAGTTTTAAGAGATTTTGTCCTTTAGCTAACTATTGATCAAATCGTCCTACTTTGCTTTCAGCCCTAATAAACTATCGAAATAAGTCCAAAAAATGCATCTTCATGATCATTCTAAGACAAAAATAAAATATAAGAGATACACCTAGGAATAAGGGAGTTTAAGCATTTAATTAAGCCATGTGTGTAAGTGTTTGAATTGCTAACTTATAATAACAATGATCTCGTTTTTACAAATGAATGCTTGTGTTCCATATCCTTATTACTAAACCTATGAATATCACTCAACTTTATGTTGACGAATTTTACATGTTTAATCTCAGGTATTATTACTTAGCTTTGCTTGGATGGGAGCCCGCAGGATATTATCGTAGCTTGGAGATTTCTTTGATGCTTTTGAAAGATTGGTTTTATATAAATTGTCAGACGTTTATTCTATCATTTGGGCAACTTTATGTTATAAATCGAGACGAAATAATATAATTTTCCGCTTTTAAAACTCTGGGACCTATGTTTAAAAACTCTGACCTTTTATGATGTAATGTACATGTTTTTATTTCGTCAGCTTTGTACGAACTGTAATTCATTGTTTCTTGTACTATGACGTGTTACCCCCTCGTTGCCTAGTTATTCCATGTCAGATTTTGGGGGTCTCACAGATTGGTATCAGAGCGATGGTTATAGGGAACTAAGTCGTTTTTCAAAACTTAATCTATAACCAAAAGTTCAAATATTTTATTGTTCCTAAGTGTCAAACACAGAATCTGCCATTGCTGTTCGATATCTTTGCGGGTAACTCTCTAATCCTTATTATTTACTTTTAATTATCATTGTAGTATTTCTTATCCTGATTACATGTTGAAATATTACTTTACTTTAATGATGATAATTACTATGCCTTTTCAAAGCCTTTGTGCTTCATGAATTATCATTCGATATTACGGTGATTACATATGCTCTTACTGCATTTCTTGAATTTTAAGTTCTTATAAACTGATCTTGTTACAATGATTTTATAACGTTATGACGTTACATACTTGTATTCAGAGCGCATATGCTGCCGACTTTTCATGCTCATTTTTTTTAGTACTATTGCTATTTCATTTATGCGTGATACGACTGATCTTGTATACTCGTTCGTTTTGAACTGTCTGTTTTTCTCGATTCACTGTTACATGTTGTGCATACTCTCGAGATACCATTGTTCTGGATTAAGAAGTGTTGTTCTCGATAAAACTCCTGATTTTCATTCTTACTACCGTGCATGTTGCTTTCATTGTTTATTTCCTTTAAAATATCTATTTAGATACGCAGATTTTCTTTCCGACCATTCGTAATTGAATGTCTAGTCTATAGACCATTGTGTAGCTCATGTGTCTCCGGAAAAGACTAAAGGACACCATGTGAGTCACACATCTCGAAGCATTCGTTGAATCAATACCTGAATAATATTGTGGGTTTTCATAATCTTGATTTACCTTTACGCCACCGTTTTACACGACACTTGTACATGGATTACATCTTATTTCATTGACCATTCTACGTTTCGACTTCGACTTACAACATCCGTTGTACCACCTGATCGTCATTTATTATGTGACGATTGTTTGGAATGCGATCCTACTTGTATCCTCCCTTTTTCATTAAACCTCCTCGCATCAGGAGTGTGACTTGTTAATATTTTGTTTCTTTCTCGGTATGTCTTGTGATTTTGGAAAATCACGCCGCCAGGATACCTTCCTGCATTGCATCTTGCAGCCGAAGACACGGATGATATGCGTCGTTTTTTATCTCTCAGATTATCGTTGACATTTGATAGGTGTGTAAACACCCATCCTTTTACCACTTAATTCGGGCTAAAACGAGACCAAAACACGTATTTAATATCATTTGTTTGGAATTATGCGTGGTTTTTGTGTTTATTGTGTTTTCAGAGCCAACCGGATAAATATTGAAGAAAACATGGGGTTGCACGGGTTTTACTGAAGAAAAAGACTCAAGATAAAGTCTATTGTCCAAGAGATGCAAAAGATTTGAAGTCGCTGGGCCTATTCGAAGATTTATCGAAGAAAAGGACCAAAGATGGAAGATTTATATAAGTCGAAGAAACTCAAGTCTATTAAACGAAGGAATTAAAAGACGAGTTGAATTTAATCGACAACAAATCCCGAATCAGAATCGAAAACGGAAACTTTTCTGAAAAGACGAAAAGACAAGAAGAACGGGAGAAAGCCCACTCACCAACTAAAGGACAAGACTATAAATAGCCTTCCCCTCACACATTTTAGAGGAGCTTTTTCATTTTTCTTTCTTCCCCACTTTTCTTCCTGGTTCGTAGAACACCATCACCACTAGGGTGATTGGTGATTTTTATCTTTGTCTTTACAATCTTGTAATTTTAATCTTTGTTTTACCTTGTCAAAACATCAATCAATCAATGCTAAGTTCTTGTTTAATCTTTCATTTCATCTTGTTCATCATCATCTTTATCTTCAAGTTTTTAAGTTTTCATTTTCTTGATTTGATCTTCAAAAGTTGTTTGGATTTGTGTTCTTATTAGTGGGATTTGTTGCTTATGGTGTCTAAATGATTTGTGTTTAATTTGGTAAAATCTTTTTAAGTATTGGAGTTGATTTTGGTTAAAATTCGTGTTCCGTGTTCTTCGCTATACGGTTACTGTAACTGGGTTTCCAGATCTTCCGAATCAAACAAAAAGTTCCGAATGAGTCCTTCATTCGGAAACTTCCGAACCAAGCATTAAAGTTCCGAATCAAGAAAACTTCCGAATCAAACTTTCATCCGGAAAGTTCCGAATCAAGTAAATCTTCCGAATCAAGCTGAAGGTTCCGAATCAGTGTCTTCCGATCCAGCAAGTTCCGAATGAACCTTCATTCGGAAAGTTCCGAATGAGTATGTTCCGGATGAGTGAATAGTATCTTCCGAATCAGTTAGTTCCGAATCAAGGTTTAAAGTTCCGGATCAGTTATTTTTGAGTATAGTTACTGTTTTACTGATGTTGATTTACTGTTTCTTCACTCATATTTCACAATTTACTTGTTAACTTTAATTTTAATTTGATTTTAATTTGAACTTTAAATTTTCAACCAAGTTTTTGTTAATCTTAATTAAAGTAATTGCCTTTGATTTAAACTTTCATTTCCACTTTCTATTAGACTAGAAAACCCAACCCCTTTATTTAGTAACCAAGAACAATCATTCCACTTAAGACCTAGATCAATTCGAGAGGATATCGAGAGTAAAATTGAACCTAGCAAAATCCTTCTATCAACATTCTTGAACCATTTTTATACTGTGTTTTCTTTACATGATTAACTATACAGTTTATACTCTTTTGTTTTTTTTATGGAATCCACTAATTTTGTGTGTACATTAATTTTGAGTTATCATGAAATTTGGATTTAATTTCAAGCTGTGTCGAAAAATATACTTTGTATAGAAACTCTACCGGAAATTTAACAATGTCGAGAAAATATTTTTATAACTTAGACATAAAAATATATTTTTACCTGTTGAGATGTTCGTTTAGGACATAATATTTTTACCAGTAAACTTTAAAATCGAGCAAGTTACGCTCATTTGAGATTGTAAAATCTAAGAAGTTATTTTCTGAATAATTCTAAAATATCATTTTGCTGACAGATTTAATGCAAGGGCATTTTCGTCCATTATTGATCTGTTTCAGGTCTCGAGTAAAACTAGAAATTTGTTCAAAACATCGTTTTACACCGAATTGCATTAGACTTCGAGTCTTATTTAGCGAGTCAATTGGTTTAGTCAAACCCAAAAAGTAAAAAATGGACTAAAAGGGTCAAAACTGATAGAAAGTAAAAATATGGATTCAAGTGTTTTTGAGTTCGTTTGAGCTCGTAAAACTTTAACTAATGATATTTTGCAAACTAAAAACAATGATTGCGTTTGAACAAGTATAAAATAGTAACTTTGAGTTCGGTCATACATGTACATAGATCTTGAACTTTTGAAATTCGGTAACTTCCTAATATAGAAACTTTTCGGAGTGATTGTACTATTTGTTAACTGATACCCTACTTTCTTAAAAGTATATTATTTTCAAATTAGTCATGATGTGTACACATACGGATTCCTTATTCCTTTCTTTTATTTATGACTTATTTTTCATTCTATTTTCTTTCTTTGTTTCTATCATACCACTGAATTAGACCGAGGTTGAAGTTCTTGCTTTCGTATCGTTCGTTACCATCTTGACACGTACATCATGACGATTTCGTCTAAACCTATTGAAACCTTATCACCTTGTAACCATTTCATTGACTGACTTGAACTACTCCTTATTTCCCTCTTGTAACCCACTCGCTACTTTATAAACTATTATCATGTTACCATATAACTCAAACTGGTCTTGTTTGCGAATCATTTTACAAAAGGTTTCATTTGAGCTTTCTTAAATAATTGAATGCTATGTTATAAAATTAATTTATATTAATTTTACAATGTATTCTCACCAATTGTTCTACATTGGTCTTGTTAAGAATTCTTGTAACAATAAAATGGTTGATTTAAATATGTAGCCAATAACTTAGTGGCGAAAAGTTTCATATGTTATTTTGATTCCTGTTTTTTTACAAATGCTATTATATACATATTTTAAATTATATGATATGTAATACTGGTTTGACGAAGCTGAGCATCGCATTGCTAGTCCTAAATTATGCATGGCCTGATCACCTATGCCTAATTTAGAAGGAGCCATGCAAGGCCAAATAGTAGTCGCCCTAAATATTTGACCAACAATCAACTTTTTAATTATGTTCCTTAAAAAGTTAGATAAAATAAAGTTTAGAAAACTTTTACTTCTTATGCGAGTATCAACAATTCGCGACATACACTTATGAACCCTTATCTTTTCTTGAACAAAGTACATGCCTCAAGCACATATTTCTTACTCAACGACCTTTGTTTTACCTGTTACCTCATCACTCTCATGATACGATTTTCATTACCATTTGCCTAAATTCTTACCATTGATACCAGACTTGAAAGTTTCAACGTTGTTATGCTTCTATGATCGACCATCTCTATCTATCTTGGTAGAACTACGAAACGTCTTTGGACACGATTAATGATTTATGACTAGACGTGAACGATGATTTTGTGTAATTGTCATGATGTGTGTTAGACTTTGTCGTCTTGAAATTTCATTCGTGTGAATCATGTGTTGATTTCGCCTTTCATTGCTAATGTTTTCATTTTACTGAATTTACTCTCAATTGACTTCTTAAGAATTTTCTTTGATTCGAAAATTCGATGTGTGGCTTTTCTCTTTCGATCGTGTATCGACCACCGAGAACTTAATAAGCCGTTATTGGTGATGCCAACCGCACTCGTGAATTAGTCTTGTTGAATCCTTTGTTTCTTATTCTTTTTATCATCGACGCGTCTATTCTATCACGTTTGTTAAGAATTGATACGATTTTTGGTTTTATTCCCTTGTGTTATCGCTCGCATGCAGATTGTTGACCTTTATATGATTCATATTCGTTGTTGTCTTGTCACCTTTTGAAAACCAGAAAATGTTACGTGTTTACCATTTGATACCTTAATCACCTTCTGGGATTTCTAAAAATTATTATTAATTTTTAAGAACATTTTATACATTTCATCAAATGTTTAAATTACCAAAATAACTGTTTCAAGTTAAGTACCAGATCTATACATCCTCTTTGGTAAATTTATAACTAGTATTTAAAAAGGATATCAAGCTGTACCTTTTAAAGTATTTGATTTTATCATACTTTACTGTCAACCTAATGAAATTATTAAATTTATTTATAATTTCTAACGATGATTCTAAATAACTTGGAAAATCTGATTTTTCCTAATGGTAACGTTAAACCTGAGTTTTAACGATAATTTCATGCAGACATCCAAAAGTTCTTAAGCCGACCAGGATAACTGTTTTGAATTGTTCTACTTTTGCTTTGAAAATCCTGATCAAGAAAAATATTTGACAACTGTTTACCCACTCATTTTATATAGAGTTTGATTTTTAATCACTACACATGGTAAAATTTTCTTTTAATAAAGAAAATATTTAAAACTAAGTTTTAAAGTAATACCAAAATCCTAGACAACTGATTTTGACAGCTTGTATCTTAAATAATCATATGTTATTCATTTTTTCCCTTCTATTTTGCTTGTGACTAGATTCTTACATTTTAAGATTGTCACGTTTTACAAGTTGCGCGATTTGCAAATCCTTGTTGATTATCAATCCTGATTCATCTTAACACACCTTGTCCATTTAAGCGATTCTCATGTTCATTCAATCTTTTGAATATTTCTCCGTACTGAAGCGTAGTGAGTTCCAATTGCTAAGGTTCGTCGTGATGTAGAAATTACCTGGGAAGCAATGAATTTGTTCTACACTTTGTACCTCCTCTTGTTTGCATCTTCTACTGTTTTCAGGAGAACTCTGGGGACCAGAGTTCCTTTAGGGGGGAAGACTGTGAGAACCCGTACTTTCTCAGCATTAATTTATTCTTTTTATTCGTGCTTCTTGAATTTTCCAACGTATTACGTTTTCTTGTATTGCTATATGTAAATCCTGAGATTTTTAAATTATACTTTTTAAGTATTTTTCTGATCATCAATAAATACTTTGTATGGAATTATAAAATTTTTATTTTATTTTTCCATGTTTAATTTAAATCAATGTTTTTGATTTAAAATCACCCGCGTGCGCTTTACAACGAGTTTATCAAAATCAATGTACAACGAGAATTCCTAGTGATCGCGATACCGACGGATGCCCAAAAGTTTACGTTTATTTATCGATTGTTTCGATAACTAATATTTTCGACGATTTCGTTTTAATTACGTATTAAGTCGTGTCGAAAAATCATATAATCATTTTTACGATGCATTGTAACTTTTGAAAAGTATTTTACGGAACCCGAGCCCCGTTAATATTTTCAATATTTACCAATAACTATTTTTTACCCTTTAAAACGATTAATTGTTTTTAAGTCCACAAGTTTCAAAGTTGGCAACATTGATCCCTCCACTTAAACGACTATATAAATACCCTTTTTCTTTCCACCACTACACACACATACAACTAGCTAAAAAAAATAACAACTCCTCCCTCCTCCTTCCTTGTTTGCCGCCACATTCAACCATTAAACACCCCAAATCTTCATCATCCAACATGATTTGATCAAAACAAAAATTAGACCCATGTTCTAAATCATCTTGTGATTCTATCTATACAAAATTCTTCCACATGCATCAAGGTTTTTATAAACTTATGATTTCATGGTTGTATGATGTTTTAATCATCAAGCATGTGTTATTTTTGGTAAGATTATGTTGTTTTGATCATAAAAGTCTTGTTTTTAATCTTTGATTTTTGTTAGATTTTACATACAAGTGTTTTTAGAAGTGTTTGGTTGATGGGTATGATAGTATGATGATCCTAGAGGTATGGGATATGAATGGTTTTGGTTAAAAAATTAATTTGACTTGTTTTCTAAAAGGCTATTTTGGGACAACAGGTATTAAACAGATTTTTCGTGGGTTTAAGTTCTGAGAAAGGCTAAGATTATTTGATATTGTTGTAGAGATTTCCGAGACGGTCGTTTTGGTATAAGATAAAGCTTCTAAGTCATTACGAGTCAAAAGTTATGCTAGTTTTAGTATTCGTGTACCGGGAGACGCAAGTCGGCACAATCCGAAATTGTGGCTGATTTTGGGTCGACTCTCGGGGACTTTAGGATTGATAGATAAATGTATCTACTGGTTTTCAAAGTTTACAAACTGATTTTGATGAGTGTAGTAGTGGTTTCAAAAGATGGATTGTCGAATTAGTACTTTTAAAGTGGTCCAAACGGTTTTACAAAACAAGTGCACAAATCTGTCCAAAATTTGAAGTCGAGTATAGTGTCGAGCTGATGGATTTTTAAAGTTTAAACTTTGGCTCAAATTTTGGTGAGGCCTTATACAGGTTATAAGTGACCTTGACACCAATTTTCATCTAAAACATACAAGTCTAGATAGGGTAGATCGGTGTGTACATTCGGGGTGTACTTGCTGATTTTATTTTGGACACGTAGTTCAATGTTTGTGTTGCGTGAGTTTGAGTATTCATCATCGGACATGATGACTTATTCAAGTGCTTAGTCATTATATAAATGACTTAGCTACTGGTCCAATTAAGGTTAAAGGATAGTTTGACTTGCGTTGACTTGGCGTCGTATAACGGGTCAATTTCAAGTGTACAAGTGTTTTAAACGAGTAACGTTGGATAAATGGATTCATTTGGTTCGTGTCAATGATTTTGAAACATGAATACTTCGAAAACATTTGAGTCATATTATATTTGGTATATATATATATCGATATTGAGTTCGAGTCTTAACGCGCGCCTTATTTTGATAGGTTGCGGTTTTCGTGTTTCCCGGGCATCCATATCATCGGTGATCGTCTCACTACCATTGTTTCTGCTCAGTTGCTGAGTACCGTGATTGGCTTACCTCGTGGCTAAGGTGAGTTCATAGCCCCTTTTTACTTGTACATGGTTCCTAAACACGGGGTGAGATTTTACATGGTGGAACACAACCATTAAAAACTGTATGCTATCCAGAACTTGTATGCTATCCAGAACATGTATGATTTTCAGGTTTTCGATATTATTATTGCTTTTAGTCTAGCCTTAAGTTTCCTCTCCTGATCATGAACCGTTAATTATCCGGTGTGCATTGCGCGAAGCGCGAATGTTGTGGGTGGATCCATCGGGATTGACTATCCCCGTCCCGATTATCTTGACGCACTAATATTCGTTTATACTTGAGTATTTAGGCTGAATACTCCCTAGAGGAACTTACACTGAGTTAAGCTTCGGTTCATGAACTAAACAGCAATAATAATGATTTCGGACTATGGTTGACGTATATAACCATACTCCATACTACTTGTTTTACAAATGAATGCTTGTGTTCCACATCCTTATTACTAAACCTATGAATATCACTCAAATTTATGTTGACGAATTTTACATGTTTAATCTCAGGTATTATTACTTAGCTTTGCTTGGATGGGAGCCCGCAGGATATTATCGCAGCTTGGAGATTTCTGTGATGCTTTTGAAAGATTGGTTTTATATAAATTGTCAGACGTTTATTCTATCTTTTGGGCAACTTTATGTTATAAATCGAGACGAAATAATATAATTTTCCGCTTCTAAAACTCTGGGACCTATGTTTAAAAACTCTGACCTTTTATGATGTAATGTACATGTTTTTATTTCGTCAGCTTTGTATGAACTGTAATTCATTGTTTCTTGTACTATGACGTGTTACCTCCTCGTTGCCTAGTTGTTCCATGTCAGATTTTGGGGGTCTCACAGGCAATCACATTGATCACTTGTTTTATTGTTATATAGCACAAACAATAAAAGTTACCTATTGTTTATAACTCTTGATCCTTTTTGTAAGGCAAAAGTTCTCATTAGGTCACTTGGTGAATCTTGTTGTATTATAACAAGAAACAAGTCTTGATTTGATTTCCACAAATTGACATTGTCCTTTTCTCAAATCTTTAAAAGCTATCTTTAATGGCAATGTCCAAAGCTATCAAATATGCCCCTCAGGCTGAACATCTCACCAATGAGGGTGTCCATTTTGCAGGAAACAACTATGAGGGAAATTTCAATTACCCTATTAGTGTATCAGCCTACAAACCAATTTGCAAATTCTTGAAAAACTGTGATTGGGCTGATGCTTTTAAAAAACCCCCTCAGTCTTCTACCATGAATATCTCAGGGATTTCTGGTTTACGGCTGTGGTTGTAACCCCTACCCAAGGGCCTGAAGGATCTCAGGGGTCCGAGATCAAGTCACATAAGAACTGTGTCATCATGTTCACTGTAAACAATAGGAAGACACCATTGATTTTAGACTTCAAAACATTTTGTCAAACCAGTGGACTTGATTATAACAATGGAAAGTATGCTGCACATCCTGACATGGAGTCAATTAAAAAAGGACTAAAAGAAATCGGGGTCCCTGAGTTACTTGTGACTAAAACCCCATTGATCAAAACTGCTTTCCCCATGGCTTGGAGGATCCTGGTCACTTTTGTAATTCAGGTGATCGGTGTGAACTATTCATCTACTGAGCAAGTTAATTCTACTCAGCAGATGCTAATCTACAGTCTTATTAATGGACTGAAGATTGACATAGGAGAGATCGTTTATAATGATCTCGTAACCAGGCTCCTGAAGGAGTCTAGGCAAAAGTATGTCTCTTACCGAAGATTCATATCATGCGCCTTAGAACGGTTACTGGGTTCCCTTTACACTCAGGAAAAATTCAATGTTTTTTCTACTCCCATCCTGAGTTCCACAAACTTTTCAAAGAACCCATCTGAAGTCAACCCCATTGCATTAACGGCTCACATGACTGAGGTGATCAATCGTGAATCATCCGTGTCTCCCATTCCCTTCTTACCAAAGAAGGGGAACAAGAAGACTCAGAGTGTGCCAAAGACCAAACCAACAAAGGCACAGGGCCCTGAGGCTTCCGAGGCACGACCCAAAAAGGCCAAGGCTAAAAAGACTACCCTTGTTCAGACCAAGCTTCAAATACCCCAAGGGAAAGAGCTTTTGGGAGGCCCTGATACATCACAGTCAGGGTCGACGGGCCAACCTACTGGTCCTCTTGATGGAGAAGGAAACAAACAACCTTCTCCTACGGGACTATCTTCCACTCAGACCGATGAGGGCATTCGTAAATCACAACCTTTTCCTGAGGTCAAAACTAAGGCCAAAGACTCAGAGAGACGCCCACGGGTAACACACCTCGCTGATAGGCCTATCACTTCCACCAAGTCCAATGAAGGCACACTAGCTCAAAAGTCTTTGCCTGAGGACCAAAAACTTGATTCCTTAGACTCAGAGGGACGCCCACGGGTAAAACACCCCGCTGATAGGAATCTCACCTCCACAACTCCCGATGAAGGCACACTAAAACAATAGTCTTTGCCTGAGGGAACCACTCTTGATCCCAAAGACTTAGAGGGACGCCCACGGGTAAAACACCCCGCTGATATGGATCTTACCTCCACAACTGATCAATCACAAACTGCCCCTGAGTATCAGTTGGCTAAATCCCAAGCCTCAGGATTTGGGGCAGGGAGTAACGATAACCAAGGTAAACCTTCTTTTGAAGGGGAGCTGGACAAACCTAAGGGTTCACTGAACTTTGGAGATTTTGTAAGTTTACTCGAGAAGCCTAACGAGTTACTCCAAGGTTTCAGTGACGACGATGATAGGATTGAGGCTGGGGATGAACCTGACACACAGGCCCCTCCTCAATCAGACCAGAAGCCACAATCCCCACCAGTGTTCGAGGATATACCGCCCTCCCCTGAGGCTCAACAAAAGCCCTCCCCTGAGGCATCCGAACAAAAATAGCCCTCCCCTGAGGTACCGAAAAAGCCCTCACAAGAGGCAAAACTTGAAACCTCTTCGTTGGGGACTCAGACTGTGGTTCTGTATGAGAAAGTTTTGAAAGCAACTCTCAAGGATGTATTAACTCATGCTTCCACAACCTTGAAAGTTGAGGTCACTCACATTCATGAAGACTTGGCTTCAAATGCTGATGAACTCCTTGATGAGTTCAGGACATATGGTGATTGGTTTGACGTGGCTGAGGAGAAGATGAGAATTCAGGTAGACAACCAAATGGAATTCATCAGCTCTGTTAACAATAGTCATGAAAATCAAAAGAAGAAGCTCATCAACTTCCTCAACCATGCTCTTCCTACTGTCGAAGCAAATGTGTCCTTGAAGACAACTCTAGATGGACTGATCACTAGTACCACTGAGTCCAATTCCAGCGTTAGTCAATTACTTGAGTTACTGAAGGTGGACAAGCTCACTGAGGTTTTCACTAGGTTAGACTCTCTCAGGTCTGACTTGGATGTGGTGAAAGGGAACCTAGTGATTTGTAGTCCAAGAAAATATGTTAATTAACCCATCATACTCATTTCAAATTGTCAAGGACTGCACAAGGTTACATGGCTAATGCCTCCAATCTCTCTGACATCTCCAAATCCCTGAAAGAAGCTGATATTCCTAGACTTAGGACAAGGATCACCACCAAAGAAAACACTCAATCCCTAATTCAGTTGGATGTTCAAACTATCAAAGCTGACACTCAGTCCATGAAGGAAATGGTGACTGAGATGTTTCAGGCTTTCAAGGGATCCTCCACCACCTCAGGACCCTCACATAGGGCAAAAGCTGGGATTAGTCAGGATGATCCTTCAACTTTTGAGGGGGAGAATGTGCCACCAATGATGTTAACTTGGACTGAACCTCCTTCTCACACTGAGGGGGAGCAGGAAAGACTAGCACAACCCCAACCCTTAAACTCAATTCCTCCCAACCCTGAGCCCTCAGTATCTAAGTTAGATAAGGGCAAAGGTATTGCTGATGAAACCCCAACACCTCCACCAAAGAACTTGTAAAAGCTTCAAGAGAAACAAGGCCTGATCCTGATGCCATCGTCTTGGTACCATATGAGATTAATGGAATAATGTACAAGATGACTCATGATCAAATCCAAGTGTACTTAGATAGAATGGAGTCGGCTAAGGCTAATGAAGCAACAAAGGCTGAGATCTTGAAGGTATCCACTGAGTTTGTGAAAGAAGTGGGTGGTAACCCTGAGGTCTTGCTGAGCAAGAAAGGGGGAAAGGAGTTCATCCAAAAGCAGGAGGAAGAACTCAAGGCCATTCACGATGAAATGGTCTTGAATCAACAACAAAGAACCACCCAACTTAAGAAATTGTATGACCAATACACCAAAGTCGTCACCCAAAGAAGAAAGCCTGAACAAATCACTAACCTTCAGATCATTCCTCATACCACACCTGTCTCAGTATCTGTCTATAGAAACAATGATGAGAGGACCTTTGAAGTTATGAAGAAATTTTCATTTGGTGATTTCGGTCTCAGTGAGTGGGACGAAATGGGAAGGATTTTCAGGACCAAAACAAACAAATGTGCCCCTGAAATACTCAACTCTCTCAGTAAGAGATATGAGAGGTTGAATCAGATGAAGGAACAATTAGGAATCACTGAAGATCTTCCTTTAACTGAACAGGATCCTACCAAGACTCAAGGAAGAAAGAGAAAAAGAGTTGAGCTTGAAGCTGAGACTAAGATCCCTGGGTTAGACTGCAATCGTACCCTCCCTGAAAATGTCCCCTTTGTGAACAACATGGTTATAGAAGAACCTGAGTGGGGTATCTTCTTCATTGACGTATTTGGGGATCAAGCATTTCAAAGAATGAGTGACATAGAGAAATGCACTACTGAGAGTGTTCTCATCTTTCTTGTGATGGCTGTACAAGTTCAGACTAATGAGAATAAAAGATTTGCTGAGAAGCTCAGGGAGATAATTGCTAGGAGGCCTGACAAAGAAAAGGTGTTAAGGTCATCAAGGGTGAAGAGGAAAGCAATGGATTCCTGAATAACTGTAATCTTTTGTTTTACTTATGTTTCTTGTATCAAACTATTCAGTCTTATGTAATGATGAATGAAAATAAGTACTTTGTTATATTACGTCTTTTCATCAGCAGAATAGTTTGTAATAAGAAGAAGCCTCTTTGCTCACTTATAACAATTTCACTTAGGCAAATTTTATATCTAAATAGGGGGAGATTGTTAGGTTAATTCAATATCTAATGACCTCCCTGATGGATTTGAATAACAATCAGCCTAAGTGAAGTATTAACCTTGAACATAACAAAGTCACTGAGTGAACAGTCACTCAGTGAGTTGCCTTCGAGTTCCTAGACTGAGTCTAAAAGAAAGACTCGAGCATTCAGAGAGGCGAAGCTCAATGAATGTCTTCTATGACGAAGAAGAAGGTGATGGGTTTAGTGTGTTGTGGCAATAGACTCACTGAACCCCATACGATCTCCCTGAAGAAAACAAGCATTCTCCAAGACTGAAGTAAAGGCGGGATAAGTTGAATTGTGACAAGATGAAGTACATCACACAATTAGCGTGACTTACCCTTTTGGGATAGATGGTGTACTGACAAGTGTAAAGGACTTACGTCTTACTACTTAGAATAGGGTAAGACAAGATACTACACTGTACCAATAAGACAAGAATTGCACATGGGAAATTATTGTCTTCTACCCAACTTTCCTTCTATAAATAAGATGCTTGTAAAGGAGAGAAAGTAAGTTTGTGCAATTAATGCTTTAGACATTCACAAACAAGTTTTCTCTCCTCCAAACACGATCACACACTTGAGTTCTAAACTCTTGTTGATAGAATCGTCAAGCTTAGCAATCGTTAGGATTGGACTAGCTTGTTAGTGAGGAGATCACAAAACCACACATTGTCTATTCAATCCCTATTGTAGCTTCGTATACAATAGGGTATAATTCTTTAATAAAGCTAAGAGTTAAACGTTGAAAACCTTTGTGTTATTTACTTACTTGTATTAAGTTTATTGCATTACTTAACCATGGGTTAGGACTATACTTAGTATACTTAATTATAGTACTAATTACAAGGGACCAACAATTTTCCACTTCTAAAAAGGTTCTAAGATACTTATAAGACTAGAAACCAGGTCTAGAAGAAAGCTATTGAAGCTCTTGAAGCTCTTGAAGCTTTGTGAACTAGTTATGTTGATAACAAGCCCTAAAAATCATTTTAGAGCTACTTAGGTAATCACTATATTAAATAAGCTTTGATCTTGTTATAAAGTTGCTTTGAGACTTTTTATAATGTTAATAAGATGTTAATAAGCTAATCTAATAAACCTTAGTTCATATAATAAGCTAAAATGGAAGTTATAAGCTAAAGATGTTATAAAACTCTAGTTTTGTAATTTGCATAAAATAATAAGTTAAAATCCATTTCAAAGGATATATATATGAAAAAGTAATGTTATTATGATTATAAATGTGTTTATAAACTTTGTTTTAAGTTCCTAGATCAGGTTGTCATGTAATTTTAAACAAGTATAAGGACTAAAACTGTCATTTTCGAAACTATAAACATTTTGGGCCAAAAGTGTCATTTTATCAAAATTAAAACTATAAGGACTTAAATTGAAAAGTTTTAAACCCTAAGGTTAATATTTGAAGATTAAAAATGTAAATATTAAAACTATATACCTTAAGGGTTAAAAGTGTAAATATACCAAACTTATAACTAGAAGGACTAATTTTGCCAATTTTGAAACTAAAGAACATAAAATATAATAACGAGATAATACACAATTATCATGTTAGTCGGGAACTTTATACAAATATGTTCCATCTTGATATTACGTTCTGACTGAGTGGTTGGGTTTACGATTTAAAGTGTCATCGCTCCTTAAACGTTTATAGAATGACTTCTAAGTATATTGACCCGAGCAATGGTTCTATAAGTCCAAAGTATATGAACCAAAGAAAATATATAATTATTATTTAAAAATATTCAACTCAGAGATTACGACTTGATATATATACATATTTGTATGTCAACCCACATCTGCGAGAAGTTGTAATATTAACATTGATAATATCGAAGTAATTCAAGACTCTATAGGCTAAGGTGAGTTCATAGCCTCACTTTTGAAAGTTTGTAAATGATTTGAAAGCCCGTGAGAGGGATATATGCTATAACTGGAATACAAGTGTTTTTGTATGTTGCCTGATATGATTATTGACACTACGTTTACTTGTTAAGACCCTTTTAATCGTGGACCGCTAATTATTTCTAGAAAAAGAGCACTAATATTGTGAATAGTACTATTTGAGGACTGACATCCTCTATCTAGGCAAGTCGCACTTGCTGGAATGCTAAAGGTTCCCACCTAGGCTAAACGGATACACTTTATTTTGCTAAACTCAGGATAGTCCGGAAAACTACCTGCATAAGGGCATTTTGTTGGTTTTTTGATAATGTCTAGTCGCGGTGTCATGAGTTAGTGCAATAAGAATCGATGAATTTAAAATAATGGGTGTATAACAATGTAGCCCTAGAGTCATGCTTGTATTCAGATATTTAATAATTGGTTTTTACTAGATTAAAAGTTGTTCTTTGAATTATGTCTAATCGAATTGATTACCGGTTAAAAGTGGAGTTCAATCGTTTTTGGTTAATAAAAAGGAGATTGGGTTTATCTATTTCTACTTAAAAGGTAAATGCAAAAAGTAATAAAATAAGCCAAAAACAAATAACTAATAATAAAGGAGCAAAACAAATAATAAAACGTAAATTAAAACAAAACAATTAATAAAAATAAAACTAAAAGAGGAAATTAACTTTCGACTTGAAAATAAAATTTACTTAATGAAAAAGGAGGAAATAGGACTAAGTGGCTACTTTAAAACTGAATGAGGCAAAAGCTAAAGCGGCCACCAAATAAAAGATAAAACTTCAACTTTTCAAAAAAATACTAATTCTAAAATTTGACGAAAAATATAACTAAAAATACGTGACTATCAAAATTAAAATCGGAACAACTTTCAGATTAAAATAAACGATTACGGAAAAATATTAATAAATAAGTAAGCAGACAGGCACCCTGCTTAAGCAAGCAACCTATCACCTGAATTTTGGCGCCAAAGTTATAAGTTGCCAAGCAGGAAAGCATGACAATTCCTATTAGTAGTTCGGAATCCATGTTATGTTTTGGCGGGAAGCGTGATTCAACATGTAGTTCGGGTTATGAATTTTTGCATGTAGTTCGGGAAATGGACCTCACAAGTAATTCGGAATATCCTTGTTTCTGACTTAATTCGGAATATGTATGTTTTGCATCTAGTTCGGGATAAGGAAATGCTCAACCTAATTCGGGATAAAACCTCCACAACTAATTAGGGAAAACAAAATTTGCAAGTAGTTCGGGAAAAGTAAAATACCAATCTAATTCGGGAAAAGGCAATCCTACACCTAGTTCGGGTAACTAGGGTTTTGAGATAACCCGAATCCGATTAAAAATAAGCAGAAACTAAAAATAAGCTAAAAATCAATAAGCACTTATCTAAAAACTTAACCAAATCAATTTTAAGAAAAAGCTAATAAGCCAAAATTTAAAAACTTTTAAAAACACTAAATTATTAAAATATTTAAAATCAACTTTTTATAAAATAACTTTTGAAAACTCTTAATTAAAATTAAGAAAAGCACACAATAAGCTATAAAATCAATAAGCCAACACAATCAAACACATAAAAACATAAGGAACAATAAAATAAGCATAACAATAAGCAAATAAGCATAAAGATTAAGCAAAACAAGAAAGGTAGAATGAGAGATTAATTAAAAACTTGATCAAAGATAAAGATTCAACAACAAAATTAAAAACTTACTTGAAATTAAAGACAAGAATTTAAATGACAATATGAAAGTGCATGAAAATAAATGTGGAAAGACTAGTGTGTCAAATTAGCTAACACCTCCTAATGTGTCATTAGGAGGGTATTTATAGGAGGATTAACATGTGTTGATGCTTTCTTCTTTCTTCTCGTCTCTTTGTCTTATAAATTCTTCGACTTTCTCGACTTTGTCTCGGGATTTGTCGATGGATAAATTGAACTCGTCTTATAATTCCTTCATTTATTAGACTTGAGTTCTTCGACTTCATTAAACTTCCTTCTTTAGACTTTTTCTTCGATAAATCTTCAGAATAGGCCTTGGACTTCCGTTCTTTTTGCACTCTTGATCTTTTGACTTCGTCTTTTGTCTTTTTCTTCGATAAAAGCCCGTGAAAGCCCGTGTTTTCTTCCTTTTTTACATTTTGATCCTAAAACACAATAAAAACACAAACCACGCATAATTCCGACATTTACGACATAAAATACACGTGTTGGCTCGGTTATTATTATAATTAAGTGGTAAAAGGATAAGTGTTTTCACACTTATTAAATCCCCTACACTTGACCATTGCAATGCCCTCATGTAATGCATTAGTTACAAAGCAAGTTTTACATTTTCCATCATAATTAACCTACCTTGACCTTTATTAAACATAAGACATTAAGGAAACTTAAAAAGATAGAAAATTACAAAATATTTAAAGGAAGAAAAAGTAAAGAGATCGAAGACTTACATTAGGGCTTTGGTCGCCATGAATGTTTATCACCCTCAAGTTTCACGTTCCCCAAACCAAGCTTAAAAACAAGATCATTATTATTATAAGTTATCAAACTAACACAAACTCATGTGGCCCAATTATTCACTTAGACTCCCTTATTCCTAGGTGTATCTATTATATTTTATTGTTGTCTTGAATGATCACGAGGATGCATTTTTGACTTATTTCGTTAGTTTATTTAGGCCGAAAATAAAGTAGGACGATTTAATCAATAGTTAGCTAAAGGACAAAATCTTTTAAAACTGCTTCTCGGGACCTCATAAAGTTCATATCTTGGCATAACTCGCTTCATGATTTGAGACCTTTCTCGGACCGATATTTGGCAGCGACTTCATACTTCGAATCTTGAGAGACGTTCTTGAAATAATGGTCTTCTCTTCATAATAGGAATTTCTTCACTTGAAGTTTTTGAGAGATTCTTCATACTTGGACCACGACTTCTTCATTTTTCTCCAATCTTTATTTGGGATTTTGATATACAACGATCCGCCTCCTTTTAGGACTTGGATCTATTTCTCCTCATACCTTTCTAGGGTCTTTTCGGATAGACTTCTCCATGATCTTTAGGGGAGTATTTTCTTTTCGTCGTGTGTCTCGATCCTTCATATTGATTTTTGATAAATGATTCTTCACATCACTTGGGATCTTTAGCAACAAAATATAGCCCTCATGCCTTGTTAGGGCCTTTTCGGACTCGCCAATCTTCGCATCCCGCTTCAATAAGTTATGCCTTGGCTATGAACTCTAATTAACACCGAGCAACTTTTAAACGATCTTGGGCTAGAAGCTAAGTAACTTTTCAAATCGTACGACCCTATTTATTGCAATTAAATTTATTAACAAGCGATGGGAGAAAAAACTCATAATCAACTCATATAAATTCATGAAAGAATACAAAACTTATAATTGACTCTATCATCTCTCGTTCTCCACAATTTAAAATCTCAAGGAATGAGACTCGTGAATGCTTAGCCAATTAAATCAAAGTTTTGGGGTTTCAAGTCATCTATAGGATCTTGCAACTTCTTAGACTCTTTCAAGTTTAGAATTCGCATTTTAAAGTTCCCTTGATAAACGACTTTCTAGGATCAATTATAGGAACTTGCGAGAAGTTCTTGTTCTTAACCCGCAAGAGTTAAGACTTTCGCGTTTTAAAGTTCCCTATATAAAAGCCTATCAAAACTTGACTTAAACACGTTAAGGATACTAGCTAGAGTAAACTTGGATAAGTAAACTCGGGTTGAGTCAAAAGATTCATGAGGTTGAAAAATACATCAAAGAAATATAAACTTATTAAATTTATTTTATTAAAGTTTATTCTAATGAAAAATAACGATAACAAAGGAAAATACTAATAGGCCAAAATAGATCAAAATTTTTGAAAAATGTCGAAAAATCAATTTTCTGGTTAAAATGAGGACAAATACATGGAAAAGCCCACTTAACTTCGATATAATTCCCCCTACACTTAAGATAAACATTGTCCTCAATGTTTAAGCATGTGGGAGTAAACTCCCCTACACTTAGGACATTGTGCACTTTGTTTAAATCTTGCTAAGGAAGAGACGACTAAAGTGATTCCTATTTTAATATTGAATAATATAAAATAGTGAATCAAAAGAGTTTAGGATAGAACCGGGAAGACGGGTACACGGAATTACGGGTCGTCAAAAGTCATCAAGAATGGATCTTTGAAAGCTCGAATCCCTGCACATGATAAGAAAGAAAACAACAAACACATAGTAGGGTCTCCCCTACACTTATTATACAAACGGATAAAAAGGATAGATACTCGGGTTGCCTCCCGAGAAGCGCTTGTTTTTGTTAACCGAGTCGTGAGCCTGACTCGTCCCCGAATTAAATGGTCCATGGGGAAACCTCGAATGTAATACCGGGATCAAAGACCTTGTCCTCGTTCCCGGAGGACATCAATGAAGGAAAGGAGGGAGGGTAAGTCTTAAAAGGTAGAAAAGTCCTCTCAACATACGAAAAGTATGTGAGGTCGCGATCCACGGGAGGTGGGGTGGGTAAAGTAAGCAAATTGTCATCCCCCAAAGACAATTGATGCTCAGAAAGCGGAAAATCCATAAGGTTATCAATCATAAAATAGTCAATGTCACCTCCTGGTTCAAAGCACTCATCCTCCGTAATGGTCTCTAAAGGAGTGGATGAAAGGTGCTCGGGAGGGGGACTTGGGACAATATCTTGATGCAGCAAATTATCAAAAAGAATATCCCCCTCCGTGTCATCATCATCAATACCCAGAGGTATTGAGAGATTGTCAATTTCTGCCATAAATCGGTCATTATTCTCAATGTGTGTAAAAGACGGAGGTAAAGATTCATTGATAGGAGTGGAATTCAACGCTTCGATTTTAGCAATAAGAAGATGAACTTTCAGTAATTTGTCGCGAAGAATAACGTCTTCCACCTCATTTAAAAGAGCAAGTTCATCGGTGAACTTCTCATAAGTCGGAGAGAATAAATCGTCATCGCCCGCATCTCCCGGCGGAAATGGTGAAAAAGAGAAATTTCAAACGTGAAATTCTCATAACATGGAGAAATGTCATACGTAAGAGCGACCTCGTCCGTAAGCTCAGCAAAAGTAGGGACATCACAAACCTCATCAAAGAATTTGTCGAGACTAAAAGCACTAATCTCACTCGATGAATCACTATCCTTAGACGCATTAGGGATATCAAGAGTAGGAGTGGTAATCTTAGAAGATGGGTTGAGATCATAGATATCATCCTCGTCATCATCATCATAATAGTAGTATGGACGCACAAGAGGAGGAGTATAATCACTAAGCTTAGATACTTGCTCTTGTCGTTGATCCTCTTGACATTTTTCGATGTACTTATTTAAAGCTTCTTGAAGTTTTTGACATTGCTTAGCAAGAGTGGCCCATTGTTCGTGGGGGCTCAAATGTTCGAAGGAAGGTTGATGATCGACGGTGTGACGTGGGGGCTCAAAATTTGGAAAATCGGAATTATAGCACGTATGTGGTTCATAATAATTCATCGGCTGACAAGAAAAGGTATCGTGAGGGCCCCCACAATTGTGGTAACATGGGTATGGAGAAAAACCTGGTGCATTTTGTGGATATGGATCGACATATATGGGAGAGGGTGAGATATTGTCAGTGGAGGTGAAGTATGAATTGGTTGAATTGCAAAATGGACAAAATCCAAATTGTGTATTGTCGATATCATTCCCGTACCGCTCACATGTACACCATTGACATGTTTGAAAACCATACAACGGTCTCCCATACCTTACGCAATAGACATACGAATCCATGAAGAATTTAAAAATAAGAGGGGTTGAGAAAAAGAATTAAACACAATAGAGTGTTAAGAGGAATACTTTTGGTGCAAAACTTTGAAAAAGAAATGCTTTTTATGATTTTATTAAATGTTTTTGGAGTTTTGAAATTTTTTAATTTTTATGGATTTTTGAAAAATTTTGAGCAAGAAAAATAACGTTCAAAAGTGAACGGATCCCAAAATCCAACGCGTCTCTCACAAAAGCCGTTAATCGTCACAAAAAGAGCGGCAGCGGCGCCATTTTAATAACTGGTTTTTACTAGATTAAAAATTGTTCTTTGAATTATGTCTAATCGAATTGATTATCGGTTAAAAGTAGAGCTCAATCGTTTTTGGTTAATAAAAAGGAGATTGGGTTTATCTATTTCTACTTAAAAGGTAAATGCAAAAAGTAATAAAAATAAGCCAAAAACAAATAACTAATAATAAAGGAGCAAAACAAATAATAAAACATAAAATAAAACAAAACAATTAATAAAAATAAAACTAAAAGAGGAAATTAACTTTTGACTTGAAAATAAAATTTACTTAATGAAAAAGGAGGAAATAGGACTAAGTGGCTACTTTAAAACTGAACGAGGCAAAAGCTAAAGCGTGCACTAAATAAAAGATAAAACTTAAACTTTTCAAAAAAAATACTAATTCTAAAATTTGAAGAAAAATATAACTAAAAATACGTGACTATCAAAATTAAAATCGGAACAACTTTCAGATTAAACTAAACGATTACGGAACAATATTAATAAATAAGTAAGCAGACATGCACCCTGCTTAAGCAAGCAACCTAGCACCTGAATTTTGGCGCCAAAGTTATAAGTTGCCAAGCAGGCAAGCATGAAAATTCCTATTAGTAGTTCAGAATCCATGTTATGTTTTGGCGGGAAGCGTGATTCAGCATGTAGTTCGGGTTATGAATTTTTGCATGTAGTTCGTGAAATGGACCTCACAAGTAATTCGGAATATCCTTGTTTCTGACTTAATTCGAAATGTGTATGTTTTGCATCTAGTTCGGGATAAGGCAATGCTCAACCTAATTCGGGATAACACTTCCACAACTAATTCGGGAAAACAACATTTGCAAGTAGTTCGGGAAAAGTAAAATACCAATCTAATTCGGGAAAAGGCAATCCTACACCTAGTTCGGGTAACTAGGGTTTTGAGATAACCCGAATTAGATTAAAAATAAGCAGAAACTAAAAATAAGCTAAAAATCAATAAGCACTTATCGAAAAACTTAACCAAATCAATTTTAAGAAAAAGCTAATAAGCCAAAATTTAAAAACTTTTAAAAACACTAAATAATTAAAATATTTGAAATCAACTTTTTATAAAATAACTTTTGAAAACTCTTAATTAAAATTAAGAAAAGCACACAATAAGCTATAAAATCAATAAGCCAACACAATCAAACACATAAAAACATAAGGAACAATCAAATAAGCATAACAATTAGCAAATAAGCATAAAGATTAAGCAAAACAAGAAATGTAGAATGAGAGATTAATTAAAAAATTGATTAAAGATAAAGATTTAACAACAAACTTAAAAACTTACTTAAAATTAAAGACAAGAATTTAAATGACAATATGAAAGTGCATGAAAATAAATGTGGAAAGACTAATGTGTCAAATTAGCTAACACCTCCTAATGTGTCATTAGGAGGGTATTTATAGGAGGATTAACATGTGTTGATGCTTTCTTCTTTCTTCTCGTCTTTTTGTCTTATAAATTCTTCGACTTTCTCGACTTTGTCTCGGGATTTGTCGATGGATAAATTGAACTCGTCTTATAATTTCTTCATTTATTAGACTTGAGTTTTTCGACTTCATTAAACTTCCATCTTTAGACTTTTTCTTCGATAAATCTTCAGAATAGGCCTTGGACTTCCGTTCTTTTTGCACTCTTGATCTTTTGACTCCGTCTTTTGTCTTTTTCTTTGATAAAAGCCCGTGAAAGCCCGTGTTTTCTTCCCTTTTTACATTTTGATCCTAAAACACAATAAAAACACAAACCACGCATAATTCCAACATTTATGACATGAAATACACGTTTTGGCTCGGTTATTATTATAATTAAGTGGTAAAAGGATAAGTGTAACACCCCATTTTGATAAAGGAATGTCACGCGTAATTATGGCGTGTCATCAAAGCATACAAGGATAAATGTATAAAACATTACATGACCATAAAAGGAAATACCGGAATCAAACATCAGTAGTCCAAAAGTAAAGCTCATCACACACAAACATAAGTACTGTAAATGAAAGGACTAAACAATGTCCATGGAAAGAGTATCAAAGTAGAGATAATGCATAAAGTAAAGAAAGGCTAGAAAGCTTCCAGTCCATATGCACGTACGCTTAAAGTCTACGAGCGTCCCTGAGTACCTGCCGTTTTGGGAACATAGAAAAGGAAAACGGCTGAGCAATACGCTCAGTGCACGGATGTACAATAAAGCATGAACAATATAAGCATATAAGCATATAACAGCGGAAGAAACTAAGTCCCGAATAACCCGGTTAAGTCTTGGTAAAACTGGTTTTATAGTTTGAAAAGCCTTATGTTTATCTTATAAAAATTGTTTAACATATTCTACCATTAGCCAATATAGGTCATGAAAATCCATCGTGCATGTATACTTGGAGGGGTGACCTCATCATGCAAATTAGAGGGGCTGCCTCTAATTTAATATACTGGTTTAGGTAGGAGGGATCAGCTCCTTGTGAAGGATGCAAGGCACACACCACATTCACACTAAGTAATCTGCTGAAAACATGTAACTAGGATGCACCCATACGTCCCACATGATGAATATAATAATATGGCCAAAAGCTGAAGGGACGCCACGAGCAATCACTCCGCCATGGGGAAGTCATAACACCAGTGCCTCTAGTGTTATGGTTATGGTACCTCCATAACTAGGTGAAACTGGTCATGCATGTATATGGCTATAGGTATTCTAAATTAAACATAAGCAAATCAAACGTATAAACTTATACTACGGGAAAACAGTTGGCTACATACGGGGAAATCCTAATAAGAAAAGAATGTCCATACTGAAAGGACGGGAATCCGTACCTTATGTCCAGTGAACGAAGAAGACGTACGGAAGAGAGTCCTACTTCGGTATCACTAATGCTACATAAATACATACGTGTATAAGTATCTGATTACTAAATACGTAACTGGTTTTATGTCTTGTCTTAGCTTATTTTATACGTTCATGTCTTGTTTTACTGTTTAAAGCTTTACACTGTATCTATCTTAAATTCTGTCTATTCTAATTAAGTATTACTTGTATTTCATGTATTATTATACTTAATTTGTAATAATAAGTAACTTTCTAAAAATAGCAGGTTTCCTAAAATAGAAATTTCCAAAAAAAGAAAGTTTCCAAAAATAGAAAGTTTCCAAAAATAGAAAGTTTCCAAAAATAGAATTACTGCTTAAAATAGATAAGTTTCTAAAAATAGAAAGTTTCCATAAGTAGATATAAGCTGGTTAAATAAGCTAATTATATAAGATTAAGTGTTTTCTGATTATTATTCTAAGTCATATTGATATAAGGTATAGTTTAGTAATTATTACATGTAATTTAAATAAACTATATGTTAAAAGTATTTAATTAAATATATCATGTTTTTAATTAAATAAAGTTAAATACTTAGGTTAAAACATGTATTATTAATTATTAATAATATAACCTAAGTCATGTTAATTAATTAATTAATTATAATCATGGTTTTTAATAATTAATTAATTATAAAGTCTAGAAAATATAAATACTTAGGTTAAAAATTCATGATCTAATAATTAAATTTATAACCTAAGTCATGTTAATTAAATTAATTATGTCATGTTTTATTAATTTAATTTTTAACATATAATTATTAAAATCATAAACCTTAACATAAACAATGAACCGGACCGTGACTAGAAACCATGAACCGGACCCGTAATCAACACCATACCCCGAACCACTTCGGGGTTTCCCTTTGTTTGCTGCTGCCGTGGGACCCACACCACAAAACCGAGACCATGAGGTCTCGGTGGTGGTTCATAAGCCAAGCCGAGACCCCCTTGGTCTCGGTTAGGCGTCGGCCTACATCAAACACCCCTAAATCCCTTGTTTTGATTTACCCCATAACCATTTACATGTTTAATAAATGTTTTTAATTAGCTTTTTAAAAACATCAAGATCTTATGTAATTTATTAAATCAAAACATAAAAGAAAAGGATTAAAAAGGTATACCGAATGCGTGGATCAAACGAGGATGAACACACACAAATGCTTGCACAAAATTCAAGATCAAAAATCAACCGAACACCCCCTTTTGTGTCTTTATATCCGGCGGCCAAAGGAGAGAACAAGGAGAAGGAGAAAAACTTTTTAGGGTTTTTGTTATTTTCCTGTAATGTGAAAAGTGAAACTTGTTTTACCCCTTAACCCCCCCTTGTTAGTAAAATTTAAATGGGCTTGGCCCATTGTCTTGGTGTAGCTGCGGGTAGGGGGCCCCACTTGGGGTAACCCGTACCTTTTCCGTGTCTAATTATTTTAGTGTTCGTTCGTGTTTTATCGTGTTCGTGTTTTATGTGTTCTAGTTAATTATTAACCGTGACTTAATATATTTATTCGTGTTCGTAATAAATATATATACGTAATTAATATTAGCTCGTGATTAATTTACGTTCATGATTTCATGATCGCATGTTCGTGATTAATTATTATTTGAATAATTATTGTGTGTTCATACGTAATAAATACTTATCGTGTTCTAACACGTACGTAATACTTAAAATTCTTATACGTGAACGTAATCATACTATAAAAGGAAAATTTTAATCTAGTACGTACGATCTTAAGGGTACTATTCATGGTAAAAGCATGCGGGTTTTACAACTCTTCCCCCTAAAAAGAATAATTCGTCCCCGAATTATAGATAAAGTAAACTAGAAAAGAAGAACATACCCGAATTTAAAATATGAAATGAGGGTAAGAAGCCCGGATAGACTCTTCTGTTTGCCAAGTGGCTTCCCGCTCGGTATGATCCCTCCAAAGGATTTTGACGAATGGAATCGTCTTCCTTCTCATGACTCGTTCTTGTCTGTCAAGAACTCGTTCGGGTTCTTCTATGAAAGTGAGATCTTCAAGAATCTGTTCCAGTGGATACTGAACCATGTGAAGGGGATGATACTTGTACCCTCTGAGTAAGGACACAAGGAAAACATCGTGAACATGAGAAAGCTGCGGAGGTAACGCTAAACGGTAAGATACTTCACCGACTCGTTCAATGACATCAAACGGTCCGATGAATCGAGGACTGAGCTTCCCTTTGATTCCAAAACGTCTAACACCACGTGCCGGCGAAACCTTAAGGAAAACGTGATCTCTTACGCTAAAATGTAAGTCCCTACGATGCTTGTCTGCATAACTCTTCTGACGTGACCGTGCTTCCTGAAGTTTCTGCTTAGCTACTGCGATCCTTTCATTGGTCATCTCTATGATTTCTGGTCCTTCAAGTGTTCGCTCGCCAACCTGATCCCAGCAGATTGGGGCGCGACACTTTCTGCCATACAACATCTCGAAAGGAGCCCACTGATACTTGCGTGCCAACTGTTGTTGTATGCAAACTCTACCAAACAGGTATAATCGTCCCAATCACCCGTCCATTCCAACGCACATGACCTCAACATGTCTTCCAGTGTCTGAATCGTTCGCTCTGACTGCCCGTCTGTTTGAGAATGAAAAGCTTTGCTAAGATTAAGTTGTGTACCCCAAGCTTTCTTCAGACTCTTCCAAAATCGCGAAGTGAAACGAGGATCTCTGTCTGAGACGATGCTGGATGGAGCACCGTGGAGTCTCATGATCTCTCTTCTATACGTATCGGCGAGTTTACTTACCGGATCTTCCTTGCGGATCGGTAAGAAATGAGCTGATTTGGTAAGTCGATCTACGATAACCCAAATTGCATCGTGCTTCCGCTTGTAGGCGGAAGACCAGTAACAAAATCCATGGTGATTTTGTCCCACTTCCACTCTGGAATATCTACGGTTGAAGGAGACCGCCAGATCGCTGATGCTCGATCTTAACCTGCTGGCATGTAAGACATTTGGAGACGTAAGTGGCCACATCCTGTTTCATACCACTCCACCAAAAGTACTGCTTGATGTCATGGTACATCTTAGTCGAACCAGGATGTATAGAGAATGGGGAGCTATGAGCTTCAGCTAACAAGGCTTCCCGGAGTTCTTGATCATCAGGAACACAAAGTCTCGTGCCCTGCCATACGATACCATCTGCATCTACTCTGAATTCCGTCTGTTTCTCCAAATTCTGAACTATCGTCCAGATTTCTCCATCATCTTTCTGAGCTTCCTTGATCTTAGAGAGTAAATCGGGTTCTACTCTAAGATTAGCCCAGTAACCGTGTTGTCCACGTACCATGATCTCGATGTCTAGTCGCTCCAAGTCTCTTATGATTTCCTCCTCAATTTTAATGCCGTTGATCATTCCGGACTTCCTGCTAAGTGCATCTGCTACTACATTCGCCTTTCCGGGATGATACTATAGATTAATGTCATAATCCTTCAATAGCTCTAACCATCTCCTCTGCCTCATGTTCAATTCACGTTGAGTGAAGATATACTTCAAGCTCCTGTGGTCTGTGAAAATGTCACATGATTATCCATATAAGTTGTAAAACCCGCATGCTTTTACCATGAATAGTACCCTTAAGATCGTACGTATTAGATTAAAACTTTCCTAATATAGCATGATTACGATTACGTGTTAGGATTTTACGTATTACGTACGTGTTAGAACACGATAAGTATTTACTACGCACGAGCACGTAATAATTATTTGACGTTAATTAATCACGAACATGCGATCATGAAATCATGAACATAATTTAATCACGAGCTAATATTAATTACGTATATATATTTATTACGAACACGAATAAATATATAAAGTCACGGTTAATATTTAACGAGAACACGTAAAACACGAACACGAGAACATACGAGAACACACCAATATTTTAGACACGGAAAAACATTCGGGTTACCCCTTGTGGGCCCCATTACCACGAAGGGAGGATGGGCTTAGCCCATCAAATTTTACTAAAGGGGGGTTAAATATTTTTCACTACTCATTTTCATTCACAGAAGATTTTAGAAAAAACCCTAAAACCCTCCTTCCATTTCTTCTTTGTGCCGGCACCTTACAACCACCACAAGGAGGTGGTTTGTGATCTTGGATCTTGGAATTGTAGTTCGTGATCGTGTTTGTTCTTCATCCTTTTGATCCACGAATTCGGTAAATCCTTTTTAAACCTTTTCTTTTGATTTGATCATTTAATAAATCAAGAACATGTTATGTTTTTTACAAAAACCTAATAAATAAACATGGATCTAACATGATTTGGGGTTAAATAAAATCAAAAGTATGTTTTAAGGGGTGTTTGTTTTTGGCCGCAGGCTGCACCGAACCCGTAGGGGTTTCGGTTTGGCCAAACCGACCACCACCAAGACCATATGGTCTTGGTTGCTGTGTGTGGGTCCCACGGCAGCATCAAGGCACGGGGTAACCCGAGTTGGTTCGGGGTACCCCGAGTTGGTTCGGGGTACGGTGTCGATTTCATGTCCGGTTCATTGTTTTTAGTCTAGATCCGGTTCATGGTGTATGTTTAGTTTTTTTTTTATGTTTTATGATCTTATGTTAAAAATTAAATTAATAAAATGACATGATTAATTTAATAACATGACTTAGGTTATTTTAATAATTAATAATCATGAAATTAATTAACCTAAGTGTTTTATATTTTAGACTTATAATTAATTAATTATTTAAAAACCATGATTTATAATTAATTAATTAACATGACTTAGGTTATATTATTAATATATAATAATACATGTTTTAACCTAAGTATTTAACATTATTTAATTAAAAACATGTTATACTTTAATTAAATATTTTAACCTATAGTTTAATTTAATTACATGGAATAATTATTAAACTATACATTATATCATATGACTTAGAAAATAATCATGAAAACACTTAGGCTTATATACTTAGCTTATTTAACCAGCTTATTTCTAATTATGGAAACTTTCTATTTTTAGAAACTTAATTAAATAAGGCAGCTAATCTATTTATGGAAACCTTCTATTTCTAGAAACTTATTTATTTCAGGCAGCTAATCTATTTATGGAAACTTATTTAGTTAAGGCAACTGATCTATTTATGGAAACTTTCTATTTTTAGAAACTTATCTATTTTAAGCAGTAAATCTATTTTTGGAAACTTTCTATTTTTGGAAACTTTCTATTTTTTGAAACTTTCTATTTTGGAAACTTTCTATTTTTGAAACTTTATATTTTTAAAAAACTTTCTATTTTTGGAAACTTTCTATTTTAGGAAACCTGCTATTTTTGGAAAGTTACTTATTATTACACAGTAAGTATAATAATACATGAAATACCAGAAATACTTAATTAGATTAAACAGAATATAAGATAAACACAGTTTAAGGCTTTAAAACAGTAAAACATGGTAAGAACACATAAAATAAGCTAAGACATGACATAAAACCAGCTACGTATTTAGTAAGCAGATACTTATTCATGTATGTATTTATGTAGCACTAGTGATTCAGAAGTAGGATTCCTCTTAGTTCATCTTCTTCGTTCACTGGACATAAGGTACGGATTCCCGTCCTTTCAATATGGACATTCTTTCCTTATTAGGATTCCCCGTATGCAGCCAACTGTTTTCCCGTAGTATAAGTTATGTGTTTGATTGCTTATGTTTAATTAAGATTACCTATAGCCATATACATGCATGACCAGCTTCACCTAGTTATGGAGGTACCATAACCATAACATTAGAGGCACTGATGTTATGACTTCACCACGACGGAGTGATTGCTCGTGGCGTCCCTTCAGCTTTTGGCCATTTATATTATATTTATCATGTGGGGCGTATGGGTGCATCCTAGTTACATGTTTTCAGTCAGGATTTCATGGTGAATGTGGTGTGTGCCTTGCATCCTTCACAAGGAGCTGATCCCTCCTACCCAAAGCCAGTATATTAAATTAGAGGCAGCCCCTCTAATTTGCATGATGAGGTCACCCCTCCAATTATTCATGCACGGTGGATTTTCATGACCTATATTGGCTAATGGTAAAATATGTTAAACAGTTTTCATAAGATAAACATAAGGCTTTTCAAACTATAAAACCAGTTTTATGAACATGTTCCAGGTTTTCCAGGACTTATACATTTCCGCTGCTATTAAGTCTTTATTATGTTTTAGTCATTTATACTATGTCTATATCCGTGCACTGAGCGTTTTGCTCAGCCGTTACTTTCCTTTCCATGTCCCAAAACGGCAGGTACTCAAGGACTGACTGGATCATTTGGAGGACACGCATAGGATGGGAGCTACCTTAGATTCCTTCTCCTCTTGCCTTCATATTTATGCTTGTCTAGTCTTCCTTTTTGTTCATTTACTTTATTTATGTTTTGGGCTTATGTTTGGGAACCGATGTTTGATTCTGGTTTACCCTGTGGTCATGTAATGTTTTAGACATTTATCCTTGTATGCTTTGATGACACGCCATAATTACGCGTGACATTCCATTATCAAGATGGGGTGTTACATAAGTAGTGCCTCCATATCTTCAATGCAAACACGACTGCAGCAAGTTCCAAGTCATGCGTAGGGTAATTTTCTTCATAAGGCTTAAGCTGCCGTGAAGCGTACGCGATCACTTTCCCATGTTGCATGAGAACACAGCCAAGTCCCTTCCCCGATGCATCACTGTAGATTTGAAATCCACCCGTACCAGATGGGAGAGTAAGAATAGGTGCAGATACTAGCTTCTGCATCAGGTCTTCAAAGCTCTTCTCTCGTTCTTCAGTCCAGACGAATTTCTCCCCTTTCCGCATCAGTTTGGTCAATGGTAGTGCTAAGCGGGAAAAGTTCTCCACGAACCTACGGTAATAGCCAGCTAAGCCTAAGAAATTACGGACTTCCGTCGCTGATGTCGGCCTCGACCACTTAGTAATGGCCTCAACCTTCGCTGGATCCATAGTGATTCCTTCTGCTGATATAATGTGACCTAAGAATGCCACCTTGTCTAACCAGAACTCACATTTGGAGAATTTAGCATACAGCTGCTTCTGGCAAAGAATCTGTAGTACTTTACGAAGATGGTCTTCGTGTTCCTCCTTGGACTTTGAGAAAATCAAGATGTCATCGATGAAGACAATGACGAACTTGTCCAGAAATTCATGGAAGATTCTGTTCATCAAGTCCATGAACACTGCTGGAGCATTGGTCAGGCCGAATGGCATAACTACAAATTCGTAGTGGACATAGCGGGTACGAAAAGCAGTCTTGGCGATGTCCTGCTCCTTAACCCGTAGCTGATGATAGCCTGACCTAAGATCAATCTTGGAGAAGTGTTTGGCCCCTTGGAGTTGGTCAAACAGATCGTCTATACGCGGCAGTGGATACCTATTCCGGATAGTAATCTTGTTAAGCTCGCGATAGTCTATGCAAAGACGCATACTGCCGTCCTTCTTCTTAACAAATAAGACCGGTGCGCCCCATGGAGATGCGTTCGGTCGAATGAAACCTTGTTCTAGAAGTTCTTGCAGTTGATCCTTCAGCTCCTTTAACTCTATGGGAGCCATGCGATAAGGAGCTTTGGATATCGGTTCAGCTCCTGGAATAAGCTCGATATTGAATTCCACTTCTCGTGCAGGTGGTATGCCCGGAAGTTCTTCTGGAAATACATCTTGGAATTCTGACACTATTGGTTGATCCTGAATTGATGGAGATTCAGCATCCATGTCGTGAACCGTAGCTAGATAACCCTCACAACCATGTGACAGTAGTGCACGCGCTTGCAGGGTAGATATGATTTGTACAGACCGTCCGGGTACGAACCCGTTATGAATGTACTCTAGTGCATTAACATCATCGAAGATAACTCGATATGAATGGCAGTCTATGGTAGCATGATGCTTGGATAGCCAATCCATGCCCAAAATCATGTCAAAGTCATTCATGTCCAGCGGAAGTGCGTTAATAGGACGAACCTTATCGTCAAATTCCAGGAGAAGACTCTTGTATACATGGGTGATTAATATAGAGTCCCTCAAAGGCGTGGAAATAGTAAGTCTATTCTCTAATGGCATGGGGAGCATCCTAATGTTCTTAGCATAGGCAGTAGAAATGACCGAGTGAGTAGCACCCGTATCGAAAAGAACACACGCAGCTTGACCATACATATACAAGATTCTAGTGATGGTACGTGTAGACTTGTTGGCCTGGTCTCGAGATGTCGTGTAGACACGTCCAGTGGAAGGAGGCGGCTTGGTATCAGCATGTCCCAATGTGCCCTCCATCTCGCCCTTACGGCAGTCCTTCATGATATGGCCAGGAAGACCACACTTGAAGCATGCGTCAGTGTTCTGACGACATGGCCCTGGGTGCCTACGATGGCAAGTAGAGCAAAGAGGATGAGTATATCCTCCAGCAGGTGCTCTGGCTGGCTGAGGACCTGATAAAACATTTTACTGAGACATGATAATAGGGTACAAAGGACAATGCGAATAATCGTAAGATTGAATACCTGTGATAGCTGGATGGCTAGGCTGTGAACCTCTCTGGTTCTGGTCCCTACCGTTTCCATGGTTCCTGGTGGAAGATTTGATAAAGTGTCAGAATTATGAGTTATAACATGAAATCATAAGAAATTTCGTAAGTATTAGGACCTGCTGCCGTTGGAGTGTCCAGCGTTGTTACGGTAATTATCATTACCGCCACGCCTATCCATAGCAGAACGGTCATTTGTCTGACCGTTTCCCTTGGGCTGATGAGGTTGCTGCTGAGTAGCCGGCTGAGACCGGTCCCCAGTTTTCTGCCTGGAAGATACAATTTAAGAGATGAATAATTGACATATATAGAAAGAATACGGACTGGTCACCGCTTGAATACGAATGTTCACCTCTTGTCGGGTTTCTCAGCTTCCCCGAACTCATCTCTCTCATGCAGCATCTCCAGCTTACGTGCCGCATCGGCCACTTGTGCTACAGTGTTGAACGTAGCACACACCAGATTGTAGGCGACCGATGTGCGAAGAGCCCACCTAAAGTGGTGTGCCTGCTCTTCAGGAGTACCTGCTGCTGCACCAAGGAAACCAGCTAAGCGAAGAAAGCGCTGTATAAACTCATTGCTATTCTCCCCAGCTCTCTGTCGGATCCCATGGTACTCCCTCTTGAGCTTGTCTTGCTCAGCCTTGGGAAAGAACTGCTCCATCACCCTATCTTTGAACTGAGCCCATGTCAAACCAGCCACCCAATCGTCACCTCCCTCTGACTGCTTCAATGATAACCACCAATTTAACACATCGCCTTCGAAACGGTAGCATGCCAACCTCGCCTTGAACACAGGGTCACAACCCATAGCATTGAAAATCTTCTCGATGTGAGCCAACCAGCTTTCAGCGTCACTGGGGCTATCTGTTTTCTCGAAAGCTCAAGGACGGAGCTTGTTGAATTCCACAAGCACAAATTCCACTTTTTATACCTCTCCAGCCATATTGCCAATGTCACTGGAGGAGGAGGAGGAGGTGCTTGGTTATGCTTCTGATTGTTGGCAGCTTGAACCTCAGCCCTGATGTCATTCCTCAGTTGAGGAAGCAAAGCTTGCATTGCAGCTTGGATTGCTGCATTGAGTTGTTCCTGTTCGCGTGTGAGAACCATCTGACAGTATAACATAAAACATATGATTAAACAGATCAAAACATAAAATATATATACATGAAAAATTTATACCAATAAATTAAGAGAAAAATTTTATGCAAGAAAATTTGTGTATGAATGCATGATGCAGTTTTATGAAAACTTTTGTATGCTTTAGAGTGAACGCCTATGGTCAGTTCACCTAAAATAAAAGACATGGTGAGGGGACGCCTATGGGTCGGTCCCAAATTTAAAAGTTTCGATAAAACACATGCGACTAAATAGGGCCAGTCCTGTACCAACCATTACTTAGTCATAATCCTGCGACGATGACATATATATGTATGCATAAAAATGATGAATGCATGAAAACGACTGTCAGTTCTAGGAAGACCATAGTGACTACCCACTAATCACAGGTCATAATTTGAGAGCCTAGAGGTCGAAGCCTTGGGCTCTGATACCATAATTGTAACACCCCATTTTGATAATGGAATGTCACGCGTAATTATGGCGTGTCATCAAAGCATACAAGGATAAATGTATAAAACATTACATGACCATAAAAGGAAATACCGGAATCAAACATCGGTAGTCCAAAAGTAAAGCTCATCACACATAAACATAAGTACTGTAAATGAAAGGACTAATCAATGTCCATGGAAAGAGTATCAAAGTAGAGATAATGCATAAAGTAAAGAAAGGCTAGAAAGCTTCCAGTCCATATGCACGTACGCTTAAAGTCTACGAGCGTCCCTGAGTACCTGCCGTTTTGGGAACATAGAAAAGGAAAACGACTGAGCAATACGCTCAGTGCACGGATGTACAATAAAGCATGAACAATATAAGCATATAAGCATATAACAGCGGAAGAAACTAAGTCCGGAATAACCCGGTTAAGTCTTGGTAAAACTGGTTTTATAGTTTGAAAGCCTTATGTTTATCTTATAAAAACTGTTTAACATATTCTACCATTAGCCAATATAGGTCATAAAAATCCACCGTGCATGAATACTTGGAGCGGTGACCTCATCATGCAAATTAGAGGGGCTGCCTCTAATTTAATATACTAGTTTGGGTAGGAGGGATCAGCTCCTTGTGAAGATGCAAGGCACACACCACATTCACACTGAGTAATCTGCTGAAAACATGTAACTAGGATGCACCCATACGCCCCACATGATAAATATAATAATATGGCCAAAAGTTGAAGGGACGCCACGAGCAATCACTCCGCCGTGGGGAAGTCATAACATCAGTGCCTCTAGTGTTATGGTTACGGTACCTCCATAACTAGGTGAAACTGGTCATGCATGTATATGTTTATAGGTATTCTAAATAAAACATAAGCAAATCAAACGTATAAACTTATACTACGGGAAAACAGTTGGCTGCATACGGGGGAATCCTAATAAGGAAAGAATGTCCATACTGAAAGGACGGGAATCCGTACCTTATGTCCAGTGAACGAAGAAGACGAACGGAAGAGAGTCCTACTTCGGTATCACTAATGCTACATAAATACATACGTGTATAAGTATCTGATTACTAAATACGTAACTGATTTTATGTCTTGTCTTAGCTTATTTTATACGTTCATGTCATGTTTTACTGTTTAAAGATTTACACTGTATCTATCTTAAATTATGTCTATTCTGATTAAGTATTACTTGTATTTCATGTATTATTATACTTACTGTGTACTAATAAGTAACTTTCTAAAAATAGCAGGTTTCCTAAAATAGAAAGTTTCCAAAAATAGAAAGTTACCAAAAATAGAAAGTTTCCAAAAATAGAAAGTTTCTAAAAGTAGAAAGTTTACAAAAATAGAATTACTGCTTAAAATAGATAAGTTTCTAAAAATAGAAAGTTTCCATAAATAGATATAAGCTTGTTAAATAAGCTAATTATATAAGCTTAAGTGTTTTCTGATTATTATTCTAAGTCATATTGATATAAGGTATAGTTTATTAATTATTACATGTAATTTAAATAAACTATAGGTTAAAAGTATTTAATTAAATATATCATGTTTTTAATTAAATAAAGTTAAATACTTAGGTTAAAACATGTATTATTATTTATTAATAATATAACCTAAGTCATGTTAATTAATTAATTATAATCATGGTTTTTAATAATTAATTAATTATAAAGTCTAGAAAATATAAATACTTAGGTTAAAAATTCATGATCTAATAATTAAATTTATAACCTAAGTCATGTTAATTAAATTAATTATGTCATGTTTTCTTAATTTAATTTTTAACATATAATTATTAAAATCATAAACCTTAACATAAACAATGAATCGGACCGTGACTAGAAACCATGAACCGGACCCGTAATCAACACCATACCCCGAACCACTTCGGGGTTTCCCTTTGTTTGCTGCTGCCGTGGGACCCACACCACCAAACCGAGACCATGAGGTCTCGGTGGTGGTTCATAAGCCAAGCCGAGACCCCTCGGTTAGGCGTCGGCCTACATCAAACACCCCTAAATCCTTGTTTTGTTTTACCCCATAACCATTTACATGTTTAATAAATGTTTTTAATTAGCTTTTTAAAAACATCATGATCTTATGTAATTTATTAAATCAAAACATAAAAGAAAAGGATTAAAAAGGTATACCGAATGCGTGGATCAAACGAGGATGAACACACACAAATGCTTGCACAAAATTCAAGATCAAAAATCAACCGAACACCCCCTTTTGTGTCTTTAAATCCGGGGGCCAAAGGAGAGAACAAGGAGAAGGAGAAAAACTTTTTAGGGTTTTTGTTATTTTCCTGTAATGTGAAAATTGAAACTTGTTTTACCCCTTAACCCCCCTTGTTAGTAAAAGTTAAATGGGCTTGGCCCATTGTCTTGGTGTAGCCGCGGGTAGGGGGCCCCACTTGGGGTAACCCGTACCTTTTCCGAGTCTAATTAATTTAGTGTTCGTTCGTGTTTTATCGTGTTCGTGTTTTATGTGTTCTAGTTAATTATTAACCGTGACTTAATATATTTATTCGTGTTCGTAATAAATATATATACGTAATTAATATTAGCTCGTGATTAATTTACGTTCATGATTTCATGATCGCATGTTCGTGATTACATATTATTTGAATAATTATTGTGTGTTCATACGTAATAAATACTTATCGTGTTCTAACATGTACGTAATACTTCAAATTCTTATACGTGAACGTAATCATACTATAAAAGGAAAGTTTTAATCTAGTACGTACAATCTTAAGGGTACTATTCATGGTAAAAGCATGCGGGTTTTACAATAAGTGTTTTCACACTTATTAATATTATTTAAACCTATGAATTCACTCAACCATTGTGTTGTTTTTTAAGCATATGTCTTAGGTGAATGAAGACTGGCGGGCTGAGGATGGTGGTATCTTAAAATTTATCATTAATAAATAAGACTAGATTTTAGGAACCTATGATGTACAGTGTATGTACAGTTGTTTTTGTTTAAAACTCTGATGAATAAATGAATGATAACGTAAAATTTTATAAAATGTCTCTTTGAGCATTTTTCTATTATTGTGACTATGATACCTTGAAAGTAATAATCCATATTAGCTTCCGCTTCTATATGGTAAAAATAGGGGTGTTACAGATTGACATCAGAGCCTACGGTTATAGAGAATAAAGATTTTTCTTAAACCATAACTGGATTTTTTAAAATTACCACCAGCCATCCTCAGCGCCAGTGTAAATTTTTTTATCCCTTTATTAGCATATCTTATGTTATTATATTATAAAAACTAAAAAGATGTCTACCTCTACGTATATTATCGTCTCCAATGATGATGAACGAGAAGTTCCTATGTACACACCCTTACCCACAGACGTGCGTGTTCCTGACTTGTCTTTCTATGATGACCCTAAAGTACAAGAATATTTTGCACGTCAAAATGAAATAATGAATCATTCGCCTTCACCCACGTCACATTTTCTTCTTCATGAGGATCTTTATTCATCTCCCAACCGAAGTCTTGAAGAGCCATATGAAGCTAATGAAGTTTCTAGAGCACGTATTGTGGAGAAACATGACAAACAATTAACTGCAATTGTAAGTCATCTCGACGAGATATCCTTAGAAGCTTTTAGAAAAATGGAAAGGAGTGTCAAGAATCTTATGAAGGGAAGAATGGAAATTAAAGAGCATCTTAGCCAGTTGGAATATAAATTGGACATTACCCGACTTCATAATATTAAGTTGAGCAAAAGAATGCATCAAGATGAAGTGAGTATGTCAAGACTGGATCATGAGAACTCCGAACTGAAAGAGGACTGATGATGATTAGGTTTAATCTAGAGACTCTCATCGACGATCTTAAGACAACTCAACAATCTGATGCGGGATATATCTTTGATAGGATTGAGGAGATTAAAGATGAGAACTTAAGCTTAGGAATCTAGTTTCAGTTTATAATATATGTACATCTTTCTTTATGTAACAAAGAAGCTTGTCGTGTAAATATTAACGACGAGTTGTTAATAAATAAATAAGTGTGCTTTTGTTCTCAAAATTCTTGTTATTTCATTCGTATTATGAATCATCATATATGAATTCCATGGAAATTTATCAAAAGAATTAGAAATTTCCGTCGTCTTATGATATGTTAAATTGATTCCATACTCGAATGTGTGAATATCTAAACAACAGTATCATTCTTATCTAGTGTTACTTTTGTAAATGTTGATAGAATGGCTCATACGAGATTAACAACATATGCAACTGTAAATATGACACTAGAAGAAATAAGGCAATTGGTTGTTGAGAGTGTGACTGCAGCTTTGCAAGCACAAGCCACCAATATAGCTAGTTCAAATAATGGAAATGCTGCTCAAAGAGAAGTTCATGTGGCAAAGAAATGTACTTACAAGGACTTCATAAATTGTTAGCCTTTTAACTATAAAGGATCTGAAGGAGGTGTTGGACTTATTCGTTGGTTCGAGAGAATTGAATCAGGGTTTGTTCGCAGTGAGTGTGTTGAAGATTGTAAAGTGAAATTTGATATGGTTACGCTGATATATGAAGCTTTTGTCTTGGTGGAATGCTTATGCTCAACCCATCAGGATAGAATAAGCTTATTAGACTCCCTGGGGTGAATTTAAGAAACTGCTGATTAAGAAGTATTATCCTCGTAATGTGATTCGAAAGATAGAGGAAGAATTCTATAATCTGGCAGTAAAGGGGAATAATCTTAAAGCTTATATTCGAAGATTTCAGGAATTGGCATTATTATGTCCTAATATGGTGCCCAATACTAAAAAACTTATAGAAGCTTTTATTGGAGGTTTTCCCAAAAGCATTGAAGGAAATGTTACCGCCTCTAAACCCCAAACTTTAGAGGAATTTATCACCATTACTCAAAGGTTAATGGATCAAGTGATAATGTATACTCTTGTGCAAGCAAAAATTAAAAATAAAAGGAAGTTTGATGATATAAGGAGCTTTCCCATTAATCGTAATTTCTAGAAGAATAACTATCGTAATTATAACCAAGGCAATAATCGTTAACAGCGGAACAAAAGAGCAGATATTTCTAAATTTTATGCCATAACTTCGAGCAGTGGTTATAATGGAAGACTTCCCCTATGTCAGAGATGTGCCTTACATCACACGGGATATTGCACTATCAAGTGTCAGAACTATGGTAAAATAGGACATCAGACAAGGAACTACAGAGGTAAAGGACCGGCTACTGGAAGTAATCAAATACCGGTAACTAAGATTTTCCATAACTGAGGAGAGAAAGGTCATGTTCTGACTGCGTGTCGTAAAAAGAGCAATAGCCGAGAAAAAGCCTATTTTCTAAATGATACTCAACAAAATCAGAACACCGTTATGGGTATGTTTCATCTAAATCAACGTCTGGTTAAAGTAATATTTGACTCATGAGCTGATAGAAGTTTCATATCTGTTAAACTTGCTGCTAAGTTAGATATTCCGACTGTTTCCATGATACTAAGTATGATATAGAAATGGCCAATGGAAAAATAGTTAGCACTAATACCGTTATTCGAGGATGTATCATAACGTTATTACGTCAATCCTTTGAAATCGACCTTATGCCAATTAAGCTCGGTAGTTTTGACGTTGTCATTGGGATGGATTGGTTAGCTAAATACCATGCTAAAATCCTATGTGACGAGAAAGCCGTTCATATTCCTATTAACGAAGAAGTTTTGATTGTCCATGGTGATCGAAGTAAAACTCGACTAAACCTCATATCGTGCCTAAAGACTAATAAGCACGTATCCCGAGGTGGTCAAGTTTTCATAGTTCAAGTGGTGGAGAAGAAGCAAGACGAGAAGCGACTAGAAGATATTCCGGTAGTTAAAGAATTTCCCGAAGTGTTTTCTGAGGAATTACCAAGTTCGCCGCCTGTACGTCAAGTTGAATTCTAAATCGATTTGATATCAGGAGCGACACCAGTTGCTAAAGCGCCTTATCGATTAGCACATTCGGAAATGCAAGAGTTGTTAAGTCAAATTCAAAACTAACTGATCGAGGCTTTATTCGACTAAGTATATCGCCTTGGGGAGCTCTAGTCTTATTTGTCAAAAAGAAAGATGGATCTTCTAGAATATGTATCGATTATCGTGAGTTAAACAAACTTACTATAAATAATTGTTATTTATTACCCAATCGACGACTTATTTGATCAAATTCAAGGATCGAGCGTATATTTGAAGATTGATTTACGTTCAGGTTATCACCAACTGAGAGTTAAGGAAGACAAATTCCTAAAACTGCTTTCAGGACGCGATACGAACATTATGAATTTCAAGTAATGCCATCTAGTTTAACCAATGCACCAGCTGTGTTCATGGACCTCATGAACATAGTTTGTAAGCCTTACTTGGATAAATTTTTAAACGTATTTAATGATGATATTCTTATCTACTCCCGTAATAGAGAAGAACATGCCAAGCATCTTGGTATAATTCTCGAATTACTTAAGAAAGAGGAGTTGTATGCTAAGTTTTTGAAGTGCGAATTTTGGATCAATGTTGTTCAAATTCTAGGACATGTAATTGATAGCCAAGGTATTCGTGTAGATCCTACAAAGACTCAAGCTGTTAAGAATTTGACTAATCCTACTACGCCTACGGAAATAAGACAATTCTTTGGACTTGCTGGATATTATCGAAGATTTATCGAAGGTTTTTCAAAAATTGCTAAAGGTTTGACTGAATTGACTCGGAAGAACAAACCGTTGTCTGGGGAAATGATCAAGAAGTAGCTTTTCAATTACTGAAACGAAAGTTGTGTGAAGCACCTATTCTAGCATTACCAGAAGGTAACGATGACTTTATCGTTTACTGTGATGCATCTATTCAAGGAATGGGAGTTTTACTTATGCAAAAGAATAAAGTTATTGCTTATGCATCAAGGAAACTTAAACCTAATGAGAAGAATTATACTACCCATGATCTAGAATTAGGAGCGGTGTTATTTTCTCTTAAAATCTGGAGACATTATGGTACGAAGTGTGTAGTATTTACTGATCATAAGAGTCTTCAATATATTCTTCATCAGAAGGAATTAATATGAGACAACGCCTTTGGTTTGAATTACTTGCTGATTACGATTGTGAAATTCATTATCATCCAAGAAAAGCCAATGTAGTAGCTGATGCTTTGAGTCGAAAGGAGCGTGTTAAGCCATTACGAGTTAGATCATTAATGATAACTCTTTTCCTAAAATTACCTACCCTGATTCTCGAAGCCCAAGAAGAAGCACTTAAAGCAGAGAATGTAGAAGCTGAGAAGGTATGAGGAGTGGACAAAAATTTTGAAGTTCAGTAAGATGGAATTCGTTGTATTAAGAATCATAGTTGGTTACGCACAAATCTCATAAATCAAAGTATTCTATACATCCTGGTTCTGACAAGATGTACCAAGATCTGAAGAAACTCTATTTGTGGCCTAACATGAAGGCAATCATAGCAGAATATGTTAGCAAGTGTTTAACATGTGCAAGAGTTAAAGCAGAGTATTAAAAACCATCAAGACTGCTAATACAACTAGAGATTCCAATATGGAAATGGGAAAGAATAACGATGGATTTTGTAACTAAATTACCTAAGACATCAAATGGACATGACACCATCTGGGTTATTGTCGATCGTCTTACTAAATCTGCGCGATTCATTTCGATTAAAGAAACCGATAGTATGGAAACTCTTACGAGATTGTACATTAAAAAAAATAATCTCTCAACATGGAGTGCCTGTATCTATCATCTCAGATCGTGTGTTTTGGAGATCGATGCAAAATGCCTTAGGAACTCAATTGGACATGAGTACGGCATATCATCCTTAAACAGATGGAAAAAGTGAATGAACGATCTAGAGTCTCGAAGATATGCTTAGAGCTTGCGTAATAGATTTTAGAAAAGGATGGGATAAACAACTACCTCTAGTAGAATTCTCTTATAACAATTGTTATCATGCTAGTATTAAAGCAGCGCCTTTCGAAGTACTTTATGCAAGAAAGTGTCGATCACCTGTTTGCTGGGCAGAAGTTGGAGATCTTTAACTAACACGACCAGAAATAATACATGAGACTACTAAAAAGGTCATTCAAATCCGACAGCGTTTACAAGCTGCACAAGATAGACAAAGGAGTTACGTTAATACTAGACGTAAACCTTTGAAATTTCAAGTTGGATATCGTGTTATGCTAAAAGTATCACCTCGTCAAAGAGTTATCCGGTTCGGACTATAGAAAAAAACTAAATCCAAGGTATATTGGACCATTCAATATAACCAAAAGAATTGACCCTGTGGCATATAAACTAGAGCTTCCTAAAGAGCTTAGTAATGTTTACAATACCTTTCATGTTTCAAATCTGAAGAAATGCCTTTCTGATTAATCTCTCATCATACCGATGAAAGAACTTCAACTTGAAGATAAGTTAAATTTTGTAGAAGAGCATGTAGAAATCATGGATAAAGAGATCAAACAATTGAAGCAAAGTCGTATCCTAATAGACAAAGTACGATGGAACTCGAAAAGAGGACATGAGTATACTTGGGAACGTAAAGATCAAATTCGAGCTAAATATCCGCATCTCTTTTCTATCCAAAATCCTACGTCTAGCTAATTCATGGGACAAAATTTAATATAAGGGGTGGAGACTTGATGTAGCAAACTGGGACTTTACTTGCACTTTTAGGAAAAAGCACAAGAAAATGGCAAAGTATTAGTTTACACGTTTAGGATAACGCGAAAACCGACAATGTGTTTGTTCTCTAAGGAAGTGTGTCATATGAGCCAAGTTAAAAACGTTATCTGGATTAGTTCGATTTTGGTGAGAGAAAGAATGAAAAATAAAGATGGATTAAAAATTAAACTACAACGAAAACGCGTTTTCACGCGAATCGAGACGTAAAAATAAAAGTTAATCTAAAAAATTCCAAAAATCACAAATAAATACTAAAAAATATAACTAAAATTGAAAAATCAATAAAACTTTTTGAAACCTTTTATTTTGGTTATTATTAAATTTTAAAATCTAATTAAAGACCTAAAACTCAAAAACAATAAAGAAAAGTCCAAATTCATATTTTACCAATTTTAAACCTCAATTATATTTACTTAAACCTAAAGAGTATTTTTCCAAAATTTTAAATTTATTTTAACTATTTTTAAGGACTTTATTAAAAACGGGTAAATAAAAATGATTTAAAAATAGAAAATAAAACGGAAAAATTACCAAACTACTTTCAAAAAGTCCAAAACTTAACTAATAACTAAGGAAAAAAAAATGGAACGCGAAAAGCTCACTAAATAAGCCACAAAGCTATAATAAGCTACGGCTTTTATTACTAAAATGGAAAAAGAAAACGGTTTAACTATAATATGGAAAGAAGTTATGATAGATTAAGAGGATTGGTACACTGGTAAACACGCTAGTACCCCATGTGAGGGGCCGCGTGTTCGAGCCATGCCAACATCCTTTTTATCGTTGATTTTTTTTATTTTTCTTGGACAAAATACAACCCAATAAGCAGTGGCTTATTGGGAGGTGAGATTTAAGCTAAAAACATCAAAGATAAACAACAAATAAGCCACATAATCTCATAGATAAGCTGAACAAGAACACAACTATTCTACCCTATGTTAGATATCGGAAAAAAAAGTCAAGCACCTTTACCCGATATCTGGCAACACTAAATCACAAAAAGCAGACCAAATGTTGATTTTTCTGAACTGTTTGACACTTGGATGAAAAGCATCCACCACTTGATAATAAGCTAAGTAAACTCCAAAACAAAGATTAATAATCCTAATACATTACTAGAACTACCAGGTTCTCAAATGGCAAGATCTAAATCTAAAAAATAAAGAGAGAATCAAGTCTGATGTGGATGACAATTTTTTTGCACAAAAGTTGTACTCACAACCTTACCAACACATGGACTGATTCACATATCCAAGTAAAGCATACCAGATGTCTTACTTAACTCAGGCAACACCAAACTGTTTATCAGAAAACAATAATAGAAAACTTTCTTAACAATAACAAATTTTTATAAAAACTTCCAGAATCAATTTTTTAAACTAAACTCCCAAGATTTTTTGCAAAAACCAACTTACCTAAACCTAATGAGCATGTGCAGGCTATTTCTGGTTAAAAGATGTGTCACCCACCCTTTAATTTAAACAGACCTAAACACCCAGGGGAAAGAAAACAATTTTTAACAAAGACTACTTTTAACTAGATGATGAAAAAGGTACTCAAATTACATAAACAAATAAAGATTATGAACAAAAAACTAAGTATTAAGCTAACAACACTCACATCATGCACTTTCACATAAGTCATTTTTCAAGAAAGGAGAAAATATCTAGTCTCACATCTAACCTAAGGGGTGTACATCCATACCTCTTTTTCTGAGCTGATGTGTTTAAAACACAAGCTATTCCTGAGCTATGAGCATATGGAGAAAAATGTTATGAGATTTTGAGAATGAACTTCAAAAGTCCACACCAAGAAGACTACAACAAGTCAAATCTTGGTGTGGTCTTCTAACTTGTTGAACACAACAACACAAACCACAAATTCAAGCTCCAAAAGCTGATCAAAAGCTGGTGTCAACAGCTTATGGTCAAGCTTTTGAAACAGTAAGGCACATTAGCAGAAACATAAAAGACTTAACAAGTTTACTTCAAAACTCTTGGAATGAAACTGTTTTGCAAATTAAATAAAGGTCACCAACAAGAAATAACAAGTAATATAAACTTTCTATAACCTTGATTTGTCAAGTCAAGGTTACACCACCTTTATATAATTTGGATCTTCAAAATATTTTAAGAACAAATATTTCAAAAAACCTTTGAATGCCTAAATTAATTTATAGAAAATAAATTAACACGAATTAAAATGGAATTTAAAATAAAATGGAACTTAGATTCATATTGCATCGACAAAAAACATCAACTATATTACTTTTGAAAATTTAAAGTTAACAATACAAAATCTGGAACAAAGAAAAGTGAAAAAAAAAATCCTAGGTGCTCTTATATAGTAAGCTACATAAAATTCTAGAAAACAATGAAACCTAAACCCTAATGTTGTTGTTTGCCAACATTGCCCTTGAAGGATATCAAGGATGCCAAAAAAATCTGATTTTGAAAACTTTGAGTTCTTGGTCAATCTTCAACCCATGTGATGCCTGATGTTTGCCAGCTGTTGGAATGCATCATGGTCGTCCAAAAAGATGTGGGGAGTAAGTAATTCATATGAACCATTGATCTTGCTGTACAAAAGTGTCTCTTTCCTCATTTTGGTAAACTTTAGGGCACGGGAGGTCCTTGTAGGACCCTCTGGTGATGTGGTAACAAGTTTGAGGGTGAGGATAGGTTTAATAAACATGTAATTGGGGATCTCGAGTTGTAAAAGTCTTAATTACTTGATTAGAGATTAATTGCAAATTAGTGTTTATGGGGGATTTTGGGGTTTTTTTGATCTGATTAGGGGAAAAGGGGGTTGTTTGGCACGTTCTAATATCATTAATTAATCTGTTTAAAAACAGATTAATTATATTAGACTTTGGGCTCGGGTTTGGGTAAAATGGTTAGGTTTTGGTCGTAAGACGGGTTTGGACTGAGTTAAAAGGTGTATACGGGTTATGTTTGGATGAATATGAATCCCATTCTTTGAACAGCTTGTCAATTCTCACCAATAATACTTTTTGCAGATTTTAGGGTAAGTTCCTTTGAAATAACTTTGGCACATTGTCGAATTTAGTCCTTGTAGCTTTTGTAAACTTGGAAAAAGGACTTGAAATGGACTTTGATGATTCTTCAAGGGTTGATCATGTAAAGTATTTATTAGGGACCAATCTTGTAAATTTAGAATTTACAAGGGTATAAAGTGTCAATTCATCAAAGTTGGAGGACCAATTTTGTACATTCTTCAACCTTTAAGGACTTTTCTTTGAAAATCAATACTCAGGTCTGGTTCTTTGTGCGGCTTCATTTCCCGTGTTCATTTTTGCTTGATTCTTTTGATCTTCTGGTGAATTTACAATATCGGAAGCTACAATCAGACAATAAACAAATACAAATGTTTTTGCACGGTTTTTATGATATTTTTATACATTTTAAGCCCGATTTAAGCAATGAGACCATGTATAATTGCGGTCTCATCAAGACTATAACATCCAGTAGATTTTTTTAATGTAATATCAATGTATGTGTATTTCATATTTGATAAATAAATAAAGATGTGAATTTACTAAGAATTTTTTTGCATTATGATGTGATATGTGATTGATTTATGGAATATATGGGTTCTCACTATCTCAATTGCCACTTTAACATATGACTATATGTTGTAAACAATATGTATATATCAAGTCTGATTTCTAAAAGTAATCATATGGATATATTATGAATAAGAACACTTCAAATATAACAAAGATGTCCTAAATCATCAAATAGCCTTAGAAACCCTAGAAATCCTTTATAAACTAATGTTTCAAGCAATATAACTACACAATATCTATATATGAATATCAAATACAAATGTACAAGTTATTATCTATCATATAGAAGAAATATTTGATTCTAAAATACTAAGTACAAGTCATCTAAAGCTAAGTACAAATATTAAGACCTGGTAACCTAGATTAGCATCTAAAATCCATTTCACATTAAATTAAAATCTAATATTTTGCAACCAATTATAAAAATAAACTAAGTATCATATTAAGATCATAAATTTATATCAAGTTAAGTTACAAATTAATAAATCACAATGTACAAGTTACTGAAGCATAGAACCATAAGCTAACCTAATTACACCTAGGTTATGATTACCCTATACAAATCCCTAAACTAAGTGTGTAGAATCATTAGAAGTCATAAACATAACATATAATACCTAGAATAAGTTTACATGAGGAAATAAAAAATAATTACCCAAATTACAAAGTCATTAGCCTTAATGACCTAAAAACCCTTATATTAAGCATTTTACTTAGAATAAATGCATAGTCTTTTAGGACAAGTCTACCAATACCCATAGCATTACATTTAAGTTTAACATTATCATAAGACAATGTACAAGTACCATAAAGCATAAGGTATAACATTTTAATGCTTGACTTACAAATTAGGTCAAAATAGGTATTTTCACTCTTTAGACATGTTTACCTAGAATAACCTATCAAACCCAGTGTGGAAACTCTTTGGATACTTAAAAGTTAAAATATAATTTTCAAGATATAAATTGAGTTTAAATCAGTAGCTAAAGGAAGGATAATGACTTTAACAAGGATTTAACCCTAAATCATTAGAAACCTTAATCCGGCTAGGTTTTCTTCTCAATTCACTTTAAACCTTTGTTAAACTTCAAACCAAGGGCCCAACCCTTCAAATTACAATTTCTAAACCCTCAATACACCCTAATACATCACTAATTACATTCCTAACTCCTTAATTATCAAAATTACAAAGTTACAAGCCCTAGAAATTCAATTTGCCTAGGTTTTTCCCTCCAAAAACTTATTTAAACTCTTTCCCTACCATTTTTACACCTGAGATAAGATCATATAGATATTTTGGGATATTTTTAGTAGTTGCATCACCTACTTGAAGGCTACACATCTTTCTTATCCATTTCATGGCGTGACCTATTTTTAACCACAAGACTTAGATATTTTGATCCTAGTTTCCATGACTCATTCTTAGACTTACTTTGGATCCTCTAGATTCCTTTAGTCACTTACCTACAGAAATTACACGTTCATAGCCTTAACTTGGAGCTTAAGTATTATAAATGGCTATAAAAGGGGCGAACTCTCCCATTTGAAAACTTGCACTTGTTTTTCCTTCATCTGTATAATCATTCTGATTTTACACTTCTACTAAGATTCTAAGATAATTATAAGACCATAAACTAGGTCTAGAATAAATCTATTGAATCTCTTGAAGCTTTGTGAACAAGTTGTGTTCATAACAAGCCCTAGAAATCATTTTGGAGCTACTTAGGTAATCACTATGTTAAATAAGCTTTGATCTAGTTATAATGTTTTTTTGAGACTTGTTATAATGTTAATAAGATATTAGTAAGCTAATCTAATAAACCTTAGTTCATAATAAAGTAAAATGGAAGTTATAAGCTAAAAATGTTATAAAAACCTAGTTTTGTAATTTACATAAAATAATGAGTTAAAATCCATTTCAAAGGCTATATATATGAAAAAGTAATGTTATTATGATTAGAATGTATTTATAAAGTTTTTTTTAATTTCATAGATCATTTGGTACAATTTTGAGGTTGTTATGTAATTTTAAACAAGTATAGGGACTAAAACTGTCATTTTTTGAAAATATAAACATTTTGGGCCAAAGTGTAATTTTATCAAAGTTAAAACTATAAGGACTAATATTGCAAAGTTTTAAGCCCTAAGGTTAATATTTGAAGGTTGAAAATGTAAATATTAAAACTATATACTTTAAGGGTTAAAAGTGTAAATATGACAAACTTATAACTAGAAGGACTAATTTTGCCAATTTTGAAAGTAAAGAACATAAATATAATAATGAGATAATACACAATGTATCATGTTAGTAGAGAACTTTGTACAAAGATGTTTCATCTCGATATTACGTTCTAAGTGTTTGGGTTTACGATTTAAAGTGCCCATGCTCCTCAAACGTTTATAGAATAACTTCTGAGTATAATCACCCGAACAATGATGCTATAACTATAAAATATATGAATCAAAGAAAATATATAATTATTATTTAAAAAGATTAAACTCAGAGATTACAACTTGATATATATACATATTTGTAGGGCTGAGCACGACAGACCCAAAACCGACCCGGACCGGACTGGACCGAACCGAGAATTTTCGGTCCGATCCTCGGTCCAGGGTTTTGCACCAATTCGGTCCTCGGTCCGGTTCGGTCTTACCAAAACTCGTCGATTATGCCTAATAGGACCTGACCGGACCGAGGACCGAACCAGACCGTACCAACCCGGACCATTACGGTCCGGTCTCGGTCCGGGGTTTTGGACCAATTCGGTCCTCTGTCCGGTCTTGGCCGGACCGGTCCGGTCCCAGACCGATGCTCAACCTTACATATTTGTGTGTCAACCCAGATCTGTGAGAAGTTGTGATATTCAGATTGATAATATCGGAGTAATTCAAGACTCTATAGGCTAAGGTGAGTTCATAGTCTCACTTTTGAAAGTTTGTAAATGATTTGAAAATCCGTCAGGGGATATATGCTAAAATTGGAATACAAGTGTTTTTTATGCCGCCTGATATGATTACTAACACTACGTTTACTTGTTTCCATTAAGATCCTTTTAATCGTCGACCGCTAATCATTTTTAGAAAATGAGCGTTAATATTATGAATAATACTATTTTAGGACTGACTTCCTCTATCTGGGCAAGTCGCACTTGCTGGAATGCTAAAGGTTCCACCTAGGCTAAGGAGATACACTTTATTTTGTTAAACTCAGGATAGTCCGACAAACTACTTGCATAAGGGCAATTTGTTGGTTTTTTTATAATGTCTAGTCGCGGGGTCATGAGCTAGTGGAATAAGAATCGATGAATTTAAAATAATGGGTGTATAACAATGTAGCCCTAAATTAATGCTTGTATTTAAATATTATTTAAATCTATGAATTTACTCAACCATTGTGTTAATTTTTAAGCATATGTCTCAGGTGAATGAAGACTGGTGGCTGAGGATGGTGGTATCTTGAAAAGTTATCATTTTAATAAATAAGACTATATTTTGGGAACCTATGATGTACAATGTATGTACAATTGTTTTGTTTAAAACTCTGATAAATAAATGAATGATAACGTAAAATTTTATAAAATGTCTCTTTGAACTTTTTTCTATTATTATGACTATGATACCTTGAAAGTAATACCTCAGATTAGCTTCCGCTGCTATATGGTAAAAATAGGGGTGTTACATAACAAGGCTACTTGTAAAAATCCAAAAAAATATAAACCAACAACTATTAAACCACGCAGACCACCAAAACCTGTAGTATACACCACAATTAGCAAAAATGCCAGGTTAGCATCAATGATGTCTATACATGTGTGGGGAGAGGTTATGGAAGTAGGGGCATATGTGTTGCAAGTAGGGGCAGAGGTGGTACAAGCAGTGGCAAAGGTTCTGCAAGTACTTCTAGAGGGGCAACAAGTAGTTCTAGAGGTGATACAAGCAACGCTATGGGGACTGCAAGTAGGGGCAGGGGGATCTAATTAAAAGATGGGGTGCTGCGAGTAGAGGTGAGTCTTTTGGAAGCATGTGAAGGGGAACTAGTAATAGGGGGTCTGCAAGTAGGGGAAGAGGATCAACAGGGAAGAATTTTAGTCTTGATACAGAGGTATGTTGCAGTTGTTTATTTTCATAGTTACGTTTCATGCCTTAAGTGTTTTTTTAATGCTTGTATTTTTTTCCAGGAAATTCAATACAACAATGACATAGAAGCTGAAAAGGTTTTGATGAAAGAGGTGATGGCTAAAGTGGAAAGGCTTGATGGAGAGAGGTTTTAAAATGGAAGGATCTATGGAGAATGTGAAGCAACTAATTGGTGGGAAAGTAAAATTCAAAATGTGGGTGAGTTGGATAGAAGAGCTAATAGAAGTGAAATAGAAGCAATTGATGAAGCCATGGCAAGATATAATGATGATCTTGCTTTAATAACTAACCTATCTCCCAACTTTGGTCATAGTGGTGACACATCTCAAACTCTAAACCAGAGTGTACAGATGGTGACACCAACTATAGCTACACATATAATGGCTAATCAAGATGTGCAGGTTGAAGGACCTCCAAATGGTGTTGCTCATATGTCACCAGTAACTCACCATATTTTTTCAAAATGTTACTGAAGAAAGTCAAACACAAAAGAGCCTAGAACCAAGGCCATTACCAAAGAAAAGGCCTCAGATCAAGCCAAGAGAGCCATCTGAAAGGCTTGCCAAGAAAAAATTGAAGTACAATACTTGGGATAGTCCCTTCATGCCATTTAATGTTTGAAGTATCAAATGGCTGTAGCTTTTGTATGTAGGTCATATAACTATGACCCTATGAACTTAATATCCTAACTGTTATATATGGATGAAAAAAATGGCACTTATGTTTTATCATTTGGTAATGTGCCTGTAAACACTTTAACATTTTGCCTACCTATCTAAACAGTTACTTTCTAGTTGCGTAATTTGACTATGTTTTGATGTTGTCATTCATATTATGTCAGATTACCAGCTCACATGAACATACATAAACTAATCTTTCACCAATGTAAACTGATACAAAACAAAGATCCCATTGTTAATTGATACAAAACAAAGTACATACATAGAAATTACTAAATAAGTTCAAACCCTAGAAACATCAACGAAAATTATAGACATACGTTCAAATCAACACTAACAAGAACACAAACATAAAAAGCATAACAAACAACATGAAACCAAATATCCTCCTCCATTTAGCAACAATTAACTTTGGTTGTTCAAGTTCAAGCATTATTGGCTTGTAGTCTTCAACCACTTGTTCTAGCATAGCAATTCTTTCTTCTCTAGTAATCTCCATCTCATGACGGTGACCTCATATTCAAACACGTCCCTTTGATCTGGATTCAAGCTGTTGTTCAGCAGGTACAATGTGTTTGAATCCCAATGGCTATACAACTCCCTATCAATTCAATAAAATACACTACTACAATCCAAAATTTTCACACAAATTGGGAAAATCTTAATAAAGTGATATATACATTAATATGCCTAATAATTAATTAAATTAATCAATAAACTTAGAAAAAAATACAACATACCGATGATTTTGGGCAAACCAAAAAAGAAGACCTGGATTGCGTTCGGTCCATGAAACTCGTATCACCAAACGAAGGCCACATTTGCAATGAGATGGAAAAACACGATTGCGATTGCGATTGGTGGAAGAAGATGAAAGAATTAGAGATAATTAACTTAAGGTTATATTTTAGGTTAGTTAATGGAGTGATTCTGGGTTTCTTTAATTAAGTCAGAAGATGAAAAATTAGAGGTCATAACGTGTGTGTAATAGGGGAATATGGGTTTGATTATTTGATCGGTATAAGCCCTTTTATTATAAAAAAGGGGTCAAATGTCATGTGTTAAAATAAAAGTTGGTATTAAAATAAGAAATCTTGTCACGTAGGATAAAAAATCACTAAACTTGTTTGTAGCCAGTGGGCTTACATAGATTGATGAAATTTTAAATGTTTAGTGGAAATGTGCTATATAACTTAGTTGATTGCATACTTCGATTTCTTGAAAAACAAAATTATATATCTTTAGCTTTCATCTTTTTAGAAAAAAATAGGGATGAGCACGGTACCGGTCCCGTCTTGAACCCGTCCCGAATTAGTGGTACTAAATATTTCTCAGGCATAAATTAGTGGTACCGGTACCGTACCGAACGGGATTCGGGTATCGGTACCGGGACGGGTATCTGTACCGGTACCGAGAAATCGGGGTTTTCTCGTTTTTTTCGGGAATTTCCCGATTTGGTATCGGTCCCGTCCCGAATTATTTTTCATCTTATTTTGTAGTCCCGGTACCGTCCCGAACGAGATTCGGGTATCGGGAATCGGTACGGTTCCGGGACAGTTCCGGTTCGATTTCGGGATTCGGGTACCGGAAATCAATTCGGTTTTCGAGACAGTTCCGGTTCGATTTCGGGATCGAAATGCTTATCCTAGAAAAAAGAAATCTATATTTGTTAAACGCATTACTACATTACTATATAAGTAAACAAATCAAAATAATTACTAAGAAACTAATTACCTAAAAATAAGCGATAAATCCTATAAAAAAACTAAAGGATATTATTAATCACTCTCCTAAAATTGATATTGATTCCTATAAAATAGGTTTGAGGGACACGTTTTAATCCCTGTCAAATAAATAAACCCTAAACGATCTTATATATATACGATAAAACTCTTTTTTTCACCGGCTTACATTTTTTTCACCGGCTTACATTTTTTTCACGTTCGTTACTTTTTATATTGTGATGGATAGTGATTACGATTATTGCAGTAACTCTAGTACAGAAGATGATGAGTACGATTATTGCAGTAGCTCTAGCGATCATGTAGAAGAAGAAGACGATGATTCTGATTTGCCATCTGAGTTGGATTACGACATCGATGAACCAGTGGCTCGAAACTCTTCGATCAAGGTATTGCATTGTTTTGTTTTGGTGATTGAATATTATTTTATATGTTGTTTTTGTGGTGATCAAACTGATCATAATGAGATCGGTGCACAAAAAGTTTTAAACCCTAATACTAAATTTTAAACCCTAATACTAAAAAAAATATTTTGATTGACTGGATGTTTTTTCTCAAAAACTAACACTAGATTTCCCGGGCACCCACGGAACCCTCGTTCCGTCCCTAATCATAATGTTTTTCAGTTTTAGGTACGGTTAGGGTTTTGTTGTATGATGTGTAGTTGTTTATGTTAAGAGGCTGGGGTATGGGTGTTTATGGCTTGAGCCATAGTGAAAACGCGAGCACGATGGCGCCAGAAGCCACACTCTCGCTCGCGCCGTGGGCTCTGGCGCCGTACCCACCAGCCGAGAATGATAGCCATAACGCGAGCTTATGGCGCGAGACTGCACCCTGACTCCTTTATATGGTTTTTTTTTTAATTTTTTTTTAAAATTTTCAAACACGAACGGCTAGTTTTCCGTTTTTTCAAAAAAGTTTGACATTAGTGAATAGCGAGACATGTTTGTTTTGACAACACCAAATATTCAACAAACATAGGGTTGAACTTTGCGAGACTCATCAAAGGAAACGTTAAAGAAGTTCGCGATATAAGGGTTCATGAAGACCTTCAACATGATCTTGTGGAACATTTGTGGAGTCTCAATCATTAATTTGTGTTTTTAGGTTTTTTTTAAGTTATTTGTAATGTTTTTAAGTTTATTAATGAAATTTTATTTAAATTTAAATAGTTTGTTTATTTAAATGAATTTTTTTTTTTTTTTTGATGGGCCTCTATAACACCAGAATCTGGTGGTGTTATAGAATTCTGTTGTTAAGTCACTTTTTCCATTACACTAGTGTTAACCATACCCTGGGCTCTAAAACTAGTGACCAGGCAAACGAAAATTGGCTATAAACCCTTACCGTCGTCGACTATGTGTGTTTGCGTACATGTTTGAGATTATTAAGTATACAGTGTTGCTCTTTTATTGATCTTTGTTATGTTCTTTGCAGGTCATCTCAAAAGAATCTCTTTTGGCTGATGAGGTAATAAGAGTAATTACAAGAGTTATTGTAACTTTCTTTTCTGTGTTTGTGCTTGACGAATACTTATTATGTTTTCTACTTTGAGTTTTTGTAGAGGAAAGCTTTATGCAGAGTTATGGAATTACTGTCTGTAAAGGAACACCATTCACGGACACTGCTTATACATTATCACTGGGATATTGAATTGCTATTTGCGGTCCTTGAGGACAAGGGTAAAGCTCTCTTGTTTGAAGAGGCAGGTGTACCTGAATTGGACTCTCAGGATCTCGGTTTGCCACTATTATCTTCTATGATGGCGTGTGGTAAATGCACACTGGACATTCCCACTAGTATGATGACAAAGATGGACTGTGGACATTGCTTCTGTAACAACTGTAAGTGCATCTGTCTTCTCTCTCTTGTCTTGATTTTTGTTACCAGAATATGTATCCAGTAAAAAACTTGGTCGGGTAACCTTTGGTTGTTCTTAAGAACTTAAGAAGAAAAGCATAGTGTAATAGTCAAAACATTAAAGTTCTCATGTTGTATTTGGCTTAACATCCGGTATCTCCTATAAAGTAGTAGTTACAGTCTTTGTATTATTGTAGCATAATTGGTTTTGTAGCTTCTGAACTTTTTTGGAACTCAAGAGTGCTTATATTTGAGTTTGTTTGCATCTCAGGTTGGAGAGAGCATTTTATTGTGCAAATAAGTGAGGGACAGAGCAGACGTATCAGATGCATGGCTCACGAATGCTCAACTATTGTTGATGAGGCCATAGCTCGAAATCTAGTCCATGAAGGACATCCTGATTTAGCTGATAAGTTTGATCAGTTTCTTCTTGAGTCATACATTGATGAAAACAAAATGGTTAAATGGTGTCCAAGTGTACCTCATTGTGGGAATGCGATCAGTGTCAAGGGAGATGAGTTGTGTGAAGTAGAGTGCTCATGTGGCAAGCAATTCTGTTTCAATTGCTTATCTGAAGCACATTCACCGTGTTCTTGTGCCATGTGGGCCCTCTGGAAAAAGGATCGGGATGAATTACAAAGGACTTATAGCTGGATTATTGAGAATACAACGTCTTGCCCGAATTGTCATGAACTTGTTGAGAGTAATGGCCATGGCAATTCCGTGACATGCCCTTGTGGACAACTTTTTTGGTGAGTTTTTCTTTTACATTACTACATTTACCCTTAACTTGTTATGCATCTTTTTACATCTAGTTCTTGGTTATACAGTCTTAGACCACGTTTGGTTTGCTAAAACAATGGAATCGAATGGAAGTGAATTCATTTAAACTAATATAAATTAATTTTATAGTCTCAAAATTGTTGTTCGTCTGCCATTTTAAAAGTCACAGTATTACAATAATGTTTTAAAAAAAAAATCAGTTATTATCACATTTTATCTCGGAGACTTTATCAAGGTTCAGTTTTCTTACTTTAAATCTTTGTGTGATACAGTTGGTCATGTGGTTGCCGAGTTGGTCAAGATTCTCGCCATGTCTGTCCCACTGCGGTAGAGAAAAAGGAGCACGTCTACTATCGGTATATGAATTACCATAATCGTTACAATGCTCATACTGATTCTATAAATCAGGAATCTACAATAAAGAGGTCTGTACTCGATAAGATGGAAGTTTTGGCAAACATTTCTTGTGACTTTTTGTGGGTTAAGGATGGGCTTTACAAACTGTTTCAATTAAGGCGAACACTTTCAAATTTGTACCCATTTGCGTTTTGTATGTTTGGTGACGATTCAATATTGTTGGAGGATGGGATTACAAAAGAGGAACTAGAAACAAAACAACGAATCTTTGAGTTTCAACAACGTCAGCTTGAGGAATATGTTCAGAAGCTATCTAATCTTCTCGAGGAGCCATTTCATCTGTATAATGAGGAAAGAATCACGGAGATTAAACATGAAGTTTCCAATCTTTCTTCCATGGGCGACAGATTCTGCAAACAACTGTAAGTGTACATTTCTTATGTTAGATGATATATACTCTCGTATTCAATGCCAACCTTTATGCAACAGTACATTGTTTCGTGCCGGTTTTATATAGAATAAAATCTCACTTTCACTTTCCTCTTATCCTTATTAGATATGAACATATTGAGACGGAATTGTTGGGTTCTCATCAATGCAACAACCATAGCATAGTTCCATATAGCACAAAGGGGGTCGAGAAGGCTATGTCCAACTGCAACATCGTGTCATCCTAATCGACCTCAAGCATGAAGCTGGGAAGAGAGTGGATGTTTAAAAGAAACTCTAGTTGCAAACATGAAGCTCTCTAATTTACAGTGGAACTCATTTTATTTTTGAGTTATGCATATCCTTTTCATCTTAAAGGAACAAGAATTTAATAAGAGATTTTGGTTATTTTTCGCCTCATTTAACAATGGGATATCTTTGTTATGGGGACTTAGAGTTCAAAGTCATACGCAAGTATTCATCTCTATTCATCTTTATAAGTATATCTATGCAATTTTCTCATATTACTTTCTTTCAACTTCTTTTGCAGCAAACTCTTTCGTATAAACTCTTCCACTGTATGTCCTGGTAGTTGCTTAGAAACCTTAAGATTGTATATTCTTAGTACATATCCCAAACGTCAAAATAGATTTCTTTATTCCGAACGGGTCTGTTTGTACACATGGGTTAGTTTTTTTCTAAATAGTTAAACTAATGTGATCACCCTTTCGATATTCGGTCTTTCAGTTTGGACATTCTCTTTCCTTATTAGGATTCTCCGTTTGCAGTTTTCCCTAAGTATTTGTTTTATATGTTTTGATGTGCTTATGTTTAGTTTTAAATGCCTAAGCCATATACATGCATGCCATGTCACCTAGTTATGGAGGTACCATAACACTGGAGGCACCAGTGTTATGACTTCCCCACGGCGGAGTGATTGCTCGTGGCTTCCCTTTACAGTTTTGGCCATATATTATATTATCATGTGGGGCGTATGGGTGCATCCTAGTTACATGTTTTTACAGGATTTTCATGGTAAATGTGGTGTGTGCATTACATCCTTCACAAGGAGTTGATCTCTCCTACCCAAACTAATTTAATTAGCGGGATCCATTTTAATTGCATGATGATGTCACCCCTCCAAGTATTCATACACGGTAGAACCCCATGACCTACATGGGCTATTGGCTAATTAAATATAGTTTTCATATAAAAACATAAGTCTTTTAAAACTATAAAACCAGTTTTATAATCGTGTTCCAGGTTTTACAGGACTTACACTTATTCCGCTGCTAATCAGTCTTTATTATGTTATGTCATTTCATACTATGTCATATATTCGTTCACGGAGCGTATTGCTCAGCTGTTACTTTCCTTTTCATGTCCCAAAACAGCAGGTACCCATGGACAGACTTGAGCATTTGGAGGCCGTGCATAAGATGGAAGTTGCCTTAGACTTTTTCTCCTTTTTCCTTCTTGTACTTATGCTTATGCGGACACTTGTTTTGTCCTTCTCATTTCATTTACTTTATTTATGTTTTGGGCATATGTTTGGGAAACCGATGTTTGATTCCGGTTATCCCTTTGGTCATGTATGTTTTAGTACATATTACCTTGCATGCTTTGATGACACGCCATAAATACACGTAACGGTCCACTTATCAAAGTGGGATGTTACAATATCCATGTGTATCTAGAGTATTCATCAACAATCACAAAGGTATATTTCTCATGATTTATAGACATGGGACTGACAGGTCCAAATAAGTCCATATGAAGGAGATGGAGACACTTCCTGATAGAAAAAATTTGTTTTAGCTTGAAAGAAGCTCTCTTGTGTTTTTTTTCACAAGCTGAACAAGGTTTGTATTTTGAGTACACAAGAGATGGTAAGCCAAGAACTTTGTTTTGTTTTGCAAGTTTGTTTATGTCTTTGAAATTGAGGTGTGACCGTCTCTTGTGCCAAAGCCAATTGACAGAGTCTGAGGCTTTAGCGAAGAAACATGCTCCTAAAAGAGTTACTGATGACATGTCCAAGACATATACATCATTTCTTCTTGGAGCAGTCAGTACAATTTCTTTGTTAGCATTGAAGATTGTTCCTTGCTTATCATCAAACTGAACGATGTACTTAGCATCACACAGTCGGTTGATACTTATGAGATTATACTTCAGACCATTTACAAATGCCACTTTTGAGAAAACTATTCCACCACATTTTATTGAACCATATCACTCAGTAACACAAGATGAGTTATCACCAAATACTACCTTAGGACCTGGTTGCTCCACGTATTTTGTTGGAGATTACTTCGTCCCAACCAGGATATAGATAATCAATCCTAGCTACGTACCAAAACAATGGTTACCGGATATCACTTGGAATCGTGTAATCACTTTCCAAAGTAAATTATTCGACCCTAATGCCTGGGTATCACGAATACCTACTTGGGATAAGACCAAATGCAGTTAGAGATTTAGGCACAAATCTTTAACCATTTCGTTGCTATATGTTTCTTGTTACTGTTTTCTCTTTCATGCAAGTTATGATCACCTATTTATAGGTGTAGTACTCAAACCCTAGTCAATGGTATTAAGAGAAATTAACGGCCAATTAATCTCCTCTTAATAGGCTCCATAATACCAAGTCAAAGTGGTTACACGACCAATTAAACGTGGTCTTTAATGCACTTGATTTGGTCAAAGACTGTTACAAGCATACTTGTTCAGCTCCAGCATTAGTCCATCCGTCAGTCCGACTGAAGCGTCAGCAAACCCTGAAGGGTGTTCCTGCTGAAGCCTTCAATACTGAAGAAGACTAGCTGATGAGTAAATACTAAAGACTAGTCTTCAGTGGAGTTACTCCCTGATGAATACCTTCAGTTCAGAGTTATACTCTCTGAAGATCATCAGCGATGCTGAACAAACTTTAACCACAATATGAGTCAGGGTGTTCAGGGACTTATGGGTGTACACTCCGTACCTCCTTACCCATTCACAAGTATGAACTGACCCATAATTGAACTATATTTCCAACAATCCTCCCCAATATAGTACAATTCCTTTTGCATGAAAATTAACATTAACAAAACCAGTGCATAAATGAAAATATCCTAAGGATTGAATTTCCATCTTAGTATCACTTCAAACATTGGAGAATCAGGATGTTCTAAGAATTGAACCCTTAAACTACTTTGAATACCTGAAGATAAAATACACACAAGTTTTCAAATATATAACAACTCCTGACACAACTAGCCATGTGTCCATATCCAAATTCATAAATGTTGTAAGAGCCAAGTCCATGCTCCATGAGGCGGCGAAACCTTAATATGTACATAGGTGGTTCCTCTTTAGTTCATGCTCTTGCTTCAGCATTTTTTCAAAGACATTAACCATTGATAAGTTATAACTTCATCCTCCTTCAACAAGTACAAGCACATCCTTGGGATGATATACATGTGCTTCAGTCCCCTGAATGTTCAGCTTTCCACTTTGAACTCAGCTCCTAAGTTTCCCCAGGAGGGAGTTGGGTGTCCTAGCATTCAGTGACTAGAGTGAACTCTTAAACCCATCCCTTTACCAGACTTTATAACCAAGTCTCTAGCCAATCCCTTCGTCAAGTGATCAACTAAATTTTGTTGAGATCTCACAAACTCTATTGAAATCACCCCATTCGTGATTAGTTCACGAATCATGCTATGTCTAACACCTAGGTGTCTAGACTTACCATTGTACATCTGGCTATATGCCTTAGCCAATGTAGCAGCACTATCACAACGGATAGAAATGGGTGCCATAGGTTTGATCCACAATAGAATCTCAAGAAGCAAGTTTCTCAACCATTCAACTTCTTTGCCAGCAGCTGCTAGAGCCACAAACTCAGATTCCATAGTAGAGCTAGTAATGCAAGTTTGCTTCTTGGATGCCCAAGGAATTGCACCGCCACCAAGTAGGAATACCCAGCCACTGGTGGATGAATTATCCTCAGTATTGCTGATCCAACTTGCATCAGTGTAACCTTCCAACATTGAAGGATATCCAGTATAAGACAAATAATAATCCATTGTTCCTTTCAAATACTTCAGTACTCTCTGAATTGCTTGCCAATGCTGAGTACTAGGATTACTAGTGTATCTACTCAGTTTACCCACAACAAATGCAATGTCAGGCCTAGTACTAGTCATGGCATACATCAAGCAACCAATAACCCTAGAATACTCAAGCTGGGAGACAACCTGACCATTGTTAGGCATCAGTTTCTCACTTGTATCCATTGGTGTACTCACTAGAGTACAATCAAAGTGATTAAATTTCTTCAGTACCTTCTCAATATAATGAGACTGATTACAATACCATCACTTTCATGTTTGATCCTTATGCCAAGGATAACATCAGCCTCCCCCATGTCTTTCATGGAGAACTTTGATGAAAAAAATTCCTTTGTCTGATCAACCTTAGCTTGGTCAGTACCAAAGATTAACATGTCATCAACATATAGGCAAATGATTACTCCTTTACCAGATTCATCAAATTTGCTGTATACACATTTGTTAGCTTGGTTAAGTGAATAACCATTAGATAAAACCACTTCATCAAATTTCTGCAGCCATTGCTTAGGTGCCTGCTTCAGTCCATATAAGGACTTAATCAGTTTACACACCTTGCCTTTTTGACCAGGCATGATGAAACCAAGAGGTTGGTTCATATAAACCTCCTAATCCAAATCACCATTCAAGAATGTTGTCTTCACATCCATCTGATGAATAATCAGATTGTGAATACTTGCTAGAGCAATCAGCATTCTTATGGTACTGATACGTGCTACTGGAACATAAGTATCAAAATAGTCTATCCCAGACTTTTTTTAAAGCCTTGAATGACTAGCCTTGCCTTGAACTTTTCAACAGTTCCATCTATCTTCATTTTCCTCTTGAAAATCCATTTGTTACCAAGTGGATTACAACCTGGAGGTAGATCAACCAACACCCAAGTGTTGTTGCCCATAATGGAATCCATCTCATCATTTATTGCTTCTTTCCAGAAAGCGAGATCCTGGGACTTCATTGCTTCATCAAATGTTTTGGGATCATCTTTAATATTAAAGCAATAGGAGTATTGATCAGAGACCTCATCTCTTGTTCCTTCAACCAAGTATAGTTAAAACTCAGGCCCAAAGTTCCTTGGAGTCCTATGCCTTGTGCTTCTTCTAAGCTCGGGCTCACGTTGCTGAACTACAACCTCATCAGTGACTCTTTCAGGTTCCACTAAAGCACCAATGTCCTCAGCTCTAGCAGAAGTCCTAAGGCTTGGTCTAGGGACTGATGAGAACCTAGTCTCAACAAAGTTTGCATCCCTTGATTCAATGATCGAGTTTATAGAAACTGAATCATTAGGTTCAATAACATAGAACCTATAAGCCTTGGAATGCTCAGCATATCCAACAAAGATGCATTCAATGCCTCTTTCACCCAAGGTTTTCACCTTTGGGTCAGGGAGTCTTACAACAGCCCTACAACCCCAAACCTTGAGATAGTTCAAGTTTGGTTTCCTTTTAGTCTAGAGTTCATAAGGGGTAATTATGTTCCTTTTGTTAGGAACCCTATTTAGTAAATAGCAAGCTGTTAACATAGCTTCACCCCAAAACCCTTGACTCAATCCTAAATAGGATAACATGGAGTTAACCATTTCTTTCAGTACTCTATTTTTCCTTTCAGATATACCATTTTGCTGAGGGGTATATGGAGTAGTCGTTTCATGGATAATACCAACAGACTGAAAATACTGAGCATCCATGTACTCACCTCCCCTATCAGTCCTAAACCTTTTGATTTGGACTCCTTGTTGTAATTCAACTTCAGTTTTAAATACTTCAAATTTATTTAATGCTTCATCCTTAGTATGTAACAAGTAAACATAACAAAACCTAGAAGCATCATCAATAAATGTTATCAAGTATTTCTTATTCCCTAATGAGGGAGTAGCATGCAAATCATATAGATCACTATGGATTAACTCCAAAACTTCAGTTTCATAGTTTACATCTTGAAATGGTTTCTTAGTTATTTTGTTCAGCATGCAAGTCTGACACTTTTCAGTGTCCATGTCAAATACTGGGATTAACCCATCCTTAGACATATTTTGCATCCTCTTAAAGTGGACATGGCCCAGCCTAGCATGCCATAGTGATGAATCCTTCAGTTTACTGATGGAGACTGAGGCTGAACAAATATTTGCACTACCAGCACTAACTAAGTTAATGCTGGAGGTTGTTTCAATATTAAGCCTGAACATTTGATTACTCAAATAACCAAAACCAATAAACACACCATGTTTGGATAAAACAAATTTATTAGATTCAATCACTTGTTTATAACCACAATTATTCAAAACACTACTAGAAACCAAATTCTTCCTAATATTAGGAACATGCAAAACATTAAACAAGTTAACAATCTTTCCAGAACTAAACTTAAGATCTACACAACCACGTCCATGCACTAGGACCGTTGATTCATTTCCCATGTGAAGAATAGATCCATCATTCAGTGACTCATAAGTCTTGAACCAACATCTATCTTTACACACATGAACAGTTGCTCTAGAATCAACCCACCACACAACATCATCATCCTGCACAAAATAAGCTTCAGATACATATGTAACATAATAAATCTGGAGAGATTAATTAAACATATTCTGACCTTTCAGTGTTGTGTTATTTGAACCAATCACTGAACCATTTGTGCCTGATCCACTAGCTTTGTTGCCAGTACCAACACCTTTGCAATCCCTTTTGAAGTGTCCAGGTTTCCCACACTTCCAACAAGCCACTGAGGACTTCTTGTTAGGATTACTTTTGGTGTTATATTGATGCTTACGTTTTCCCTTGTTGTCATTGTACCTGATGGAGTTGTTATGCTCCACCATGTTGACAACTGATGAACCATCAACATTGTTTCTCTTTGGCTTATCACTTTCATGTACCCTGAGGGATTCCTCAATGCGCAAATGACTGCCCAACTCAACAAGAGTTAATTCCTCCTTTTTATGTTTCAAGGTATGCTTGAAATCTTTCCAAGAAGGAGGCAATCTGTCAATGACACAAGAGACCTGAATGGTCTCATCCATGTTCATTTTATGTTGTGTAAATCTACCAAGTATTTTAAGAAGTTCATTGTATTGTTCCATGACTGGTCTTGAATCAGTCATTTTGTAATTTTTGAAATCACTCACAAGGAACTTCTTACTTGATGCATCCTCAGCCATATATTTGGCTTCCAAGGAATCCCATAGTTCTTTACCAGATTCAGAATTTTGGTAAATATCAAATAAGGAATCAGACATCCATTGAGAATAATACCACGACAAACATAGTCGTAATTCTCCCATTTGCTCCTTTTCCTTAGTTCCTCCAAAGTAGCATCATCACCACCATCAGGAATAGGAGTAGTCAGCACATACACCACGCTCATGGTAGAAAGAAGAAAGTGCATCTTCTTTTGCCATCTTCTGAAATCCACCCCTTCAAACTTATCCAGCTTAGAGAAGTTAGCCACCATATGCTTCATAGCAGCCACCATTGATTATCACAAAATAATTTACTTTGATTGTTTGAGATTACTTCGTCCCAACCAGGGTATAGATAATCAATCCTAGCTACGTACCAAAACAATGGTTACCGGATATCACTTGGAATTGTGTAATCACTTTCCAAAGTAAATTATTCGACCCTAATGCATGGGTATCACAAATACCTACTTGGGATAAGACCAAATGCAGTTAGAGATTTAGGCACAAATCTTTAACCCTTTCGTTGCTATGTGTTTCTTGTTACTGTTTTCTCTTTCATGCAAGTTATGATCACCTATTTATAGGTGTAGTACTCAAACCCTAGTCAATCATATTAAGAGAAATTAATGGCCAATTAATCTCCTCTTAATAGGATCCATAATACCAGGTCAAAGTGGTTACAAGACCAATTAAACGTGGTCTTTAATGCACTTGATTTGGTCAAAGACTGTTACAAGCATACTTGTTCAGCTCCAACATTAGTCCATCCTTCAGTCCGACTGAAGCGTCAGCAAACCCTGAAGGGTGTTCCTGCTGAAGCCTTCAGTACTGAAGAAGACTAGCTGATGAGTAAATACTGAAGACTAGTCTTCAGTGGAGTTACTCCCTGATGTATACCTTCAGTCCAGAGTTATACTCTCTGAAGATCATCAGCGATGCTGAACAAACTTTAACCACAATATGAGTCAGGGTGTTCAGGGACTTATGGGTGTACACTCCGCACCTCCTTACCCATTCACCAGTATGAACTGACCCACAATTGAACTATATTTCCAACATATTTGTGTAGATAACTTTTGACCCCTGTCATACTTCTTGAACACCCACTGTCTAAGTACCAGACAGGCTCCTTGAAGTGTTTCTACACAAATAACAAGGTGGATTAGTTTCTCTTGTGAGCCCACTTTCTAGTAGGCTCTTTGGCTCTAGGAGACTAACGTCTTTCACCTCGTTTGAAGTATTTAAACTCATCATGGTCTGAGGTGGAATGAACATTACTTCCACATGTGTTGCAGTTTAGTCCTACTCAGGATTCAGTATTTTGAGATGACTCAGCTAGCATGCCTCTCCTGATCATAATTATCCTATTGTGTCCTAAGGTATTATGATCATTGCTTCCACAAATTTCACACTCATGGTAGTATACACAATCATCAGGCCTATGATCAGAGATGCCACAATGTGTACATAGTGGGAAAGGCTTAGCCTTAGATTTCTTGATTTGTTTTGAGGCGAACCCATAGTTGTAAGGCTGAGCTTTATAACTATTAGCATTTCTAATAGAAGCCATGTGTGTTTCATGATCAGCAGTCCTGTGATCTTTACTTTTACACTTCATGAAATAGAGGACTCTAAAGCAATCATCAGTGGTATGATTTGTGTAGTGACATAATTCACAGGAAGGTTTCTTTGTTTTGACCTTCTTGGAAGACTCAGGTTCAGTTTTGTTGCTTTTTGATTATTCAGGCTGTGAGGACACAGAGGATTCACCCTGAGATTTAGAGGTTGAGTTCGGCTTCTCTTCCAAGAATAATTGGAACAATCTACTAAACTCCTCTTGATTTACAATAGGAATAGAGTTGACTGAGTTTGTAGGAGTCCCTGAGGGAGAGATAGGTTTGGTTGTTTTCTTAGTGACAGTTCCTGACTCAGTGTGATTTGATGTCACTTTTGAATCAGCCTTTGTTTGTTCAGGACAACCTAATCCAGCTCTTCGTTTGGGTGAGTGTTCTTGATAGGATAGTGGACTTATTTCAGATAATAGACTTGCCCCTTGAATATTTTTCAAAGGTGGCAGAGGAGTCTGAATGTCCTCAGCAACACTTGATGGTTCAGTGTTACTAGATTTGTTAGAGACATCAGTCTTCTCATTAAGACCAAGTAATTCATTAACAACCTGATATTTAGGTATTAATATTTTACTAGTATCAAAATTAGGTAACACACTCTCAGGGTTTGATCTTTCCATCCAGTCTTTTGACTTAGGTATCATTTCATGATCAAACCCCACTAAGGCTAGGAGAAATGCTTTTTCACTCAATTCCTTAGTAAGTGGTTTCACAGTGAGTTGGCGTGCCCCAAGAATTTTCTTCTTTTGGGCAAGTATTTGTCTGTTTATACACTAAGAGGCTAAGGTAGAGCTATTAGTCCATTTCTCATTGATGTGTTTTTCTTCCTTAAGTTGTTCTTGAATAGCATGATTAATTTTAGTAAGTTCAGTGTTCTGAAGTTGACAACTTACTGCTTCAAGTTTGGCTTGTTTCAAAATCAATAAATCTTCTCTACATTTGTTTAATTCAAAACAAGTTTATTATATTTTGAAAGAAGGTTTAATCTCTGCTCTTCAACAAACAATAAGTCAATATTTATATACTTAAGGAACCTTTGCCAATCAAACTCTTCATCCATAGAGAGAAGCATGTTTACCTTTCTCATGGTGATGTCAACCCATTCTCCATTTCGAGCATGACTCTTTCCAACAGATAGTTCATCATCAGCTAGATCCATCAACACTTGATATCTGACTTCCTCACCCTTCTGAGGACAAGTCTTCATCATCCCAATCAAAGGTTTCAGCTACCAAACCTTTGGCTTTGTTATGAGGAGGTTTTTGAGTCTGAGTATTTGAGGGTCCAACTTCTAAGAGTGCAAGCTTTGCTTTGACCTTTTTGTACTCAGACCTATAATCCATCTCAATTTTCTTATTGTTCTGAAAACTTTGGTTAATTGGAGAAGCCTAAAATCAGTTTTGGTGTAAACTTAGGTTGAAAATTGTTATTTCCTGATGATGAATTTTGACTTTTATATGAGGCCAGTGGAGTTTTTGAAAGACAATATTTTGAAAAATGCCCAATTTTACCACATCGGTAACAATCCACTCCCTCAGTGGATTGATTTCCAGCAAATCTAGTTCTTTTGATATATCGTTTGGTATTTGCCAACATGGCCCTTTCATGAAATTCCCTATTTAGGTCCCCTTATGTATTCAGTACTAAATCTTTCATCAACCTCTCATCTGAGGTCTCCTGAAAGTCTTGAACAATTGCATTTGAGTAAAAATCAGTTTGTAACGGGTCCATGATCAATAGGGGTTGGTTTGGCTGAGGTGTCTGTTATTAGGGCCTTCTTAGACTCAGGATATCTTCTATTTATTAGATTATCTTCATAGATAAATCTTCCATAGATGTCTGCTAAATCCTGAGTCTGAATGTGATTGGCATTTCTCAGTCCTTGAGAGAAACCAAGCCATTTTTCAGGAAGACTGTTCACAAAACCAACATTGCTTAGACAGTTTCACCCCGTCATTTTATAGCTCATTGAGCAAGGTCTTATATATGGTATAAGTTTGAGGAAGTGTTTCAGATGGTTTGGCCCTAAAAGTGTTATATTCTAACTTTAGGTCCATAATATGATTTTCCTTAGTGTCGGATGGTCCTTCGAAACTATGAACAAGATCTGTCCAAGTATCTTTGGTCGTCTCACACTCGATGAAAGCCTCCATAATATCGTCAGGAAGAAAAGATATTATGATGCTTTTGAGACGTTGGTCTTGATTAACCACTCTCCTTTCATCGTCAGACCATTGGTTTTCAGGTTTGTCATCACCTGCTGCTGTTGTTGGTTTGAATGGACCATTCTTTATACAAGTAATGTAATAAGGTTCCATTCCCATCAAATAACATAGCATTCTTTACTTCCATTTGTTAAATCTTTCAACTTCTAACTTAGGAGCGTTAACAGAGTAACTTGCTCCCTTTTTGTTAACAAGTTGAGGTACATTACTTTTAGCCATAATGGATCAAGGTTTTAAAAACTTTGAGACGGTAGTTAAAAAGTTTTATAATCCTACTGCTCTGATACCACTTGTTGGTCCCTTGTAATTAGTGCTATACTTAAGAATACTAAGTATATACCTAACTTATGGTAAAGTAATGTAATAAACACAAGACAAAGTAAAGTAAATAACATAAAAGGTTTTCAACGTTTAACTCTTAACTTTATTAAATAATTATACCATATAGTATGTGAAGCTACAACAGGGACTTAATAGACAATGTGTGTTTGGTGATATCCTCACTAACAAGCTAGTCCAATCCTAACGATTGCTAAGCTTGACGATTCTATCAATAAGAGTTTAGAACTCAAGTGTTTGATCGTCTTTGGAAGAGAGAACTATGTTTGTGAATGTCTAAAGCATTTAGTGCACAAACTTCTCTCCCTCCTTTTACAACCATCCTATTTATAGAAGTAAAGGTAGATACAAGACAAAGAATTGCCCATGTACAATTCTTGTCTTATTGGTACAGTGTACAATCTTGTGTTAGCCTATTTTAAGTATTAGGAAATAAGTCCTTTTACACTTGTCAGTGCCCTATCTACCCCAAAAGGGTAAGTCACGCTAATTGTGTGATGTACAACATCTTATCACAATTCAACTTATCCTTCAGTCTTGGAGGATGCTTGTTTCTTCAGGGAGATAGTATGGGGTTCAGTGAGTCTATTGCCACAACTCACTGAACCCATTACCTTCTTCTTCGTCTTAGATATCATTCATTAAACTTCGCCTCTCTGAATGCTCAAGTCTTTCTTTTAGACTCAGTCTATGAACTCGAAGGTAACTCACTGAGTAACTCTTCATTCAGTGACTTCATTATGTTCAAGGTTAATACTTCAGTTAGGCTAATTGTTATTCAAATCCATCAGTGAGATCATTAGGCACTCAATTGACCTAACAGGTAGCCTGAAGCAATTTATAAAAATAAAAAGGGAGGTTAGTTGAATTATTATCTGATCTTGTTTTTTGTTAAATCTTTTATAAAATCGAATATGGTATCAGAGCCTTTGGTTCTTGATGCGTGTTTTTGAATTAAAACTTGTTTTAAAGAGTAATATTGATTAATCAGTGGGTTAATTAGGATTTATGTTGGGTTAATTGCTTTTTCTCCAAAATTAGGGTTTCGATTTTTTTGGGGTTTTCTGATCTTTGGTGTTTTGTGGGTTGTTCTTGGGTTCAATTGCAATTATATTGTGTTAACTGCATTGTTTTGGTGATAGATTGAAAAACCCTAAAATCAGAAATTGGGGTTTTTTCAATTAAAGTTGATTCTTGGTTATTGTTGGTTATTCTGTTATAACTAACATTTCAGGTCTCTTGTTCCGCTGTGCATTGTTGTGATTTTGTGGTGATCAGCTTGATCTCCCTGGTCTTGGTTTGCTTGTTGTTGTGTGTGCTTTTTAATACCTCTCTCACTCTATTTTAGGATTTTTTTATTAGGATTAATGGGTGATTAGGTGTCGAAGGGATCTAGATAGTTGATTGGTGGGTTGATTGAGTTTTCTTTTGTGGATTATCTGGTAGTTCTTGTGTAGAGGAGTTACAAGGGGTTTGTGTTTTTCTTGGCTGTTTGTTTTTTTCTTTCTTGGTGTGTAATCATGGTCGAAGCAAAAAAGGATAAGCTCATTAGTTCTAGTGAAAATGAAGAAATTGTCATTCATACTAATGACCCTCTTTACTTACACCCTACTGATATTAATGGTCAACCACTTGTGACTATTAAACTTACTAGAACTGAAAATTACAAAGTATGGGATGCTGCTGTTAATTTGGCCTTGCATACTAAATATAAGCTAGGTTTTATTAATGGAAATTGTGTTAGAGTTGAGGATAATGAGGTTCTTCAAGAACAGTGGGATAGGTGTAATGTTGTTATGTTATCTTGGGTTCTTGGATGTATTTCACATGAGTTATATTAAGGGCAAATATTTTCTAAAAATGCTAAAGATGTGTGGGATGAATGTAAGGAAACATATGATAAGATTGATGGATCTGTGATCTATAACTTGCACTATAAGATTTGTTCTCTTACTTAGTCTGGATCTTCATTGTCTAAGTAATATCATAACTACAATAGTCTGTGGAGGCAATTTGACTCCCTTGTCAATTTACCTTCGTGTAGTTGTGTTAGTGCTCCTCAATTGAAAGATCATAATGGCCTTATGAGGCTTATGCAGTTTCTTATGGGTCTTGATGATACTTTTAGTGTTGTCATGAGTCAATTATTGACTACTGATCCTTTACCTGATGTTAAATCTGCTTTTTCTACTTTGTCTAGGGCTGAGTCCCATAAGACTAGCTTGGTTCATAGTACTATTAAAAGCACTTCTTCTGCTTTTGTTTCTAAATCAAATACTTGGTCTAGTAACAAGAACACTTAGAACAGGGGTTTTAACAGAAATAATAAGAATAATAATTTTGTATGCAAGCATTGTAATATGAATGGGCATACCATTGACAGATGCTTTGAGCTTAATGGGTATCCTCCAAGTTTTAAGAAAAACAATTCTAGAGGATCCAATGGGTCTAATAATGCTTCTAGTTCTGTTGCCAATAGTATTGATCAAGGAGCTGGGAAATCTCTTCCCTTTACTAATGATCAGATTAATAGGCTTATGGCTTTAAATGGATCTAATTTTGATACTGGTGATGTGCAGTCATGTGCTGCATGTATTGTTGTTGGTTTTAATCATGTGATAAATTTTGTTACATGTAGATTTTTTAACTATAATACTAATATAAGTACTTATAGTACCTATATTGGTTGGATCTTTACAACTAGAGCATCCCAACATATGACTTTTTCTACAGCTCACTTATATGATGTTATTGATGTGTCAAAATTAAAAATATTTGTTTCTCATCCCAATGGAACTATTGAACAAGTTAAACATGTTGGTAATTTCAAATTATCAGATAATATTGTGTTAAAAAATGTGTTGGTTGTTCCAGGATATAAAGTTAGTCTTATATATGTTCATAAATTGGCCAAGGATGACAAGTTTGTTGTTTCTTTTAAAGATTCAAGATGTTTTGTTCAAGATTCTCTTCAAAAGTCCCTTCTGTGGACTGGTAGTGAGAAAAATAGACTTTACTTGTTTGATTCAAGTAGAAAATTTACTAATAGTGTTATATCAAAACGTTGTTTGTCTAAGTGTTTATGGCATAATAGACTTGGTCATCCCTCTGACTAAGTTTTAACTATTCTTAAAGATAAAATTCAAATAGATTCTATTAGTAATGTCAGCCTTGTGATGTGTGTCACAAGGCTAAACAAACAAGGGACCTATTTCCTTTAAGTGAACATAAGACCAAATCCTTGGGTGATATTGTTCATTTAGATGTTTGGGGTCCTTATAAAGTGAAAAGTAGGGATGGGTATAGGTTTTTTCTTACTGTGGTTGATGATTATACCAGGGTTGTGTGGTTATACATGCTTAAAGGAAAAGATGAAGTTTTTGATAAAATTGTTGAGTTTTTTAATCTGATTATGGAACTGAGTTTATAAATCATAAATTTGAAAATATTACTCAAACTCATGGTATTGTGCATCAAACTACATGTATGTATACACCACAGCAGAATGGTATAACAGAAATAAAACATATGCACTTACTTAATGTTGCTAGAGCCCTCATGTTTCAGGGGGGATTACCTTTGAACAAGTGGCCTGAGTCTATTCTGACTGTTGTTTATCTCATTAACAGGATTCCTAGCTCTGTTCTCTCTGGAAAAATTCCCTATGAAATGATATATAAAATGGAACCTAATATCTCTCATTTAAAGTCTTTTGGTTGCTTGTGTTTTAAAACTGTGCTTAACAATGTGGATAAGTTTGCTGCTAGGTCTGCGAAGTGTGTGTTTATTGGTTATTGTTTTACTAAAAAGGGTTATAAACTTTTTAATATTGAGTCTAAAATTGTTTTCTTTTCAAGGGATGTCAAATTCAATGAAACTGTGTTTTCTTTTAAAAATCATGTTTATAAAAATGATTTGATCTTTGAAGATCAGGGTGTAAACAGCTTAAATATATTTGACTTAGTAGTAAACAAGTCTGATGAACCCTATGATGAATTGAGAAATGAATGCTTAGGTGATAGAGGTAGCATCCCTATAGGTTCTGGTTCGGCTAAATTATCTCCTGATACTTCTTCCACTATTACCAGTCATTCTCAGGGGTCAGACTCTATGATTAATAAGGATCATAGTATTTGAAATGAGGCTAGTCCTATAGATCCTGATGTTGCCCTTAATGAAGATGATTATGAGTCTGAGGGTGAGGGTGAGGACTTTGTAGAGTTTCATCAACTTTTTCAAAATAATCCAGAGAGATCTGAGCTAAGAAGGTCAAGTAGACCTCATAAATTGCCTGCTAAATTTGATAACTATGAGCTTGACAAAAGGTTTAAGTATGATATTAATACTACTGTGAATTATGCTAATCTGTCTATGCATAACTTTGTGTTTTCTAATAATCTAAATAAAATGCATGAGCCTAAGACTTATGCTGAGGCTGCCAAAGACCCAAGGTGGGTTGAGGCTATGAATGAGGAAATGGAGGCTCTTAATAGAAACAATACTTGGGTTATTGTTGACTTACCTCCAGGTAGAAAACATGTTGATTGTAAATAGTTGTGGAAAGTTAAATACAAGTCTAGTGGTGATGTTGAAAGATTCAAAGATAGGGTTGTAGTTAAAGGTTTCAGTCAGAAAGAAGGGATTGACTATGAGGAAACTTTTTCACCAGTGGTGAAAATTATGACTGTTAGATGTCTTCTTTCTGTTGTTGTGCACTTAATTGGCATGTTTATCAATTAGATGTTAATAATGCATTCCTTTATGGTGATTTAAACGAAGAGATATATATGAATCTTTCTAAAGGATACCGGTCTGAATATGATAATAAGGTTTGCAAGTTAACTAAATTATTATATGGTCTAAAACAAGCACCTAGGAAATAGAATGAAAAATTGACAAGCGTGCTAACTGATAATGGATGTGTTCAACGTAAAAGTGATTTTCTTTGTTTACCAAATCTGAAAATGAGTCCGTTGTTGCCCTGCTGGTTTATGTAGATGATACTATTATAACAGGGAACAATGAAGATGTTATTAATACCTTTAAAGAATATTTGAGTTACAAATTTAAAATTAAAGATCTTGGTAAACTCAAGTATTTTTTAGGTATTGAAGTTCTTGATACTAGTTCTAGTTTATGTCTTAATCAAAGAAAATAATGTCTTGAATTGTTGTATGAGTATGGGATGTTGGCTTGCAAGCCAGCTAAGGCACCTATTCCAGATCCTTCTAAAAAGAAGAAAAATCAAGTTGATAGTGATGTTGATGTTCTTCTTTATAACAAAACTTGTTATCAGAAGATTGTTGGCAAATTGATATATCTTACTTTGACTAGGTCTGACATTGCTTATGTTGTTCATTGTCTTAGTCAATTCATGCATGTTCCATATAAGTCTCATCTTAAGCTTGTTTTCCATGTGCTTAGATATTTTAAAAATTCTCCTAGAACTGGTATTTCTTTTGAGAAGCATGAAAATTTGAGTCTTATTGCTTTTTGTTGATTCTGACTGGGCTATATGCAAAATCACTAGAAAATCTATGACTGGCTATACTGTTTATCTAGGAAATAATCTAGTCTCTTGGAAAAGTAAGAAGCAATCTGTTATAGCTAAATCTTCAGATGAAGCTGAATATAGAGCTATGAATAGTGTAGCTTTCGAAGTCATGTGGATACTTAAGATCATAAAAGATCTTAAGGTTGATGTAACTTTACCTGTACCTATTAGTTGTGATAGCAGTTCTGCAATACAAATTGCTGCTAACCTTGTCTTTCATGAAAGAACAAAGCATATTGAAATTGATTTGTACTTTCTAAGGGAGAAAGTCTATGCAGGTTTGATAAAAATATTTAAGATCAAATCTGAAGACAATGTTGCAGATTTGTTTACCAAAGGATTACCTATAAAAGATCACAAGTGCTTTTGTGAAAAGCTGAGACTCGATGACTTATATCACAAGTCAACTTTAGAGGGTGTATTAAAATATAAGTTGCTTGTGACATGACTATCAAACTTCAAGGGTAAGAAAGGTAAAAAAATTTATATACTTTTGCTATGTTTGGAGTTTGGTTATTATTTTGCAGGTTTATATTCTTGAGGGGCTTAATGTGACAATGTGAGGAAGTGAGGCGTTGCCCTAGTTTCAGCTGTATATATAGTTTTTCTTTCTCATAGTTTGTATCATTCTGTTAAGTTCACTCAGCCACCATTGTTGATCTCGTTTTTAGTTGTTTGTTCAGATTGTTCAGATTGTTTGTGAGCCTTGATCTTGTTGTTAAGATCATTGATTCATAGTTTTTTTTATTTCTTTCTTTTGTAAGTACTGATCACAAATCCGAGTATCACATTTGAAGTGGCAGCCTGAAGCAATTTATAAAAAATAAAAGGGAGGTTGGTTGAATTAATATATGATTTGATACTAAGATTTTTGTATGGATTCTAAATTCTCTCGATATCCTCTCGAATTGATCTTGGTTCTAAGTGGAATGATTGTTCTTGGTTACTAAAAAGGGGAGTGATTTTCTAATCTACTAAAAGTTTTAAATGCATTAAAATGTAAACTTAAATCTAAAAGCAATTATAATAAAACTTGAATTAAAATTAAAATTTAAAATTAAAATATAAATATGAAATGAAGAAACAGTAAGTAGTATCCCTTAAAAATGCTCAAAAAGAAACAGTAAGTAAGACTTAAAAATGCTCAAAAGAAGATTGATTCGGAAGTTGACCTTGATTCGGAACTTGATTCGGAACCTTCACTCGGAAGTTGATCCGGAACCTTTACTCGGAACTTTACTCGGAAGTTAGTTCGGAAGTTCACCCGGAACTTTTCGTTCGGAAGTTCACTCGGAAGATTGATTCGGAAGATTGATCCGGAAGTTTATCCGGAACTTTATCCGGAACTTTCAGTCGGAAGTTTATTCGGAACTATCAACTGATTCGGAACTTTTTGAAAGGAAATTTATTCGGAACTTTGTACTCATTCGGAAGTTTGTGTTCATCCGGAACTATTTGCTCATCCGGAACTTTTGGTTCATTCGGAAGTTTGTGTTCATCCGGAACCTGGGAATACTCAAGAACAGTAACCTTACAGAAAAACAGGGAGATACGTTTTAATCCAAAATCAAGCTAAATAAGCAAAAAGGTTTTACCAAATTAACCAATAATCATGTAATAACCATAAGCAACAAATCCCAACAGTAAAACACAATTTCAACAACTTTTTAAAATCAAAACTCAACCAAATAAGAACTTAAGAACTTGAAATAAAAAGATGATGAAGAACAAGATGAATGAAAAGATTAAAGGAAGACTTGTATTAATGATTAATGTTGAACAAAATAAAAGACAAGATTAAACTACAAGATTTGGAAGAACAATAATCAAAATCACCAAACACCCTAGTGGTGTTGGTGATGACTACGAACAAGAAAAGAGAAAAAGAAGGGAATGAAAACTGGATGAAAAGTGTGAGGGGAACCCTTTATATAGGTGTTCCCTTTGATTGGTGAGTAGGCTTTCTCCCGTTCTTCTTGTCTTCTCGTCTTTTCAGAAAAGTTGACTTTTTCGATTCTGATTCGGGATTTGTCGTCGATTAAATTCAACTTGTCTTTTAATTTCTTCGTTTAATAGACTTGAGTTTCTTCGACTTATGTAAATCTTCCATCTTTGGTCCTTTTCTTCGATAAATCTTCGAATAGGCCCAGTGACTTCAAATCTTTTGCATCTCTTGGATAATAGACTTCATCTTGAGTCTTTTTCTTCGGTAAAACCCGTGCAATCCCATGTTTTCTCCATTATCCATCCGGTTGGCTCTGAAAACACAATAAACACAAAAACCACGCATAATTCCAAACAAATGATATTAAATACGCGTTTTGGTCTTGTTTTAGCCAGAATTAAGTGGTAAAAGGATGGGTGTTTACACACCTATCAAATCCCCTACACTTAACCATTGCCATGCCCTCATGCAATGCTTAGTGATAAAGCAATTTTACACTTTTCTCATAATTAATCAACCTTGGCCTTATTAAAATACTACTAAACAAAAATTTAAGTACTACGAGAAATTAAAATCTTTAAAGTAAATAAAAGGATATAAAACCATTTTCACTTGAAAATAGCTACATGGAAATAACTTGCAAAGAAATCAATGACTTACATTAGGGCTTTGGTGCTGCGAAGATTTATCACCCTCAAGTTTCACGTTCCCCAAACTAAGCTTAAAAACGAGATCATTGTTATTATAAGTTAGTAAATCAAACACTTACACACACGGCTTAATTATATGCTTAAACTCCCTTATTCCTAGGTGTATCTCTTATATTTTATTTTTGTCTTAGAATGATCATGAAGATGCATTTTTGGACTTATTTCGATAGTTTATTTAGGCTGAAAGCAAAGTAGGACGATTTGATCAATAGTTAGCTAAAGGACAAAATCTCTTAAAACTGCTTCTCGGGATATCAAAAAGTTCATATCTTGGCATAACTCGGTTCACGATTTGAGACCTTTCTCGGGCCGATATTTGGCATGTACTTCATACTTCATATCTTGAGAGACGTGCTTGAGATAATGGTCTTCTCATCGTTCATAGAGTTTCTTCACTTGGAGACTTTTGAGAGGTACTCCAACTTTGTTGACCACGACTTCATGATTATTTCTTCAATCTCTATTTGGGATTTTGAGATACAACGATCCGCCTCTTTTTCGGACTTGGATCTATTTATCCTCATACCTTGTTAGGGTCTTTTCGGATAGACTTCTCCATCATCTTTATGGGAGTTGATTGCTTTTCGTCGTGAGTCTTGATCCTTCATATTGACTTTGGGAATAATGCTTTTCACATCACCTTGGATCTTTAGCAATAAGATTGAATCCTCATGCCTTGTTAGGGCCTTTTCGGACTCGCCAATCTTCGCGCCCCGCTTCATAAGTTATGCCTTGGCTATGAACTCTTATCATTACCGAGCAACTTTTAAACGATCTTGGGCTAGAAGCTAAGTAACTTTTCAAATCGTACGACCTTACTTATTGCAGATAAATTATTAGCAAGTGATGGGAGAATAGGCAGATAATTACACCAAGTGAGCTTGTGCAAGAATACCGACTTATAATTGACTCTATCATTTCTCGTTCTCCACAATTTAAAATCTCAAGTAATGAGACTCGTGGATACTTAGCCTAATAAACTAATTAAGGTCTACATGGTTAAGGATACTAGCTAGAATAAACTTAGATAAGTCTATTCGGGTTGAGTCAAAATAATCGCAACGGGCCTAATATGTCAAAGATTTCAAAACTAGCTACACCACTTTATTAATATTTTTTTTGACTTTATTGCGGGATATATACATATGAAAGGAATGATAAAAATTTTAAAAATTACGACAAAATGGCCAAAGTTAAAAAAAAAATTTGAAAAATGTTGAAAAATATGATTCTCCGGTTAAATGAAGGCATTTTCATGGAAAAGTCCACTTAAAACTTCGATAGAAGTCCCCCCTACACTTAAGATATTCATTGTCCTCAATGTTTAAGCATGCGGGAAAAGTCTCCCCTACACTTATGACATTGTGCACGTTGGTTAAATCAAGTTAAGGAAGAGACGACTAAAGTGATCAATTTCAAATGTGAGTTATGAAGAAAATTGAATCACGATAGTTGAGAGATAGAACCGAATTTCGGATAACACGGGAGCACGGTTCTTCAAAGGTTCCAAAAGTGCATTCATCCCTGTAATCACATCACCACACAAAAACAAACACCTATAGAGGTCCTCCTACACTTAGGAGGTTAAACAGAAAAGGATAAATACTCGGGCTGCCTCCCGAGGAGCGCTTGTTTTTTATAACCGAGTCACGAGCCTGACTCGACCCAAAATTAGTTCATGGGGAACGTGGTGAGGGATGGAATCATCTCGTGAGAGATGTCCTCACCAAAGTACAACTTCACTCGTTGGCCATTCACCTTAAAATTTGGTCCATTAGGTTGAGCGAGCTCGAGAGTACCATATGGAAAAATTTGGGCAATGGTGAATGGGCCGGACCAACGAGATTTCAGCTTGCCCGAAAAGATTTTCAACCGAGAGTTAAAGAGTAAAACTTTGTCTCCAACTTGGAACTCTCGGTTCTTAATCTTAGAGTCGTGAATGAGCTTAGTCTTCTCCTTATAGATCAAACAGTTTTCATAAGCCTCATTACGGAGTTCATTCAGCTCATTGAGTTGGATCTTGCGTAGGTCACCGGCTTTGTTGATATCAAAATTAGCCCACTTCAAGGCCCAATAAGCCTTGTGCTCCAACTCAATGGGGAGGTGGCATGCTTTCCCGTATACGAGACGATATGGTGTACAACCAATCGGGGTCTTGTATGCGGTACGAAAAGCCCACAAAGCATCATCAAGTTTATCAGCCCATGAGGCACGATGCTCTCCCACGGTTCTTTCAAGAATTCGCTTTAATCCTCGGTTGGATATCTCAGCCTGGCCATTAGTTTGTGGGTGGTAGGCTGTGGAAAGACGATGATTTACACCGTACTTAGCCATGACTCTAGCAAATTGGTCATTGCAGAAATGAGTCCCACGATCACTAATAATGGCACGAGGCACACCGAATCTAGCGAAAAGAGCTTTCAAAAAGTTACAAACCACCCTTGCGTCATTAGTAGGTAAAGCTTTGGCATCAACCCATTTTGAAACGTAGTCAACGGCTACAAGGATGTATTTGTTTCCTTTAGAAGAAGGGAATGGCCCCATAAAGTCGATACCCCAAACATCAAAGATTTCACATTCTTGTATGAAATTCTGAGGCATCTCGTCTTTATGTGTGATCTTACCTTGTTTTTGGCAAGCATCACAACGTTTAACCATATTGTGAGCGTCACGATATATGGTGGGCCAATAAAATCCCGAGTCAAACACTTTTTTGGCGGTGTAGTTGGGACCAAAGTGACCACCAGTGGGTCCTTTGTGCCAAGCGTCAAGGATTTCCAAAGCTGCCGGTCCATCAACACATCGTCGAATAATCAAGTCGGCATATTGTTTGAATAGGTAAGGGACATCCCAAAAGTAAGTCTTAATGTCGGTGAAGAACTTTTTCTTTTGTTGGGATGTTAACCCTTCCTTGAGAATTCCACCCGCTAAGTAGTTTGCAATGTCCGCAAACCACGGGGTTTCATCAGAATTCGAATTGATAGACATTAAGGTCTCCAAGGGAAAAGAATCATTGATTTCTTTGTTCGGATGATCCCCTTGGTAAGGATCCTCAAGTCTACTGAGATGATCCGCGGCCAGGTTTTCAGCTCCTTTTTTATCGCGACTTTCGATTTTAAATTCTTTGAGTAGCAAAACCCAGCGAAGAAGTCTTGGTTTGGAATCTTGCTTTGTCAACAAGTACTTCAACGCGGAATGATCGGTGTAAACGATTGTGGTGGAAAGGACAAGATAGGGGCGAAATTTTTCAAAGGCATAGACAACAACTAAAAGCTCTTTTTCGGTTGTCGTGTAATGCAATTGAGCCCCCGTCATTGTCTTGCTAGCATAGTGGATTGGTTGGAAGTGTTTATTCACTCTTTGGCCCAAAACCGCACCAATAGCAAAGTCACTAGCATCGCACATCAACTCAAAGGGAAGCTCCCAATTAGGGGTAACCAAGACGGGTGCCTTAGTTAGCTTATCCTTAAGCGAGTTGAAGGCTTCAAGACACTCTTTGGAAAAGATAAAAGGAGTATCTTTTTCCAAGAGGTGGGTCATCGGGCGAGCGATTTGAGAAAAATCTTTGATGAATCGACGGTAAAAGCCCGCATGACCAAGGAAAATTCTCACACCCTTCACGGTTAAAGGTGGAGGAAACTTAGCGATAACATCGACTTTAGCACGGTCTACTTCAAGACCGGCTTTGGAGATCTTGTGTCCTAGCACGATGCCCTCTTTTACCATGAAATGGCATTTTTCCCAATTAAGAACAAGGCGAGTGTCTTCACACCGCTTAAGCATACGTTCTAAATTGGCAAGGCAAGCAGAGAATGAATCGCCATAGACCGAGAAATCATCCATGAAGACTTCCATAGTGTCTTCCACCATGTCATGGAAGATAGCCATCATACACCTTTGGAATGTCCCAGGAGCATTGCATAAACCAAAAGGCATGCGTTTGTAAGCAAATGTTCCATAGGGACAAGTGAATGTGGTCTTTTCTTGGTCCTTGGGATCGATGGGAATTTAAAAATACCTGGAGAAACCGTCTAAGAAGCAGTAATAGTCATTACCAGCTAGACGCTCGAGCATTTGATCCATGAAGGGAAGAGGAAAGTGGTCTTTTCTCGTGGCATCATTGAGCTTGCGATAATCAATACAAACTCTCCACCCAGTAACGAGACGAGTGGGAATCAACTCGTTGTGTTCATTGGAAACAACGGTTATTCCGCCCTTCTTGGGCACACAATGGACGGGACTTACCCAAGGCGAATCCGAAATAGGGTAAATCAAGCCGGCATCTAGAAGTTTGATAACCTCTTGTTTGATGACGTCATGAATGCGAGGATTAACCCTTCTTTGGCTCTGGATTGTGGGTTTAAAGTCATCTTCAATGAGAATCTTGTGAGTACAAAAGTTCGGATCAATTCCGCGGATGTCGGAAATTTTCCAAGCAATTGCCTTCTTATGATCTTTAAGCACGGCGATGAGGCGAGATTTCTCTTCATCTTTCAAGTCCTTAGCAATGATGACGGGCGACTTCTTCTTTTCTTCAAGGAACACGTACCCGAGATGAGGCGGCAACTCCTTAAGTTCTAAATCCGGAGGATTTTTGATGGGAGGCGTTTTCAAAGTCGGAGTATCGATAGCAATAACCGTGGGAGATGGTGGAGAAAGATTGTCTTCGTTGAGAAGGTTTTCAAAGAAATGCATGTCTTCATCCCCATCGTTGGGAGAATCATCATTAGCTAGGTTTACATCTCCCATGGTGGCTTCAAGATCTTTCCAAAACAAATCACTTTCTCCAAATAGAGACAACGATGAATCAATAGAGGAAACGGTTTCAACATTGGGAAGAGAGGTAGGAATATTTTTACAAGCATCATTAAAGTGTTCTTCACAAGCCTCATCCAGAACGTCAATACAATTAACACTCTCGTATGAATAAGGTTGTTTAGACAACTTTCCCATGTTGAAGACGATTTTATCGTCACCCACTCTCATGATAAGCTCACCGGCTTCAACATCGATGAGAGTGCGACCGGTCCTCAGGAATGGACGACCCACGATCAAAGGAACACGAGGGTCCATCTCGTAGTCGACGACGATGAAATCGGCAGGAAAAGTGAATTTGTCGACTCCTACAAAGACGTCTTCGGCTATCCCCACTGGATAAGCAACCGTACGGTTAGCTAATTCCAAAGTCATTTTGGTGGGGACTAGCTCAGGGAGAGATAATTGCTTCCAAACGCTTAGAGGCATTAGATTAATACTGGCACCTAGATCAGCTAGGGCCATGCAATTCTCTACTCCCGGGAAATTGCAAGGGATCAAGAAACGACCCGGATCACCAAGCTTGGTTGGCAATTTCCTTAAGAGCACTGCAAAGCAATTCTCATTAAGTTGGGTGTTGGCAATATCAAGAAGTTTTTCCTTGTCACTCAGAAGATCTTTAAACATTTTTGCATACTTGGGCATGTGAGCGAGAGCCTCAGCGAAGGAGATATTGAAATTCAATTGTTTGAACATTTTAAGAAAGTTCGAAACCTGAATATCATCCTTGCTTTTGAGCTTCTCTTTCCTCAACCTAGATGGATAAGGTATATTGGAAGAAGAGGAAGGCTTTGGGAGAATAGTATCACTCACATCCATGGGTGGAGGAGGGGTAGAAGGAAGAGGTGGAGAAATTGGGGAAGGAGAAGGATGAGGAATAGGAACAGGTGACTCGTTTTCCTTAGTCACAATCACCGGTGGAGGTATAGGAAGCTCGGGTTCCTTGGTACCTTTGCCACTGCGAGTAGTGATTGCTTTCATCTCCCCTCTTGGATTCGCAACGGTGTTACTCGGAAGAGTACCCGAAGAAGAGGGTTGATTACCTTGGAAAAAACTAGCCATCATGTTCTTTAAGTCATTCGTTTGACTATCCAACGTGTTTCTCATATCAGCTCTCAGATCGTTCCCTTGTTTGACCAAGTCTGCTTTCAAGTTGAGCACTTCCCGCTGAAGATTTCCCACGATCACATCGTTAGTCCTCATGTAGGTTTCCACTTCTTGGTGTAAAGCGGTGGGTTGGTTGGGAGGAACAGTATATGCGGGTGGTTGATAAGCAGGTTGCTGGTAAACTTGGTTGTTTCGTTGAGGTGGAGGTGGTTGTTTGTGAGGTGGGATGTATGATTTACAAGGTTGTTGTTGTTGTTGTTGAGGAGGGCGATTGAGGTTTTGTTGTTGGTTTGGGTTGTTTGGAGGAAAACCGGGCGGTGAGAGGTAGTTATTGGAGCGGTAGCTAAGCAAATTACGGTCACCTTGAGGTCTAGCTTGATAAGCAGGTTGAGGATAGGTGCCATATGCTGCATTCACATTTTCAGAAGGGTAGTCTTGGGTGGCAGTAAAAGTGGTGTAAGAGTGAGGACCCCCGCATATCTCGCATGGTTGGCTAACAACATTGACTTGAGCGTTTTTAGCGTTGTTGTTGTTGGTGTTGTTAAAGATGTGGGTAACAAGCGATTCAAGAAGCGTAGTGATTTTGTCAAGTCGCTTGTCGCTGTCACTAGTACTAGCACTAGCGACATTGGTCCGAACACTCTTGGTTTGCACATGAGACTTATTCTCAATGATATCCCAAGCAGCATTGGAAGTCTTAGCCAAAAGATTACCCCCGATGCATTGTTTAGTGAATCTTGGTTATTCATGTTTAAACCATTATAAAAAGTGTTAATTTGATGCACTTTGGTAAAACCATGTTGTGGGCATTTTCTCAAAAGGTCTTTGAAACGATCCCAAGATTCACTAAACGACTCATCGTACTTTTGTTCAAAATTTATGATTTCATTCCGCAAAGCGGTAGTACGAGAGGGTGAGAAAAAGTAATTGATAAACTTGGTCTCCAAATCCGTCCACGAGATAATACTCTTTGGCGGTTCCTTAGCAAGCCAATGCCGGGCTTGTCCCTCTAAAGAAAAGGGAAAAAGTTGTAGACGGATTACCTCTTGTGGAACACCATTGAACATGACCGTATTAGTGAGTTGTAAGAATCTCTTGATGTGGTCATGTGGATCATCAATGGTACGCCCCAAGAATGGTTGAGCAGAGACCATCTGGATAAAGCCTGATTTGAGCTCAAAGTTGTTGGCTGCAAACGCTGGTATAACAATTGGATCAGTGTTGCCATCTACATGAGCTTGTAGAAGTTCAATCATCGGGCGATTATCCGGTAGAGGCTCATTGTTGTTGTGGTTGTTATTATTGTTGTTGAAAGGTGGGTTGTTGTTGTTATTATTGTTGTTTTGAGGTGGGTTATTGTTGTTGTTTTGTACACCCGCCATGTCTAAGTCTTCGAGAGGCTCGGGCTCTTGATAAGACGTGGATCGAGTGCGCATACACCTGCAAAAGAACTAACAAGAGAAAAACAAAGCAAAAATATTTGTGGTTTTTATGTTTTTTAATTTTTAGGATTTTTGAAAATTTTATATATTTATTTTTTATTTTTTTAGGGTTTTTGAAAAGTTTTATGAAAAAGTAACGTTCCCGGTGAACGGATCCCAAAATCCAAGTTCTCACAAAAAACTGTTGATCTTAACGAGAAGAGTCGGCAGCGGCGCCATTTGATACTAAGATTTTTGTATGGATTCTAAATTCTCTCGATATCCTCTCGAATTGATCTTGGTTCTAAGTGGAATGATTGTTCTTGGTTACTAAAAAGGGGAGTGATTTTCTAATCTACTAAAAGTTTTAAATGCATTAAAATGTAAACTTAAATCTAAAAGCAATTATAATAAAACTTGAATTAAAATTAAAATTTAAAATTAAAATATAAATATGAAATGAAGAAACAGTAAGTAGTATCCCTTAAAAATGCTCAAAAAGAAACAATAAGTAAGACTTAAAAATGCTCAAAAGAAGATTGATTCGGAAGTTGACCTTGATTCGGAACTTGATTCGGAACCTTCACTCGGAAGTTGATCCGGAACCTTCACTCGGAACTTTACTCGGAAGTTAGTTCGGAAGTTCACCCGGAACTTTTCGTTCGGAAGTTCACTCGGAAGATTGATTCGGAAGATTGATCCGGAAGTTTATCCGGAACTTTCAGTCGGAAGTTTATTCGGAACTATCAACTGATTCGGAACTTTTTGAAAGGAAATTTATTCGGAACTTTGTACTCATTCGGAAGTTTGTGTTCATCCGGAACTATTTGCTCATCCGGAACTTTTGGTTCATTCGGAAGTTTGTGTTCATCCGGAACCTGGGAATACTCAAGAACAGTAACCTTACAGAAAAACAGGGAGATACGTTTTAATCCAAAATCAAGCTAAATAAGCAAAAAGGTTTTACCAAATTAACCAATAATCATTTAATAACCATAAGCAACAAATCCCAACAGTAAAAACACAATTTCAACAACTTTTTAAAATCAAAACTCAACCAAATAAGAACTTAAGAACTTGAAATAAAAAGATGATGAAGAACAAGATGAATGAAAAGATTAAAGGAAGACTTGTATTAATGATTAATGTTGAACAAAATAAAAGACAAGATTAAACTACAAGATTTGGAAGAACAATAATCAAAATCACCAAACACCCTAGTGGTGTTGGTGATGACTACGAACAAGAAAAGAGAAAAGAAGGGAATGAAAACTGGATGAAAAGTGTGAGGGGAACCCTTTATATAGGTGTTCCCTTTGATTGGTGAGTGGGCTTTCTCCCGTTCTTCTTGTCTTCTCGTCTTTTCAGAAAAGTTGACGTTTTCGATTCTGATTCGGGATTTGTCGTCGATTAAATTTAACTCGTCTTTTAATTTCTTCGTTTAATAGACTTGAGTTTCTTCGACTTATGTAAATCTTCCATCTTTGGTCCTTTTCTTCGATAAATCTTCGAATAGGCCCAGTGACTTCAAATCTTTTGCATCTCTTGGACAATAGACTTCATCTTGAGTCTTTTTCTTCGGTAAAACCCGTGCAATCTAATGTTTTCTCCATTATCCATCCGCTTGGCTCTGAAAACACAATAAACACAAAAACCACGCATAATTCCAAACAAATGATATTAAATACGCGTTTTGGTCTCGTTTTAGCCAGAATTAAGTGGTAAAAGGATGGGTGTTTACACACCTATCAATCTTGTTTTTTGTTAAATCTTTTATAAAATCGAATATGGATGCGCGATTTCAATGCGTAATCAGTTTCATAAATAATATATTTGAAGTCACATGTTCAAGAATGCAGAAAGTTCAAGCAGAAGCAGATAAGTTTTACAAAAGTTAGTCTGTATCCCACATCGGCCAGTGAATTAAACATACATGTTGGAGTTGAGTATAAAAACAAAGGCATGTGAATGTAGCAAGCATGCCTTTCTCGGCCTTTTGGCTAAGATCAAGTGTAGTATCTGTTCTTATCAGTTTAATATTTGATATGTGAGGCATCTGCTCACCCGATATTATTATTATTTTTTAGGGGGGAAGAACCTATCACAGTAGCTTGCTGTTGGGGTTCTTCATGTGTCGCTTTGGTGTTGCACTACTGCCTAGGCTTGGCGCACCCCTCCAATTACTAGTTCAATGTTTTTACGCGTTGTTTTGGGTATCTTTTTTACTGGATAATTTCAAGCAACAACTGTGGGTAGGGATGGCAACGGGTCGGGTTTGAGTCGGGTTTTAGTAAACCCGTACCCACACCCGTTTATAATATTCAAACCCGTATTCGCCCCAATATCAGAAGGGTACCCGATTAGTATTACTCATCGGGTTTTCGATTTTTACCCGCGGATATCGGGTATCCATAATTAAATTTTGTTGGACATGATTGTGCGTATACAGTTAAAAAAAACCAATGAAAACAAAATTACTCCAATATATTTTTTAAGTTTTTAGAAAATAAAAAATACTAATTCAATATTATATTATGCGATTTAATGTATTGAATAAATTATTCTTTTATTAAAATTACAAAATTCAAATATACTTAATCACAAATGTATTAATATTAATTTATACAAAATGTAACTAGTATAAGCATACGACGAAACAACAAAAGAATTTCTCTAACTAACGACGCACAAATGCAACTACCAATCTACGAACCACAAAGCACATGAGCGGACTCAAAACACTAAGCTATCATGCAAAAAAAAATTACATAACACATTAGACGTCACATAGTCGTCAACTTGTTATATAACCAATGACGTGGATTCTCCTTCACTTGCGCCGTTAATTGTTTGGCCAAATCTTCTTCTTCTACTTTTAATTTTGTGTCTATATTTTAACATAAATTATTTCAAACTCTTAACAACTACAAGTATTTCAAAGAAGAAAAACAAGACATGCACGTTGGTAGTGACTCATAATCTTTCATTCTTTTTTCTTTTTTTTTCTGAACATCATAATCTTTCATTCAAACCATAATGTTTAATCAAACAGCTACAAAATTTATAATATTTGCTAACTTAATCAAATATAAAAAAAATCACTAAAAATGTATTTTTATCAATTTTATTAAAAAATTATTAAAAATTATTTTTGTAAACTCTTATTATAAAGAAAAGAAAATTAATAGCAGAGGGCCCTACAACAATAGCTACTATTCGCATCGACAAATAAGGCATTTCCCGAAAGATATATCGCCCGAAAAACTTGATCGAAAAAACTTGTTGGGATTCTTTCCCGGACGACATTGTTGATTATTAGGCAAGGTATCCTGGGTTACATCTCCCGAGAAAATTTCGTTAAATTTTGACCAAGAAGTCTATTAGAGTTCGTGCCATGTCGAACAGACTTTTGTCGTTTAGTGTGGTTTCCCGGGCAACATATGTCCCTCGGGAAAAGTTTGCCGCCATTTGTGATTTTTTTTTTGTAGTGGATGATCAATAAAAGTCTATCATAACTCAATATTTAATAAACAAAATAATAAACTTTTAATAACTCTTTTTCAGTGTTGCAAAAAAAGGTCTGAAAGACCGATTAATCGCCGATTAATCACTATAAGGCCCTTTACATTACCGATTATTGAAAAGGTGATTAATGGGGGTCAACTGTGGTCAACGATTGTCAAGGGAGGTCAAACTTGCCGAAAACTTGCAATTTTTGCCGAAAATACCGAAAACTCGTTGTAAACATGTGTTTATCACTTACATTAACTATTTATATGTATGATAAGTTCTATTTTAAGAATAATACTGCCTAAAATAACTAAAACTCGTTAGAAATACCCAAAACTTGCCGAAAATACTAAACATTTGCTGAAAATTCCAATCCGATTAATCGTGGATTAATACCGCCTAGAACGATTACAAGCTACAAGGTGGTCGACGGCCGGCTAGCGATTCATGATTTTTGCAACATTGCTCTTTTTTCTAGTAAGCAAAAGACGTGAGTTTTCTTTACCTACTTTTATATTCAGCATAGCGTGTTTTAGTAAGAAAAATTAATGTATGATTAAATGATTGTTTATCTCAGTAATAAGCAAAATTTTTAGTAAGCAAATGACTTTATTTTGTAGTAAACGTCATTGTGGCTCTCACAAGATTATAACAACGCAACCTGTATTGATTTACATTTCTTAGCATTATGTTGTCTATGGTCGTAAACGAAATGAATGTTTAGTGAAAGTTAAACCGTATGATACAAAATTTGTTTATTAAATGAACGAAAATAAATAAAATTTTACTTACGATTAGTTACATGAAAGCAAATAACAAATTAAAAGTCTTGTCCGTTCATTTATATTCATCAACATCCAATTATTCGTTCCTTATGTTGATTTATATGTTTTCATTCAGATACCATATTATCTTTTATGTACTTTTAAAATTATTAACTTTAACGAAAGAACATTTATAAAAACACAATACTGTGTATAATTTTTAAATTATATATATGTTAGTCTAAAGTTCATATGTGTTCGTTTAGTGCTTAATGTATGAACAATCTCATATTCTTAATAAATGAATATGAATAAGAAAATCTGTTTGTTTAAGTGATTGTGTCCATTAATTTGTTTGATTAAAATTAAACGAAAAAAATATGAGAAAGCTTCGTCCAGTTCATTTTCAACCCTAAAATTGGCAAAGTAATTTGATATATATGTTTTCTTCATTTATATTGTATCTTTTATAAATAACTAAAAAAGATCCCGTTAAATCATATACTTTGTATGATAAATAATATATTCTACACCATATATTTTAGTTCAAGCAATCATGTTGATATATAATATACAGTTGTTACTATAACAAGGAAACTACTTTTGCTATAACGTAAGGTATGTTTAAAATGGCCTCACTAAGAGAGCTAGAAGTCATTACTCCAAGTGAGGGGTTTTTGGGGTGCCACGTCAGCGAAACCCACTCACTCACTCACTTGGAAAAATCAGGGGAGTCATCACTCCAAGTGACTCCCCTTTGTGGGTCCCATTTTTTTTTTTCTCACATTTTCAAACTAAATTAATTCATTTCATAAATAAAAATAAATATTACAATCCTAAAAAAATAGAAAAATACAACTTCGAATAAAAATTAAAAAAAAAACGAAAAAATTACGAAAAAAACTACTAGTTGGAGGAGTCTTCGGAATCTTCAACGTCGCGGTATTGATTGGTATTAGGCATTTTTGCGCGTAGACGAGCCTTGATTTCTTCTTTTTTAAAGTTTATAAACGCGGCCGTTTCGGGATCCATGTTGGAGGTGTCATAGTTGAGAAATTTCAACTCCTCCATTTCGGCAATCGTGTCGTCTTTGCGTGTCGAAGCCGCATACGCTTTTTGCGAGGCTTCACGACGGAGACGAAGGTCATAGGTAACCGCGTCTTCAAATCGAGACGAGTTACTTCCTCCGGTACTCGCCGATGTTTCCGAACGGCTTTTTTTCCCGGGCCGTTCTTTACTCGCGGGGCGGGGTCGTTGATCGCGTTGGAATAGTTCGTCCGTGTTCATCGGCATCGAAAACGAACCGCCTTCCTCGTTCTCGGTCAAATCAACCGGGGCAACCTCGGGTGCGTCCCATTTCGGGGACTTCCTCAAAATATTCCATGCCTTTTCGTGATTAAACGAGGCATTTCTATTCTCGTCCGCGTAAATGGCCCGAGCCCGTTCAATCACATCAACCTCGCTTTCGCCACTTTTTTTGTTCCGATGACATTTCTTGTAGATGGCGTGCCACTTCATAATATTATGATGCATCGGATTCCACTTACCCGTGAGCATGTCTTTGGTACGTTCTTGACGATTTCTTTCGTTAAACACCCGGGTAATCCGAATCCAAAGAGTGTCTCTTTTTTGGTGACGCCCAACTTTCGGATCTTCGGATGTCGCGATGTAACACTCGGCAAGCACGGCTTCTTCGTCCTTGGTCCACCGACCAAGACCTTCATTCGGAACGGGTTCTTTTGATTTTTTTGCGGTGTTTTTCTTGCGGGTTTTTTTTGTTGGTTCGGTTTCGGGTGGTGGAGATTGGAGTGATTGGCGTCTTTGGGTATAGGCTTGATATTCTTCTTGTTGCTTTTGTATAAAAGCTTGATCTTCGGGAGTCATCGGACCGTGGTTAGGAAATCCGGGGAATTGTGGGTTGGACGTAGTTCCGTCACCGCCACCCATGTTGGATTGAAGGAGGTGGGTGAATCCGAACCAATTTTCGTCGGCCATTTTGATTGTGTTTGTGTTTGTGTTTGTGAATGAGAGAATGATAAAGGAGAGAATGATTTGTGTGTGTGTGAAAAATGATATAGGAAATGTATTATATATAGGGATTAATTGAAAAAAAAAAAAAAAAAAAATTTAAAAAAACTAGCCGTTTGGGGGCATTTAATTTAAAAAAAAAAAAAATTTAAAGGAAACTAGCCGTTAAAGGCATTTAAAACAAAAAAAAAAACCTTTTTTTTCATAAAAAACGGCTAGTAGCCGTTATGTTTAAAAAATTTTCAAAAAATTTTTTTTTTTTTATTAACCAAACTCACGCCCCGTGAGTATATACGCGCCGGGGCTCAACGCCGCGGCTTTTTGGGCTCAGGGGAGTCATGGCGTGCACCGCGCCGTGGGTTTGGCACCCCACGGCGCCACCACTCCCAGCTCTCTAAGAGCAAAAGGAATAATAACGGCGTGGGTGTTTTTTTTGCCTGTGTGGTTCGGCGTGACCACACTGCCGTTAACACGGCGTGGAGGACGGCGTCTCCCCACCCACGGCTGTGGAAGACTTTGTATATTTTCATTTTATCCCCTTTTGTATTTTACAAACCCCCCTTTCTCAATTTAATCCAACCAAATTAACCCTAAAACTTTTAAATTTTGGAGCCAAAAAAAAATTTGAATTTTTTTAAAAAATTATTCTAGTCGACGGCTAGTTTTGAAACTTAAAAATTATTCTAGCCAACGGCTAGTTTTTTTTAAAAAAAACAATAAATGCCCAAACGGCTAGTTTTTTTAATCCCAATTTTTTTTTAAAACCCCTATATATACATAACCCAATAACTCTTCTAAAATTACACACTTCTAATTACTATTACAAAACACATAAATTAAATCATGTCCGGAAATCCCAACAAACCTTCATTCGTTGGTCTCCTTAACACGTTCACCGGAGGTCCGTCTTCTCAAGAACTATATTCGGATGATCCGGCATAGAAATACAACGACAAGCCTACGAAAATTACCAACAACAAAGATATACCCAAGTCCAATCCGAAGAAGATATTCAATTTCAAAAGCTTCAACAAAACCCACCTTCCTTTGATGAACCATAATCCTCACAATCCTCACTTCCCACACCCGAATCACTAAAAAAAAAACCAAAAACGGGCGGCCAAAAAGAAGAACGTTGATTTGAGTCAACTAGGGGCGGATTTTGAGAAAAACCTGGATGTGTCGAAGACTAGGTCACGTTGGGTTGCATCGGAGGAGGCATTGCTTGCCGCGTGTTATGTTGAGATTTCGGAGGACTCGAATGTCGGGAAATCTCAAAAAGGCGAAACTTTTTGGTATAGGGTTATGGGTACTTTTAATAACCAAAATTTTCAAAACCGTACCAAGGATATGATTTCTAGTAAATGGAGGGATTTGAACCACGCTTGCCAAAAATTCAATGGTTGTTACCGGTGTAGCAAGGCGGCAATCAAAAGTGGCGAAAGTGATTTGGATGTGATGGTGAGGGCTCGAACAATGTATCGGGAAGAAAATAAAAACAACACTTTCCACCTCGAAGACGCATGGAATATTTTGAGAGCCCATGCGAAATGGGACCCTCCCGAAGACGTTGATTTAACCGGCGATGTTCCGTCTCTTGCAAATGAGACTCTTTTTGCAAGAGACGATGCAAGACCCCCCCCCCCCCCCCCCCCCCCCCCCCCCCCCCCCCCGGCAAAGAAAGAACCGGAAAAATGGCAAGATCCGAGACAACGAGCACGGGAGCGAGTAGTAAGTCGAACCCATTAGGGGATGCCTTAACCCACGAGTTTCGACTCAAAAGGCAAGCCGCCCAAGAAGCATATCAAGTCTCGATAAACAAAGACAACGAGTGGCTTGTAATGGAGCAACTTAAATTTCTCACGACATCGACTCAAGGTTGTGAAGAAAGGGAAACTCGTTTGATCAATGCCAAAAAGGAAGAAATCAAAAATAAACTTGATCGAAGTAAAGATGAAAGTGAAGATTATTTTTTTTTTTTTTCGTATTGATTTTTTTTAGCTGAATGTTTTTTTTTCGGGTGTTTTTTTTTTAGAATGTAATGTTTTTAATTTAAATGAATAAAGTAAATTAGGATTTGAATAAATTTAATTGTTGATGGTAGTTTTTGAAAAAAAATGAAAAAAATGGTTAAATTGATGTGGAAATGGTGTGATGATAAGATGGTTGTTTTTTGTGTGGATGTGGTGTGAATGTGGAAGTGAAAAAGCTGATGTAGCGGTGTGTTTTTTGTATTAACCAAAAAAAACATGCATTCATGTGTGTGTTTGCATGTGTTGTACTCTTGTTAAATGTTCCATGATTCCATCTTCTCTAGACATAAATATACAACTATAATACTATACAGCCTATACATGACATCACTTATGCAACGAAATAAAGCTATGCTGAAAGCAGGTATACTAACATTATTATTAAACTTTTTGAGTGCAATGAAAAAATATCTACCTTATTAGCGAAACATGGATTTTTGTATGACCAAACATGTTAGATTATAGATTCGCCTTAGGTTATGCAGTATTGATGATATCACAAGTCGATTAATTTCGAGCGATTTCGAGCGACTATCGTACATGAATCTCCATAACTAATGAGATATTAATTCATTTAACTGATTTGTTCTTATATTATTAAATACTTAAATGTTGAATCAAAAGCTCAAAATTTTGACATTTTACAACTTTTACATCGCACATGCATGTATTCACATAGACGTGTCCCTCACGTTGACTTTGCAAAACTGTACATGTTATTTTAGTTGACTAAATAAGGAAGCTTAGCTTATACTAATAGAGTATCTTGCACAACTAGTAAACCACAAACATGATACTATTATATATACACAACCATGTAGATGCTATTGTTCATTTCAAAACATCTTCTCTCCAAAGGACTTCAACTAGTATTGTTCAAAATGATGGTATACTCTTCTGCATTTACATATATTAACAGTTATTGTTGTTCTTAGCATTGGTATAACAAAGGTGTTTGTTGTAGCGTAAAGATACAATAATTGTATATAGATTTTTGGGTGTTTTGTTACGTTAATTGATATGTATATAATGTTTTCCAGCAAAAGATCGTGATAACGATGCAGCCCAAGTGTGGAAAATGTCGGACCAAAGCGATGATGGCTGCTGCCAAATCATTAGGTACATATTCACGTATTCTATATATTTTTTTAGTTTAAATGGTGTTTCTTCTTGTGACATCAAGAATAAAGTAATAACAACTGGTGGATTTGTATGTAGGCGTGAATTCAGTGGAGCTGCAAGGGGAAGACAAGAACCAAATGGTGGTGATCGGAGATGGGGTAGATGCCGCTGCATTGACAAGCTCGGTTAGGAAGAAGGTCAAGAACGCGTCGTTGGAAATGGTTCAACAGTTGTAACCTATTTTACGCGAGTGATCCAGATTGTTCAAAAAACTGATATCAAGAGTGTATTGATTTGAAATTTAAATTTTACTGTCAACATAATTTCAGTGTATGTTTTTCTGTTAACAATATAATAGTGAAATTCCTGTCCTTTTTCTTTCAATCAACTCGACCCTTGTCAATCATTTAATTTTCATTTCAGCGTACGATTGTAAACTTTCATGAAAATGATATGTTTAATAAATGATAAGATTGTGTCTAGACATTTATAGATAGAAGAAAATGATGGTTCATATATTTTTGCTTTTTACAACCTAAAATGTCACATAAACTTGTACCCCAGCTTGACTTTTGCATGATAAATAGATCCTTGAAGAAGTCAAGCGGTTTAGCATAATTGTACCTCAGCTTGACTTTAGAACGAAGATTATACGAGGGTAAACAGTAAATTTTGTTTCTTAACTTTGCCATTTTTGTAAAAAAAAAAAACATGAGAGTAAAAGTGACGCATTTTTGCTATCAAATTATTTTTTTGCGAAAAACGCTTCGGTCCTTATTTTCTATTTTTCCCCAGTTAACACATGTTGGCTCTCTTTAACCAGCTTGGTTCTCTCTAACGGACTCCCACTTTTTTTGTCGAGACATCTGCTGTTGTAATAGCAAGTTTAAGTTTAATATATTGACAAGGTGAGGAGATGTTTTTTTTCATGTGAAAAAGGACATGAAAGGTTTACACCAGAAACCCAAACGACAAGCCCAACCAAAATAGGGTCCGAAACGGAACACATGACCCGATCCGGAACATGACTAAAGGGTCCGAAACGCACGAACTCTTCTAGAAGGAATCAGCTCTAGTCAACGGAGAACGGGCCAACCAAGGCCCATCACCATTCCCGGCCTTTTAGGGATTTGACTAGTATAAATACCCCCTTTTGGTTTAAGGTTTAGGTTAACTCTTTTACCCTTATCACTTTTACTTATATTATTATATTCTCATATTCCCTTTCGGATCTTTCTCCTTTACTTATTTTCACGCCGGAGCTTGGTCTGGGTTCTCACACCCGGACGAGGCTAACACGTTGCTTTGGTTTCAGGTAATCCAAAGCGTACATCGCACCAGATCCGAACCGGTCAAACCATTCGGATCCTTGCAAGAAATTGCACGAACATTTGGCGCCATCCGTGGGACTTGATGTTCTATCTACCATTTCTTTAGAATGGCAGGTCCTACTCCTCCTGTCAATCCGACAGGTCCTAACCTTCCGATCGACTTGACCTCACCGAACAATCAGAATCTCACAAAGGAACAACTCGAACAACACATCTCAACCTTGCGACTACTAGTCAAGGAGCATAACCGGAACGCCGTGGAACCCGTCCGTCTAAGTTTCAACGAGGAAGACGAAGGAAGCAGCAACACTAAGATAGTAAGAGGCAAGGTGGTGTCCGATGCGGATTTAAAGAAACCTTTCAAGGAAGCAGTCAAATCTCCTCTCACTTAAAGGATCATTGACTTCTCCGGACCCGAGTACAAGATGCCTGTCACTGTTATGACATATGACGGAACGGGAGATCCGGAGGATCATTTGAACCGCTTCACCGGAGCAGCCAATTCTGGTGAATAGCCAATGCCGGTTTGGTGCAGGATGTTCCAGCAGACATTAGAAGGGGGAGCAAGGGGATGGCTTGAAAGCTTGGATACAGACAGCATTGATGAATTGGCTTAACTAAGAAAAGCATTTACCAAGAGATACTCAATCCGAAAGCTATGTCACAAGGGCCCTCACGAGATAACCAAGATTGTAAGAAAAGCAAATGAATCACTAACAGGTTTTAAAGAGCGATGGACAGTCGAAGTAGGTCTTATCTATGGAGTGCCGAAGTCATGAAGATTTCGGCATTTATGGATTCGGTTAAAAGTCCAGAGCTGGCAAAAAGGTATTCGGACAAAGTTCCTGAATCGGTGGACGAAATGATGGAAAGATTGGATGACTTTGTTCGATCCGAAGAAGCATTCGCCAACATGAACTGCCAAAAGGAGAACGATCTGAGCCATACCGAAAGCCCAACCCTCCCACCCAAAGAAGGGACGATCGCAACCAAAAATACAATGGCTGGAATAACAACAGAAGAAACGATGGGCGAGATGCATACAAGGGAAGAGATTTCCTCAACAACAGAAACAAGGATAGAGACAACAGGGCACCATACCCACCGCCTCGAGATGACAATTACCACCGGAATGACTACAACCGAAAAAATTATCATGACCGAAACAGAGTGGCCCCAGTCTTAAGTGTTAATTCCTTGACAAAGAATCTAAAAGAAATCCTGGCAACCGAAACACAGCTTCGTCTACCTCCTCCCCGTCCAATGAACAATCCGGCAAGAGGTGGAAACATGGATCGCTATTGTGATTATCATCAGGACAAGGGGCACTTTACCAACGACTGCATCCAATTGAGAAAGCAAATTGAGCTAGCCTTAGAATCTGGAAAGTTGAATCACCTTGTACGGGACATACGCCAGAGAGGACGAGATAATCGAAGAGAAGAAGCTCCAAGGCAAGAAAAGATAATAAACATGGTCCGAACAATACCGGAAAGGGAGAAGAGGAAGACTAGAGAAGCAACCGAAAGCTGGATGAGAGCCCCAATCACCTTTCCACCATTGGAGGAAGATGAGTTGTCTGACGACCCAATCATTATAGAGGCCGAATTGGGAGGCTATCTAGTAAGAAGAGTATATGTTGATGAGGGGGCGTCGGTGGAAATTATGTTCGAACACTGTTTCGAGAAATTACCAGCAAGCGTCAAGTCAAAAATGAGAAACACACAAACTGATCTCGTTGGATTCGCTGGAGAGGTGGTCAAACCAATAGGAAAAATCGAGTTAGAAGTCAGTTTCAGATCAGATGGCTTAGTTTGAAGAACTCACATGAAATTCGTGGTGATTAGCGCCCCATCACCGTATAACGTGATCGTAGGGAGAACAGGCATCCGGATCCTCCGGGCAATACCATCAACCATTCATGCCATGATGAAGTTTCCCACCCCAAGAGGAATAGCCTCGCTAGTCTCTCGATCAGTCATCGTCTCGGAATGTAGGCAAATAGCAAAAAGACAAGCACCAATGCCCATAACCAAAGATAAGGCCATGACGCCTGAGTTACCACCCGGTACGGAAAGCATCATGATTAACCCTGCTTATCCGGAACAACTCACTACTATCGGTGGCGGATTAGCCAAAGCTTGCCAAACAACACTAAGTAACCTTTTAAAAGATAACTTGGAGGTCTTCGCACGGGAACCATCAGACATGACAGGAGTGTCGAGACGAATCATGCAGCATAATTTGAATGCTAATGAAAGTTTAGATCTGGTATGTCAGAAGAGATGAATGCTAGGGTCTGAGAAGAGCAAGGCCGTAACTAAAGAAGTGGAAGACCTAGTGGCGGCAGGAATAGTCAGACCAATAAAGTACCCAACATACATTTCCAATCCGGTCATGGTAAAAAGAGTGATGGATCGTGGAGAATGTGCGTGGATTTCAAAAATCTTAATTCAGCATGTCCGAAGGACTACTACTCACCGTCGAACATTGATGAAAAGATTGAGTCCGTGGTGGAATCTCGCTTTAAGTGTTTCTTGGACGCATATAAGGGCTATCATCAAATTTAAATGGCCCCGGAAGATGAAGAAAAAACAGCTTTTTATACGGATCAAGGCACGTTTTGCTACACCTAGATGCCTTTCGGATTAAAACATGTCGGGGCAACATATCAAAGACTAGTTGACTCAGCTTTTCAAAGTCAAATAGGACGAAATATGGAGGCATATATCGATGATATGGTGATAAAAAGTAAAGATGAAAGGAGCATGTTAGCAGACGTGACAGAAACCTTTGACAACCTCAGACAAATCAACATGAAGTTAAATCCGATTAATTGCTCGTTTGGAGTAGAAGAAGGTAAATTCCTGGGATACATCATCACTCCGGAAGGTATACAAGCGAATCCAAAGAAAACCAGATCCATTGTCGATATCCAGTCACCGAAAACATGGAAGGAAATGCAATCGTTAAGTGGCAAATTAGCAGCTTTGAATTGATTCCTATCACGATCTGCCGAAATGGCACTTCCATTCTTTAACACATTGAAGAATATCACAAAGGAGAACAAGCATGAGTATAAATGGACCGCGGAGGCGGAAGAGGCGTTCCAACAAATGAAGAAGTTGATCATGAACTTGCCAACCCTTACTACTCCAAGGCCAAAGGAACCCCTGTACATGTACTTGGCAGCATCACAAGAATCAATCAGTGCAGTGCTACTTACTGAAAGGAATGGAAGACAATGTCCGATTCATTATATTGGCCGAACACTTAGCGATGCGGAAAAGAACTATTCTCCTATGGAAAAACTGGCTTTAGCTTAACTAAAAGCGTCAAGGAGACTCAGAAGATATTTCGAAGGCCACGAAACAAATGTGATCACGGACCAACCAATCAAGCCAATATTAAGCAAGGCAGATGCATCCGGGAAGCTAGCTAAGTACACAATTGAGTTGGGGGCTTACAAGATAGAATATAAACCAAGGAACGCAATCAAGGGGCAAGTCTTGGCAGATTTCTTTACCGAAGCACCCATAGGTCAGGCAACAGAATAATTTTTCCAGATGCCTATTCTGAAGCCGGGAAAGGACGAAACAGAAATATGGACCCTCTTTACAGACGGAGCATCCAGTGCCCAAGGTGCAGGAGCCGGATTGGTTCTCATCAGCCCAACCGGAACCGAATAAACTTACGCTCTCAGTTGAATTTTGAAACCACCAACAATGAGGCAGAATACGAAGCCCTTCTAACAGGTTTGAGAATTGCAATACAAATGAAAGTAGGAAAGATCGAGGTTCGAGTAGACTCAAAGTTGGTAGCAAACCAGATCAACGGAACGTACGAAGCGAGTTGTGACAGAATGATAAAGTACCTAGCCGAAGCAAAAGCTTTAATACTAAAATTTTCTCATTTTTCAATCATAAACATACCAAGGAGTAAGAATCAAAAGGCTGATGTCCTAAGCAAACTGGCAACTGATAGGTGTGAAAACACCCATCCTTTTTACCACTTAATTACAATAATAACCGAGCAAAAACGTGTATTTTATGTCATTTATGTCCGAATTATGCGTGGTTTGTGTTTTTGTTGTGATTTAGGACGAAAAGGTAAAAAGTGGAGAAAACACGACATTCACGAGCTTTTATCGAGGAAAAAGACGAAAGATGAAGTCGAAAGATCAAGAGTGGAAAAAGAACGGAAATCCAAGACCAATTCTGAAGATTTATCGAAGAAAAAGTCAAAAGACGGAAGTTTACTTAAAAGCCGAAGAACTCAAGTCTAATTTATTGAAGATTACAAGACGAGTTTGAAGAAATCCCAAGACAAAGTCCAAGTATTAAGAGATTAACACAAGATTAAATAGATCAAGGACTTAAGTGTGCAATTAAGAGAAAGAAGAAAGAGGGAGGAAGCTTCCTAAGCTCCTCCCTAATCTCCCTATAAATAGAATAGGCTAGATTCATTTGTAGTGGTTGAAGGCCTGACAAGCCTCTCTTCCCCATTTTTTCATGTTCCTTAATTTTATGCACTTTAATTCTCATGTAATGCACCTTTAATTTTCTTTTAATTCCAAGTAAGTTTATCTTTAATTATTGTTAATCTTTACCTTATTGCTATTCTCCTTCTACCTTTCTTGTTTGATTTGTTCTTCATTTTGGTGTTCATGTTCTTGAGTGTTCTTATTTTTCAATCAAGTGGGTTTTGATTGATTTGGTTTTATTTGTTGGTATTGATGATTTGTTTTGATTGATTATTGTTAGTTGATGCTTATTGGTTGTTTTGGTTTAATCCTTTGGTTTGTTTTGGTTAGAATTGATAAGATTCGAGCTTCGTTCTTCATACCCTGTTTCTTGTTAATGTTTCTGTTTCTTTCCCAGTTATTCCGTATCACCTGTTTTCATTGTTCTTTATGCGGAATATCAGTTATTCCGAATAGAACGGTTATGCGGAATGTTTGGTTATTCCGAATAGAACGGTTATGCGGAATATTAGGTTATTCCGGATAGGCATTTTATTCCGAGTAGCGAGATATTCCGAGTAACATCTTTTATTCCGTATAAGCTTACATTCCGCATAGGGTTTATTTTTATTATTCCGCATAAGTGTTTATTTACTTTATTCCGCATAGCTATTTTTCAGCATAGAGTTTTTGATTATTCCGCATAGGGCAGTTTTTCCATTATTCCGCATAGGGCATTTTTTCCATTATTCCGCATAGGCATTTTTCAATATTCCGCATAGAGTAAATATTCCGAGTAGGCATTTTATTCAGCATAGAGCTATTATTCCGCATAGCATATTTTTATTCCGAATAGAGTTTTTCAGATTTCAGTTTTAAACTTTATTTTACTTGCCTTCCTTTTATTTAAGTTTTATTTCGCGTCATTTACTTTATTTACTTTTTTTAATTTTCTTGCAATTTACTTTTCGCCAAGTTTTTATCTTTCATTGTTTCTTTTTACCGTCTTCACTTTATTTTTATTTGTTTCAAGTCTTTATTTTTCTTTAGTTTTAGACAACGACAACTCTTTTATTTGATTCACCAAGAACAACTGAGTCGCACAATTAACCAGAGATCAATTCGAAGAGATACCGAGAATAACGAACTTTCAACGAGTAAAATCTCTTCATTAAAATGGCGCCGCTGCCGGCTCTTTTCGTGAGGATTAAAGGTTTTTTGTGAGAGACGCGTTGGCTTTTGGGATCCGTTCACTTGTGAACGTTATTTTTCGTGTCCAAAAATTTTCAAAAATCCAAAAACATTTGAAAAATCATAAAAAGCATTTCTTTTTCTAAGTTTTGCACCAAAAATATTCTTCTTGCTTATCTATCTTTCTTTATGGATTTTTATATCCATTGCGTCCGGTGTGGGAAACAATTATCTGGGAACAACTCTTGTCAATGGTGTACATGTGAGCGGTGCGGAAACGATACCGACAATACACAATTCCTATTTGGATTTTGTCCTTTGTGCAACTCGACTAATTCGTCCTTTTTGAACCCACCTCCTCCTGTTCCCCCGTGCATCTATTGTGGAAGCGATTCTCATTGGTATGTTTCGTGCCCGGTTCAATACCCGTATGAACACGGGCAAGAACCGGGGTACAATTATGAAAATGATAATAGCTATCCACAAGAGGCACCCAGTTTTTCTCCTTACCCATGGTGCTATATTTGTGGGGGCCCTCACGATGCTTCTTTTTGTGATCCGTCGCAAGTCTTTGAGAAAGTACCGTGCTATCATCCTAGTGTCTATAACTTTGAGCCCCCACATCACACCCTCAAACATCAACCCTCTCAGCAAACTAGTCTTGATCAACAACTCACTTCTTTGAATGACATTCTAGAAAGTATAGCTCAACTTCGAGCTGACTTACATCAGGAAAGGAAACCGTTTCTTGATGTGGACGAAACCTTGAAAACCACCGACACCTTTTTGAGCCAATTTAGTCGTTTTCCCTTCTTTTCTACACCAAAATGTTTAATTACAGCGTGGGATAGAATTGGTGAAATTGAACATACTCGGGGCGATGAACAACAAAAGTTGATGCATGAGCTTCTTAAAGATGTGGAGGTTATCAAGGAAGAGTTAGCCGACTACGTCACTCCTAATTGGACTCGTCCCATCTATTATGATGATGACGACGACGATGATGTCTACACTTTCAACCAATCTTCTGAAGTTGATGCTCCTACTGTCGATGTTCCTACTGCATCTAAGGATCTGGATTCGTTGAATGAGCTTAGTGATGATGGTCTCGACAAAGTATGTAATGATAAGGTTTGTGACTTACCTGCTATGGAGCCTGAGGACGACGTTACTCTTACGGAAGAGGTCGATCCTAATGATGCGATTCTTCTCTCTGCTTTGAGAATTTCACTTTTGAAATTTCTCAATCTCCACCGGGAGATGCAGACGATGACGATTTATTCTCTCCGGTTTACAAGAAGTTCACCGATGAACTTGATCTTGTGGATGAGGTGGAAGACGTGCTTCTTCGCGATAGATTACGGAAAGTTCATCTTCTTATTGCTCAAATCGAAGAGTTGACTTCTCTTTCTCTTTCCAAGTCTTTACCTCCATCTATTCCTCCCGTTGAAGATAATGACCCATTGCTGGAAGAAATCGATATCCACTCCATCCCTCCAGGTATTGATGATTATGACACGGAGGGGGACATTATTTTTGATAATTTGCTGCAAGAAGGTATTGTCCCAAGTCCCCCTCCCGAGCACCTTTCATCCACTCCGTTAGAAACCATCACGGAGGATGAATGCTTTGACCCGGGAGGTGACATTGATTATGCTATCATTGATGACATCACGGCTATGCCGAATGCTTAGCCTCCATTGTCTTTGGGGGAGGACAATGTGCTTACTTTACCCAACCCACCTCCAGTGGATCTTGATTTCACATACTTTGCGTATGTTGAAAGGGTTTTTCTCCCATTCAAGACTTCTCCCCCCGCCTCTCCTTTGTTGATGTCAATCGGGAACGAGGACAAGGTCTTTGATCCCGGTATTGCATTCGAGGCTTCCCCATGGACCATTTAATTCGGGGACGAGTCAGGCTCGTGACTCGGTTAATATAAACAAGCGCTTTTTGGGAGGCAACCCAATTATCTATCTATTTTCACCATAAGTGTAGGGGGAGCCCCGTGGTGTTTCTTGCTTTCTTTCTTATCATGTGCAGGGATTAGAACTTCAAAGACCCACTCTTGATGACTTTTGACGAACCGTGATTCCGTGTTCCCTTCTTCCCGGTTCTATCCTAAACTCTTTTCGATTCACTATTTTATATTTCTCAATATTAAAATAGGAATCTCTTTAGTTGTCCCTTTCTTAGCGAGATTTAAACAAAGTGCACAATGTCCTAAGTGTAGGGGAGTTTACTTCCACATGCTTAAACATTGAGGACAATGTTTATCTTAAGTGTAGGGGGATTTCTATCGAAGTTAAGTGGCATTTTCCTTGTATTTGTCCTCATTTTAACCGGAAAATTTGATTTTTCGACATTTTTCAAAATTTTTGATCTATTTTGGCCTATTAGTTTTTACTTTTGTATAGTTATTTTCTTTCCTTATTAGAATAAAATTTAATAAAGTGGTTTTAATTTTCAAAAGTCGTGAATATTTTGACTCGACCCGAGTTTACTTATCTAAGTTTGCTCTAGCTAGTATCCTTAACGTGTTTAAGTCAAGTTTTGCTAGGCTTTTATATGGGGAGCTATAAAACTCGAAAGTCTTAACTCTCACGGGTTAAGAACAAGAACTTTTCGCAAGTTCCTATAATTGCTCCTAGAGAGTCGTTTATCAAGGGAACTTTAAATGCGATTTCTAAACTTGAAAAAGTCTAAGAATTTGCAAGATCCTATAGGCGACTCGAAAACCCAAAACTTGGATTTAATAGGCTAAGCATCCACGAGTCTCATTACTTGAGATTTTAAACTGTGGAGAACGAGAGATGATAGAGTCAATTATAAGTTTGGTATTCTTTCGTGAATTTATGTGAGTTAATTATGAGCCTATTCTCCCATCGCTTGTTAATAAATTTATCTGCAATAAATAAGGTTGTACGATTTGAAAAGTTACTTAGCTTCTAGCCCAAGATCGTTTAAAAGTTGCTCGGTATGGATTAGAATTCATAGCCAAGGCATAACTTATTGAAGCGGGACGCGAAGATTGGCGAGTCCAAAAAGGTCCTAACAAGGCATGAGGGCTATATTTTGTTGCTAAAGATCCAAAGTGATGTGAAGAATCATTTATCGAAAATCAATATGAAGGATCGAGACACACGACGAGGAGCAAATACTCCCCAAAAGTCATGGAGAAGTGTATCCGAAAAGACCCTAACAAGGTATGAGGATAAATAGATCCAAGTCATAAAAGGAGGCGGATCGTTGTATATCAAAATCCAAAATAAAGATTGGAGAAAAATGAAGAAGTCGTGGTCCAAGTATGAATCTCTCAAAACTTCAAGTGAAGAATTCCATTATGAAGAGAAGACCATAATTTCATGAACGTCTCTCAAGGTGTGAAGTATGAAGTCGCTGCCAAATATCGGTCCGAGAAAGGTCTCAAATCGCGAAGCGAGTTATGCCAAGATATGAACTTTATGAGGTCCCGAGAAGCAGTTTTAAAAGATTTTGTCCTTTAGCTAACTATTGATTAAATCGTTCACTTTATTTTCAGCCTAAATAACTATCGAAATAAGTCAAAAATGCATCCTTGTGATCATTCAAGACAATAATAAAATATAAGAGATACCCCTAGGAATAAGGGAGTCTAAGTGAATAATTGGCCCACATGAGTTCGTGTTAGTTTGCTAACTTATAATAACAATGATCTCGTTTTTAAGCTTGGGTTGGAGAAAGTGAAAACTTGAGGATGATGATTATTCATGACATTTTCAAAACTCAAGGTATGTTTTTGATTTCTTTACTTTGTATGTTTATAATTTTCTATCTCTTTAATAAAGGTCAACATGGATTGATTGTGATGAAAAATGTAAAAGTGCTTTGTAACTAATGCATTGCATGAGGACATTGCAATGGTTAAGTGTAGGGGATTTGATAGGTGTGAAAATACCCATCCTTTTTACCACTTAATTACAATAATAACCGAGCCAAAACTTGTATTTTATGTCATTTATGTCGGAATTATGCGTGGTTTGTGTTTTTGTTGTGATTTAGGACGAAAAGGTAAAAAGTGGAGAAAACACGACATTCACGAGCTTTTATCGAGGAAAAAGACGAAAGATGAAGTCGAAAGATAAAGAGTGGAAAAAGAACGGAAATCCAAGACCAATTCCGAAGATTTATCAAAGAAAAAGTCAAAAGACGAAAGTTTACTTAAAAGCCGAAGAACTCAAGTCTAATTTATTGAAGATTACAAGACGAGTTTGAAGAAATCCCAAGACAAAGTCCAAGTATTAAGAGATTAACACAAGATTAAACAGATCAAGGACTTAAGTGTGCAATTAAGAGAAAGAAGAAAGAGGGAGGAAGCTTCCTAAGCTCCTCCCTAATCTCCCTATAAATAGAATAGGCTAGATTCATTTGTAGTGGTTGAAGGCCTGACAAGCCTCTCTTCCCCATTTTTTCATGTTCCTTAATTTTATGCACTTTAATTCTCATGTAATGCACCTTTAATTTTCTTTTAATTCCAAGTAAGTTTACCTTTAATTATTGTTAATCTTTACCTTATTGCTATTCTCCTTCTACCTTTCTTGTTTGATTTGTTCTTCATTTTGGTGTTCATGTTCTTGAGTGTTCTTATTTTTCAATCAAGTGGGTTTTGATTGATTTGGTTTTATTTGTTGGTATTGATGATTTGTTTTGATTGATTATTGTTAGTTGATGCTTATTGGTTGTTTTGGTTTAATCCTTTGGTTTGTTTTGGTTAGATTTGATAAAATTCGAGCTTCGTTCTTCATACCCTGTTTCTTGTTAATGTTTCTGTTTCTTTCCCAGTTATTCCGTATCACCTGTTTTCATTGTTCTTTATGCGGAATATCAGTTATTCCGAATAGAACGGTTATGCGGAATGTTTGGTTATTCCGAATAGAACGGTTATGCGGAATATTAGGTTATTCCGGATAGGCATTTTATTCCGAGTAGCGAGATATTCCGAGTAACATCTTTTATTCCGTATAAGCTTACATTCCGCATAGGGTTTATTTTTATTATTCCGCATAAGTGTTTATTTACTTTATTCCGCATAGCTATTTTTCAGCATAGAGTTTTTGATTATTCCGCATAGGGCAGTTTTTCCATTATTCCGCACAGGGCATTTTTTCCATTATTCCGCATAGGCATTTTTCAATATTCCGCATAGAGTAAATATTCCGAGTAGGCATTTTATTCAGCATAGAGCTATTATTCCGCATAGCATATTTTTATTCTGAATAGAGTTTTTCAGATTTCAGTTTTAAACTTTATTTTACTTGCCTTCCTTTTATTTAAGTTTTATTTCGCGTCATTTACTTTATTTACTTTTTTTAAATTTTCTTTCAATTTACTTTTCGCCAAGTTTTTATCTTTCATTGTTTCTTTTTACCGTCTTCACTTTATTTTTATTTGTTTCAAGTCTTTATTTTTCTTTAGTTTTATACAACGACAACTCTTTTATTTGATTCACCAAGAACAACTGAGTCGCACAATTAACCAGAGATCAATTCGAAGAGATACCGAGAATAACGAACTTTCAACGAGTAAAATCTCTTCATTAGCAACATTGGCATTCAACCACTTAACAAAAGAAGTACTAGTAGAGGTCTTGAACGAAAGGTCTACCGATCGGAACGAAGTAAACACTATAGTGGAAGAAGTGGATGACAACTGGATGACTCCTATTGTTAAATGTCTCCGGGACGGAACTTGGCCAACCGATAAGAATGAAGCACGATGTTTAAGGCTGAAACTACACCAATATGAAATGGTTGATGGAGTCTTGTTCAAAAAAGGATACCTAGAACCAATGCTTCGGTGTGTGGGGCCATTACAAGCCAATTATGTCCTTCGATAGATACACATGGGTTCATGTAGCATGCATTTGAAGCCAAGATTGATAGTGGCACAAGCTTTAAGATCTGGGTATTACTGGCCAACCATGCACACAGATGCAAGTGAGGAACTAGAGAAATGCGATTCATGCCAAATTCATGCACCGGTAGCAAGATTGCCGAAGACATTGATGAAGTCTATCATGGCACCATGGCTATTTTATCAATGGGGAATGGACATCTTGGGCCCATTGCAAGCCTCATCCGGAAATGTAAAATACATAATTGTCGCCATTGATTATTTCACCAAGTGGATGGAGGCTAAGCCATTGGTGAAAATATCTGGAAAAGGAAGTTATTAAATTCTTCTGGGATAATGTTGTTTGCCAATTCGGAATTCCAAAGATAATAGTCACAGACAATGCTAAGCAGTTCATCAATGAACCATTCAAGAGCTGGTGTTCGGATTTAGAGATTAAGCAAATCAATACGGCCGTAGCTCACCCCCAAGCAAATCGTTTAGTTGAAAGGGCTAATAAAACCCTCATGGAAGGCATTAAGACAAGACTTGGCCGGATCAGGAACGGATTGGCAGAGGAGTTACCACACATATTGTGGACCCATCAGACATCACTAAAGCAGAGCAATGGTGAAACTCCTTTCAGCCTCACGTATGGTTCGGAAGCAGTTATCCTGGCTGAGATAGGAATGCCTACCTATCGGACAATGATGATCAGTGAAAAGGAAAATGATGATGCCCTGCGCATAAACTTGGACCTACTACAAGAAAAAAGAGAGATGGCATCTATCCGAGAAGCAAAGTACAAAACGAAGGTGGAACAATACTACAACAAGCGAGTTCGCCCAGTCACATTCCGCCCAGGAGATTTTGTGTTCAGAAAGAATGAAGCAAGCAGAGTACAAAAGGAGGGAAAACTTGCTCCTACATGGGAAGGCCCATACCGTGTCAAGGAAGCATACCAGAATGGCTCATACAAGCTCCTTACCATGAAAGACAAGAAGTTCCGAGGGTGTGGCATGTAATGAACCTTAGGAAGTGTTATTTGTAATTTCATTTCTATCATGTAACGACTCTCTCTCCCTTTAGCAAGGGAAGAGTCCAGTTTATTACGTTGTCTAGATTTTATTCTGAAATGTATCAACCTTCACTCCCTCCAGAAGGGAAAGGTCGTGTCTTTTATTTTGAATGAAAAAGCTTCTCCTCTCGTTACTAAAGGAGAAAGCAATTTTGCGGCAATTATGAGTAGCATGAATAATATGACGTTGCACTTAGATTACACACTATTAATATAAGCACAATTCTTTCTCCCTTCGGCAAGGGAAGAATTTGGTTATTTTTATTAAGTCCTATCCGAAACGGAAGGCCTACCCGCACTCAATTCTTTCTCCCTTCGGCAAGGGAAGAATTTGGTTATTTTTATTAAGTCCTATCCGAAACGGAAGGCCTACCCGCACTCAATTCTTTCTCCCTTCGGCAAGGGAAGAATTTGGTTATTTTTATTAAGTCCTATCCGAAACGGAAGGCCTACCCGCACTCAATTCTTTCTCCCTTCGGCAAGGGAAGAATTTGGTTATTTTTATTAAGTCCTATCCGAAACGGAAGGCCTACCCGCACTCAATTCTTTCTCCCTTCGGCAAGGGAAGAATTTGGTTATTTTTATTAAGTCCTATCCAAAAAGGAAGGCCTGCCCACACTCAATTCTTTCTCCCTTCAGCAAGGGAAGAATTTGGTTATTTTTATTAAGTCCTATCCGAAACGGAAGGCCTACCCGCACTCAATTCTTTCTCCCTTCAGCAAGGGAAGAATTTGGTTATTTTTATTAAGTCCTATCCGAAATGGAAGGCCTATCCGCACTCAATTATTTCTCCCTTCGGCGAGGGGAGAATTTGGTTATTTTTATTAATTCCTATCCGAAAAGGAAGGCCTATCTGCACTCAATTCTTTCTCCCTTCGGCAAGGGAAGAATTTGGTTATTTTTATTTTAAGTCCTAGCCGAAAGGTAATGTCTATTCCTATACAATTATCTTTTCATCAAACAAGAACTACAAAAGATACATATATTCACAAAAAATAAAGGCAAACGTGCAAAAGCATAATGTAATCATTATAGTTATCCGAATCAAAAAGACATAAAAACAGGTAAAAATAGTCTGCAAATATTACATTCATCCGAATAAAGTCAAACTTAAGAACAACTATTTTTGATGGATCATAAACAAGTTAGGACGCAGGGGGTCCTTGGTTCCAGAGACATCATCATCATGAGGGGACACTATGTCTTCGTCATTGGGGATCTCGGCCGAGGGGTCCACAACCTTTGCTGGAGCCGGAGCAGGTTCACCTTCCATCAAACGCTCAATGGGCAGATAAAAGTTGGTGGCAACCTCTTGAATGTAAGGATACTTAGCAGCCGGAAGGGCATCAACCATTGGCCCCATCTTCTTATCACAATACAAGTCAAAACTCGGGGTGGCAGCAATAATGGCCAACTGCTCTTCAACAGGTCTCCAAACCTTAATACCCTCGGCCCAGCCAGCCTCAATGGCTTTGTTAAAACAATCTGTTATATTCTTCTTGTGCTCATACCTGTTAAGAAGTTTGGATACAACAGCAGGAAGTAGCGTCCGGACGGCATTGTACCTCCCCATCTCTGAAGTATTGCACTTTCTTTTCAGTTCTTCCTTCTCGGCCTTCAATACTTTGGCTTCCTCGGCAAATCTATCCTTATCAGCATTAAGCACATGCAAAGTCGCCTCGAGATCAGCAATCCGGGCATCACGACCCTTAAGCCTTTCGGACAAATCCCACTTCTCACCCACAACAGCAGCAAGCTCAGAATCTTTGGAAGCACAATTCTTTTCGTAATTTTGAAGTTGGGACGAAAGGTGAGAATTAGCGTGAATCTGTTTAGACAGCTTAAGATCCATCTCTCGAAGGAGGACTTTATATTGCTCACATGATTCCAAAAGATCACCTTGGTCCTTTAACTCTTCTTCCAAACGACAAAGTGAATCGACCATCCCCATAGTGCATCGAGCAAGCTGATACCAGCTTCGGCTCACAGCAAGCGAAGGGGGATATAAGCTTAGCTCTCGTTGCATAGCAGGAGGAATCATATGCATCATTAGATCTCGACATTCTGCAGGAGTAGCCACTCGGCTCGCAACATTTACACCCAATCCGGGACGAACTTGGTACTAGGGCCAGGCATCTCCTCATCAAGAGTAAACACACCTGCTTCGGAGAAGTAAGGAAGATTAAAAGCCAGGGTAAGTAAGATGACATAAGTAAAAGACGAGAGGGAAACACATACGGTTGGAATGAAGATGATTCGGACTAGCTTCTTTTTTACCATCCCTTTGCTTGACAGATTCCTCACCATCATTAGAAAATACACCTTTAGAACTTCCACCATCCAAATAAGAGTGACCAAGAGAAAATTCAGGAGGAGGACTTTTATCCTTTCGAGGTTCCAAAGTAGTATCGTTGACCTTTTCGGATTCTGACTCAAGAGTTTCCTTCACTTGATTATCAATAGGTCCGGAAGAACCATCGTCAACATGAGCGGACACATTCACAGACCGAATTGGTAGGGGACTCAAGATGGTGTTATCATCAAAGATCTCATCCCTCCCATCATCCGCACCTTCGGACACTTGTACGCGTCTCCTTTTAGTTTGGCCACCAGAGGTCACAGGCTTTTCAACTGTCATACGTTTCATGCTTCGATGAAGATCACTAACGGCTTTGCTTGTTTTGGGAGGAGCTCCATAGGAACCACCCCTCTCGGAAACTTTTTTCTTTCCCCTAGTCTTCTCAACCTCCTCACCTTCCCCCTCCTTCTTCTTTTTCTCCTCAGCAGCACGAAGAGAAGCCAACCTTTTCTTCTCACGAGCAGCCTTAACGGATTCGCTTTCATTCATGGCCATAATCTGCTCCGTAGTAGGGGCACTCAACTGCTCTCCGGCAGCCAAAGCATTGGCAACATGAGGAGTGACTCGATTAGCATCAGACAAACGGTCACCTTTGGTGATCTTGCCAGGAGCAGTAATGGGAAACCGGAGGTACTCCGACATGCTGATAGCTGCAAAGAAGGAGAAGAGTACAACAACGATACAAACTTATAACCATGAAAGCAAAAGGACAAAATATAAAAAAGGAGAGGTCTCAGTAATAGGGGTCAATACCATTCCCTTCCGGATCTAGAAAACGAGGCAGAAACTTCAGACACTCCCAAGTTAATGACACCCTAGCCATATACAAGACACTCTCCGGAATATATGACAAGTCTATGACATGTTCTTCAAGACGTTGAGCGTCTGATTCGTTAAACCCATCCTGAGGAATGTAGTCATTCAATTCCGAATCAACGTGTCTCCAAGACATAAAATCCGGAATGGCTCAGCGATCTATCACAAAGAATTCCCACTTCCATTTCTTCAAACAAGATAGGGTGTCATGAAAAATTTGCTTCCGCGAACCCTTTCCGGATCTTTTCTCAAAAAGAACCAATGGCCTTGCTTACTAAGTCTGTAATAAAGGCGAAATAGGACCGCAATAGGATCAATAGAGAGGCTCCAGCAATAAACTTTAAAGGTGGTCACCTGATTCAGTCCAAGCGGAACCATCTGGGAGATATGAACGGCAAAGTCCTTCAAGACGGCTAAAAGGAAGGAAGAAAAGGGGACTCGCACCCCGGACAACTTGAAGAATTGCTCATACAGACCTATATAATTCGTCGGAAGCTTGTCCATCGTCATCCCTTCCGGAGCAGCTTGAGGGTTAAAGCTTTTAGGAATATGATAAGTCTTGACCAAGTATTTAACATACTCATCGCCAAGGGTGGAAGTATACTTAGGCATGTCGAACTTAGGAGCATAACGAGTAGAACCGGAAGGACCGGGAAGCTCTTCATCTGCCATTTCGTTTATGAAGAGATCCGGAAAGGTAGGAAGTTAAGTAAAAGAAGGTACCTGAAAAACCTAGAAGATCCGGATCGGTAGAGAGAAGAAAAATTCGAGAGCAAAGTAAAAAACACACACTAATGAGAAACGAAATGGGAAGTATCCATAGGCACGGTAAAAATACGGGGAAATGTGAGAGGTACAGTAAAAAGACACGTGTCCATCATCCGAGTCTGTTGAGGCCACGTGTCAAGCATCACAAGAAGATAGGGTAAAAGTGGTTGGGCCTTGATGGGCCTAAACCAAAATATGGGGTGGTACAATAAATTAAGCCCACCCTAATTGAGAGAAAAAGGGAATTTAAGTATTGATTTGACTAAACAGTTTCAGACGAATTAGCCTAATCAACACTTGGGGGGGACTTGTTCGTGTATGTGTCCGGAACACATGACCCGATCCCGAACATGAATAAAGGGTCCGAAACGCACGAACTATCCTAGAAGGAATCAGCTCTAGTCAACGGAGAAGTCATAGGACACACTTCCTATAAAATAGGAAGTGTGACCCCAATCGGGCCAACCAAGGCCCATCACCATTCTCGGCCTATTAGGGATTTAACTAGTATAAATACCCCCTTTGGGTTCAAGGTTTAGGTTAACTCTTTTATCCTTATCACTTTTACTTATATTATTATATTCTCATATTCCCTTTCGGATCTTTATCCTTTACTTATTTTCACGCCGGAGCTTGGTCTGGGTTTTCACACCCGAACGAGGCTAACGCGTTGCTTTGGTTTCAGGTAATCCAAAGCGTACATCGCACCAGATCCGAACCGGTCAAACCATTCAGATCCTTGCAAGAAGTTACACGAACAGTACATATTCACGTATTATGTATGATTTTTTTAGTTTAAATGGTGTTTACTTCTTGTGACATCAAGAATAAAGTAATAACAACTTGTGGATTTGTATGTAGGTGTGAATTCAGTGGAGCTGCAAGGGGAAGACAAGAACCAAATGGTGGTGATCGGAGATGGGGTAGATGCCGTTGCATTGACAAGCTCGGTTAGGAAGAAGGTCAAGAACGCGTCGTTGGAAATGGTTCAACAGTTGTAACCTATTTTACGCGAGTGATCCAGATTGTTCAAAAAACTGATATCAAGAGTGTATTGATTTGAAATTTAAATTTTACTGTCAACATAATTTTAGTGTATGTTTTTCTGTTAACAAAATAATAGTGAAATTCCTGTCCTTTTTATTTCAGTCAACTAGACCCTTGTCAATCATTTAATTTTCATTTCAGCGTACGATTGTAAACTTTCATGAAAATGATATGTTTAATAAATGATAAGATCGTGTCTAGACATTTATAGATAGAAGAAAATGATGGTTCATATATTTTTTTTACAACCTAAAATGTCACATAAACTTGTACCCTAGCTTGACTTTTGCATGATAAATAGATCCTTGAAGAAGTCAAGCGGTTTAGCATAATTGTACCTCAGCTTGACTTTGGAACGGAGATTATACGAGGGTAAACAGTAAATTTGTTTCTTAACTTTGCCATTTTTGTAAAAAAAAACCATGAGAGTAAAGGTGACGCATTTTTGCTATCAAACTTGTTAATTTTTGGCGAAAAACCCATCAGTCCTTATTTTCTATTTTTCCCCAGTTAACACCTGTTGGCTGTCTTTAACCAGCTTGGTTCTCTCTAACGGACTCCCACTTTTTTTGTCGAGACATCTGCTGTTGTAATAGCAAGTTTAAGTTTAATATATTGACAAGGTGAGGAGATGTTTTTTTTCATGTGAAAAAGGACATGAAAGGTTTAGACCAGAAACCCAAACGACAAGCCTAACCAAAATGTTTACAGCCATTCAAAATCACCAATCCACTATTAACTTCGGGGTCACTTAATATAAGGCTATATACCTACTCAAGACTACTTTTATACATAGACTTCCGTCTTTTTGAGAGTTTATGGACATTAAAATTAATTTTCGTGTAAAAGGATCCAACTCGAGATTACGGGATTGCACACAATAAGTAAAGGGTTAATTTTATTTATTAAATATATTATATATATATTTATTAAACCAAACTAAACGATGGTTAATTAAATTAAGAGTTAAGTTAAATAACCGTTATGGAATTATAGTAGAAAAAGGAAAGCGGAAAAGTTCCGGAAACACCCCTTGGGGTTCTAGCCGACCGTCGGCCAAAGTGGGGGGGGGGGGGGCAAAGGGAAACTTTTTGTTTCCTAATTTGTGTTTTACTTGGAGATCAAGGTTTTGCCAAGCCTATATAAACACATAATCCCTTCATAATTTTTATCCCACTGTCTCTTTTTTCTTCTCTTTGATCGTCGGCCAAACAAACACCCCTTAGGGTTTTTCTTTGGTTTTCGATTTTGCTTAAATTCCACAAGAGTTGAAGTTCCGGTTTGCAAGTGCTAGACTCACGGTTAGCCCTTGCATTACATGTGTACAAGAGCGTAATATAGTTTTACTTTAAACTATATATTGGTATTGTTCTTCACAAACCCTAATTGGAGGATCGTCGGTTATCTTGTGGATCTACGTTAGGATAAAGGTGTGTAACCCTAATCAGTTAATTATAATTGTGTTAATATGATCTTGTTAAATCGCTTCCGCTATAACGTGTTTTGATCTTTGTTATGCTTATATAATTGTTATGAACATCATAAACCATCAGTGGCATCGAGAGCCGTTTTAACATGTTATAATTATCGAGATCTAAAGTTTTTTTAACTAATGGTGATTTGAGTTAAAATTACATGTTGTTTTTTAGGTTTTAACAAACATTAGGGTTTTGTTTTTTTGTTTTTTAAAAATCGGCTTAGCCGAATTTTATATTTAAAAAAAAATTGTAAACCCTAAAATTACATGGTAAAATTCTTTAGATGATTGCATGAATTAATTGTTATGTCATGTGTGGTTACGATCCGTAGTTTTCTAATTGTTAAGAATACGTGGGAGATCCGTGATGAACATGCATGTTTTTCACGGATCATATGGGATTTGTATGCTATTTGCTTTCTTTGATTCAAAGTTTTAAAATTAGGGAAGACTTTTTATGTTATAAAAACCCTAGATTTTATGTTCTTTGGATAAATTGTTATGCATGTGGCTATTTGATTTAGTTTTTTTTGTACCTACTTGTTTTCATACGTTTTATTTTGATTGTATGTTGTAAACAAGGGTAATATTTTTTAAGAAAATTAATATGGACTAAATCATATAAAAATTAATGAATTGTTTTGAGATCTAATTTACATATGATTTACGTTGATTGGAATTGAAATAATAACTTAACGGCTTACTCAATTTTGACAAACTATAAAGTGGGTATAACGCACCGCTGGTCATGTACCCGGTTAAGGAAGGAGGTGTTATGCTTCAGCGCTGACCAAATTCCCGGCTTGCCTGTGCGTCAAAGTTAGAATTACCTATGGTTATTATTTACATAATTCCTTAAGGTTGATTTAACCGCACGTTCACATCCGAAACACAATGAATAAAGTTATTGATTTGTGTTGTGGGTAAATTCTTTAATTGGTTTAAGTGTTTAACCAATACCTCAACTTGCGAATATGTGGGGAAATATTTAGTCTCACCAAAAGGTTTACTAAAGGTTTTATTAAATTAATGCTATGGAGATGTATGCATGCTTCTCCATACATGATTTTGACACCAAAATCAATACCCTTAAATTTAAGTCTTATGCCATCTAATTGACGAGCACTTGAAGTTACAATTGTCGTTAAATGAGATTTTGGACGATGTTGTAATGCAGAGAAAACTTCATGACTGTATGAGATTGCACATGAAGGTTTTAAGTTCTTTAGATTAGTCGACTTGATTGAGTTACTCAGTGAGATCTGGAAACTTAAGGCATAAAGTAGGGATGAAACATGTTTACGATGCAAAGAGACTTTTGGCAACGTAAATCCCTAAAATCTAGAAATTGCAAATTTGTTTGTCAATTATTGTACGACAAGTTACCATGTTGAGTACATTTGTCACTAGCAGATCAATCGATGTGATAAGTTTATGTCAATGTGGATTCTAGTTTCAAGGAAAATACTATGGTTTTATTACCGGGATAATTTTATTTTCTTGAATGGTATTATCAAAAATACTAATGTTTGAACTTATTTCTATAGAAATGGCTCAACCCGAACACAATATGACTATGAGTTCTGCGTTCAAAGGTTTCTTTGAACGTCCTGAACTTACTGGCCCTAACTTCAATGATTAGTATCGCTCACTAAGAATAGTTCTGAGAGCAGCGGGTACTATCGATATCTTGACTACTCCTTATCCGGAGGATCTTGCTGAAGGAGCATCTGATGCGCAAAGGCTTGAACACGCTGCTAATGTTAAGAAGCACTCTAAGGTGGTTGCTTTAATGTTAGTGTTGGAAATTCACTTTATGTGACGACATTTAAGAATTCCCATTAGTTATCATAGTCACACACGCTTAGACTAGACTAGGAAACGCTATATATTTTAAGTGTCGTGTGTGACTATATATACCCCTCCAAGGCTTCCAAGGAGGGGTGTTGCTTGTGTTTTTCTCACTTTTTCACTTTAATTCATTTTCCTTTCTTTTACACATACAACCCTCTCTCTAAACTCCAACAATGGCTACCACCATATTCCACCACCCACCTAGACCACCGGATTACTAAAAAGCAAACCTACAATTGGCATCAGAGCCTCGGTTCAATCCTAGGATCGTGTTTTTGGTTTTGATTTGGTGGTCTAAAATCTTTTTTGTCTCATTTTTCTAAACTATATGTCACGGTTTTTTTTTGTCTGATTGTCATACATTCATAAAAAAAATTTGTCACGTCTTGTTTTTTATTATCTGTCCCGTTTCACATCTGGTGTAGTTTTTGGTCAATGATCATAAATTTCATATCTGGTTTGCATTTTTGGTTTCTGGGTAAATGTGTCACATATTTTTTATCATCTGGCCTTATATCTGTCCTCTAATATATTATTGTTTCGGATCTGAAATGGCCTAAAAACAGCTTTAACATTGTTTTATGGTCATTGAATTTTTCTGGTATTTTTTTTTGAAGATGAGAAGAGAAAAACAGATTCAGAAAATGCAGATCCTGAAAATCAGGAAAAAGGTACTGGATAAGATTTTCTGATTTTTCAGATGGTCACATTCAGATCGGAATATTGCGATCGCAAAAACCAAGGGTTTCTACATTGTGATCGAATATTCCGATAGATCACATTCCGATGGATATATTCCGACGGATATATTCTGATGGATATATTCCGACGGGTATATTCCGACGGGTATATTCCGACGGATATATTCCGACGGTTATATTCCGACGGATATATTCATTCCGATGGGACTGAAACATTTCGATGGACAGATTATGGAAAGATTGCGATGGCTTGTTCAAAAAACATTGTTAAACATTGCGATGGGTTTTGAGAAAACTTTGCGATGGACTTTGTTTAAAAGAAAAACATTGCGACCATTCCGAAATGTGTCAAATAATTTAAGCCGAGACCCAAAACAAGACTTGACCAGACCAACAAGTCTCCAGTCTTATTACTCCTCAACACCATGCTCTAACTTACTCCCATCGACACCTAACCCTCAAAAAATCTGAACAAGACTCGACCCTAAATCAGAAACATAGTATGATCTCAGATTTTGTTTCGGTGACATCTTTTTAAGATGTGTCAAGATCTTAATTGATCTATCCACTCGAAATAGCATGCATCACAGATCTATGTAATGGCTTTAACCAATCTTAATTTTCGAAAACATGTTTAGATTAATAACATGCAAGTTATCATCTTATTCCATGTTTCGATTCTACTAAACGAAAACAGAAAGGATCTTAACAAATTTGTTAAATCCAATCTTTGTCTCGTTTCCATCATTAAAACGACATGCAGCTAAATTTTAACCTACCCGTGATCATGCTTAATGTTCTTGTAGCCATCGCATAACGGTTCGGATATCATGGTTCGGGTTTGATGATTATTTGATCTTCAGTGTCAGATGTATATTTGAGATGAGATGGTATTGAGAGAAGATTGTGGTAAGATGAGTAGTAGATCTATGTCTTTTTGTTTTGGTGGCTGCCAAAAGTTTAGGGGAGAAGATGAAGAGGCGTGGGTTTAATGAGTGAAAAATGGGGATTGATTTATAGATGGGTATTATGATATGGGGAGGGATGAAGAGACGGATTTTACAAAGTGGAGGTTTGAGATGTGATATGGTCAGAGAGAAAGGCGGATGTTTCTAGGTAAAGTGATTAGGGTTAAATGGTGAGTGAGATTAGGTTGGTGGTTATTTAATCCCACTTGTTGGACTAGGTTGAGACGTGTGTTTGCTAAGTATGCCACGTTTCCCATAACTTTAATTTTTGCATTCAAAATGATGGGCCAAAATTGTTTGTATTTGCAAATGGTGGGCCGTTTAAATTATGCCATTCTTACACAATTTGTTACACGAATGTCAAAATAGCAATTTCTATTGTGGACGTCAAATGGTGGTCCAAATTTAGATAAATTGCTATTGTTAATTTAGATAAAGTTTGGTCCAAATTTGTTAACCAACATTTTTTAAGTTCAATTTTACTACTCATGTTAATTTGTGGTATAGTGGCTTAATGGTGTTCACCGGGATGTATAATGAAAAAGTGACGAGATAATATGACGAGACTCAGTGGCAAAATTATTTGACGAGACCGAAGAAAAATTGGGGATTTAGTGGCTACGGACTTGTTTGATCAGGTATTAATTATGTGAAGTTGAAGACGGATTTTTTCGAAGGCGTGTATTTATTTTATCTTCAAAGATAACTTGCTCGTGCTTAATCTTAGAATGAAGACTTGTTTATCTAGTTTTCGGGTTCGGGGTGGTTGGTTGATGACTCGGATAACTATCACTTAAAGGGGTTACATTGTTGTACTCAGTGTCACGCGCTTGGTCGACGTGGATAATTTCAAGAGGTGTTGGGTTATAGAATTCTTCAGTGATGCATTGGGCACTTAGAGATTTCTCCACCGTTCCTCATTCAACAATTGTGCAAGCTTAACTCACAAGATCGAAGGATTTTTATTCAGTTTCACATTTGATGTATCTGGTTCATTGTATCAGTGGTCACTTCAAATTGCTTACAAGGGGGTTGGTTAAGATGGCCATGGAGAGTTTATGAGTAGAGAATTTCGATCAGCAGCTGATTCTCACAAAATATATAATTCATCTTATTTATTATTCTCACGAGATTTCAGGTATATGTACGTACGATTTATTGCTGGTTCCGAATTTCGAAACCATCAAAAGGGAAGAAGAAGACACATTAAACGCACAACGAGTACACGTGATGAACTTCATACCTTCTTTTGATTTGAAGACATTCCGGGAAGACAATTTTCATAACCGTAGAGAAAATCAGTGTTTTAACTCGTGGCGTTATCAATCTCTAAACGGTACACTACTGATTCGATGTTTAATTGTTTTGTTGTTGCAATTATTCATCATCATTATCATATATGGAGAGATATGCACTTTCGGGACTTAATTGACTCTGGTGCATCTCCGGAAGAAGATATGTGCATTTCCGGGACTTAATTGACTCTGGTGTTACAATGTCAACTTTATGAATGGGATAAAGTGTCTACTTCAGTATTTGAGCTTCATACTTGGGATTGATTTACTTTCTTCAACTATGTGGGGGAAGAAATGTCTTGATTCTTTCTAGTATGCATAACTTGAACTCTCAGGGGGAAGAAAAATTCAGAAGAATTATTCAAGCGTGAGAAGAGACGTTGTTGATCTACTTGGTGTGCCCCTTACTTTCAATCCCTCATAGCAACATTATCATGTTATATGATGGGGTTTGCTTTTTAAATTCTGATGTGCGCTTAATCATTCTAAGCTTTATTGAAAGCTTTGAAGTTGCTTACGAGGATTGTCGGTTTAGGGGGAAGCTATTTAAAAGCTTCTACATCAAGTTTGTGTGGCATGAATTAGGGGGAAGCTAATTCAGAAGCTTCTCCTTAACTAGAAGTATATGGATTACTTAGCTCGTGCCGTTATAGTATTTCTACTACAAGTTACTTTAAAGATGAGTCGTTTTGAAGTGAAGACTTAAAGTCAAAGGCCTCAGAAGACATCATAAGCATTGGACGCTTCATGAAAGCTTTTGTTCTTAATCATTATGTACTTGTTAGGAAAAATATTGTAAGGAATTCTACACGTCGTCCCATGGGGGAAGATTGTTTGAAATTCACTTTATGTGACGACATTTAAGAATTCCCATTAGTTATCATAGTCACACACGCTTAGACTAGACTAGGAAACGCTGTATAGTTTAAGTGTCATGTGTGACTATATATACCCCTCCAAGGCTTCCAAGGAGGGGTGTTGCTTGTGTTTTTCTCACTTTTTCACTTTAATTCATTTTCCTTTCTTTTACACATACAACCTCTCTCTCTAAACTCCAACAATGGCTACCACCATATTCCACCACCCACCTAGACCACCGGATTACTAAAAAGCAAACCTACAGTTAGGAAGAATGGCTTCTCCACTTCAACAGAAGTATGAGTTATGTTCTCCTAAGCGAATGCTTGATAAGCTCAACGCTATGTTCGAAAAGCCGCAAGCTGTGGAAATCTATGACTTGGTAGATGCTCTGCATAGTTGCAAGCAAGCTCCTGGAAAGTCTGTAAGTGCCCATTATTTGGAGATGAGGGGTTATATGGAACAACTCATTGCACTAGGACAACCCTATGATCATAATATGGCTATCAACTTAATCAGTAGGTCCCTTAACAAGGACTTCAATGATTTTGTTCGAAACTATGATATGCATTGCTCGGGGAAGACAGTTATTGATTTGCATGCAATGCTCATTGACTACGAAAAGGGGTTAAAAGACAAGGCATCTATTTCTACTCCTCATGTGCTTTATCTACAAAAGGGTGGAGTGAGTAAGGCAAAACCGCACAAGAACAACAAGAAAGGCAAAGGCAAGGGTGATAAGGGCAAACAAGTTGCGACTTATTCTAAACCTAAGCATAACTTTGTCAAGAAGAATCAATCTCAGAAGGATGAGACTTGTTTCCATTGCAAGGAAAATGGACACTGGAAGAGGAACTGCCATCTTTATCTCAAAGAGTTGAGAGAAATAAAGAAGAAGGCTGAGCTTAGTGCTGTAGCATCTTCAGGTAACTTATATTTGATAGAGTTATTTAATCTTACATACAAATCAAATTCCTGGGTATATGATACGGGATGTGGTATTAACATTTGTAATACCATGCAGGGATTTGAGTTAGAGAGGAAGCTTACCTATGGGGAACAATTTCTGCATGTCGGCAATGGCGCACAAGTAGCGGTTGAAGCTATAGGAACATTTAATCTAGTTTTACCTTCGGGTATAGTACTGAGATTAAATAAATGTCATTATGCACCTAAAATTGTTAGGGGGGTTTTTTCCTTTTCATGTATGTTGGATCTTGGATTTATTCACACTATTGATAATAATAGAATTTCTGTTTTCAAAGATGGTTTAATTTTATTTTGATGCAATTTCTATGAATGGTGTTTTTGAAATTAACATGCATGATAATAATTCCAAGAGAAAGATTAATTCTGTGTTTAGCATGAATAAGAAGAGAAAGTTAGACAAGAACTCTTCTTATCTTTGGCATTGTAGACTTGCCCATATTGGGAAGACTCGCATACAAAAGCTTCAACGTGATGGTCTTTTGGAAAATATCAATGATGAATCATTTGATAAATGTGAGTCTTGTATCTCCGGAAAGATGACCAAGAAACCTTTTAATAGTAATATTGAAAGGGCTACTAATCTACTTGGACTTATACATACTGATGTGTGTGGACCACTTAGACATGTGTCAAGGAAAGGTGCTAGCTACTTCTTAACATTTACGAATGATTATAGCCGTAATGGTTATGTTTATTTACTTAAGCATAAACATGAGTTATTTGAAACATTCAAAGTGTTTAAAGCGGAAGTAGAACTGCAACTAGGAAAGAAGATTAAAGCTCTTCGTTCTGATCAAGGTGGTGAATATTTAAGTCAAGAGTTTAAAGATTATTTAAGTGAGAATGGAATTGTTCAGAATCTTACTTCTCCATATACTCCACAACAAAATGGTGTATCCGAAAGGAGAAATCGTACATTATTGGATATGGTACGATCTATGTTTAATCTTACAACTTTACCTTTATCCTTTTGGGATTATGCTTTAGAATATGTTGTTCGTATTCTAAATATGGTTCCCACGAAGAAGGTTGATAAGACACCATATGAACTATGGCATGGAAAAAAGTCGTATTTATCTTAATTAAAGATTTGGGATTGTGAGGCGTATGTGAAACGTGACTCTGGAGATAAACTCCAACAACGCTCTATAAAATCTATCTTTGTAGGTTACCCTAAGGAAACTATGGGTTACTACTTTTATTATCCGCCTGAGAACAAAGTTATTGTTGCTAGGTATGGAGACTTCCTTGAAAATGATCTTGTAAATCAAGAATTCAGTGGGAGAAATTATGATCTTGAAGAAACTCAAGAAGATACATTGCCTTCTAAAACTACTAGCGAAGAAATTCCAATATAGCCAGAAAGTTTGGGAACTCCACCGGAATTAATTCCTCCACGTAGGTCTAAGAGAACCGTACGTGCGCCAAGAAAACTATGTCTTAACATAGAGGATGAGGAGGAGGAGGTAGGGGATCTTGGTGAACCTACTAACTATCAACCCGTAATGCTTGATCCAGAAAAGTCAAAATGGATAGTTGCAATGAATGAGGAAATGAAATCCATGAAAATCAATGATGTTTGGATTCTTGTTGATACACCTAAAAATGCTAAAGTAGTGAAAAATAAGTGGTTAGAAGAAAACCGACATGGATGGTGAAGCACAATCCTATAAAGCACGTTTAGTAGCTAAAGGTTTTACTCAAACTTTTGGCATAGACTATGAGGAGACATTTTCTCTTGTAGCAGACTTACGAGCTATTAGGATTCTCATAGCTATAGCAGCATACTATGACTATGAGATATGGCAAATGGATGTTAAAATTGCCTTCTTGAACGGTCGCTTAGATGAAGACATTTATATACAACAACCTGAAGGGTACGTTGATCCTAAATATCCAAACCGCATGTGCAAACTTCAAAGATCTATTTATGGTTTGAAGCAAGCATCACGTCAATGGAATAAACGATTTTATGAAGAAATCAAAAAGTTCGGATTTATTCAAAATCGTGATGAGCCATGTGTATATCGCAAAGCTAGTGGGAGTGATGTAGTGTTCCTAATTTTATATGTCGATGACATATTAATAATGGGAAGTAACATTTCAAGACTTAAAGAGGTTAAGGATTATCTTGGTAAATGTTTTTCTATGAAGGATTTGAGAGATGCTGCATATATTCTGGTAATTAAAATCTATCGAGATAGGAAAAGACGGTAAATTGGTCTTAGTCAAGATGCTTATATTGATAAGATATTGAAGAAGTATAGCATGCATAATTCCAAGAAAGGTTTTCAACCTATGGAAGTTAAGCATGAATTAAGTCATGAGTTAGATGCATCAACACCCGAAGAGGTGGCTTACATGCAGAAGGTGCCTTATGCTTCGGCTGTAGGATCTATAATGTATGTTGTAAGATGCACAAGGCTTGATGTGGCGTTTGCTCAGAACTTGGTCAGTAGATACCAACAGAATCGAGGGAAGCTTCACTGGACTGCTTTTAAACATATACTAAAGTATCTGAGGAATATGAAAGATATGTTTTTAGTATTTGGGGGTAAACCAGACACATAACTAAAAGTTACAGGTTTCTGTGATGCGTCCTGGCAATGTGATAAAGACGATACGAAGTCTCAGATGGGTTACGTGTTTGTCATCAATGGAGGAGCAGTTGACTGGAAGAGCAAGAAGCAGACAACCATTGCTATGCATGCGACTCAATCTGAGTACATGGCTGCTTCAGAAGCTGTAATAGAATCTGTTTGGATTAGGAAGTTTATTGGAGATCTTGGAGTGATGCTTTCAATTATAAAACCTATTGATATATATTGCGACAATTCCGCTGCAATAATATTCGCCAATGATCCTAGAGTCATGAAAGGCGCCAGACACTTTAAACGTAGATATCACTACGTACGAGAACAAGTGGAAGCTCGTGAAATAAAATTAATAAAAGTTCACACAGATGATAACGTAGCTGATCCTTTTACTAAGGCTTTGCCTAGACCAAAGGTAGTTAAGCATGCCAAGGCTATTGGGCTGCAACTAGTTAGTGAATTCATGCAATAAATCTTATGATTAGTATTTGGATAAAGGATGCCAGACATTATTGAATTGATGAAATAAAGATAAAATTTCGTTTATTTTCTGTTATATGATTTTGTATCCTATTTTACATGTTTTAATCCATGAATAATAGTTATGTTCTAAATGTCCGTTGTCGATTAATAATATAGGAGTATTATTAAACTAAGACAATTCATAATAGTGACAGAGTATACTTGAAAGTATATTGGTCAAGTTTGGATGATATTTGATGGATCAAATATTGGACTTATCCCAACTATATGATTTTACTTTATGGATCTTCGTCATTAAGTAAATCGTAAATAATTATCCTTATACCTGAGATACCAGGAAACTGAATAGAATGTAGTGCATTTCTGTGAGATAATCTAACGCTAAACGTAACTGGTAGCCATAAGGGTTATTTTCAAAAGTGTTGCAAAGTTCGTAAGTTTCGCTTGTAGTCAAAATGGGATTTGTTTTCTTCAACTTATTTTGAAGTATAAATACAGTTGGGCCCCTCGGGGGAGTAGTAAGATGTTTGTGCGGCCGCACCCGAATTTATTTTGGTAATCTTGCTATATCCGTAAATGAGAAACATAATGGTTAATGAAGGAATGACTGATATCCATATCCTATTAACGTTGTATTTGAAATGAAAGGATAATAATAAATGATGAATCATTTAAAAGGTTTTGCCAGGAGACCTTACTCGAGTTGTACTAGTGACATTGTTAGTGTAACTAGACGCTAGTCAATGTAATCACAATATTCAATTTTGTCCAAGTGGGAGCTGAAAGTTTATGGACATTAAATTTAATATTCGTGTGATAGGATCGAACTCGGGATTACGGGAGTGCACACAATACGTAAAGGGTTAATTTTATTTATTAAATATATTTTAAATATATTTATTAAACCAAACCAAACTTAACTAAATGATGGTTAATTAAATTAAGCGTTAAGTTAAATAACCGTTATGGAATTATAGTAGAAAAAGGAAAGCGGAAAAGTTCCGAAAACACCCCTTGGGGTTCTAGCCGACCGTCTGCCAAAGGGGGGCAAAGGGAAACTTTCTGTTTCCTAGTTTATGTTTTACTTGGAGATCAAGGTTTTGCCAAGCCTATATAAACACATAATCCCTTCATAATTTTTATCCCACTCTCTCCTTTTTCTTCTCTTTGATCGTCGGCCAAACAAACACCCTTTAGGGTTTTCTTTGGTTTTCGATTTTGCTTAAATTCCACAAGAGTTGAAGTTCTGGTTTGCAAGTACTAGACTCACGGTTAGCCCGTTGCATTGCGTGTGTACAAGAGCGTAATATAGTTTTACTTTAAACTATATCTTGGTATTGTTCTTCACAAACCCTAATTGGAGGATCATCGGTTATCTTGTGGATCTACGCTAGGATAAAGGTGTGTAACCCTAATCGATTAATTATAATCGTGTTAATATGATCTTGTTAAATCGCTTCCGCTATAACGTGCTTTGATCTTTGTTATGATTATATAATTGTTATGAACATCATAAACCATCACTGTTGATATACATCTGATCAACGAGACCAAGCCAAATTGCACACATATTAATTAACTAACCCAAAGCAAAAGCCTCAAGCCCTTTATTAGATGCACAAGTTGGCTTTCAGTTTCATATTTCACATGACAGGTTGCAAATGAAAGCATATACTAAAATATCAACATTTACCTGTTAATTATAATCGTTGTTGTGCAACTTGAATGGTATGTGACCTACCATAAACTGTCGGGATATTATTAATGTTTAGGACTTTTATAGGATGGTTAGCAATTTTTTGGCTAATTGATACGCGATGATATCATCTCTAGTCTAGAATTGACAAGTATATGATATGAAGTTAAAATACGATGATAGTGATTAAAATGATAAAGCGGCCGAGACCATAAAGCTCGGTTAATCACGCTCTACCTACATAGTCACCATGGACCTTTCCTGGTAAGTCATTTTTACAATATCATGTTTCTGTTTTTATACAGCTTAACTTCCCATTACTTATTGTAACTCAAGTAATGGGCGGGGCTGCGCGAATGCATGCCCCTTCAAGAAATTATGATGTAGGTTCGACCTCTTGGGCCAACCTTAGGACGTACCCTCCAAAGTGCAATGGATGTTATAACCTAAGCCATGGACCTTTTTGATCAACCATTGTTGAATACTTGTATTAAATGAGTATTAAGTTATAAACTGTAATGTTCTCAAAACTAAGGTGTTGTTCATGTTTGAACTTGATAACTAACTTTGAACGATGACTTTTCGTTAATACTTGTTCAGTTACATAAACTTTGAAACCTACATCTCCAATAATAACCCCTATAATTTACTGACTGTTAAACTCAATACGTTAAACAAATCAGTAATTGGTCTCTTATATTTCAGAACTTGCAGACTTAAAGTCTTTAACACTCGACACACACCCGAAAGTTTTAAACATTTTGTCAACCTAAACATCTTTAAGTGGTTTGGTTACGGTTTGAAGTGCACTACGTGCTCTAGTCAAGCTATCTAGGGTTTGGAAGATCTTTAATCTTTTCCTGTGTCTCATAGGTGTTTCGGCACTTATTTGATAATTATCCCAAGAACTTGCGCTCTCGGGCGCTTGCAGAGTAGGATATAGGGTTTGATCTTTCTTTAATCTTTTCCCGCGGAATACTTGGAGGGTGACCTCGTCATGCAAATTAGAAGGGATGCCTCTAATTAATTGGTAATGGGTAAGAGGGATCAGCTCCTTGTGAAGGATGCAATACACACACCACATCCACCATGAAATCATGACTGAAACTGAACTTAGGATGCACCCATACGCCCCACATGATAATAATAATATAATAGCGGTTTTTTGTTTTTTCAATTTTTTTGGTTTTTTATTGTTTTTAATTTTTTTTGGATTTTTGGTGTATAACGTAGACTCAAATCTACAAATATCTCCTCGAATCAATTTCTCGATTAAAGGAGCCTCAAGGAATGAAAACGATCACGTGGGGTGAATCGCAATAGTTTTGGTAGAACCGGGTATACAGGAACACGGGATCACGGGTCGCGTCAAAAGCACCAAAAGTGGATCATTAAAGCACATATCCGTGCACAATATCACAAAACACAACCTACTTGGCTCCCCCCCTACACTTATTGGTGGAAATGGGTGAAGGTGGAAAAAACCCTAATCTCTATCTTTTACAAGTCTATCACAAAAAAAAGGATCACTAACCATAGGCTTACTAACCTAATCCCAATTCATCCTTTTTTTCAGGTTGCATATAACTTTTTGATGAAATTGCAGCACAAACACCCCATTACATTCAGAAATTTTATGGTAAGAGAGTGCATTGAATCAAACACCCCATTATATACTCATGAAAAATCCTTAATGGGCCAATAAGCCCATTAAGCTATAAGCCGATGCCATAAGCTCTGCTTAAACACACAACCTTCTTATGGATATTTAAGCTTATTTGCAAAAAGAAATTCTGAAAAAGACCAAGTAATAAGCTAGAAACTTTAAAATGAACTTTTTTCACAAAATAGTCGGGTTGGAGTTTTAAGCCACCTTAGAAGCTGATTCTTTTTTGTAAAAGCTCCTAAATAGCTTAACTAAGAATAATCACCAAGAAAAATGCCAAAAAGTCAAGTAGAATAAGTTGTGGAACTCAATAAGCTGGCTAAAAAATCCAAATAAATTGGTTTTCTAATAAAAGCGTGTTATTTGTAATTTTAAATTACAAATATTATGTAACGGGTTTCTCTCCTTTCAACAAAGGAAAAGTCTAGTTTTATCTTTTTTACTTTGATGTATCAGCCCTCACTCCCTCTAGAAAGGAAAGGTAATGAAACTACTTCGTTTAGCTTTACAAAGCTCACAAGAAGAACAAAGATGATATTTGATGAATTTCAAGCTTGGAAGGCCTCTCACAATATCTTTCTTGGAAAGCAAGTTGATGGTATCAAAATTAAGATGAGATAAACTTATTGGGTTTCTACATTCTTAGTTTAAGTGTTTACATAGGGTAATCATAATATAGGTATAATTATGGGAGCTTAAGATCATATGCTTTGATAACTTGTACTTTATTCTTTATTAACTTTTAACTTGGCTTAAAATAAATGTATAATCTTAATATGATGGTTAGTTGAGTTTTATAATTGGTTGCAAAAGGACCTATGTGTTAGGTCCGGTGTGGCGGCACTTTCATGGCTTGATCAAAAAGACGTGATTATAGTGTATTTTTTTCCGATTTTGACAGCTTTTTTTAAGTGCCCCATTCGAAACGTAAATTGCCCCTCACTCACACAATGAAATCCAACTTTTGACACTCTAAAACCTAAAAATCCTCTATTTTTAAGTTAAAATATTTAATTTTTTATTTGAATTTTAGTTTTTTTTTCCTTGCTATTGTTAAAAAAAATTACCTCTCATTGTTCAATTTTCTACGTTCGTCACTAAGTGAACCAATTAGCAAGTTACAGAACCAAGCGTGGTTAAGGTAATTCTCTGTAGTTATATGCACTGAATGTACTACTGAATTGCTCAACAGAAAGTAATTATAAGAATCAATGTTAGTACAAACAAAAGCATTAATAAAGGCTTTTGCAAATATTTTGTTATGCTTGCTTCAAAAATTTAATTATTTTTCGTGAATGAGACTTATAATTAGTAAGAGGGCACGGTATAGTGGCTGGTCACGATGGCGCAAGCCGACGACGCAGCCAACTGTATCGTGGCTCGCGTTATAGTTGTTTGCGCCGTATCTACTAGCCGACGTTATGGTTGATGGCGCGAGTTCACGGCGCGATAACTGCACCGTAAATTTAGTGATGAAAGGTAAATTTTCTAGCGAAAACGTAAATTTACTGACGAAAACGTAAATTTTCTGACGAAACGTCAATTTTCTGACGAAAACGTAAATTTTCTTACGAAAACGTAAATTTTCTAACGAAAGCATAAATTTTCTGATGAAAAAGTAAATTTTCTAACGAAAACGTAAATTTTATGACGAAAACGTGAATTTGTTGAGAAAAAATGTAAAATTACTGACAAAACGTTAATGTACTGACGAAAACGTTAAATTACTCACGAAGACGTACAATTACTGCTGAAAACGTAAATTTACTAACGAGAACGTAAATTTACTGACGATAACGTAGAGTTCCTTAAGAAAACGTAAAATATCGAAGAAAAACGTATATTGAAAGTGGTGGTGGGAGGTGAGTGTTGAAGAAGTGAAAAGAAGAGGGAATAAGAGAAAGTTTTTGTATTCAAAGTAAATAGGTGATAAATGATTTTTTATCACTTTTGTCTGCAAAAAAAACAAACATTAAAACTCTGTCCGATTGAGACAAAAGAAGTAAAAAGAAGTTAGAAGATGTTATTTGGAAAAAAACAAACAAGTTGCCTTAAAGTCTTGAACACTCGACACGCACCTGAAAGTTTTAAACATTTTGTCAACCTACATATCTTTAAGTGGGTTTACGGCTACGCAAATGAAATGTGTGTAAAAAATATGAAATTATATTTTAAAAATCAACAACCAAGAATTTCATGGCTCGAAGAAATTAATTTTAATGTAAGGATATCATAGTGAGAACTGAGAAGTTTGAAAATAGATTTTAAACTTACAAAAGGTCTAGTATTTGTTTCAATTTTTGTGGATTTATGTTTGAAATCTACGTGGAATATATCTAAAATCACAATCCTGTTCATTATTTGGCACAATTCTAATTGGGCTATATGTTGGACTGAGTTACTTTTTTCATACCAGAATCTATTCCCGTTTGAACTTTTTCATCATCTCAATTTTTTTGCTAGAAGATCATCCATTATGGCATGGTTTTCTCATTATCTATTATTATGCAATATATATGTCGAGTTTGAGCTACACTTGTATGTTTCATGTTTTTCTAATGTAACATCGACCAGCTGAACAAATTGACATAGATATTAATAATTCTACTATAATGTTAGATGGATAACTTCTCGATTTAAGCATATGTAGTTTGAACACTCCTATTTCGTGTTGTAAAGTATGTTGGTACTATCACAGCCACATAGTTTGAGTCTTAGCAACGTGTTGAAACAAAAATCCGTAGGTACTAGTCCTGTATAGATTGAGCTTCGGTCACGTATGTGGTATGCTTGTAGGTTGGGCCTATCATGCAATAAAGGAACGCACGTTAACTCGTCTTAGATGTGACCCCGAGACCAAGCTCCATTGTGAGAGTAAGTAACAATCACGAAAGTGGTGTCAGCCGTGGAATACTAAAGAGATGATATTAAGTAGAATTGAATTTTGTGTACTGTGTGTAGTTGTGTTGTAATAAATATGTCTGGGTATTTATACCCAAGTGAAATGCGTACCTGTATGATAAGTCAAATCACAAAGATATGCACAGTACAAGATACCGTGAAATCAGGTACAGTGTAAAGTGGGCGGCGGTCCAGGGCCGAGACCACTAGGAAAAACGTTGCATCTTGGATAATAGAGCTCATCCATGGGTAAGCTCAATCTTGTCTTATTCTCTTTGCTACGTGGCGGAGACTTTGGTCAAAGTATGTTGCCTCCGGCCATGTGCACGCGAACATGTCCCCTCAGTATTAGTTTATTATATTCATAATGACCTAATACTTTAGATGGGTTCTTTCCGTTTTGACCTGTCATTTCTTCGTTGGACTGTCTCGTTATCTGGATTGGTTCAAATGGACTTCCTTTCCAGGACAACCACCCATTATCTCTTGTGTGGAGTCGTAGGATGTTGCCACGTGTCTTGCCCGTTGGTGTTCTACGGTGGATGTTATTCCTCGTAAATTGTAGCTGAACAGTGTTGTCTCGTTTCTTTCACCTTGCCATCATATATATATATATATATATATATATATATATATATATATATATATATATATATATATATATATATATATATATATATATATATATATATATATATATATATATATATATATATATATATATATATATATATATATATAGGGTGAGGTTATTTTCAGAACCAAATAAATGTATAGAACTACGAGAACCACCTTTTTACTCTTAAAATGCACATGTATATTTATCAGGTTATTCATTAGGTAGGAATGCATGAATTTCATTGTCGTAGGTCAATAAGAACATGTATCCTAGGACCATGCACATGTATTTGTTTTGTATGTATGATAACAATATTTCTGTTGGATAATATGAAAACACATGTGTACTCTTCATATCGCTAATCATACTCGGATCTATAACCATTAAAACTACTATTAAATGTTAATTTAAACATAATAGTAAAAATACATATGCATTATTAAGAGTATTAAGGTGGTTCTCGCAGTTCTGTACATTTATATGGTTCTGAAAATAACCTTACACTATATATATATATATATATATATATATATATATATATATATATATATATATATATATATATATATATATATATATATATATATATATATATATATATATATATATATATATATATATATATATATATATATATATATATATATATATATATATATATATATATATATATATATATATATATATATATATATATATATATATATATATATATACTAACGTCGTAACCCGCCCAACGGGCGGGGTCGTTTTTGTTGTTGTTTCGAAGTGTTTATTGCCTGTGTTTTTTTAGTTTATTGATTTTTTTTAATTAAACCTTTAGTATATTCTAGTTATGTTTAGGCTTAAGTAACGTAAACTGCAAAATACATCCCAGTTGTTTGAACTTTTTCACATAATACATCACTCGCTCAAACTATTGGCACTATACATCACTCGTTAGCAAACGTTTGTCACAATACATTCCTCTAGACTAACGATACAAATATTTTTCGTTCTTATCTGACGACGTATGTATTTTGCAAAAAAAGTTTAATTTTTTCGAAAAAAAAGTTGTGTTTTTTTTGAAAAAAATAATTTTATATTTTTGTTTTAATTTTTTTTTCGTAAAAGTTCAATTTTTTCGATTTTTTTTTTCATATTTTTCGAACAAAAAGTTTTATTTTTCAAAAAAGGAAAATAAGTTTAAATTTCTTTTTAAATTTTTTTAAAATTGTTTAAACATTTAAATTAAAATTTATAATTTTTTTAGAAAAATAAACGTTTATTTTTAAAAAAAAATTTAAAAAAATGAAAATTGTTTTTTTTTTTTTATCTTTTCTTAAGATAAAAGTAACTTTTTTTAAGATAAAAGTTTTAAAATAGTTGTATGTTTTAAGTTTTATTTTATTTTAAAAGTTAAAAAATTTTCTTTTATCTTTAAATATAGATAAAAATATTTAAAAATTTTTAAGTATTTTATTTTTTATAAGAATAACGTCTAATGTTTAACAAAAATTTAACATTTAACATGAAATAAAATTTAAAACATATAAATAATTCAAAACTTTAACGTAAAAAAACTTACTTTTATCTTAAGAAAAGCTAAAAATTTTAAACAACTTTTTTTACTTTTAGAAAAATAAACGCTTATTTTTTTAAAAAGGATGTTTAAAATAATTTAAATTTAAATGTTTAAACAATTTTAAAAAAAAATTCGAAAAGAAATTTAAACTCATTTTTTTAAATAATTTTTTCTCGAAAAAAAATTAAAGAAAAAAAAAACACAACTTTTTTTCGAAAAAATTAAACTTTTTTGCAAAATATATCCCTCGTCAGAAGATAACGAAAAATATTTGCAACGTTAGTCCTGAGGGATGTATTGTGACAAATGTTTGTCTAACGAGTGATATATAGTGTCAATAGTTTGAGCGATGGATATATTATGTGAAAAACTTCAAACCACATAATGTATTTTTGCAGTTTACTCTTTATGTTTTAATTCTTTTATAAATTTTTAATTCAATCCGAATCTAAATAAAAAATTCTTAATTTTTTTATTTTATTTATTTTTTAAAGTTTCAATAATATAATTTATTAAAGAATTCGAAACTTTTAAGAAAATGTAAATTTTGTTTTTTATTTATGTACTCCTACAATCTAACTCCTTTTACTGTTTAATAGGTATAATAATTTACATGTCATTTGGGTAAAAGAGTACACTTATGTCGAACTCATTTACCCGTTATGTGCACCAAAGAATTGTTTGCATTACATTTTCTAGATCTTAGCTAACCATATGAGCAAAAACCTCTAAGCATTGTTTCATGAAAAAGGTATATACTTATATTATATGTATGTTCATCAGGTGGGTCTTGAGTTTTTTGTTGCCTTGAACGAAACGATCAAATGATGCCCCGATTACATGTTGCAAATTGCAAACTAACTATTTTCTAAAGATAAGGCTTAAAGTTATGTGGGCTTGCGTTATAGCAACAAACTTACATTATTTTCTTTGATTACCCAAAACTAATAATTTACATAAGAAAACACTCTTCATCTGTCGTTCAAGTTATAAGATACGTCGCTGACCGACACTTATCTCAATAATAGATAAAGAAAAAAAAACTTGTAATGTAGGCTAGTTGTGATGGCGCATCGCCCCATAACGCCATGTTTGGCGTGGACTGTGTGTTATTGGTTGGCGCGATGAGTTATAACGTTATACCGAGGTCTCTTATACAACAATAAAAATATCCCAAAATATCGTAGCATTTTATCTTTTATTAAATCTCATTTACTGGATAAAAGAACTAAAAACATTATTAAAAAAAGTGGAATTATGATAAAGAGTAAAATAAAAAAGTAAACTATCAAATAAAAAAGTATAAAAACATTCTACGTAATTCCATATTGTCATTCTCTTTTGGCTCTTTATACTACAGCCACTCACTCAATCATGTTGTGAAAAAGCTTGTCGGGTTAGTTTGACCTGAACCCGATAACCCCACATTGTTATCGAGTCGGATTTGGGTTAAATACTTTTTGTTATTGGGTCAACCCGATAAAACCCGACAAATGTTTTATATAACTGTGCAGCGTATGCAATGCTCACGAATCTGTTAAACTTAAAACTATTACTTCTAAAAAGCACAATAAAACTATTACTTCTAAATGCACGAATCGTTTAAAGTTTAAACAATACTTTGTACAAGGTTTGATGCCATGCATATTTGATGCCATGCATATTTTGTTATTCGTACAATAAAACTATTACTTCTAAAAGCTCTTATATCGAAGCAATTGTCCAGTTAGTCATTTTTTCTTAGTTCAAAAAAAAAAAGTTAGTCGTTTTTCTTGCATATTTTGATTTTGAAAATAAACATAAAAAAACAGAAACGTGCAACATAAAAAGAGAGGGTTCAAGAACTGTAAGTTTTCTACCTACACGTTAACTCACCTTTAGTTGGATTTAAATATAACCCGATAATCCGAATCACCCGACCCGACTTAACCTGACCCAAAAATCATCCGAACCCGATAACCCGATTCCTAATCGGGTCGAGTTGCGGGTCACATTTTCAAAACTCAAAACCCGACTCAAGTTTGACCCGATAAACCCGACAACCCCTGCATATGAAGAAAATTAGTTTTCAATAAGCTGAACAGGAATGTCGAGCTTTACAGCTACGTTTTTAGCATTGACTGGTATGAGCAGATCCATATGGTCATATACGTCAATCTACTCGAAACATTTTCTGCGTTTTCAGGATTTTGCATTATAAGTTTCTAAGAGGTCACAAATTTGATTTATTCAAATATGGTAAAAAAAAGATAAAGAACATAAATTACATTGCAACATTGTGCGTGAAAATGATGGCCACAAAATCATTGCTATTTGCATTGACATCTAGTTGTATTACAAATAAGATTCAGTAGGTAACTTTAAAAAAATGACTGAAAGCATTTAGATATACGAATCATCTAATTACCAATTATGTTGATCTTTTGATTAAAGAATACACTTCCTCTCAAACTGCATACACGTAATACTAATCTAATGTATATTACTACTAAAAATAATCATATAGCTGCAAGCTTTTATGAACATAGTTTGTTAGCTTTAAATCCAACGCTGCAGTTATCAAGACAATTAAGAACAAACACTTACTTCAATGTATGTATAATTATGCGTATCCCCAAGATGACTAAAGATGACACCAGTAGAGAATATAGTGATGTCTAAGCATTAACACCAATAAAATGTTGTGGAGCCACAGCGGCATGTTCCTGCAATCGGAAACACAAAACATGTACAAATTATATGAACGATCAGATAGGGAAGATAATATAGTAACAATTTATTTATTTAGCAAGACTCGACTAAACACACAACTGAAAAGCCAGTCTTACAAAGCTTGTTGTTGCCTCAAAACCGACAACCAAACATCAGCTCCGGGAACTAATGTGTCAGCGAAAGATTCTTGTCCCATGTGCTGTTCACTATAATTTGATAACTGTTTTTCGCTTAGTGCGTTGTTCTTTGTACGTTTTTTACTTGATGGCTTATTCGTGTTTTTAAAGTCTGACCTAAATGCAGATAGTGTACCTTTTGGAAACAAAATATGGCTATCAGAACTACTTTTTCTAAACTGGTTATACTAAAAAATAGGTCATTCAAGCGTCTATTCATTCTATATAAACATGTCACCTGCTAGACCTATTGATATACGTGTTCATACTTAAACGCTACATGAGTAAGTATTCATAATGATAAAAAAAACATACCAGTTTTGTTGTGTCTTCGCAGTTGCTAGACTCTGAACATGTACCATTAATTTTTTCAAGTCCTTGAATAAGCCATAGCGTTGCTACTGTGTTTTCAGGAGCTCTTCTTAACAACCAAATGGTGCAAATGGGGATGCGTTGTTTGGGTGCATATGAAAAGGAAATGCTTGCGCGGTTCAGAACGTGTTGTCTTCCCATGTCTGTATTGACGGATATGATTGTGTATTTGCTGTTGAAAGTGTATCCGTACATAATCTATTTCGTTGTTGAAAGAGGGCGGGTCACAGGTGGCAGTTGTTGTGAAGAATAGAAAAAGAGACATGCGTCTTTGGAGCAATACTGAATTTTTATATTAAACATAGCTACCAAATATAGATCCGATGTAAAGAACCCATTGTTGTTATTAAAATCACCTTGAAAGCCTGCATATCCGAGAGAAGCTGAGAGCAGCACGCACCAACACTGAAAATATTGAAAAAGTTAAGTCTTGTCAGGAATTTATAGTTCATTCATATTATTACAAAATAAGCACATGTGATTTTCCACATCCCTGGTTTAATAAAACTGACCAGTTTATTTTGATTATTCATAATAAAATTTGATCAGTTTTAAAACGCACATGTAGACACGAAAGTTTTGAAATATCTAAAAGTAACAACTCAATGTTTACTTTAAAGTTTGTGATGAACACACGTTGCACTAACCTTCTGGTACGTAAAACAAATTCCTTTGTTTCTTTAATAACGTCTTCCGTGAGTAAAGGCCCTTTCTATTAACTAACAGATGAGAATAAATCAACAAAAGAGAAAAAAGGTGATTTTCCAATGACTAATTACTTAGAGCTTAAATATGATTAAACCTGAAAAACTGGAGTATACACAGGTTCACCGGTATCCAAAAGTGTCGTGTTCTCAAGCTGTTTATTTGCTCCTAATCGAAGCACAAGTTCACCAGAGCTATCTTTTGCATACACAAGAGGGATTCCGTATTTCCTCCAGCAGGTGACTTGTCAGCGTTATTTTTTGCTTGCTTTAAAACAGCTTGTAATGATTTGGTGACAATAGCACGTCCACATTTTCTAGATATACAGCAGTTTATAACCTGCAACTGCTGATATAACAAACAGGAATCTGAATCTAGAAATTAATGCGTAATGTTTTAAACTGAATTCCAAAACCAGAACCTTACATTTTATACTACGTCAATTGATACCAGACTGTGTTGAGTTTGGATATTACATAATCCAAACTAACGCTTCAATACTACCTAATTCTATCAATACTTCAGATATCAAACACTTCTACATGAAAGTAAATGCGTATTTTAATTTTTATTTATAGGCACTTGATAAATCACAACTTGGTGACACTATTCGAGAGAAGGAGCAAAAGCTTGATGCACCAGGTATTTAACTTGATAATTTGAGCCTGATACTAAAAGTTTCAATTGTTTATATCATTTTCGAGCTAAAAAATAAAATAAAAATAAAAAGGAGAATCTTTGGCTATCAGTAATGTGGGATATGTAGTGATTGAATACTTGTTATCGTCTTAGATGAAAGTAACCATTGGGTTCAATTATTTAACGGTAACAAATAAATTTCAGAATCTGTTGTCGTGCATTTATAAATAGACTGATAGAATAGACCAAATCATATTCCTTCTGCATATTAATCATATGAAGAGAGACATACATTATGCAAAGATCAACATTGATTTCATTTGATATGTTTTGGAAATCCATGTTCTAAAGAATTTTAATGCTACTTCATTCCTACTCATCAGACTGTTAGAAATGTGTTGGTCTTTGACCTGCTGGGTATCTTTCTTATCAGATATGGGTATCATTCCTACTTCAAACCTGAACTGAACCTAGACCGACACCATTCTCCCTAAGGTAGTAACTGGACAAACAAACACAGAAGCAAGATTACCTTGAGTAGCAAAGGTCAGATGACTGACGTTCTCACAAGAACCGCTGCGATTTTGACGACTGTGTAGAAGCTTTCGAATTGCTGGCAACAGTTATCATATAGATTGCGCATGCAACTCTTATAGAAGTTAATAGATCATCTGTTTAAGACAAAATCATCTAAGCTAATGGCAAGTATTTCGATAATCATGAATATTCAAGAGGTGGTCTAAGTTTATCAGCAACATCAGTAACAATCTTAATCCATTTCTTATCCATTATATAGAAAAATACAGGAACCAAAAAGATACCTGAGAAGATTTTCAGCCCTTTTGAACATCTTAAGTAGCAAAAACAAATATCTTTCTGTGCACGTGTGTAGCCATCTCGATCCATCTGATAACAACCAACTTGTTAAAGCATCACTACTTTCCTCAAACGTTTGTGTGGATGTTGCAACATGTTATCTACCCACATTCTTCCACTACTGAGATGACATATACGGCAACTGTTAATGTAACATATTATGGTATGACTCATGGCAGTATTAGTTGAGTTAATATAATTATGCGATAATTGAGATGCTGAGTTGTTAGTTAGTGGTTAACCCAGACATTCGTTTACTACTGTTCTTTTGAAGCAGGCTCAAAAACCACCTGAAATTCCATAGATTGTTCACGACATAGTAGTGTGCCCTGAGCTCTGTTCATGTTTGAATTAACCATCCTCTGGTAACGATTTTTCGACTTGCTTCTACCATCTTCTGTAAACCAATAAAACTATCAGATCCTGTTATGAAAACTATAAAAGAATTAGGCTGAAGATATACCTTGAGCTGGTAAACCCGAATCACGAGAAAATCTGTTTGTGGTGCCTTCATTAAGTGTCACATGAAGCTTCCGACTTCTGAAACTGAACCAAATCGAGCAGGGGTCGACTTAAACATAACCAAGGGCTTGTGCACACATTTATAAGAGTGGTATGAGACCATATTATATCACACCATGACTCAGCAAATATGCTTTCATCTATTTTAATATAATAAGCAAGGAGCGTTTCAGGTCAAGGACAAGCAAGAGGTAATCAGCCAATATGTATATGGTACAATCTAACATAACAAAGTTTTGAAAAAAGTATGTTGAGTAACTAAAATTACATGTTTAAGAATAGCTCCAAGTCGGCCAAGATTAGCCGAACTTTTTAACAACTTATATCTAATAACATTATTTATTATATATCTATACTTACTTTTCACTTTTCATTATTTATTCACCGAACGGCAGCACCAATATTGTGAAAAATGACTCACCTGTAGGACCCGATTTAGGTTTTAATATATCATATCATTCAATATGCTTCAAATTAGTGCATCATTTATACAATCTTATTCAAGCATTTTAACAAACACCTGGTGAACAATTTTTAAAAGCACACTTTCTATCCACACAAACATCCTAATTTATCACATAGTCACAAAAAAAAACTAAACTGAACATCATACCTGTTATTTAAGTATTTTTCAGCGGGTATCATCGATTATGGCATATTCAAGAGAGAAAACAGAGGTGGATACCACAGTAAAACGCGATGTTATTATTTACTCGAAACCACAGTTAAAAAATTTAATTATTTTAAGTTCTAACAGGATCTTACCTTATCAAGAGACACCCGCCCCATAAACCATGTTTTTATGTGTGTTCTTCATATTTTTGATAATTAATCAACCATTTTTTTATGATTCTGTGATGTGATGAATTTGATGTGATTTGATGAATGAATTTTAGATGATTTGAATGAGAGAAAGACAAGAAATCAATAAAGGAGAGGATAAAAAGACCGGGACGGCTGCTTTAGGGTTCTTTTAGTATGTGTGTGTGTTTTCACCCGGGGTTATGGGGAAAAATGAAAAAAAAATAGGTATAGAGTATTATATATACCCGCGGTATGGAAACGCAATTTTCATATAAAACGCGATTTATAAAACTGCGGCCCGCCCAAAATCAGCAAAAATGAGTTAAAAAAGAAAAAAAGTGAGATTTTTTAGCAAATACTCAAATCCTATTGGTTAAAAGATGTGACTGGGATATGACTGGGATCTAAAACTGTGGTTTCAAGTCATAATTATACCTATATATAATATAATATATATATATATATATATATATATATATATATATATACATATATATATATATATATATATATATATATATATATATATATATATATATATATATATATATATATACGTATCATTTGTTCTTTTTCTTTTTATCTTATCTCTGCCACTTTTCTTCGTCTTCGTTGTGCTTTCGTCTTTATAGGTTCATTCCTTTTCTTTATTTAGTGTTTCTTTTGTCTATACATTCGGTTGTTTCGGATGATGGGGGAAGGGACCATGCGACGGAGGGTGGAACCATCTATTAGACGCGATCCAAAATGCGATATGCATATACGAGTATCTTTTATGACAGATGATGATTTGAAGGTGGTGATTTGTAGATATAACATTCCTTCAGATCTGCGACCCCGCCTTCCAGATCCAGAAATGACTATGGACATGCTTCTTGATTCGGCCATCGGTATATACCGCCAGTATCTTGATCATGGTGGCCTTCGGATACCCTTCTCTACTTTCTTTTTAGATGTGATTCGCCACTTCAAAGTACATATTTCTTAGTTGATACCCATAGGAGTAAATAGGGTTGTTATGTTCGAGCTTCGATGCTGTAGTTAAAAGATCCATGTCTCTGTGACATTATTTAGGGTCTTCTTTAGGCTTTGTAAACAGGGGCACTGGTTTTCGTTTGAAAGTAGAGGTGAGGGGGAATATGGCAAGTGTTTAACCGAAACCACATCCAGTCTCAAAGGATGGAAGCGTGAGTTTTTCTTGATAGATCGTCGGGTCGTTCCCTTTGGCATGCCTTAGAGGCACCGTGACTCCGTTACAACAGACCACTTCCCTTTTTCGTTTAACTCTTCACATGTTAAAAATCTTGCTAAGAACCTATTTTATGTCGTACTCCTCATGAAGTTTTGCTCTTTCTCGTTGGGTTGTCTTTCCCTTACAGTCATCCGGGATTACGCCGGATACTTTTAGATGTTGACAAGAAAGGTATGTTTTATTTTATTTTGCTCATGACTTGTACTTACTCACACGGGCTTGTTTATGCTTGTCTCGTCCTCGCCTTTTCCTACTTGCAGAAATTAACATAGAGGAATTCTTGAGCTTGCCTTCGTTTGACGAAGCTATCGTTGATACCGGTGAACCTTTCGAGGAGAATGAGAAGCATGTTCCTCGTGTTACTAACCCTTTGCCATTTGGAGAGAAAGTCCCTACATTGACTCCGGACCAACTAGTTGTTGAAAAACCAGTGGCCAAGGTGTTGGAAGCTAAGAAGAAACAGGAAAAACGTTCTAGGATGAAGCAAATCGTCCCTGCCGTAGACAAGAGCACTTCTAACCGCCGAGGAAAGAAACGTAACCGTCAAACGGTTCATACCGATTCTGAGGTGGAGTCCGCTCGAACACACTCCTCTGTGCCACTGAATGTTGTTATTCCTTCTCCTCGTGATGTGGTCGGAGGTTCTGGAGCCAATAAAGACAAGTCACCTTCAATTGTGCATTTGATTGACCAGTCTTCTCTGGAATTCGAAGCTAATTCTCAACATGTTGGTATGTCCTTTGCTTATTTTATTTTATTTTTCTCTTCTCTTCTTTTCTTTTCTTTGTGTTATAGTTTTGCTTGTATATGTGCAGGAAAAGACGACATTATTCCACCCAGATTTGTTCCCTCGTGGATATTGCAAGAGGATGTGAGAGTTAATACCTCCTATGATGTGAAAGAGTTTATGTAGCACCTTGCTACGCCTGTTGATGACCAGGTCCTCAAGTCCATGTCTAATTATGACGTCCTTCGTCATAGTTGTTGGGTTGTCGCTCAGGGAACAATTACTGTCGCTGAACTAATGAAGTGTTATGAGAGCCTCAACAACGATTATGTCAACATAGGGAACTCTCATATCTCTGAGAAGGAATCATTTGCCCAAGGTAAAGCCTTTCTGGACCGTTTGAAGGTATCCCACTTGCAACTTCAAGAGTCTCATGTGTTATGTGTTGGTATCGAAGAAAAGCTGAATCTCGGATTCGTGCCTTGGAGGAGGAGAATGAAACTTTGAAGAAAACTGTTGTCGAGACAAGTGGCCAATTGGGCCTTAAGGATAGGGAACTTTTGGAGATGTCTAACAAACTTTCTTCTTCTAAGATGAATAGCAAACATCTTACTGTCCTTCTTAGCCAAGATGAAATAGATAAGCAGATGTTGGTTCGGGATGCCATCCCTTGTTTGATGAAGAAATGGTTTGGTAATTATGAGTATCGAAAGGTGAAAGTCCCTAATCAATGCGAGAAACCCTAATCTTAACTTAATCAACACAAGGTATTACTTTTCAAACGTAATCTTATTATTGTATAATAAAGAATTACAAGTGTTATGGATAACACGGTTTGATGACAATGTGTTGTGCACACTTTGAACAACAATAACCTTAACTTATGAATACAGTCGTAGCTGTTTGATTCACTAAGTTACACGCACTAATGATCTTGATATTGCAAAGTGTTGAAACTTAATGCTAGGTTACACATCCTATTTATAGTGTTACGAGTTTGACTTGAACAGTACTTGATGTCGACTACACAACTTTTACAAGTTCCCACATCAGTCACATGATGTCCTTCTATTCTTGGTAGTCTTCCATTATGCTTTAAGGAACAGTTGTCCAAAACAGTTTCCTTATTCTTCATATTCTCGAACACACAAATGGCATGTCCAAAGTGTGCTGAGAGTTATCAGGGTATTGCCACCCCTGTTAACTCTCAACCCCTCAGAGTCCCTAATACATCTTGGCTGTTATCCATCACAGCCAAGGAGTATGTCTTCAGGTAATCTTCGACTTCCCTGACAATGTCTCTGACATGGACTCCTCTAAGGTTGCTCACAGAGACTTGGATCTCTGTGAGTCTTGTGAAACTTGCCTGCCTCCTAGGCACAGGCAAGGGACTATCTATCAGCCTAATTATGTTTAAATCAATGATCAGGGAATCTAACAAGTTTAGATTCCCAACAATCTCCCCCTATTTAAACATAAATAGTGCTAGATCTAACTAAGTTAAGGTAAGTGAGTTTAACAGCTTCTTCTTACACATAACAGATCTAAACAAACATACCTCATGATTTTATTAAGACTTAAAGAAAAATTACAAGTTCATTAAATAAGTTAAATAAAAGATGAAGGTAAAAGGGCTGATACTTTCTTCAATAGTCATCATTTTTGATTCTTTCTTCAGCTTCGGCCACATCTAATCTGTTATCAATTTCATCCTGCAAAGTCTTTGCAAACTTCTTGGAATACTCAGAGTTGATCTTGAGACACTTCTTGTGACAGAGCAGCTGAATAGTTGAAGCCAGGCATAGCTCATCTTCCCTCTGAAAAGCATATTGGCAGGCTTTGTTCATAAACGCCATTCCTCTTTCAGGCACTGAGTAAGTCTGACCATCAACAGGGCCAACTATACCATTAGGAAGGATCAGATCCCTGTGCATGCCATCCACACGAACATCTTCAGTAACAAAAGTTTCATCAATGATTTGGGAAATTCTTCTTCTTTTGTTGCCTGTCTTTGGGGGTCCTTGTTCGAAAAGCTGTGGTGGGGGATCAATCTTTAGTTTGGCAGCTGTTTCCTTGATCCAGTTAAACTTAGCCTTAAGAGTTTTAAGCAGAAGGAAATTCGCCTGTCCAGTCTTTTTGGCAGCTAAGGCTTCGAGTTCAAACCATTCTGATAACCCAAGTGTTTTTAACCTGAAGTCGTCAAACACATCCATATTCCCTGTTTGATTATCCCTCCATAAGATCATCTGTGGAGTATTTGTGGACTTGCGAATGGTGTATCTAAACTTGGTTATCTTGCCAGCAGCATACCTGTTGTTTACGCAGGCATCATAGTCAGTTTTGACTTTCTTTAGGGCCTCAGCGCGTTTAAGTTCCATTTCCCTCAACCTTTGTTTTTGTTTTTCTTTTTCAGGAGGTGACATTTTCCTCAGAGTGGCTTCATTTAGTTCTTTGGCTGCCTTGAGCTCACTCAGTCTTTTGAATTCTTCAGCCTGTTGCTCTATTTCTTCAGGCGTTAGAGGTCTCTCATCAGAAGGTGTAAAGGTTGAAAATTGGGAAAGGTCTGTTGTGGATCCTCCTGTCTCTAGCATCGCAGCTATCTTCTTAAGTTTAGTGTCAGTATCAACTAACACTATCTCTTTACCTTTCTTTGAGACAGAGGACTCCACACTTATGTTTTTCAAATCATCAGCTCTTTTGAGGAACGCTGTCTGAGCCTGATTTTGAATAGATTTTGGTAGGGAGCTCACAGTGAATTTAAGCTTCTTGGCTGCTGGTTCATCCTCATCCTCAGGTTTGCTGATGTTAACTAGGATCATGGATTTAGATGAGTCAGCGCCATCTTGTGCTTGTTGCTCCCCCTGAGTCTGATCCTCATCATCAGGTATTATAACTGGTTCGATGACTTGAAGAGGAACAGGTGTTGTTGAAGGATTGGCTGAAGATGAGGCTTGTTCAGCAGATGTAAGGCTGAGTTTAGTATTCTTCTCCCCCTCACGTTCATCCTTACTTCCCTTATGCTTGGATGAACGTGCCTGAAATCTTCTTGCAATCTGCTCCACAGAGGCAGCCATGGCACGCTGTCTTTTTCTGGATGCCCTGGCAATCTTCAGCAATAAGTTGGCATTAGCATTAGTATTTGCCTGAACTCTCCTGACAATAAAACCAGCATGGTTGTATTGCCTGTTGCGCACTGCATTGAAGTGCCTGTTAATGACGGTTTCTTGTTCTTGGAACAATGCAGGGACAACGGAGTCAATGGCATTCTTGATTCTTGTCGAGAGATGACTTAGTCCTTGAGCCACACCTTTTCTTGTACCCTCCTGAATAGGCTCAGTGACAGCCTCAGTCACAGCCTTCTTTATTATACCTGGAAAGGTGACAGTAAAATTGTGCATCTCTGACTTGATTACATCCAACTTTCTTGACAAGCGCTCAATATCAGACTGATGGTGTACAGGCCGAAGATTCTTGATATTGAGGCTTTGTTGAGCAAAATCATCCTCCCTTGGAAATAAGTCGAAGTTAGTCTGGGTAGGATGATCAAACAAAAGGAATTCAGCTGTTGGATCATATATGGGTCTTTGGAAGACTGTGGTTGCAGATGTAGCAGAGTTTTGTGTGTCAACAGCTTCCTTAAGAGGAGAAGTCTTGTCATCTTCTTTAGGAGGAGAGACTGACAGCTGGTCATCCTCATCTTCTTCCTCTTCCTCATCAAACATCCCCTCAGGGAATTCATCCTCAGGCATGGGTGTAAACTCAGCGACATAATCTTCAACAGAAAGCATTTCTTCATCAGCATTGAGCACAAGTTCTTCTTCAATCTGAATGTCCTGAGTAATTGTTTCAGCCTCCTTTTCATGTACCTGAGGATCTTTGACTGGCTGTACAATTTCAGCCTGCAAGGTTGTTGAAATCAGTAACAGGGAAAATATTAAGTGAATGGTCGCCATTTCGCTGTCCCAGAGAGGCTGAGGGTGATTACTCAGCCACTCCAAAGGATAAATCCTTGGGATTCTTTTAAGTGTGAACGAAGTGTGGTTAATGGTCGCCATTCGCTGCCCCTAGGAAAGCTGAGTGTGATTATTCAGCCCCCCCAAAAGGTAAAAACCTTTGGGACTCTTTTGATTGTGAAACATATGTTGTTTAATGATCGCCATTTCGCTGCCCCTAGGAAAGCTGAGTGTGATTATTCAGCCCCCCCAAAAGGTAAAACCTTTGGGACTCTTTTAAGAGTGAAACATATGTTGTTGTTGGTCGCCTGTTACGCTGCCCCTAGGAAAGCTGAGGGTGATGATTCAGCTCCCCCTGAAAGGATAAATCCTTTGGGACTCTTTTAATGAGGGAACCAAGAGGCTGTGTGAGGTACAGCCATCAAGGTTGAGACATTCATGTATTCAGGTTGTTGTTAGCCTGAATACTGTCTAGAGGGTTCAGGGTCATCGGGGTGCTTTATAAACACAAATGAATCACTCCCTGGTGCAAAGACAGAGTGTACAGAAGTCTTAAGGAATTCTAAGTGAAATGACAGACTTCTATGGGTCGAGGATTACCCTAACTTCACCACTCTCTCCTACAGATAAATGAGAGTGGTTGCTTGTGAGCCTCTAAAAATGTACACTGATTACCTGTGAGATATCAGCTTGGTTTGGCTGGTTTCCTGTAGTCTCTGCTGACCTAGAGACACTAGACGCCTGTTGTTTGTCAGCCAAAGATTCTGTATCCACAAGAGTATCTGGACCAGAGGCGGTTTCAATCTTCTTTTCCTTGGCCTTGTTAACAGCTTTAGGTTGAGAAGAAGAGGGGATTTTCTTCTTCTTTGGCTGTTGGCCAGAAGAAGCCTTGGACTTGGTAGTGTGCTGCCCAGAGGTCAAGGACGTAGACTTGCCAGCGACACTAGAAGTATTCACCTTCTCAGAGGAAGGGAGCAAGGGCTTCTCAGCGATGGGTACCTGATTAGCAACGTTCAGCATGTGAGCGGTCACAGGGAAATCCTCAGCTCCTATCTCCTTGTAAATGGCGCCTGTAATGCGATAGGGCTTCAGGGTTGTCAAGGCCTTGTTATGGTAGTTTTCTCCCAGCAAACTCTCAAAGATCAGGGACAAATAACGCACATAGCAGATGTTCTTTTCCCTGACCTGATTCCTTCCTTTAAGTTGTTCTACTAGGTTAGAGAAAAGAAGGCTTCCAACGTCAACATCAGCTCCCCATATTAATCCATAAGCAATAGTCTGATGTTTGAACGACATTTGATCTTGTGATCCCTGCATGCCTCCCAGGGACTTCACAATGTGGGTGAAGAGGACACGCCACATAGGAGAGAAATACTTGATCTTCAGAGGTGCTTTAGCAAGGATATCAGCTGGTGTGAGGGCAGGGTTAATGTCATGACAGGGTTTGAGTGTGGCCAATGCTTCCTTGACAGCCTTTTTGTCAACTGTCTTCAAGCACTCATCTCCATGTTTAAGTCCGGCCACACTGGCAAAATCAGCAAGGGAAAAGGCAAAAGGATGTTCATTGCAAGAAAGGCTAAAGGTAATGGTGTCTTCTTCAACTTCGGCGGAATACCAGAATTCCCTAAGGTATTCTTGGTAAAAGGTGGAAGGAGATTTGGTGAAGGCTTCGTTTAGGTCACAGTTCTGCATGAAATTTACCAGATCAGAGTAGGTGTTGTTGGGTGCCTTGATCCATCCAATAGCGTTATTTGAGGCGATGATGCTCTCGTTGATCTCAAAGTTCACATTGGAGGCTTTAGGTACGGGAAACGCCATTGATATGAGGTTGAAGGTGAATGAAAATGGCGGATGGTTGAGAGAGATGAGAGATTTAGAGAGAGAAAATGATTTTGAGAATGGTGGTGGGTGAGAGTAGAAAGAAGACAATATATATAATCAAACTTGAGTGAACAGTTATTCAACCGTATTAAATGCAAAAAGCGAAAATGACTGCTCAAGTGGGTCCCATTGACCTTTCAAAAATTTGTCTCCTCGTTATCCGAAACTTAAATGATTAAAAAATGTGAGAATGTTTTTCGCATTTACTTGGAATGCAACTACCTAGTTACATGTGAAAAACATTTAATAAAACATTTAATATAGAATCAATCATTTAATGAACACATTTAATATCAAGCCACAGGCTTTGAAATATTGAGCATCCCTAGCTCAGCAACTAGCCTGTTGAACGTAGGTTCAGCCAAAGGCTTTGTAAAAATATCAGCTAGTTGCAGCTCTGTGGGAACAAAATGCAGCTCAATATCTCCCTTCATAATATGATCCCTGATAAAATGATACCTGATATCAATGTGTTTGGTACGAGAGTGAAGAACAGGGTTGTTGGATATGGCAATGGCGCTGGTGTTGTCACAAAAGATTGGCACTTTGTCATACAAGATTTCATAGTCAGCCAATTGACTTTTCATCCAGAGCACCTGAGCACAACAGCTGGCTGCAGCGACATATTCAGCTTCAGCTGAAGACATAGCCACAGAGTTTTGCTTCTTAGCACTCCATCCAACCAATTTTCCTCCTAGGATTTGACAGCTGCCTGAAGTACTTTTCCTGTCAATACAGCATCCAGCATAATCTGAATCTGAATAGGCCTTGAGATCAAAGCCTGATTCCTTTGGATACCATAGTCCTAGGGATGGTGTTCCTTTGAGATACCTGAAAATTCTCTTAACTGCCACTAGATGGGATTCTTTTGGGTTAGCTTGGTACCTTGCACAGAGACATGTGGAGAATTGGATATCTGGACGACTGGCTGTTAAATACATCAGTGACCCAATCATGCCTCTATATAAAGTCTCATTGACAGAGACCCCTGACTCATCAGGGCCCAAGTTGTTGGGTGGAAGCATGGGGCATTTCACTGAAGCACAATCAGCCAAGTCATATTTTTTAAGTAAATCCTTAACATACTTTTCTTGACAAATAGAAATTCCCTTAGGACATTGTTTAATTTGAAAACCCAAAAAGTAAGTTAATTCACCCATCATACTCATCTCATATTTCTTGGTCATTAATTTAGCAAAACTTTTACTAAGATTGACATTTGTTGACCCAAAGATGATATCATCCACATAAATCTGCACAATGATGAAATCACTCTTGTCCTTGAAGGTAAAGAGTGTTTTATCAATAGAACCCCTGACAAATTTGTTTTCAGATAAGAAATTTGAAAGAGTTTCATACCATGCTCTTAGAGCTTGTTTCAGACCATACATTGCTTTGTGAAGTCTGTACACATGGTTGGGAAACTCGCTGCTCTCAAATCCTTCAGGTTGAGCAACATAGACTTCCTCAGCCAAATCACCATTGAGGAAGGCACTCTTTACATCCATCTGATAGACAGTGATGTTCATATAGGCAGCATAAGCAAGAAAGATTCTGATGGCTTCAAGTCTAGCAACAGGTGCGAAAGTTTCATCATAATCAATTCCTTCAGTCTGAGAGTATCCCTGTGCTACCAATCTTGCCTTGTTCCTGATGATGTTCCCAATTTCATCCATCTTGTTTCTATAGATCCATCTAGTGCCTGTGATATTCTTTCCAGGTGGAGCTGGCACTAGTGTCCAAACCTTGTTCCTTTTGAACTGATTGATTTCTTCTTGCATAGCAGCTACCCATCCATCTTCTGTCAGAGCCTCAGCAACTCTTTTAGGTTCAATTTGAGAAAGGAATTCAGCAAATAGACATTCATTGGCTGAGGCTGACTCAGAGTCTTGGATTCGCTGTCTGGTTGTGACCCCTGCATTTGGTTCCCCAATAATGTTGACAAGAAGAATGTGTTGATCTCTTGACCACTTATTTTGAGGAGCTGGAGATTCAAGAACAGGGGTACTTGAAGGCACAGCTGGAACAATTTGAATCTCATCCTGCTGAATAGGAGGGCTTTCTTCAAAAACTACTTCAGTGTCTGATTCTTCTTCAGCCACATCAAGGGAAGCAATTTCATTATCAGCAGGAGCAACTTCAGAGTTTTGAAGAATTGGTGAGTCATTAATATCATGAGAAGGACCATCAGAGATTTGAGGTTCTTCTTCATCAAGTTCCTGAGAGGTAGGAACTTCTATGTTGTGAGTAGACAGAGGATCAAAAGCAGGAACATAAGGAGTGAGAGTGTTGGAGTGGTGATGACTGGTAGGTCTGGGTTCAGTGAACTCATCACTTGGGAAAGAAATATTTTCATTAAAATCTACTTCATCACCCTCTGTTCCTGTTCTCTGTATGACTTCATCATCTTCATTAAATCTGACATGGAAAGTTTCTTCTACTTCTTGTCTTCTGATGTTGAATACTCTGAAGGCTTTGGCTGTTGGAGAGTATCCCAAAAAGAATCCATCATCAGCCTTTTCATCAAACTTTCCAAGTTTATCCCTGTAGTTATAAATAAACACAGGGCATCCAAACACATGAAAATAGCTGACGTCTGGAGATCTTTTTCTGAAAACTTCATAGGAGGTTTTGCCATGTCTTTTGACAATGATTGATCTGTTTTGAGTATAGCAGGCAGTGTGTACAGCTTCTCCCCAAAATTGCTTTGGTAAGGCTGCACCATTTAACATAGTTCTTGCTGCTTCAATCAGAGTCCTGTTTCTTCTTTCAGCCACACCATTTTGTTCAGGAGTGCCAGCTGAAGAGAAGTTCTGTGAAATCCCTTTTTCATCACAAAATGATTCAAGTTGATGATTCTTGAATTCTGTACCATTATCACTTCTTAGAGCTTTGACTCTAACATCATTCATATTTTCCACCTGTCTGATGAAGGACATGATGGCATCAGCTGCATCACTTTTCCTTCTGAGGAAGAACACCCATGTATATCTTGAAAATTCATCAACTATGACCAAGGTGTATTTGTTGTGATTAATGGTTTGAGGTTTGACAGGTCCAAACAAGTCCATGTGAAGGAGATGTAAGCACTTGTCAATAGAGAATGATTGCCTAGTCTTGAATGAAGACCTGTGATGTTTTCCTTTGACACAGGCAGAACAAGTTTTGTCTTTGGAAAACATTACTGAAGGTAGACCGGCAACCAAGTTTTGAGTGGCTATCTTATTGATGTTCTTGAAGTTGAGATGAGACAGTCTTTTGTGCCACAGCCAGTTGACACTTTCAGAGGCTTTGGCAAGAAAACAATTTGAGCTGTCTTCAGAGCACACAGCCATGTTGATGACATAAACATCTCTCCTTCTAGGTGCAACCAGCACAACATCATTATTTTTGTTGAATATGGTTCCCTGAGTCTTAGTAAACAAAACCTTATAATCAGCATCACATAACTGGCTGATGCTAATAAGATTGTGCTTAAGACCATTCACATATGCAACCCTGGTAAATGTGATCCCATTGCAATTCACTGAGCCATATCCTTCTGTGTCACCTGAAGAGTTATCTCCAAACACCACTTTGGGACCTGGCTCCTTTGAGTATCTGTGCAGGTATTGTTGAATCCCTGTCATGTGTCTAGAACAGCCACTATCTAGATACCATACCGATTCCTTGAGATATTTCTGCACAGATACATAGAAACAGATTAGTTCCTATGGTGAACCCACTTTCCAGTGGGTTCCCTGAATTGCTTGTTAGCAACTCTTGTGTTCCTGAAAAACTTTTGGCGTTGGGATGGACAGTTCATAGTTTCATGGTTATAACTCCCACAGATATCACACCCAGGGAAGTCACCACACTCGTCTGAGTGATGGTCGGTGAACCCACAGAATTTACAGGGAGGATAAGAATTGTAATTTCCCTGTTGTCTTTTGGAACTCTGTGGTCTGTCCCTAGAGGGTGTCTTAGCTCTTTTAGCTGCCATGTGTCTGTCATGATCTAAGGTCGAGTGGTGAGAATTTTTACAAACATTGCAATAAGGTTTGATTAATCTTTCCCCTTTGGGTTCACCTAGGACTGACTTAGGTTCATGAGAAGTAGAGCATTCAGCGGAAGGCTTAATGTGTTGTTTCAAGAGTTCTACTTCTTTCATAAGAGACAACAGGCGATCTTCAGTGGTGGAGTCAACCTTATTCACAGCCTTAGTAGAAACAGGCTTAAAGGCTACTTGTTTACCAGTTGGTTTAGCAGGCACACGAAAAACTTTAGCTGGAGGATTCTCAATATCTCTCTTAAGTTCATCCTTAGCAGATCTAGAAGAACTGCTAGGTTCAACTCCAGAGAGTTTCGGCAAGGGTGGAAGCTCAGCCACATCTTCAGAGACAGGGTCATTAGTCAAAGAGGTGTCTGACATATGAATAGTCTCTGTAGATTTAAAGACAATGTCTTTGGGTTTGGTGATAATCCTCAGCTTTTTATGTTTAGCAGTTATATCCCTGTTTAAGTCAGCAGGCACTTCATCCCTAAGCAATTCATCTATAGTAAACCTAGCACACAGCCATTTTTCAATAACTTTGTTTAATTCAGTGACTTGGTCATTCAAAGCTATGTTTTTCAAGGTTAATCTAGCTACTTCATTTTGCAGGGATATTTTCTCTAAGTTAACCCGCCTGAGAGTATCACATTCAGCCTTAGCATTAATCATTTCAGTTTTAACAGAGTGAAACTTGTCAAGAAGGTTCTTCCTTTGTTCCTCAACAAAGTGCAAGTCAACAATGGTGTAATCAAGAACATGCTTACGTTCATCACAATCAGACATAGAAAGAAGCCTGTGTACCTTTTTCATTGTGATGTCGACCCATTGTCCTGATCTTGCATCACCTTTTCCAACAGCTGGTTCATCATCAGCTATTGCCATAAAAGCCCTGACTCTTGTGGTATCTTCTTCATCTGAAGTCAATGGTTCATCATTCCAATCATAGGTTTCAGCAACCAACCCTTTCTCAGCCTTTTTCTCACCACCTTTCTTTTTGGACATAGCTTCAATCTTCAAGTTCATCTGTTCTAACTCAGCCTTAAGTGCCTTGTACTTATTTTTGTAATCTTTCTTCTCAGTGTCTGAAGAATTGGATTGTGATGAGTTGTTATGTTGTTTGAACTTGTAGGGTTTGGATGAAGATGATGGATAAGAGGGTGAGGATGTTTTGGTGGAGGGACATTCTTTTTGAAAGTGTCCAAGCTTTCCACAGGCAAAACATGTTTCTTTTGACCTGTCAGTTGGTTTGCTGGCTGATCCTACTCTTCCAGATCTTTTGTAGTATCTTCTTTGGTTGGCTAGCAATGCTCTTTCATGAAATTCTGCATTGAGGTCTGACATGAACTCTTGGCTGCTACGAGTATCTTCTTCCATATCAGAATCGCTGTCAATAGGATGTGTTGCAGAGATCAAAGCTTTGGAAGATGCTCCTTGGACAACAAATCTTTCAGTCTCTGATTTGTAGATAGTATCGATCAGCCCTTCTTCATAATTGTACTTTCCATAGAGCTGAGCAAGGGTATCATTTTTGATTGAGTTGTTAGCTCTCTGAGTCTGATTCATGCTCAGCCACTTTCTTGGAAGGCTGTTGACAAAGGTGGCATTGATCTCAGCTTGACCAATAGTAACATCATTCATAGCAAGGTCATTTAGAAGAATCTTCAGCCTAGTATAGGTTTGCTGAACTTTTTCACCTTCAAGAGACTTAAAGGCATTAAACTGAAGTCTGAGTGCCTGAATCTTTGTCTCTCTTGTTTCAGAGGGTCCTTCATGGCCAAGAATAAGGTCTGTCCACATCTGTTTAGCTGTGGGACATTGAATAACAGACTTCATGATATGCTTTGGAAGACAGGAAATTATGATGCTTTTGAGACGTTTATCTTGGTTTGCTAATTTCCTATCAGCAGCGGTCCATTGTTTGACAGGCTTGGGAAGAGGGTTTTCTTCAGTAGAAGTGAGTGCCATGGGGATATATGGACCATTTTCTAAAATTTCTAAGAGAAAAGGTTCAAGACCATCAAGGTATACAAGAAACTGACTCTTCCAACTGGCAAAGTCTTCTTCATCAAAGACTGGTACACTGGTTACGTGTGATCCACCTCTTGAGTCAAGAAGTTGGGGTAGATCATCGTCATTTGGTGGGGCGGTAAGTCTTGGTGAAGATGGGTTTCTGGAAGGTGAGTGTGGGCTAGAGGTTTCCGGCATGGTGGATCTTGATTATAAAACGGAGAACGATGTTTCTTGAAGGTTTTAAAATCAAACACCGCTCTGATACCAATTGAAAGTCCCTAATCAATGCGAAAAACCCTAATCTTAACTTAATCAACACAAGGTATTACTTTTCAAACGTAATCTTATTATTGTATAATAAAGAATTACAAGTGTTATGGATAACACGGTTTGATGACAATGTGTTGTGCACACTTTGAACAACAATAACCTTAACTTATGAATACAGTCGTAGCTGTTTGATTCACTAAGTTACACGCACTAATGATCTTGATATTGCAAAGTGTTGAAACTTAATGCTAGGTTACACATCCTATTTATAGTGTTACGAGTTTGACTTGAACAGTACTTGATGTCGACTACACAACTTTTACAAGTTCCCACATCAGTCACATGATGTCCTTCTATTCTTGGTAGTCTTCCATTATGCTTTAAGGAACAGTTGTCCAAAACAGTTTCCTTATTCTTCATATTCTCGAACACACAAATGGCATGTCCAAAGTGTGCTGAGAGTTATCAGGGTATTGCCACCCCTGTTAACTCTCAACCCCTCAGAGTCCCTAATACATCTTGGCTGTTATCCATCACAGCCAAGGAGTATGTCTTCAGGTAATCTTCGACTTCCCTGACAATGTCTCTGACATGGACTCCTCTAAGGTTGCTCACAGAGACTTGGATCTCTGTGAGTCTTGTGAAACTTGCCTGCCTCCTAGGCACAGGCAAGGGACTATCTATCAGCCTAATTATGTTTAAATCAATGATCAGGGAATCTAACAAGTTTAGATTCCCAACAAAAGGCACTTGGTTCGGCTTGCAGTTTGGCCTTTTTAGATGGCTTAATGAAATCAGTTAATCTTAATCGAACATCGAAGCAAGCTCAAGCTGCTTTGGCTAAGGTGAAGAACATAAATAAAGATGCTTTTAACACTTGGGTAGGAAGCTGTAATGCTTTGTTTGTGGCCTTCTATCCATTCATCCAAAAGATATCCTCTTGTTTCTCTTTGTCCGTTTCTGATTTAATGCAGCTAGAGCCCGAAGCTGGACCCTCTAAAGCCTCCGTCAGCGAAGTGCCTTCCACTGCTACTTCGTACATTACTCAGAAAGATGTTGGATCATCCGGATCTTCACCGAAATATCAAGAGGAAAAGGAGATTGTTCCCAAGGGTGACACTATTATTGAGTAGCTTCCTTTCCTTATGCCTCCAGTATGCCGAGATAGGCTTGTTATCAAAACAATTTGCTTCTTGTTTGTAATAACTTGTACGCTTTCTTCTTTCTTGAATATTTTCCTGGTACTTTATGTTTCTTGAATTAGTGCAATGAGGAAGTAATCTTTTGTTAGCTTTATGCTATTTGCTTCTTAACTTGTATGCTTTCTTCCTCTTGCTTCCTTCATGTTAACTTGTAAATGAAAAGAATGTTGAAAATACACTTTTACCTTATGTGTATATTCTAAATCTTTAAACTGGTATCATAAATATTCAACATTTATTTTCAGTGAGTTGTTTATCTCTTTTTAGAACCCTCTGTATTAGACCGGCGGTATAACTATTAAATACTTATATTGGTTGAGTTATTCACCTCTTATAGGCCTTCGGCGTTAGACCAGAACCATGAATATTTAATACTTACATTGAATGAGTTGATCAGACTCTTTTGAGTGAAGATATAGCCACGTAGTCGCTTTTACTTTATCTTTCGGATTGCCCCTTGGGCGCGTTCAAACACTTAGAGTGTTTTTTATGTATGAGGGAAGACATCGGTACATGGCCGCTTTTAATTTTTTTTCCGGACTTTCTCTTAGGCGCGTCCAAACACTTAGTGTTTTTTTGTATATATGGGAGGACATCGGCATATGGCCGCTTTTAATTTGTCCTCCGGACTGCCTCTTAGGCGCGTCCAAACACTTAGAGTGTTTTTTTGAATATGTGGGAGGACAGCGGTACATGGCCGCTTTTAATTTGTCCTCCGGACTGCCACTTAGGCGCGTCCAAACACTTAGGTCATGTTTGGTTGGGCAAAATTGAATGGTTTTTTATGAGTTTTAATATAGAATCTAATTAAAATCGTGTTTGGTATGTTGAAAAGGGCGTTTTTAATATAATGGGGCCTACAAAAACCATAGTTTTTAAATACATCACTTAATGGATGGGTTTTAATGTTGGTTGTGACAAGATTAAAATATACATATTTACCCTTTTATCTCACCAACCTTTTCATTATTCTCATTTATATTTATTTTTCTTTCATCTCTTTGCACTCATCTTTTTTTTTCTTCTTCTCATCTCTATTTTTTTTCTTTCTTTTATCTCTGGATTCATGTTTATCTATTCATCTTTCAAGTAAGTAATATATTACTTGACTTTAGACTATATCCACTAATAATAAAGAAGTTTCTTGATGCCATCACTTCTAGCAAAAAAAAATTTGGTCAAGAAATTAACATAGGAAAAGGTGATCTGGTCAAATGTATAAGGTTTTTTATGATGGTGGAACGAGTTTTGGTATTATTGTGTTGATTTCGTTTTAGAATGCATACATCATCTTTTGTTTTAATTCGAATGATTTATTTTTTTAATTTCAATTGTTGATTCAAATTGTTCATAATTGGGTTTTATAATTGCTGCTATATGGTTATAATTTATTATAAAAAATGTGACTCAACAAAGAATACATGATTGTGGAGAAGACTCAAATGATGTGGAGGGCAATTTTGTCATATACTATAAATACTATTGAAAGGCAGTTTATGATTTCACTTAACCAAACACAATATATCATTTGTAATACCAGTGGTTATAATACTTCTAACTTCGATTTTGAAACACCATGTTTTGAAATTTGCGAACCAAACGGCCCCTTAGAGTATTTTACAATTATGTTTTCCTTCGGTTAGCTACTCCGAGGGTCTACAAGTGTAATAACAATTGTGTTGTTGGTCAAAGTAAGATTTCATTCATTTGATAGTTCGAACCGTTACAATACATTCTTACATGAAACATTTTTTGAGGTTGATCGCATGCCACGTTCTTGGTACCTCCCTCTCGTCCATAGTTTCGATTTTGTAAGATCCATTTTGGTAGGCCTCTTTCACTCTTAAGGACCTTCCCAATTAGGCCCCAACTTGCCATTTTTTTTACCCTGCTGGCTTCGTTTCGACGGTACACAAAGTCACCAACCTTGAAGTTGCAAAGTTTCACTCTTTTGTTATAGTATTGTTCGACATTCTTTTTATACTTTGCTTCTTGAATGCTTGTGGTCTCACGCCGCTCCTGTAATAGGTCAAGGTTCAACCGGAGTTCTTCTTCGTTGTTGTCCTCATTGAAGAGAAGCGTTCTTGTTGACGAGACTCCCATTTATGCCGGTATGACTGCCTCGCTTCTATATGTTAGGCTGAACGGAGTTTCCCCGTTGCTGGTCTTTAACATGGTTTTACGGGCCCATAACACATGGGGCAGCTCGTTTACCCATCCGGTTAAGTTCCTTCCTAAGCGGGATTTGAGACCATGCATCAAAGACTTGTTGGCTCTTTCTTCCAATCTGTTGGCCTGTGGATGGGCAACAACTGTGTTCATCTGTTTGATTCCCCACTTCTCACACCATTTCTTTAACGTCCCTTCGACGAGTTGTTTTCCGTTGTTTGTTACAATGATGTCGGGCAACCCAAACCTGCACACAATGTTTTTCCATGCAAACTACTTTACTTCTTTTCATGTCAACCTTGCCAGTGGTTTAGCCTCGATCCACTTAGTAAAGTAGTTGATAGCTACAATTGCATACTTCACATTTCCTGGGGAACCTTCGATTGGGCCTAGGATATCCATTCCCCATTGGTAAAATGGCCAAGGGGACATGATAGAAGTAAGATAGGTCTTGGGTAATCTAGGCACCGGTCCATGTATTTGACATGAGTTGCATTTAGAAATTTCTTCCCATGTGTATTGATGCATAGTTGGCCAATAATATCCCTGATGCATGATCTTAGTGACCACCGACCTTATGTCAGCATGCATTCCACATGATCATTCGTGAACTTCTCGAATGATATAGTTGGCTTGAACGGGGCCCACACATCTTAACATTGGAGCCAGATAAGTTTTCTTAAACAACACATCGTTCTCTTTTGTAAACTGACTTATCTTCATTCTCATGGATCTAGCTTCGTTGGGATCCTGGGGCCATATACCGTCCTCTAGACACATGCGGATGGGTGTCATCCAACAATCTCCCTCTTCTTGCACTATATCATTAATCTCATGTACGTCAATTGACCGAGTGTCGAGGATTTCAACTAAGATCTCCTTCGTTAGGTGATTGAATGAAACCGAAGCAAGTTTGCTGAGAACATCTGCTTTTTGGTTCTTGGCTGTTGGGATGTTTACGATGCTAAACTTTGTGAATCCGGATGTGATTTCTTTTGCTTTGGTCAAGTATTTCACCATTCTGTCATCGCTGACCACGAACTCTCCATTCAATTGGCATGCGACCAACTTAGAGTCTACCTTGGCTTCTAGAGTCTTCACTCCCATCCTTCTTGCTAAACGTAACCCAGCCAACAATGCTTCGTACTCTGCCTCGTTGTTGGAGCAATTGAAGTTGAACCTTAGAGCGTACGTGAACTCCATTTCTTCCAGATTTATCAACACTAGACCTTCTCCTGCTCCTTTGGGGCTTGAGGCTCCGTCTGTGTACAACGTCCACGTTACCTCTGGTTCCTCATGTTGGGTGACCTCATATATCTCCATCTTTCCGTCATACCCAAGCGATGCCTCGTTGAGAAAATCGGCCAACACTTGACCTTTGACTGAGCTTCGCGAAACATAGGATATTTCATACATTGCCAACTCTATTGAGTATTTTGCCAACCTTCCGGATGACTCGGACTTGCTCAATATTTGCTTCAATGGTTGGTCAGTTATGACATGGATGTTGTGTGCTTCGAAATACATGCGGAGTCTTCGTGAAAGATGCAATAGATCAAAGGCTAGCTTCTCCAGCATAGAGTATCGTGTCTATGCGTCGTGCAACGTGCGACTTACATAACGGACAGGTTTTTGGATGCCTTCTCTTTCAACCAAAAGAACTTCGCTCGCTGCTTCCCTTGACGCTACCAGGTACACATACAATGTTTCTTTCTTCATTGGTGTTGCTAATGATGTGAGTTCCACAATCACCTTTTTTAGCTCTTGAAAAGTTTTTTCTGCTTCCTCTGTCCATTGGTAATCTTCCTTATTTTCCTTAGTTATACTTTTCAAAGTTTCAAAAAAAGGTAGTGAGCGTTTCGCGGACCTGTACAAGAAACGGTTTAGGGCTGCTAACTTTCCGCTAAGGGACTGCATTTCTTTCAATGTCCTTGGTGACCGCATTTCTGAAATAGCCTTGGTCTTTTTAGGATTGGCTCAGATCCCTTCCGAAGTCACCATATACCCTAGAAACTTGCCTTCCTCTACCCCAAAGGAACATTTCTTTGGATTCGGGTTCATGTTAATCTTCTGCAAGTTGTCAAATGTTTCTTTGATGTCCTCAGTCATCTTTTCCTCGGTTTTTCTTTTGATCATTAGATCATCCACATAGGCTTCCAAGTTTGTCCCTATATGCGACCAAAATGCGGAGTCCACCAACCGCTGGTACGTGGCTCCGGAATTCTTGAGCCCGAAAGGCATCTTAGTGTAGCAGAAGGTTCCTTCATCCGTATAGAAATCCGTCTTCTCCTCGTCTTCATTGTTCATGATTACTTGATGGTAGCCTTTATATGCATCGAGGAAACACTTTTACTTAAAACCCATCACCGAGCCGATTTTTACATCAATGTCAGGTAAAGCATAGTAATATTTAGAACAGGTGGAGTTAAGATTTTTAAAATCGATGCACATCCGCCAATCACCATCCGGCTTTTTTACAAGGACAGGGTTTGATATCCAAGTAGGATACCAAACCGGCCTCACTATTCTGGCCTTCATTAAGTCTGTGACATCCCTTTGTACGGCTTGACTTTTCTCCTCTCCTAAAGTTCTTCTCTTCTAAGCCACAAGGGTTCTTGTCGAATCCACATTCAGTGAGTGCTTGATAATCCTTTTAGGAACTCTCGTCATGTCTGACGGCTCCCATGCGAACACATTTGTGTTGTTCCTCAATAGGTCTATCAATTGTAATCTGCATTTTTTTGTGAACAATCTTCCAATTGTTACTAATTGTTCCGGATATCCAGGATGGACTATGACTTGCTCCGTCATTCCTCCTTCCTCATTCTCTAGCTGGTTAAACTTTTCAAACGCGAGCCATTTGCTTAACTCTTTTACTTAGGCTAATGTCTTCTCCTTTTCTATTTTCTGGCCATCTTCGATTACCCTGCATTCAAAAATTTCCCTTGCTTTTGTCCTCAGCGTGGCAATGACGCCAGGGGTAGGGAACTTCATTGTTGAGTGTACGGTGGAGGTATGGCTCTCAATTCTCAGGTCCCGGTCCGACCAAGTATGATGTTGTATGGTGATGGAGCTCTGATTACAGTGAAACTCATAGTTGTTTTTCTTGCCAGATCATGTGATCCGAAGGTTACCTCCAGCTCGATTTTTTCTAAAGGAGTTGTCTCCTCACCGGAGAAACTCAGCACCTTTATAGGGACCGAGGTCAGCCTTCGTCTTATGTCTGGGTCTAGGTTCATGAAACAATGTTCGAACATAACTTGCATAGCTTCCCCCTCGTCGACGAACACTCGCTTCACCCAATAGCCCTCAATTTCTGCTTCGAATATTAGTGGCTCGTCTGAAGCCTCGGCGTCGGTAACCGGAGGGAAAGAAATAGGAGCATTCATCTAATCGACCTCTATTCGACACACTTCTTTTCTCTTTATTCCGCAATACCTATTGCTCAACATGTTTATTATTTTACCCTTGTAATTACCACTTCCGTTTCCTCTCCCCTGATTTTCTTTGTTCACCATTCCTCGTAAGTCCTTGACCAAATGGTTTAACTTTCCGGACTTAAGCGCAGCTTCCAATTGCTTTCTCAGCTGATGACAATCATTAGTGAGATGACCCTTTTCCCCATGATAATCGCAGTACTTCTCCATGTTCTCGGGACGCACTATTCTTTATGTAGGGGGAGGTGAGGTAATTGGAGTAGCAGTTCCGTTGCCAAAATTTCCTTCGACAGCGACTCGAGGCCGGGACGTTGGTAAGGGCTTCTTTTTACGTTATTCGGGTTGGTAGGGGGAACATATGGGGAGTTCACAGGTTTCAGTCTGTAATCACCTCTATTTTTGTGACGACTTGAGTTCTTCCCCCCGAAATACTTATCTTCTTTTATTGCTTTTCCGTTCCTATCACTTTATTCCCCTTGAGGGAGCTCCGTGTTTTTGTATGCCTCTTCTGATTTGGCAAATTCATCAACCCTCTTCATCATTTCAACTACCATTTTAGGTCATCATCGGAGAAACGTAGGGGCAATTCAGGGCATTTAGCCCCGGCAGTGAAGGCAGATATTTTCATGACCTCCGGAACCCCTTGTATGTAACTAGCTTCATGAGTCCATCTTTCTTTGAATGCCGGCAACGAATCATGAGCCTTTCTCACAATATTTATGATTTCCATAGGACTTCTAAGACTCTTCCTCCTTAGGGCGAATCTTTCTAGAAATTAGTCCCTCAGATCGTCCCAATGTCCTATGCTTCCGGGCGGTAGTCTCTCGAACCATCCTCCCGATGCTCCGTCTAGAGTCTGCTGAAAACATCTGCACCACACGGGCATGGGCCACTCCCCGGAATTGGCAGCGCCTGCAAAACGAGTTATGTGATCATTGTGATCTGTTGCTCCGGTGTACTGCTTAAAGGTCGCTGGAAGGATGTGCTACGGTGATGAAAATTCGATGATATTTCTAGTGAATGGTGAAGAGAAAACATCTTTGAAAAGCTTCTGCAAGTCATCGATAGGCTTGTTAGCATCTTTGTGTGCTGTTTTACGCTTTGGCCTTGTCCTTTTGAGCCCCATGTGTTTCGTCGTCAAAGACCATCCTCATTGTTATGATAGGATCTTGCCCTGCAGCATTATAACGCCCTACCAAACTCTACAGCATACTCATGCTTTCTAAGATTTTTTGTTGCAATGTAGAGGGTGTCTATGTCTCTTCCCCTACGGTGGTATTTTCGTGATCCAGAGATAGCTGTAATGGAGACCCACTTCCCGAAGGTCCTGCCATAGGTAGCTGTCTATGGAGACTCGAGTTTAAGGTCTCACGGATGACGCTAAAAGTTGAAACAAAAATCCGTAGGTGCTAGACCTGTATAGATTGAGCTTCGGTCACGTATGTGGTATGCTTGTAGGTTGGGCATATCCTGCAATAAAGGAATGCATGTTAACTCACCTCAGGTGTGACCCCGAGATCAAGCTCCGACGTGAGAGTAAGTAACATTCACGAGAGTGGTGTCCGGCGTGGAATACCAGAGAGATGTTATTAAGTAGAATTTAATGTTGTGTATTGTATGTAGTTTTTTTTTTGGTAAGCGTGATTTCCAACTCACTAGCCGACTAATCCACAGGGTTTAAGCCTACCCACCGGCACATAGACTCAAACCAGGTAAAGCCCTCCCTTTTCAGGAGGTTGGCGTGTACTGTATGTAACTGTGTTGTAATAAATATGTTTGGGTATTTATACCCAAGTGAAATACATACTTGTATGATAAGTCACATCACAAAGATATGCACAGTACACGATACCGTGAAATCAGGTACAGTGTAATGTGGGCAGCGGTCCAGGACTGAGACCACTGGGTAAAACGCTGCATCTTGGATAATAGAGCTCATCCCTGGGTAAGCTCAATCTAGTCTTTTTTTCCCTACGTGGCGGAGACTTTGGTCAAAGCGTGATGCCTCCGGCCATGTGCTGGAGACATACGCGAACACAATGCATGCTATATTTTGAGTTATTAGTAATACGTTGCCATAAATCTATTGTTGCTTAATCAAACCGTAACCAAACCAAGTTAAATTTGAGCTATACTAAGTTAATAGTAATAAGATTGTTCAAGATGTTTTCTATTGTCATTTGAAGTGCACACCAATGACCCATAATCCATCATGACATATGACTGAATGGAACTAGGAAACATGGTTTTTAGTGAACCTAGGGGTGGACCTATGTGTTAGGTCCGGCGTGACGGCGCTTTCATGGCTTGATCAAAAAGATGTGATTACAGTGTATTTTTTTTCTGATTTTGACAGTTTTTTTTAAATGCCCCCATTCGAAACGTAAATTTTCTCTCACTCACACATTGAAATCTAACTTTTGCCACTCTAAAATCTAAAAGTCCTCTATTTTTAAGTTAAAATATTTAATTTTTTATTCGAATTCTAGTTTTTTTTCTTTGCTATTGTCAAAAAATTTTTTACCCCTCATTGTTCAATTTTCTACGTCTGTCACTGAATGAACCAGTTAGCAAGTTACAGAACCAAGCGTGGTTAAGGTAATTCTTTGTGGTTATATGCACTGAATGTCTACTACTGAATTGCTCAATGGAAAAGTAATCATAAGAATCAATGTTAGTACAAACAAAAGCATTAATAAAGCCTTTTGCAAATATTTTGTTATGCTTGCTTCAAAATTTTAATTATTTTGCGTGAATGAGACTTATAGCTAGTAAGAGGGCACGGTGCAGTGGTTGGTCACGATGACGCGAGCCGACGACGCAGTAAATTGTATCGTGGCTCGCATTATGTGGTTTGCGCCGTACCTACTAACCGACGTTATGGCTGATGGCGCGAGCTCAAGGCGCGACAACTGCACCGTGGCTCGCGCCGTTGGTCGCGTTATGGATTTTTTTAAGAGAGGGATGAAGATAGGATAGGGGTATTTATTTATGGGCTCGGCTGAGTTGTGCTTGGGTTTGGGCTAGAGAAATAAGCAGATTAATACACTTATTTATAAAAATTTGATTTATTAATACACTTATTTATAATAATTTGATTTAAATTTAAATATTTATTTAAAACTGATAAATATTTTATAAATAAATATATAAAATGTGGGTCATCATAACGCGAGAAAGTGTAATATTAACTAGGGAGCGTGTTTTTTGTGTTATGGGGGGTTTTAATGTTATGGGAAAAAATGGTGATGTGACATAACTTTTTATCCACGACTTGAGCCGATGGCTCCACCCATACCGTGTGCTCTAAGAGATATAAATATGAACTCACCTGAAATACCAGTTTTAAACTTTGAAATCAAAATATAATTCCTAGTTACCCAGTCAATTTGTTCCAATCACAGATAGTACTGAATTTTGAAGTTATAAAGACTTACAAGTTGAATATTTTGCAAATTTATCGAAACTTCTACTTTTAAATTTATTCTTTCTTTTTTATATTGTACTTTCAAATTTATAAAAAGACGACCTTAACATATATTCTTTCTTTTTTATTTAGCACCGTTTGTGAACTATTAGACGAATACTCATGCATAACGGTGAAAGTTTCCAATAACATATAATTAATGATATCTAATATTGTTAGTGTTTCGTGTAGCGTGAATTGAAGCATAAAAATGTAATCACAAATTGAAAACGGGCGTAACATGTGATAGACTCTTAACATGTAGCAAACAACATATAAAAACATTTTATGAAACATTGCATCAATTATGAGATAAAATATAATAACACATGTTACTCGTCGTGTAAAAGTTTTTAGTATACGACATTTAAAGTGCAGACTTTTTCTTGACCAAAATCTTTGATTTGTTTCACTAATACTTTGGTAGATTTGTTGCACAAAAAAAGGACAAAACCCGTTTTCTCAACTACATTCGTAGGAAGAATATGAAATGCAACTCTTATCACAGCTATTTAAGATGGTGTCGTCGAGTTGCACTCAATAAATATATGGACGACGCGGAATACTCGGATGAAGATCTTTCCGATTCAGATATTTCATTAGCTAGATATCAAAAGGCGTTTATGGAGTAAGGGTGTCTTATTCAATTGGATGTTTAAGTGTTAAGGTGGTGTCGTTAGGAGATAGTTTGATTTGGTTTTGTCAGGTGGATTTGTGGGGTTGGTTAGGAGTGTTCGTTTGTTTTTATCTTTGGTGCTTTATTTGGTGTGTTTTAGGTGATTTGTAATCTTTAGCTTCTCGCTATTTATTTTAATATAATCTTTTGTCGTTCAAAAAAAATACTTTGGTAGATTGTCAGACACAATTGGTACAGTTTCTATTACAATGAGGTTATAACTTATTCAGTAAGAAACATAGGGATCTGCATTCAATATCCAGCTCCTAATGCCTATAGTGCCGTAACACTTCTACTAGACATTGAAATCACATATATGCTATTATTCTATGGTTACCTTTTCTGCAAAACACGATAGTTGGCATTCGAGGTAATAGTTCTAGATATAGGTAAATAAGATTGAGGGAGAAATATGAATTGTTGCACTCAAGTTAGTACAAATACATACATTTAACAACTGTCAAATTATTATAAATATATTAAACAAATAATTAGTAGTTTATTTACTTTCCTTTTATTGTTTTAGATAATAAGTTCAGTATTATTATATAGAGATAAGAAGTTGTAATTCAAGACAGAAAATGTGACTATGGTTTATTATGGTGTCATTTTTTAGTGTTAATTGGGAGAGCTTGTTCGACCATTCGAACGTCGATTACTTTTTTTTGGTAACCATGATTTCTGACACATTGGTCGATTAATCCACGGGGTTTGAGCCCACCGCCGCACAGACTGAAACCAGGTAAGCCCTCCCTTTTCAGGAGGTTGGTGTGGCCACTTTAAGGTTGTTTGCACGTAGCAGGAATTGAACTTGAGATCTCACACACTTTAGAGTGATAGCCACAAACCCTTTTGCCACTAGGCCACCCTTGAGTGGTTAATTACTCTATCTTTGTTGTTCTTTATATCCTAATCGATCTGGTTCATATCAATTGATATCAGGGTTGTTTTGATTTTAGGGTTTCCAAAAAAATTGTTCATCAGGAAAAAAAAGTTACTGGAATGGAAGAACAGAGGTGGCAAGAATGGCATCAGTGGAATCAAAGGTGTCAAGAATGGCATGAATAGAATCATAGGTGTCAAGAAAGGCATGAAGAATGGAATCAACTGGTATCAGAGTTGTTTTGATCCTAGGATTTCAAAAAAAATGTTATCAATTGGTATCAGGGCATTCTAACTAAAGAGTTTGGAAGAAGGGTTAATTGAGGTCACGAAGATGATGAAAGAGTTACGATCCACGTTCATGTTGCACCATTCTACACTAACAGAATCTATAAGACAAGCGCGTCAAGATTGCCCATTGCAGATTGAGATGATTCAAGGATCGATAAAATTAGTGACGGGAGAGATTAATAAGGAGGGACAAGTCGATTCTTTAGGGGTCCAACTAAATCAATGGATTCCTAGGAGGAAGGTCAAGGCAATGCTGTTTTGGAATAAGTTTGTGGTGGCACGTGTCCAAAACAGTAAACTTAGAAAGCTAGGTACCTCACTTGGTGTTGGATTTCAAAGGTTAGATCTACATGAAGAATTAAAATTTTGCACAAGAAAGCTCAAACACATATACCCAGACTGCTGCTTGCTCTTGAAGCACACAACAGGGATACAACGAAGAACTTGGGATCTCGAAATCACTGCAGGCGATTTTTTCAAGAAAACGCCTTGAGGACAAGGTGTTTGGAGGGCGGAGTATTGATATGATCCTGACAGATTATTGTTAATATATTAAATAAATAATTAGTTTATTTACTTTCCTTTTATTGTATTGTCTTAGGGAATAAGTTAAGTATTATTATATATAGAGATAAGAAGTTGTAATTCAATATGAGTTAGAAGATATGATTATGGTTTATTACATGTAGCACAAGGGGGATTTTTGCTAAAACAAACTTCTATGTAGCACAAGGAGGCATTTTGCTAAAAAAAGATAAATTTATAACCAAGAATACAGAGTTACGTGCCTATAGAAAATGTCCTGTTCAAGTAAGGTCGTGACTGCTGGCTTGCTTGTGGTCTTTATAAACTGCTTTTCATTTTTACTTTTCAGCGATGTGCGATCGAACATCATACAACTATTGCCTATTATTTTTCTTTGTATTTAGTTGCATGTTCGTTATCTCTACTACTTAATCATCATATATGTACAACTTTCTATTCCTTATTCATCAAACCACTCACCGAGATCACTACCTTGAACCGCCACCCCCGTCAATCTTAACCCTACTCTAAAATAATACAATCATTTACTTAATGACATAGATTTCTTGCTCACTTTTACTTCCATCAGCGGACATAAAAAGATCAAGCATGCCTCTTGCATCGTTGTTAAATTCGATGATAACATATGTATTATCAATAATATGAGGCACCTGAATGACTAATAAACTGCCGCAAAGATCATGATATGTCGTTAAATGTTGATTTTTTAGGTCAAGCATACCATTCCTTAAATTAAACATTAACATGGACTTTAAGCACAGAATTAACATTAACATGTTTTCCTTTGACAATAAAAGTCAAAAAGTGCTACTTTTTAATGATCATCGAAATATGAAAGCACACAATACCTTCTCGTGAAGCCATTACACAAATTGTATTATCGCCTACAAACAACCTCGTCATATCGTAAAAATGGCAGACAATGTACCTCAGATGTTACAATTAAATAATAAACGAGGGCTAAAAAGAAAAACTTACTACGTAGTTTATATAAGAGATACCTTAACTAGAAATATCAAAACCATCTTAACATGTTTCAATCTTCCACAATTCCACGGTTAACTGTATTTATCAGTTTAGCCACTAGAGGCATGTATCTTTACTCAAGTCTAACTTGTACCATAATTTATGGTCTTTTTTAGCAGCCTCTCCTGATTTGTTGGTTTAGGTCCATTAGGTTAGGTTACTTATGTATTTTCTTAATAAATAGATGATGAATATAATATATACCATGGGGTCTATTTATCATTCAACATACATCAATTAGTTTTTTTTTAAAGGCAATAAGAATTTTATTACAACAACAAGCTAAAGTACAACACCATGGCACCCCAACTCCTCAATCAAGTATATTAAGGAAGCCAAGACCCGAAAGGAAATCAACAACAAAACCTAGGAACTTGTGCAAACTAGCACATGAGCCTGAACATGACCCCATGAAACACACTACGCAAATATCATGTAACACCCCATTTTGGAAATGGAATATTACGCATAATCATGGCGTGTCATCAAAGCATACAAGGATAAATGTCTAAGCATTATTCGACCATAAAAGGGAAATACCGGAATCAAACATCGGTAACCCCAAAGTAAAGCTCATCACACACAAACATAAATACTGTAAAAGGAAAGGACGAAACAATGTCCATAGCAACTGTATCAAAGTAAAGGAAATGCATAAAGTAAAGAAAGACAGTAAAGCTTCCAATCCATATGCACGTACGTTTGAGATCTACGAGCGTCCCTGAGTACCTGCCGTTTTGGGAACATGAAAAGGAAAACGGCTGAGCAAGACGCTCAGTGCACGGATGTACAATATAGCATGAAATAGGATAAACATGTAACATATAACAGCGGAAGACTAAGTTCTGAGTAAACTGGTTAAGTATTAGGAAAACTGGTTTTATAGTTTGAAAAGCCTTATGTTTATCTTATGAAAACTGTTTTAACATAAATATACCATAGCCCATATAGGTCATGAAAGGGTCACGTGCATGAATACTTGGAGGGGTGACCTCATCATGCTGATTAGAGGGGATGCCTCTAATTAATATACTGGTTTGGGTAGGAGGGATCAACTCCTTGTGAAGGATGCAAGGCACACACCACATTCACCATGATAAACTGAATAAAACATGTAACTAGGATGCACCCATACGCCCCACCTGATATAATAATATGGCCAAAACTGAAAAGGGACGCCACGAGCAATCACTCCGCCGTGGGGAAGTCATAACATTGGTGCCTCCAATGTTATGGTTATGGTACCTCCATAACTAGGTGAAACTGGTCATGCTTGTATATGGCTATAAATTATGCTAATTAAACATAAGCAGTTCAAAACAATAAAACAAATACTGGGGAAAACAGTTGGCTGCATACGGGGAAATCCTATTAAGGAAAGAATGTCCATACTGAAGGGACGGGAATCCGTACCTCAAGTCCAGTGAATGAACGGAAGAAAGACTCCTACTTCTGGATCACTAACGCTACATGAATACACACGTGTATAAGTATCGATTCACTGATTACGTACTGGGTTTTATGTCTCATTTTAACTGACTTGGTATGTTTTAGGTCATGGTTCACTGTTTAAAGCCTTAAACTATGTTTATCTTGTATTCTGATTAATCTGTTTAAGTATTACTGGTATTTCATGTGTTATTATACTTACTGTGTAATAATAAGTAACTTTCCAAAAATAGCAGGTTTCCAAAAATAGAAAGTTTCCAAAAATAGAAAGTTTCCAAAAATAGAAAGTTACCAAAAATAGAAAGTTTCCAAAAATAGAAAGTTTCCTAAAATAGAATTTACTGCTTAAAATAGATTAGTTTCTAAAAATATAAAGTTTCCAAAAATAGATCAGCTGCCTTAATTAAATAAGTTTCCATATATAGAAGGTTTTCCATGATTAGATTAGCTGCCTGAAATAGATAAATTTCCATATATAGAAGGTTTCCATTAATAGATTAGTTGCCTTATTTAATTAAGTTTCTATAAATAGAAGTTTCCATATTTAGAATTAAGCTGGTTACGTAAGCTAACATATAAGTCTACGTGTTTATAAGCTGATTTCTTAAGTCATATGATATAGTATATAGTTTAATTATTATTTCATGTATTTTAATTAAACTATAGGTTAAGCATTTTAATTAAAGTATAACATGTTTTAATTAAAATGAAATGAAAATACTTAGGTTAAAATGTCTATTATTATTATTAATAATATAACCTAAGTCATGTCTAAATTAATTAATTATAGGCATGTTTTAAATAATTAATTAATTATAACTTATAACATAAAATACTTAGGTTAAATTAATATCATGCTAAATTAATAATTAGAATAACCTAAGTCATGATTTAATTAATATCTCATGTTATTAATTAATTTATATCCTAAGTTCATGATTCATAAAAATTAACATGTAACATAGATCATGATTTAACCAACGAACCATGAATCGGGCATGAATTCGACACCGTACCCCGAGCCAAACTCGGGGCACGTGTGCCTCCTTGCTGCCGTGGGTCCCACAAGCACCAACCAAGACTAAAAATGGTCTTGGTGGTGGCGGCAATAAGCAAACCAAACCCCCTTCGGGTTTGTTTGCTAGGCGGCTAAAAACAAACACCCATTTATATCGTTCTTTGATTTTAATTTACCCCAAAACATGTTAGATCAATGTTTAATTATCATGTTTTAATAAAAAAAATAATAACATGTTCATGAAAATAATCAAAGATTAAAAAGAATTAAAAAGAAGGGTTTAGAATGATATACCAATACGTAGCTTGAAAGGGGATGAACAAACACGGTTTCTAACACTTGTATTTAATATCAAAAATCAACAACACCCTCCTATGGTGGTGATGTAGGTGGCGGCACAAAAGGAACCAAGGAGGAGGAGGAGAATACTTTTTAGGGTTTATGTTTTCTTTCTTGAAAAAGTGAAAATGAAAACTAGTTTTACTCTTTACCCTCCTTTACTTGTAAAAGTCCATGGGCTTAGCCCATTTCTTGTTGTTGTGCCGTGGGTATGGGGGCCCCACATGGGGTACCCGTACCTTTCTCGTGTCCTGATGTTTCGTGTTCGTTCGTGGTTAAACGTGCTCGTGTTTAAAGTGTTTCTGTTTATTCTATCGTGTCGTTTATCGTAAACTTAACACTCGTAATTATATCATATGTATTTACGTAATTATTCTAGTTCGTATTTTAGATGGTGATCATGATTTAATTATGTTCACGTGACATATTTATTAACTGTTTATCATGAGTTCGTACGTAATCGATACTTGTCATGTTATACACGTATGCACTTGCTTGATTACTAGCACATGAATGTGATCAATACTAAATGAGGTAAGTTTTAATCTAGGACGTACGATCTTACGGGCACTATTCATGGTAAAAGCATGCGGGTTTTACAATTCTTCCCCCCTAAAAAGAATAATTCGTCCCCGAATTATAGATAAAGTAAGCTGAAAAGAAGTAACATACCCGAACTCAAAATATGAAGTGAGGGTAAGAAGCCCGGATAGACTCCTCCGTTTCCCAAGTGGCTTCCCGCTCGGTATGGCCCCTCCAAAGAATTTTGACGAATGGAATCGTCTTTCTTCTCATGACTCGTTCTTGCCTGTCGATTACTCGTTCGGGTTCTTCTATAAAAGTGAGATCTTCACGTATCTGTTCCAGTGGATACTGAACCATGTGAAGGGGATGATAATTGTACCCTCTGAGTAAGGACACATGGAACACGTTATGCACGTGCGAAAGCTGAGGAGGTAACGCCAATCGGTAAGATACTTCACCGATTCGATCAATGATATCAAAAGGTCCGATGAAACGAGGACTGAGTTTCCCTTTGATCCCGAAGCGTTTAACACCACGTGCCGGCGAAACCTTGAGGAAGACGTGATCTCCCACATTAAAATGTATGTCCCTACGATGCTTATCGGCGTAACTCTTCTGACGTGACCGTGCTTCCTGCAGCTTCTGCTTAGCTACTTCGATCTTCTCATTGGTCATTTCTATAATCTCTGGTCCTTCGAGTGTTCGCTCTCCCACTTGATCCCAGCAAGTTGGAGCGCGACACTTTCTGCCATACAACATTTCGAAAGGAGCACATTTGATACTTGCTTGCCAGCTGTTGTTGTATGCAAACTCGACCAAACAGATGTAATCGTCCCAATCACCTGTCCATTCCAACGCACACGACCTTAACATATCTTCCAATGTCTGAATTGTTCGCTCCGACTGTCCGTCCGTTTGAGGATGAAAGGCCGTACTCAGCTTAAGTTGTGTACCCCAAGCTTTTTGTAGACCTTTCCAGAATCGTGACGTGAAACGAGATCTCTGTCTGAGACGATGCTGGAGGGAGTGCCGTGGAGTCTCATGATCTCCCTTCTGTAAGTATCTGCGAGTTTACTTACCGGATCTTCCTTGCGTATCGGTAAGAAATGAGCTGATTTGGTGAGTCGATCAACAATGACCCAAATAGCATCGTGCTTTTTCTTGGTAGGCGGAAGACCGGTAACAAAATCCATGGTGATTTTGTCCCACTTCCACTCTGGAATATCCAACGGTTGAAGGAGACCGCCCGATCGCTGATGTTCAATCTTAACCTGCTGGCAGGTAAGACATTTGGAGACATAAGTGGCTACATCCTGTTTCATACCACTCCACCAAAAGTGCTGTCTGATGTCATGGTACATTTTTGTTGACCCAGGATGTATAGAAAATGGGGAGCTGTGAGCTTCAGCTAACAATGCTTCCCGGAGTTCTTGGTTGTCAGGAACACAAAGCCTCGTGCCCTGCCAAACGATACCGTCTGCGTCCATTCTGAATTCTGTCTGCTTCTCCAAATTCTGACTTATCGCCCAAATCTCTCCATCATCCTTCTGCGCTTCCTTGATCCTAGTCAGTAACTCAGGTTCTACTCTAAGATTCGCCCAGTATCCGTGTTGCCCACGTACCATGATTTCGATGTCTAGCCGCTCCAAGTCTCTTATGTTTTGTTCCTTGATCTCAATGCCGTTGATCATTCCGGACTTTCTGCTGAGTGCATCTGCTACTACATTAGCTTTCCCGGGATGATACTGTAGGTTAATATCATAATCCTTCAACAGTTCTAACCATCTCCTTTGTCTCATGTTCAATTCTCGCTGTATGAAGATATACTTCAAGCTCTTGTGATCCGTGAAAATGTCGCATGATTCTCCGTATAAGTAATGTCTCCATATTTTCAATGCGAACACCACTGCAGCAAGTTCCAGGTCATGCGTAGGGTAGTTTTCTTCATAGGGCTTAAGCTGCCGTGAAGCATACGCGATCACTTTCCCATGTTGCATGAGAACACAGCCCAGTCCCTTCCCCGATGCATCGCTATAGATCTGAAATCCACCTGTACCAGATGGGAGAGTAAGAATAGGTGCAGATACTAACTTCTGCTTTAGGTCTTCGAAGCTCTTCTCTCGATCTTCCGTCCAGACGAATTTCTCTCCTTTTCGCATCAGTTTGGTGAGAGGCAATGCCAGGCGGGAAAAGTTCTCCACGAATCTGCGATAATATCCAGCTAAGCCTAAGAAACTGCGGACTTCTGTCGTTGATGTTGGTCTTGGCCATTTAGTGATAGCCTCAACCTTCGCTGGGTCCATAGTGATCCCTTCTGCTGATACAATGTGACCTAAGAATGCCACCTTGTTTAACCAGAACTCACACTTGGAGAATTTCGCATACAGCTGCTTCTGACGAAGAATTTGTAGTACCGTACGGAGATGGTCTTCGTGTTCCTCCGTGGACTTTGAGAAAATCAGGATGTCATCGATGAATACAATGACAAACTTATCAAGGAATTCATGGAAGATTCTGTTCATCAGATCCATGAATACTGCTGGAGCATTAGTCAGGCCGAATGGCATGACTACAAACTCATAATGGCCATAGCGGGTACGAAAAGCAGTCTTGGCAATATCCTGCTCTTTAACCCTCAGCTGATGGTAGCCTGACCTTAGATCGATCTTTGAGAAGTGTTTGGCTCCTTGAAGTTGGTCAAACAGATCATCTATACGCGGCAGTGGATATCTATTGCGGATGGTAATCTTATTAAGTTCACGGTAGTCAATGCAAAGTCGCATGCTGCCGTCTTTCTTCTTAACGAACAAGACCGGTGCGCCCCATGGAGATGCGCTTGGTCTAATGAACCCTCGTTCAAGAAGTTCCTGCAGTTGGTCCTTCAGTTCTTTTAGCTCTATAGGAGCCATACGATATGGAGCCTTAGAGATTGGCTCAGCTCCCGGAACAAGGTCGATATTGAACTCCACTTCTCGTGCAGGTGGTATGCCTGGAAGTTCATCTGGGAAGACGTCTTGAAATTCCGAAACTACTGGTTGATCCTGAATCGATGGGGATTCAGCATCCATGTCGTGAACCGTAGCTAGATAACCTTCGCAGCCATGTGACAGTAATGCACGTGCTTGCAAGGTAGATATGACTTGTACAGACCGTCCGGGTATGAACCCGTTATGAATGTACTCTGGTGCATTAATGTCGCCGAAGATCACCCGATATGAGTGGCAGTCTATGGTAGCATGGTGCTTGGATAGCCAGTCCATGCCGAGAATCATATCGAATTCAATCATGTCTAAGGGAAGTGCATCTACTTCACGTACTTTATCGTCAAACTCTAGAGGAAGACTCTTGTATACATGAGTTATTAATACAGAGTCCCTCAAAGGCGTGGAAATGGTAAGCCTATTTTCTAATGGCAAGGGAAGTGTCCTGATGTTCTTAGCATAGGAAGTGGAAATAACTGAATGAGTGGCACCCGTGTCGAAAAGAACACATGCAGCATGGCCGTACATATACAAAATTCCAGTAATGGTACCTGTAGATTTGTTTGCCTGATCGCGCGATGTCGTGTAGACACGCCCAGTGGTAGGAGGCGGTTTAGTATCAGCATGACCCGAAGTACCCTCCATTTCACCCTTACGGCAATCTCTCATACGATGGCCAGGGAGGCCGCACTTGTAGCACGCGTCGGAATCACGACGACATGGGCCAGGGTGTCTGCGATGGCAAGTACTGCAAAGAGGATGAGTGAATCCTCCAGCAGGAGTCCTTGCTTGCTGAGGGCCTGCTGATGACAAAATGTGTTAAAATAAAGTATATGCACGAGTATAAGACATATGCTCCATAAGATGTTTACCAGTATTAGCTGAACGGTTAGGCTGAGAACCCCTGTGGTTCTGGTCCTTCCCGTTACCGTGGTTCCTGGTAGAGATTAATATAGTGTCAGCATGAGAGTTATAACATGAAATCATGAGAAGATGCGTAAATAGTAGGACCTGCTGTTGTTGGAGTGTCCCGCACTGTTACGGTAATTATCATTACCGCTGCGCCTTTCCACAACAGAACGGTCGTTAGAGTGACCGTTTCCTTTGGGCTGATTAGGCTGCTGCTGGGTAGCCGGCTGAGACCGGTCCCCAGTTTTCTGCCTGGAAGATACAGTTTAAGAGATGATTATAGAACATATAATGATAGGATGGGGTCTGGTTATCGATAGAACACGAAATGTTTACCTCTTGTCGGGTCTTTCAGCTTCCCCGAACTCATCGCGTTCCTGCAACATCTCAAGCTTCCTTGCTGCGTCGGCCACTTGTGCTACTGTATTGAACGTAGCACATACCAGATTGTTCGCGACCGAGGTGCGAAGTGCCCACCTAAAGTGGTGTGCCTGCTCCTCAGGAGTACCAGCTGCTGCTCCCAGAAAACCAGCTAAGCGAAGAAAGCGCTGCATGAATTCGTTGCTATTCTCGCCCGCTCTCTGACGTATCCCATGGTATTCCCGCTTGAGTTTGTCCTGCTCTGCCTTAGGAAAGAACTGCTCCATCACTCTCTCCTTGAATTGGGCCCATGTCAAAACACAGACCCATTCATCACCTCCTTTTGACTGCGTCAAGGCTAGCCACCAGTTGAGTACATCGCCTTCAAATCGGTAACATGCCAATCTCGCCTTGAATGCGGTGTCACATCCCATAGCATTGAAGATTTTCTCAATGTGAGTCAACCAGCTTTCAGCATCGCTGGGGCTATCAGTCTTTTCGAAAGCTCTAGGACGGAGCTTATTGAATCTTTCCAACCACACTGCTAGTGTCACTGGGGAGGAGGAGGAGGTGGCTGATTGTGCTGCTGATTGTTGGCAGCCTGAACTTCAGCACGAATGTCATTCCTCAGTTGAGGAAGCAAGGCTTGCATGGAAGCCTGAATTGCAGCATTGAGCTGCTCTTGCTCGCGTGTGAGAACCATCTGACAGTATAACATAAACATATGATTAACCGTTCAACATAAAATATAACTTATGAAAAAATTTTATACCAAAAATTTCACGAGAAAAATTTTATGCAAGTAAATCTTTGTATGAATGCATGATGCAGTTTTATGGAAACTTTTGATGCTCGAGAGTGAACGCCTCTGGTCAGTTCACTCAAAATAAAAGACATATCGAGGGGACGCCTATGGGTCGGTCCCAAATTTAAAAGTTTCGATAAAACACATGCGACTAAATAGGGCCAGTCCTGTACCAACCATTACTTAGTCAAAAACCCTGTAACAATGACATGTATATATATGCTTAAAAATGATGAATGCATGAAAACAACTGTCAGTTCTAGGAAGACCGTAGTGACTACCCACTAATCACAGGTCATATTTGAGAGCCTACAGGTCGAAACCTTGGGCTCTGATACCATAATTGTAACACCCCATTTTGGAAATGGAATATTACGCATAATCATGGCGTGTCATCAAAGCATACAAGAATAAATGTCTAAGCATTATTCGACCATAAAAGGGAAATACCGGAATCAAACATCGGTAACCCCAAAGTAAAGCTCATCACACACAAACATAAATACTGTAAAAGGAAAGGACGAAACAATGTCCATAGCAACTGTATCAAAGTAAAGGAAATGCATAAAGTAAAGAAAGACAGTAAAGCTTCCAATCCATATGCACGTACGTTTGAGATCTACGAGCGTCCCTGAGTACCTGCCGTTTTGGGAACATGAAAAGGAAAACGGCTGAGCAAGACGCTCAGTGCACGGATGTACAATATAGCATGAAATAGGATAAACATGTAACATATAACAGCGGAAGACTAAGTTCTGAGTAAACTGGTTAAGTATTAGGAAAACTGGTTTTATAGTTGAAAAGCCTTATGTTTATCTTATGAAAACTGTTTTAACATAAATATACCATAGCCCATATAGGTCATGAAAGGGTCACGTGCATGAATACTTGGAGGGTGACCTCATCATGCTGATTAGAGGGGATGCCTCTAATTAATATACTGGTTTGGGTAGGAGGGATCAACTCCTTGTGAAGGATGCAAGGCACACACCACATTCACCATGATAAACTGAATAAAACATGTAACTAGGATGCACCCATACGCCCCACCTGATATAATAATATGGCCAAAACTGAAAAGGGACGCCACAAGCAATCACTCCGCCGTGGGGAAGTCATAACATTGGTGCCTCCAATGTTATGGTTATGGTACCTCCATAACTAGGTGAAACTGGTCATGCTTGTATATGGCTATAGATTATGCTAATTAAACATAAGCAGTTCAAAACAATAAAACAAATACTGGGGAAAACAGTTGGCTGCATACGGGGAAATCCTATTAAGGAAAGAATGTCCATACTGAAAGGACGGGAATCCGTACCTCAAGTCCAGTGAATGAACGGAAGAAAGACTCCTACTTCTGGATCACTAACGCTACATGAATACACACGTGTATAAGTATCGATTCACTGATTACGTACTGGGTTTTATGTCTCATTTTAACTGACTTGGTATGTTTTAGGTCATGGTTCACTGTTTAAAGCCTTAAACTGTGTTTATCTTGTATTCTGATTAATCTGTTTAAGTATTACTGGTATTTCATGTGTTATTATACTTACTGTGTAATAATAAGTAACTTTCCAAAAATAGCAGGTTTCCAAAAATAGAAAGTTTCCAAAAATAGAAAGTTTCCAAAAATAGAAAGTTTCCAAAAATAGAAAGTTTCCAAAAATAGAAAGTTACCAAAAATAGAAAGTTTCTAAAAATAGAAAGTTTCCTAAAATAGAATTTACTGCTTAAAATAGATTAGTTTCTAAAATAGAAAGTTTCCAAAAATAGATCAGCTGCCTTAATTAAATAAGTTTCCATATATAGAAGGTTTTCCATGATTAGATTAGCTGCCTGAAATAGATAAATTTCCATATATAGAAGGTTTCCATTAATAGATTAGTTGCCTTATTTAATTAAGTTTCTATAAATAGAAGTTACCATATTTAGAATTAAGCTGGTTACGTAAGCTAACATATAAGTCTACGTGTTTATAAGCTGATTTCTTAAGTCATATGATATAGTATATAGTTTAATTATTATTTCATGTATTTTAATTAAACTATAGGTTAAGCATTTTAATTAAAGTATAACATGTTTTAATTAAAATGAAATGAAAATACTTAGGTTAAAATGTGTTTTATTATTATTAATAATATAACCTAAGTCATGTCTAAATTAATTAATTATAGGCATGTTTTAAATAATTAATTAATTATAACTTATAACATAAAATACTTAGGTTAAATTAATATCATGCTAAATTAATAATTAGAATAACCTAAGTCATGATTTAATTAATATCTCATGTTATTAATTAATTTATATCCTAAGTTCATGATTCATAAAAATTAACATGTAACATAGATCATGATTTAACCAACGAACCATGAATCGGGCATGAATTCGACACCGTACCCCAAGCCAAACTCGGGGCACGTGTGCCTCCTTGCTGCCGTGGGTCCCACAAGCACCAACCAAGACCAAAAATGGTCTTGGTGGTGGCGGCAATAAGCAAACCAAACCCCCTTCGGGTTTGTTTGCTAGGCGGCTAAAAACAAACACCCATTTATATCGTTCTTTGATTTTAATTTACCCCAAAACATGTTAGATCAATGTTTAATTATCATGTTTTAATAAAAAAAATAATAACATGTTCATGAAAATAATCAAAGATTAAAAAGAATTAAAAAGAAGGGTTTAGAATGATATACCAATACGTAGCTTGAAAGGGGATGAACAAACACGGTTTCTAACACTTGTATTTAATGTCAAAAATCAACAACACCCTCCTATGGTGGTGATGTAGGTGGCGGCACAAAAGGAACCAAGGAGGAGGAGGAGAAAACTTTTTAGGGTTTATGTTTTCTTTCTTGAAAAAGTGAAAATGAAAACTAGTTTTACTCTTTACCCCCCTTTACTTGTAAAAGTCCATGGGCTTAGCCCATTTCTTGTTGTTGTGCCGTGGGTATGGGGGCCCCACATGGGGTACCCGTACCTTTCTCGTGTCCCGATGTTTCGTGTTCGTTCGTGGTTAAACGTGCTCGTGTTTAAAGTGTTTCTGTTTATTCTATCGTGTCGTTTATCGTAAACTTAACGCTCGTAATTATATCATATGTATTTACGTAATTATTCTAGTTCGTATTTTAGATGGTGATCATGATTTAATTATGTTCACGTGACATATTTATTAACTGTTTATCATGAGTTCGTACGTAATCGATACTTGTCATGTTATACACGTATGCACTTGCTTGATTACTAGCACATGAATGTGATCAATACTAAATGAGGTAAGTTTTAATCTAGGACGTACGATCTTACGGGCACTATTCATGGTAAAAGCATGCGGGTTTTACATATCATGACTTGGACCACAAAATAAACAAACCACATAACCAAATTAATAAATACTTAACATAGGCATCACTGAATTCTGCAACTTGAAGTATCGATGAACCATTTCTGCCAGTCGAAAGAAGCTTTCTTTGACCTCCTCGATACCCAATCAAACCTTTTAACTTGAATTTCATGAAAAAAATTATTTGTACTAGCCACTTTTGCTTTGAAGACACAGGAATTACGTTCTTTCCAAATGAAATACCCTGGTGTCCATATTAACAATTGCCATAAAGCTCTCGAATAGGATTCACCCTCCGCGTTCCCACTAAAGCGAAACATATCATTTGTCGAGACCGCATTCATTGGACTCATCTTTCACAATTCAAAGATTTTGTCCCAAACACTTTTTGCCACATTACACGTCACCAAGCTATGATTCCAAACTATTTTCACAACATGGACATAATATATAATCCAACTTAATTCCTCTTTTTTCGAGCTCAACACGAACAGGAATTCTCCCATGCAGCACTCTCCATATAAAAACGTTAACTTTTTTTGGAGCAAGTTTGTTCCATAGAGTCTCTTGTGTCGTATTGCCCACATGAAGGCACATGTCATCAACCATACACGCTAAGTCTTTAACCTGTAACTTTCCATCATCATTAAGATTCCAACGCCACGAGTCCCTGCGATTAGGAGATAAAGTAACATTTTGCAATAAGGTCGTAAGCTCTACTACATCGCCATAAGCTATCCCTCTAGGCTCTCTCGCCCAATCCCATTCCCACCTCCAGACCCCCTCCCACCAGCTCCCTTGTTCAACCACCCTAGTCTCCTTCCTCCTATCAAAATGAAATAGCCTAGGAAATCTTTCAAAGAGTCGAATGCCCCTAACCCACATATCTTCCCAAAAAAGTGTACCCCCCGTCACCCAAAGTTTTGGAGAACGAAGAAGAAAAATCAATCCCGACTTTGTCAATATCTAAACCTACCTTGACCATATCACCCCAAACCCCCCTCGTCCTCACCCTCGAACCTACACCAACACCATCTAACTCGACACTCACTCCATAAATGCTTTTAATTACCCTCACCATAACGCATCACCTTCTAGCTTGAACCGCCACCACCATTTTCCCACTAATGCCTAATTTTTTGCCTGAAGAGACCTGACATTTAGCCCCCCAATCCCATAAGAAGATAAAACCCTATCCCATTTAACCCATGATAATTTTTTATTTTCACCCAACCCACCCCAAAAGAACTCTCACCTAATACGCTCAAGCTTTTTTATCACACATGAAGGCACATGGAACATTGAAAAGTAATACAATGGCAAACTTCCTAGAACTGATTTAACCAGTGTCAATCGTCCCCCAAAGGACATCGTTTTTGCTTTCCATCCAGATAATCTATTTTTTAACTTCTCAACAACACGTCTCTATGCATTTTCCCGACGCATACAATCCCCGATCGGAAGTCCCAAGTAAGTAAACGGGAATTCACCCAAACTACATTGCATCCAACTCGCCATATTACTTACTTCACTCGAATTTACGCCAACACCATACAATCAACTTTTATTAAGGTTTACCTTTAGACCTGACACCCTCTCAAAACACTTCAAGATACACATTAAATTCTTAGCATTCTCTTTATCCCATTCACCAAAGAAATTATATCATCGGCATATCGCAAGTGTGACACAACGACTCTCTCGTACCCTACGTTAATTATTTTAAAGATACCTTTGTCAACCGCCTCTTTAATCATAACATTCAATCCTTCAACCGCAATAATGAACAAGAACGACGAGAAAGGGTCACCTTGCCTCACAACACGTTCCAAACCAAATTCGATTGTCGGAGACCCATTAACCAAAACTGAAATTGAAGATGATTCCAAGCAAGCTGCAATCCATGAGCACCATTTTTCCCCAAATCCCATGCTCTTTAGCATATCATATATCTCCAATTTATACTATCGTACGCCTTTTCAAAATCCACTTTAAAAATCAATCCTTTACTTTTATTTTTCTTCACAAAATCGACCGTCTCATTTGCTACTAAGATGCCATCTAAAATAAACCTTTTACCCATAAAGCATTTTGAACCTCACCAACAAGTTTCCCATCACGAATTTAATTCTCTCCGCGAGAATCTTTGCTATAATTTTATAGTAACAACCTATTAAACTAATTGGTCTATAATCCCCGAGACCAATTGGATCCGCCACCTTAGGTACGAGAGCCACAAATGATGAATTACATCCCTTGAGATTTCCTTCTTATCCCAAAACCATGCGATTGCATCTAACAAATCCTTTTTAACAACATCCCAGAACCTTCTTATATAAGTAAAATTGAAACCATCGGGACCAGGAGCCTTATCCTCGCCACAACTCATAACAGCATCTCAAACCTCTTTTTTCTGAAATTGTTTTTCCAGCATGTTTGCATCGTCTCTCGAGAGTTGAGCTACACCATTATTGGACAATTGAGGCCTTGAACCAACTTGTTCCAAAAATATACTTTTATAAAATCTATATGTCTCTTCTTTAATTGTAACATGGTCTTCGCACCATAAACCATCAACCATTAGCCCTCAAATAGTTTTACTGCTAAAAATTAAGAATTGGTTGCTTAATTTTGTGAAACTATGAATGAATATTAGTTTGTTAACATGTGATTTGCGTATTCGTCCCAACATTACTAATGGACTAATGGCATTGACTTATATATGACTGACCTGGTCTTTTTAGTATCAAGTGCGGCAACAACTGATCTCCTTCGTATCTTGTCTGGCTGTTGTGGTAGCAAGTGAAGTTGAAACAATTCTTCGAAAGAATCTTAGATACTTTATCAACAACAAATATTGAATTCGGGTGATTAAACCTGCTAAAATTCATTATGTCAAAATTCATTCCAGCCAAAATTCATTATGTCATCATTAATTTTTGCTTGCGCTTGAACATGCCACAACCATAAGTATAAGCAAACCAACCGAGTGTGTGATATAAAGACACAGAAACGTGTTACAAATTTATTAATTTATAAGGTACTAGGACAAAATGGAGTTGAATACAGTTCTTTTTTAAATTTTGTACACTTTATTCAGCCCGATCATTAACGAATTCACATGTGCCCGCAATCAAAGACATCCAACGACCTTACACAGACATCTTGTTGATTCTCATACTAGTATTAACAAGTCTACCGAGCAAAAGATGATGAAAATGAAAATCTGCAACCAAGTTGACCACTAATTGTGGGTGAGTTGTCGAAAGAAACGAAAAAAATTGGACCATTTCTAGATTTGTGCATGTCATCCTTGCGCAGGGGCCATGCTAATCTTCTCTGAAAATCTGCAACCAAGATGGCGAGTGAGTTGTCGAAAGAAACAAAAAAAAATTGGACCATTTTTCGATTTGTGCATGTCATCTTTGCGCAAGGGCCATGCTAATCTTCTCTGAAAATCTGCAACCAAGATGGCGACTAACTGTGGGTGAGTTGACGAAAGAAACGAAAAAAAAACTTTGTACCATTTCTCAATTTGTGTGTCATCCTTGCGCATTGTTCCAATTTTATTGGATGTCATCGAAGGGACATAAGTTACACTTTTGAGGCACTATATAAACTAGTCATAACGTCTTCTTCTTTTCGATGTGGGATTAGTTATTTGACACTATTTACTTGCTGTGAACTAATATTATACAGTATTAACAAAAGTTTTAGGAACGTGCTAATTCAATCTATAAAAAGAATGACAAGAATCAAAGGCTTAAAACAAAGAACTATGCAATTAGAAAACTAAGAAATTGGCTTTTTCAAAAAACACTTAACAATTTCCACAACCTCGACATTTGTAGTTAGTTGTGATATCTATGTACATGTATACAAAGACATTAAAGTGTACCTTTATATACAAAAAAATTGTTCATGCAAGTGCTTTTTTTCGTTATTTTGTCTAACCGTTTTCTGACTAACAAGCAGTTGGTCAATTATTAGCTATTCCAAAATCTGCACAGACACTCTATGACGACTGAAAGCAGTTGCATCAACTAATTTACTCTTTTTATTATTTTTTCTTTTCTTTAAAAACAAGTGTTGAAATATAAGGGCGCCTCAACTGATATCAACCAATCAAGAGAAACATGTCTTCAACAATAAGAGAGACTTGGCTGAATCATGTTGAGACAACACGTAAACAGAATATCATAGGTGCACGAATGGTCTTTCTATGCCGGTTTCCTAGGCTCCCGACAGAATGACCTGGTAAAGTTGCGGCTTTTCAGACTGAAGGAAGAATCCTAAGGTGGAACCAGAAATCAGCGGATGATTTCACAACCATAGTTAAAGACTACACATACTACAAGAAATTTGAAGTGAGGTAATAATAATTAGTGAATGTGTTATAAGTTCATCAAAACTACCACATTGCAAAAAAAGCCTGCAATTTAACATAAAATCAATCTAATTGCTAACACAAGCAAGGATAATATGGCATTATCCGAGCCGTAAACTCATCCAGCTTAGATTTGCTTGAGTTAACATTAGTCTAATTCGAAAACATCCGATGCAATATTTCTACGCTACATACACTTGGATAGTATACAAGTTTACTAAAGTTCGCAATTTTGCTGGTTGAGTCGTACCATTTTAGGATCTCTACGTCATAAGACTAATCCAATGAAATTTAGATCGTTTTGGACACATTGGCAAACTATTTTGACATTTAAAAGTAAAGTAATGTGAAAGAGCAGATGAAGATCATTGTTTGACCAACCTACATTACACCTTTAATTACTTTGAACTCAAATGGTCAACACACAGACAAATAGACAATAACCAAGTTGAAGCTAGGCTTTTTTTAAAGACGACACGACATGTATATAAGCAGATATGGACAAACCAAAGAGATCCTTATAAGGCGATGAAATAAGCTATGATTTACGATTGAGAAAAAAAATTGATGAAATAAGCTATGATTTGTCGTGAGGCGAGAAAACGATTGAGAAAAAAATTTGGACTATTTCTCGATTTGTGCGTGTCATCCTTGCGTAGGGGCCATGCTAATCTTCTCTGTATCGTTCCAATTTTATGGATGTCCCCGAAGGGACGAAAGTTACACTTTTCGAGGCGCTGTATAAACTAGTCACAACTTCTTCTGGTCGATGTGGGATCAGTTTGACACTATTTACTTACTTTGAACTAATATTATACACTAATAATAACTTTAATCATAATTTTTCAGTCTTCATAAAAGAAAAAAAAAATACAATTTATATGTTTAAACTAGTCATAACTTCTTATGGTCGAGTGTGTGATATAAAGACATAGAAACGTGTTACCAGACACAACCGGTACAGTTTCTATTGCAATGAGGTTATCACTTATTCAGTATATTCAGTAATAAACATGGGGATCTGCATTCAATAGCCAGCTCCTAATGCCTATAGTGTCGTAAAACTTCTTCTAGACATTGAAATCACATATATGCTATTATTCTATGGTTACATTTTCTACAAAACACAATAGTTGGCATTCAAGGTAACACTAGCTAGTTCTAGATGTAGGTGAATAAGGTCTGCTATTATTCTTATGAGCGATGTGGACAAAAGAAAATCTAGTGTTCTTATTACCCAAACAGATAGTATGCTAACTACTTAAGAAGAGCAAACATCTTCGCTCGTCGTTCTTACAATGTCATAATTATGTCAATAATCTCACTTGGGTCTGCCAAGATTTGTTTCAATGCAGTATCCTTTGCTCACTCCGAGTCTCCAAATAGAAGTATGGATATGACCTCACCAACAGCTAAGACATATATGATAACTTAAATGTACTCATGTACGGTTCTAACAGGCAAGCTACATCTTCAAACCAAGACGCGTACTGAACTTTAGGTCGATGGTGGTTATCTATTTCATTTCTCTTAACTGAAGTCGAATTAACATCTAGCATGTTCTCTCAATTAAAAAAAGTACCTCGTCGAGTACATGTTTTTCGGCTAAATGACCTTAGGTTTTAAGCTTTTACACCTCTGACCTCCCTAGTTTTCACCAGTTCAGGGTAAAGAAGGAGATGCTACTCCCTTCACTTACGTCACCGTAAGTCAAAACTATTAACTGATTCTGTGTTATATAAACCAACTTTTTCTACTGACCATAAAACATTTTCATAGATCTCATGAAAAATAGATATGAGGCTCAAGGAAAGGGTAAATGGGCAGGATGTGCTAAGTAATATGTTACCTAACTGTCCATCCAATCACAATACTAGCGGTTCAGATCGACTTACATACCCAGTATGTACACTGTTTGGCGGAATGCTATAGTGCTGCAGTATTGAATATGAATTATAAGGGTAAATTGATCCAAGTAAATGCGGTAACAATGAGTTCGATAGCATATGTTTAATAAAAAGTCTTACAAAGATAAAATTTGACACAGTAAATCTAATCCTGAATGCAGTTTAGTTTAGCAATGACAACACAAACCCAATAACCAAAAAATCCGTTGTCAGATCTCATAGACAGAAATATGAATAATCCATTAAAAGTACACATCACTAGATAAAGACAACTATTAATGCTTCTTCACGGCTTCATAATCAACAGATCGTCGACTAGTCAAATCATCATTACCTGGAGAAATGATAAACGCTTCAGCACCACTAAATGCAATATATAGCTCAGCAGTTTGGGGTGGCAATTCCAACCCATTTACTTAAAGATGGTTACATTTGAGTATATATTTTATTCCAAATGGGTCGAAATGCAAAGGGAAGTCAAATAGACCGAATACATTGAAAGTGGTTTATAAGAGTATTATGGATACATAAATCTCCTAAACAACTAAAATACAAAGAAGTGTTTCTAAATATTTTTTAATCAGTATAATTGGTACTACTGTACTATTTTTAATCGCATTTAGTGAGCTGGTTATTCATTAAAAAAAAGATAAAAAAGTGTTTTTGGGCCATCATGACCTGACTTGTACCAATAGTGACCCGTTTTGACAAATCACCCAACCGGCCCACAGCTCGCCCATCTTAACACCTGTAACTATTGAATATCATAGCAGACTGCACACAACTATACCTTGATAAACTCTAGCTCCTGCTACGACTCCTGCTTCTGCTCGGACTCCTGCTCTTGCTTGGACTGCGTTTTTTGGGGCTTTTACTAACAACCTTCTGGCGCTAAACTCAGAACGTGACACACAACATTGATATTAAAAATATTAACAATATAATTAAACGACCAATATAGTGACGATAAACCAAGAGACTACCCCCCTACAAGCAAAGGTTAAATTTATCAGGAATCAATTAGTGGTTCCACTTACAGATGGTACAGGAGATCTGGATCTTGAAGGGGATCTGCAAAAGTTTCAGAAACAACCAAGTTTAATATCCACACATTCCTCTTCAAGAGCTCTGATCCAAGAGCCTTGATGCCACTTCCACATCAGTGACCATAATCAATATAAAATGAATGGAAATCCATAATGTTTAGCAGCCCAACAGAAACCGATAATTTATGATAAGACCTATATAATGCCTAATAAATTAGATGGTAACCAAATGTTAATAGTTTAAAGAATAAAAAAGGGTGCTAATGAAGTTATACTGTGTTTCCCATAGTCCATAGCCATCTAGCGCCTAGTTCACAATCCAGCTTTACCATTGCAATCCATATCCAAGATTCTTCGTGTTCCCAATCCAGCACCCACGGCCCATGGGAATTAACAATGCTAAGTTAAGAACACCATAAGGAATTCCAAAACTGGCATATACAAAGCACCATACCTCAACAACCGAAAGTGTTACACTAATCTGTACCATTTTAATTAATATTATGCAATCCCCAGATTACTCGATATACCCTGATAATGCTTTACAAATAGATCATAAATTGTAAGATGTGATCCCCCAAAAAAAATAGAAAGCCGAGTTTTATTATTAATTTTCCAGGATGAAGAACCACTGATGGTTAGACAATTATCTTTTTCAGCTCGTCTGATCAAAACAGATACATGGAGACGGGGACTAAACCATAGGATTGATTTATTGAACGTACAATGGGAAACAAAGCTAAAAGCCACAGATTCTGCTAGTACCCTTGACAAGCATGCACTTTGTTGTGTTCTAAAAATAGCTTTAGGTCGTGTACTTGCCAAAAAAATTGAAACAGCTAATCTCACTCATTGCAATTTATTAACAAAACAAGAGTATAGCAACCAAATTATATTGCCAAAATCAAGCACCAAGACTGCCTAGTAAGGGCTCTAAGTCAGCTAAGCAAACAAAACCACAGACCAACATATTAAATTTGAGAAGAAGCGTACCTTGACAAAGAACTACGCTTAGTTACAGTACGAGGAGAGGCAGATTTAGAAACAGATCTCGAGCGGCGAGAAGATTTTGCTTTTGGGGATTTGCTGCATGAGGATATAAAAAGATATAAACCAAGTTGAACTAATGTGAAGAGCTCAATGTAACATAAACCAACATTTGTCAACTATAGTTTGGGAAAACAAAATTAAGAAAATAGTGCAATATAATATGTTCCAACCTCCGGCTCCTGCTCCTGCTTCGGCTCCTGCTCCTGCTCGGGCTCCTAGAATCTCTTGAATCATATTCCTTCACCTATAGGTAATTTGAGCAGAGAGATTAGAACATAAATACAAAAAATAATACATAGTTTATAGTCCATATTAATAAAAACATACGCGTATGTATGCGCGAGAGAAAGCATTCCGAAATTCAGTGTCGTCCAATTTCCTTATCTGTAGCGGAATGTACACAAGTTAATATAATTATAACTTTAGAACAAATGCATGGCCACAAAGAGTGGGAACATATAAGAAGAAACTTTACAGCATATTTCATGTCGTCATAGTTTGTGTAGTCCGCAATCCCAGTGGTTTCTGCAAAACATTAACATAATCACCACAAAAGATTAGTCAATTAAAAATGTATATGCTTTCTATAAAGAGGAGTAAAACCTAAAACTACTAACTTTCATAATAAACTTACCAGTACCCTCCCTAAAGACTTGGGAGAAGCAAACATCTCCAGCTTTGCGCATGTGATCCTGAATAATAAAAGAGATGTTATGAGATACTCCGTACATAATTGCAAGACAGACTGGTTCAACTACCGAGATTGTTTTGAGGTCTGCTTAATATGTTGACCGATAAAACACAACCATAAAACATTCATGATTAACAAAGACTCGGTGAGAAGGTATCACATTTCATGGACCAGACATTCAATAATATAAGTATATAGCCATAGCCAAAACAGTAAATCTTGTATCAGTAAGTAGCACACAATATAATAAACTGGAAATAGATAAAATGATGCTGCACCCAGTAAAAAGTAATCAATACGTTCGAGAAGGGGTGAGCTCAGTTCTGGAACTGAAGGGAACTGATAGAACCAAGAGCCAAGAAAGAGAGAGCCTAGGAACCGAGAACCAGACCAAAAAGCACGTATCGGTTACAGTTCAGGTGTTTAGGCAATAACCAATACGAACAGGGAACTTGTAAAAAGAATCTCAGTTTGTAGCATACTGTATCTGCTGCTACTCTGGCCAAAAAAACACCAAAAGCAATAGAACTACAATTCAAAAAATCATAGATCTATTGTTTTTGTTTTCTTTTTCGAATTATTAAGAAAGTGCTAGTAAACAAAACTAAGGGATGGAATGGTAGTAAACAGGGCTTTTGACTAGTGAAATTCCAATCCATCTTTAAAAACAACACTTCTTTTGGATCCTAGCAGACACCCATGTCGGTTCCGGACCTAACCGACCTAAGAACCAAAATTTGTAATATTGAAGAACAAAGAACCGAACCGGGGGTCAAAAATTCAGTTGGGGTTGGATCGGCTGCGGTTCGGTTCTTGATCTATTTGACCAGGGCTACGTTCAACTATAATTTTAAATATTATACAAGCAATTTAGTTTAAAAAATCCAAAAAATTGTTTCAGAAAGTCGAATTACTACACATCAAAACATACTAACCTTGAGGTCTTGCCACGATGCAGAAGAGGGTAATCCAGTCACCAAAACTGTGTCATCATACAAAACAGTTATATAAGAGAACTAAACTCTTCACAATTAACAAAACGCAATGCACCCACAAACTGAAATCGCACCTCTATAATCAGAGCGTCTAGAAACACCACCATCCCGTCCACCACGACCACCGTTAAAACGGTCTCTAGAAGATGAGGTTCCACGACCACCATGGGCGAGCTCCACCTATTAAACCAATATGATGTTAAATGTATGACAGTAGCCCTACTACCAAGTGAAACGGCATAATATTTTTGTTTGTGCAAGTGTGCAACTAACCCTTAATCTGTGCCCGTCAAAATCGTAGCCATCACGGCCACGAATAGCATCATCAGCATCACGAACATCCTCAAACTAAACAAAAAAATCGAACTGTATGAGGACAAGATTTATTACAAAAGAAAGCAGAAACATAGGCAAAGTGAAACTCACCTCGACAAAAGCAAAACCTGGAGGATTTCTTGGAACTTTCAACTCAATGTGCACGATTGGACCATACTGAAATCAAATAAAGCAGTTAGGATATACCAAACCTATTACCCCCACAATAACACCCATATTTTCTACTTACAAAACAAGAAACACGGAAATCGCATTCAAATTACTGTTTTTCCTCGACAAAAACGAAAATTTTCTATTTCCTAAGTCATCAAATAAAACTATTACTCGTATAACACACCTTTGATGTTCCAAGTCATGAAAGAAAACTAAATATGTTTTCTTTGTAACCCAAAACCTACCACTTTGTTTCTTTCTTAACAACATCATCTAAGCGCGTTTTGTATCTATCGGATATGTTTCCTCAGGATACACAACGCAAGGATCAATTATTTTCTTAACAAGTAAAAGAATCATAACAAAGATACCGAACCTCAAAATATTCAACTTAAAAATTCCCAATTGCCACGTCTACTTCAACTCGGCACCAAAACATTAACATCTAGGCTCATCTTAAAACTACGTTGCCATACATCTAACAAGTTAAATTTCAAACCTAGAGTCATATCATAAACCTTAAACTGCAACTTCCAAAGGGAATTAAACTCGGGGCACCACATCGTGTTACGATAACGAAACAATTGAATTTGAACAAATAATTTTTTGAAAAAAAGTAAACCTTGTAGAACAAATCCTCGACTTCTCGCTCGCGAATATCGCCGGGGAGATTACCAACATACAAAGTCCTGCTAGACCTGCTACTCATCTTTTCCCTATTAACATAAAAAAATTAAACATCATTAAACTAACAAGATTTCATTAATTAATTAAATAACATAGTTAATACAAATCAATTAAATAGTAAAACCCTAATCAATTAATTAATTAATTAATCGAATTAGTGTACCAACCTTGATTGATTGATTTTGTTTGAAGATTAGGGTTTTGAAAGAGGGGCTTTAGTTGTTTGAATAGTGGGTGTTGCGTAGAATAAAGGTTGGTGGTGGGCGAGTGAGATAATAATCGGTAGGTTTTTCACTTTTTTAACTTTTTTTTTTTTTTAAGTATCGAAACCTTTTATATATCTGTTAGAAAATAAAATAAAAACCTTTTATATATGGGAATAACATCCCTGCTGCTTGCAGCAGCAAACTTATCTGATGTTGTGTGCAATGTAGAATTTCAAATTTCACATTTGGCCCTTCAGCGTTAACATTATCACGACTTTGATCCTTTGATTGTACTTAACAGCATATAAGCTTCCCTGCAGTTGGCTGCAGGGATCATTTTCCCTTTATATATCTTTTACTTTTATTTTAAGTATTTTTATTTAAATACCCGGGTTAAGTTGAGCTTCCTTTGGTAGCTTTCGACTCCCAACTGAAGATCTTCAACTCTTTTTTTGATAACAACGCTTCGTGTGAACATACGAAGTGCTGTATTCAAGGCAATGAGGTCTTCACGAGGAATATGTGTGAGTTGATCTCGGGTCATCAGAAGCAGCATATCTTCGATATCCTCAAAGCGAATGATAGAAAAATCTCCCTGCTGGATTTTGTATTCTCGGTCATCCTCCCTTTTCAAACGAATCTCCGTCACATGATAATAGCCGTTCTTGGCTTCAGTTTTCAACCCTAAGATGCTGGACATGCGGATATCGGATCTAACGTTGCTTCCAGAATTGACTAGGCAGCAACCCCTGTACGCCCTTCGGACTCGTTCGTCCCAATGAGATGCACCTATAACAGCATACATATCATAATTACGAGTTACCCTAGGGACCCAGAGTCTGTTTACCTTTTCCTCGATCCAGGGTATTGTCCCCCAGTTGGCAGCTTTCAGCAAGGTCAGGGATGTTGCGTACTTTGATGAACCCTTCAGAAGATACTCAAGATCATAGGTGACGAAGAAGTCGAGAGCTATCTGATTATCTTGAGTGGGATCAAGTGGAGGTGGAGCTCTTTCTGATTCATGAAGACCTGGCCGTTGAACGGTATTCAGAGCCTTTAGGATCTCATCGGCATAATACTCGAACTCCATTCGGGTTAACCGGGTTTTGGCGCGAAGTCTCTTATCCTTCAGCGCTTTCTTCACCAAAGATGGAGTAACCGAAGTCTTATACTCATGAGCAAGAAATGCACATAAGTCAATCGGACTGCGGATACGGAGATACAACACATCTTTGTCAGCGTCTGTGATCGGATCATATTGCGCTGCTGCCGTGATCCAAGCCTGTGGTGGTGCAGTCTCGTCAATCTCCAACGTGTCTGCCCAGTCTCGTGTGCTTGGTTCAGGAACCGTAGATTGTTGTGCTTGTTGTAGAGGAGTAGAAATGCGAACATCTGCTGGTTCTGATTCAGGCATTTCGGCAGTGTCGTGAACGGGTGAGTGTTGTGCAGCTTCAGGTTCAGTTACCGATTCTGCAATCACAGGAGCAACAACAACAGAACTAATGGGGTTAGTGGTAATAGGTAAAGATACAGCAATAGAGGTACCGGGAATCGATGACGCTGTAGTAGCATTCACATCGTGGCGCCACTTAGATCGTCTTGATTCCGATGATGTTGATTTGTCCTTCTGTGTTGCATCTTTCTTGGACTTGGTTCCAGACTTAGCAGGTTTCTTGGAACTGGTAACCTTATCTCCCTCTTTAGGCTGTTCACCCCCATCATCATCCTCATTGTTATCCCCGTTGCTCCCCCTAGCACTCTCCTCATTACCATCACCACCATCATCGCCATCATCATCATCATCATCATCATCCTCATCCTCATCATCATCATCATCACCATTATCAACATCCTTTTCCTCTTCTTCTCCTTCTTCTTCCTCTTCCTCTTCATCAGTACCCTCTTCCTGTTCACTATCATCTTTATCCTCCTCAGGTAGAATGTGATAAGGTACCACACTTCCAAACATTTTGAATAACCTATCATCCTCCATGATAGCGTCATTCAGGGATTTGTAAAGAGCCCGTTGAATCCTAGACTTATCAAACGATCCAAGTTCCACCATACGAGCTTTGAGGATCTTCTTTAATTCAAAGTCCGTTAACTCATAAGCAATTTTATAGGCTGATTCTGAAGGATTGGATGACTTGATCATCAAATTATCAGCTGCGAGTGTCTTCAACTCATCACGCAGTTTTGGCATAATGGACTCAACAGATTCTTTCACTCTTTCTTCAACAGAAGCTTCAAGTGCTTCTTTCTGCTCCTTGTATTTATCCCTCATCGCTTGAAGTCTGGTGATACGTGCAGCATGCTTATCAACCTCAGCCTGCTTAACCCTAGCTAGTTCTTCTGCATGAGCTTTCCGCGTCAATTCCATATCTGCAGCGAACTTAGCAAGCATCTCTTCCTGGGCTTTCCTAAATGCTTCTTCACTTTGAGCTCGTCTATGTAGCTCTTGGCGAAGTTCATCCATTTCTCTCTTGTGATTATCCACATGTTTATCCAACATTTCGGCCATCACCAATGCAGCCATTGTAGATGTTGCAGAGCTGCTCTGGGTTGATTGAAGAGGCTCGGTTGTTACGACGGTACTAAGGATGGGAGTTATAGGTGGTGGAAGAAATGGTGTTGAAGCCGGTCTGGTTGGTAAGGGTTGTATTGGTGGAGGTTGAGTTGCTAAAGGTTGAGTTACTAACGGTTGAGTAGACACCATGATAGTAGGAGCACCGGACTCCTTTTCAACACTTGCTGAAACCGGGATGGATGTCTCCTTCGAAGTAGAATACCTTTCAGGTGACCCAAACTCATCAATATCCTCTGGCTCCTCGTACTCTTCTTCAATATTTACCCTTGCACCTGAACCACTACCGCCAGTATCTTTCCTACTCCTTTGAATTGCTATCTTCATCATTTGTTTCTCTGCCTTGTCAAGAGTAGGATCAACAACATCTTCTTCGTCACGTAGACGTAACTCATCAGCCTTACCCTTTCCCTTCTTAACCTCAGTCTTTTTCTTCTTGGTTTCGGGTTCAGGTAAAGCAGCTGGTTGCTTGCGTTTACCTTTACTTTTCACTGTAGTAGACGAGTCTTCTCCAGTCTGAAGGTTTGCTTTCAGCTTCTTGATTTCTAGCAGCAGTAGTTTGTAATCAGCAGAACCTTTAATTTTATCCGTCAGAAGGTAATCGGGAATAGGACCAGGAATGACACCACCAGATGGTCCTTCATGCCTTAGATCCACAGTATCATCAGCTTCTTCAGTGTGATAACGACTTGTTGCACGCCTATCAATAGTAGCATCATTTTTCATAAAATAATTAATGATAAGCTTGATAAACCGAGGATAAGGAAAGAAATTTGTCTTCAGCTTCTTGTTTTGGAAGAGTTGAAAGGTGAATTCTTCCCATATCAACAATGCATAATCTGCATTTGCAGCTTTGTACATGCCATAGAAGAGGTTTATAATAGGACTGCGCAAAGCATCATGCCCACTTGTTTTTGGTGTAAGACATCTACTGAGAATACCCAACAATGCTCTCCAAGGTTGTCCTACTTTAGCAGTGGTAAACTCAGACGCAACTCGTATGTCAGGACATCCAAGAGCCTCGAACATCTCCATTAGTTCATCTTTAGTAGGATCCCTCGAAAATGACATGCCTTTGGGTGTATCCCGTATACCAAAAATCTTACGGAAGTCTGAAACTGTGAGCGTCTGCTGCTTGTTGTCGATGGTGAAGGTGATCTTGTTTGAAGTACTCTCCTTGGTAGCCCAGAACTCATACATGTACTCATACGGCACCGAGGCAGTACTCCTAAGGGCGTTCTTGAAATGAGAGTTATCGAGGATTGCTATGGCTACTTTAAATCCATGGTGAGTAGATTTTGAAACTTGCTTCAGCCGGTAATTGTTTGGTATGAACTTGAGGGTTCGTGCTTTAGCAATAGCGGCTTCTCTAGAGTCTTGGATTGCTTGTACTGTTGGATTAGTCATTGTATCTGCTTAAGATAAGACATGAAAGGTTGATGCACAAAAACATATAGATATATATCATTCTTACTTCTAAGCATAACACATTTCATAACATAATACAACAAGTACATATAACAGGCAAACAATATTAATCAAACAACTTTTTATCCGGAACTTTCCTTCATTCGGAACCTCTTCATTCGGAACATTCCTTCATTCGGAACTTCCTTCATTCGGAAGTTCTTCATTCGGAACTTCCTTCATTCGGAAGTTCTTCATACGGAACTTCTTCATTCGGAAGTTCTTCATTCGGAACTTCTTCATTCGGAAGTTCTTCATTCGGAACTTCTTCATTCGGAAGTTCTTCATTCGGAACTTCTTCATTCGGAAGTTCTTCATTCGGAACTTCTTCATTCGGAACTTCTTCATTCGGAAGTCCTTCATTCGGAACTTCTTCATTCGGAAGTCCTTCATTCGGAACTTCTTCATTCAGAAGTCCTTCAATCGGAATTTCTTCATTCGGAAGTCCTTCATTCGGAACTTCTTTCATTCGGAAGTTCTTCATTCGGAACTTCTTCATTCGGAAGTTCTTCATTCGGAACTTCTTCATTCGGAAGTCCTTCATTCGGAAGTTTATATCCATGTTCATCCGGAACTTTTCAAACGTAGCTATGATGATTAATCTATGCGCGTTTGTGAGTTCTAAGGCAAACTAAGGCAATTAAACATCATCTAAAGCTATTCCGAGCAAAACCCACCACAAATCTTAATCAATTACTGCTTAATTAGACACAAACCCTAATTTGGACTTAATCTTAATTAAACGAATCGTTTACCAGGAGATAGTGATGAATTAGACTAATTAGAGAATAAAGATTGATGTTTTGTACCTTTTAAATCGAATGAAACAACTTGGCTGATTAAGAACCAAAGATGAGCACTTGAGTGTGTTTTAATGGCGGTAAGAAGAGAGAAAGATAAACAGTGAAGTGAAAAGAAAAAAGGGGGCGGGGGATTATGTTTTGACTAGGTCAATTTTACAACTTTCACACATTGTCACTTTATACCCTACACTCCTTATTCTTTTCCTTTTTGTTTGTAACTTATCTATTCATTTTTTCTTAAGCATAGTTGAATTTCGCCAACACAACTTAAGTATCTCAACCTATTAGCATATCTCCAAGATCTAAAAGCAATGCCTATCACATAGAACGAACACAAGTCGTATTCTAAAGCAAGACCACTCAATTACCATTTAGCCATTAATTTTTCACAATCACTTTTGAGAATCAATTTAATGACGAAGATGATTTTAATATTTTCTCCCCCTTAAACGATGACCCGTTTTCTATTTAAAGAGCTGTAGTCATTGTTTAAAAAAGTCAAATATTGATGAAAGCATTTCCAATTTGTATCTTGAAAAAGTTTGATTCGTGGTGTCAATAAGATTTCTCTTATTTTAACAAATTAATGCACTGAGACGTACACAAATTCGTGTTAGACCAAGTTGTAAAGTAAACTTGATCCCTTTGCATGATTTGGCTTGTAAATCACGCCCGAGAAAATTAATTCCCGTTCTGAGCCAACGTTTTCCAAGGAAATACGTGACTTTAATATGAAAACCGGGTTGCAGTCTGAAATGACTACAAGCCATAATGGGCATGTTTTAAAAATGTACAACTTTTATACGGACTCTATTTATGGCACCGTGTCAATATTGATCGACATTTCTAAGGCCGTAAATATTACCGTACTAAAAGACATGCCCGAATTAAAAACGAAAAATATTTTTGGTTTTTCTGGATTTTATAATTTTTATGGTTTTTCTAGGTTTTATATTTTTTATGATTTTTGTTGGTTTTATATTTTTGTATTTTTCTTTTGTGGTTTATATATTTACGATAATATACATGATCACGAACAAAGGATACTCTGAATAGTTTACCACGACTATTCAGCTGATTCTTCTGCCAACTCTTTGAGAGTCGCTGGAGTGAATGATTTCATACCAAGCTTGTCGATCAAAAACTCGATTCGTCCTCGATCTAAGGCTTTGGTGAACATATCCGCCAGCTGGTACTCAGTAGTGACAAAATACAGCTCGATCACTCCGTTCTCCACCTGCTCCTTAATGAAATGGTAGTGAATGTCTATGTGCTTGGCCCGGGAGTGTTGAACATAGTTGCAGCAAAGGGCAATGGCGCTCTTGTTGTCACAATACATCGGGATTTTGTTGAATCCCAAACCGTAGTCAGTTAATTGTGATCTCATCCAAAGGACTTGAGCACAACAACCGGACATGGCGATGTATTCAGCCTCCGTGCTAGAAATTGCAGCACTTTTCTGCCTTTTTGAAGACCAACTGATCAATCTATCTCCAAGGAGTTGCACAGATCCAGAAGTGCTACGCCTCGTGTCTTGACATCCAGCATGATCGGCATCTGCGTATGATATTAAAGCAATAGAGGAATCTTTCGGATACCATAGACCACGATGAAGTGTTCCTTTTAGATACCGAAAGATCCTTTTCACAACATGTAGGTGCTTTTCGGTAGGCCGAGCCTGATACCGGGCACACATGCATACAGCAAATTGCAAATCAGGCATGCTAGCAGTCAGATACAGAAGGGTGCCGATCATCCCATGGTAAAGTTTTGGATCGACAATAGTCCCATTCCTATCTTCATCTAACTTGGATTTCTCCACCATTGGAGTGTCCACGGGGTCACAATTTTCAAAGTTATATTTCTTAAGAGATTCTAGAGCATATTTGGATTGATTAATAAAGATGCCTCTGGGATTTTGAGAAATCTGTAATCCTAAGAAAAATGAAATTTTTCCCATCATCGACATCTGAAAGCGTGTGGACATTATCTTCTCAAAGCGATTTGACAATTCTATGTTAGTGGCAGCAAATATTATATCATCAACATAAATTTGTACCAGAATCGTGTCGTTGCCTTCCTTGAGAGTGAATAGAGTGGGGTCCACCTTGCCTTTGGAGAAGCCTTCCGAAATGAGATATGTTGACAGGAGATCATACCACGCGCGTGGAGCTTGTTTCAACCCATAGAGAGCCTTCTTAAGCTTGTACACATGATTAGGAAACTCCGTACTGACGAACCCATCGGCTGACTAACATAGACTTCTTCCCTTAGTTCACCGTTCAAAAATGCCGTCTTCACATCCATTTGATAGACGATCATGTTCATATGAGCAGCATACGCAAGGAATAGTCTAATCGCCTCCAATCTCGCAACAGGAGCAAAAGATTCTTCAAAGTCTATACCCAAGGCTTGTTTATATCCTCTAGCGACCAATCTAGCCTTATTCTTCAATACCACACCCATCTCATCAAGTTTAACCTTATAAACCCATAACAAGGTAAGGATGTTAACCTTGTCAGGGAGAGGAACTAATTCCCATACTTCAAGTCGTTGGAATTCATTTAGTTCCTCCTGCATGGCTTCAATCCAAGATGATTGAGTCATAGCCTGCTGACAATTTTTGGGTTCAACTTCAGAGAGAAATGCATCAAAGTAGCAATAGAGTGCACTCTCTTGTAATTGATGGCGTGTAGAGACTGGTCGATCTAGATCTCCAATGACATTCCTAATTGGGTGATCTTTTGTCCATTTAGTGCTATGGTTTTCAATCCTAGGTGGTCTGGAGTGAACAATAGAAGGAGCTTCTTCTGAGGTAGACGCGGCTGAAGGGTTTTCAGGTATCGCTACACCAAAGAAAGGAAGCTCTTGTAGGTGAGCATATTCCAAGTCGTGACCAATAGAATCCTCTTCCACATCATTAGGCACAAGTAGGGGTGACGATTCAGGTGTAGTTTGAGAATCACTTGGTAAAGGTGCATCCGGTTCAATGTGAATTGAAGATGCATTAGATAAAGCTTCATTGGCTGGAGCAACAACTTCAGGAATTGGAGCTATCACTACGGGTGCTGGAACTTCATCATTTGGGGGATCAAAGAATTCGTCAAACAACGATTGAAACAGTTTATCCCACTCGGGCCTTGATGGTGGTAAAAATGATGTAGAAGTAGGATTATTGGGAACTAAGCCGGAACTAATAGCACCGGTTCCCATCTCATGAAGCGCGGGTTCAGAGCTGTGTTGCTCAGAAGCCATCGCTGTCAGCTCATCAAAATCTGCGTCCATAGTTTCTACAATCTTGCCAAGACGACGGTTATAGATTCGGTATGCTTTCTTGGACGGTGAGTAACCAATGAAAATACCTATATCGGCTTTCGGTTGAAGCTTACCCAAGTTCTCACTATTAATGTTTGGATAACAAAGAGCACCAAACACATGAAAAAATGAAACATCGGGTTTACGGTCATGTAGAAGCTCATAAGGTGTTTTTCCATGGCGTTTCCGAATGATAGAACGGTTTTGGGTGAAACATGCAGTAGATATAGCCTCTGCCCACAAGAACAATGGAGCGTTCGCATAAATAAGCGTAGTCCTAGCAGCTTCCATAAGTGTACGATTCCGTCTTTCAACGACACCGTTTTGTTGTGGAGTGCGTGCAGCGGATGTTTCATGTGAGATACCAACTCCTTCATAGTAATCACGAAGAGTCTGGTTGACGAACTCTGTACCATTGTCTGTACGAATACGGCGGACAGTAGTATTCAAACGTACCTGAATGAATTTCAGAAAAGTGATGATAGCCTTCGGTGCTTCATCCTTTGTACGTAGAAATCTAACCCATGTAAACCTGGAGAAATCATCCACAATCACCAGAATGAATTTCTTACCGCTCACACTTTCAGTTCTCATTGGCCCACAAAGATCCATATGCAAAAGATGAAGTTTTTCTTGATTGGTGTCTTCAGCTTTGGGCTTGTAAGATTTCTTATACTTTTCCCCCTTGAACACGCGGAACATAAATGGTCCTTGTGAAATTTAAGCTTTGGAAGACCACGAACTAATTCGTTTTTAGCCAGATGATTAATAACATCAAAGTTAAGATGAGATAATCTGTGATGCCATAACCATGACTTGGTCTTAGATGCTTTAGAGAGAAGACATACTGGAGAGGCGGCCATCATGTCTTGTAAGGACAAGGTATAAAGATTTGCACCACGAGATCCCTTCAACAAATCTTTTCCTTCCAAGTTGCGGATGAAACAAGTGTGTTGTCGAAAAGCAACCTTAAGGTTGGAATCACAAAACTGTCCTACTGAGAATAAATTATGACCAAGACCTTCTACATAGTATACCCTTGAAATCGTCACGTTTCCAATCTGATATTCACCATACCCCATTATCTTTGCTATATGATCATTCCCGAATTTAACCGTACCAAGAAACTTGCTGACGAAATTTCGGAGCATCGAGCGATCTCCGGTCATATGTTTTGAACAACCGGAGTCCAAATACCACAGGATGATTTGGACCACCTGAAAATATCACCACACGAAGATAATGTAGAGGTATCGGAATCTGAGTGTTCCTTGTTATTAGCAGGTACAGATTTAATAATCTTAGATTTGCTAACTCTAGGTTTCTTAGATTTCCTAGCCTTCTTCTTCCTAATTGGTGGTGTAGATTCTAGTTGTCTTAAATCCTGAGATATTTCTTCACTTATAGGCACTATAGTGGGGGCTGTCCTAATTAAAGGGTGTTGTTTCCATACTTGAGTGCGAGTGTTCCTAACTAAAGGACGCTCAGACCTAACCTCAATGGATGCATTCCTAGTTAAAGGGCACATTTTTCCATCTAATGTAAAGGTCCTACCAGTGGGACGCCATTGCCAACCAACTTGGGCACGAGTTCTACCCGTTGGCTTCCATTCAAGACCATTCCTAATGGCATTCATTTCAGTCACATGATCAATAAGACACAAATCATGACGTTGGGAAAACATACATTCATTACAATTCCAACATTTTAAATCAGAATTCACAAATGGTTTAGGCTTCTGCACAGGCGCAGAGCTTTTAGTCTTAACATGATTCTTCTTATTTAAAACTGAACTAACATTCCTATGGTGATCTTCTACTTTCTTCTTTTTGGCACTACTAGTGGAGGGCTTGATCTTATCTTTCTTGAGTGGCGATCCTTTAGCCTTAGTAGTCTCTTTTAATCCTGTAGAAGGCAAAGTGGGAATATTAGCAACAGATTTTAAAGGTGCCTTACTTGATTGTGCCAATGACGGTTTTGCTCCTGGAGTCTTATTAAATGGAGTTACAGCAATGGGCCTATTAGTGAGTAGTGCAGAACCTGGTGTACCTATGTATTTCAAATATGCTAAGCAATATTGAACTCGCTTAATATATTCATGAGCCGAATAATAGTAGCTACTTGAGGGATCTAAGGCATAAAGATCGTCTAAGATATCCCTAACAAGATCTACATGCTTAATGGCATTCCTCATATAATCATCGTAGGTAACCGGGTTTCTCTTATGAAGCGGGTTCTTATAAAGCACTACTGACTTGGTTGTTGGAGCACTAGTGGACGGTGCAGAGTCGGTAGCTAAGTTATCAACAACTTCTTGTCGGGTGAGAAGAAGTGTCTCCTTTAACTCGGCCAAAACCATGTTTTTGTCAATGAGCAGGATGTTTAAGTCAGAGATTTCCTCACATTTTTGGTTCAATTGTTCAACATAAAATTGTTGCTGTGCCGCATTAAAAGCGAAGCGTTCTTCTAGTGAACCATAAAGTTTGGACATTCCCTGTCTTGCACGATCCATCTCCCCTAGAATAGACGAAAGTCTAATTTCTAAGGCCTGGTTTTTAGACTCTGCGGCCTCTAGTTCCAGTTTTAATGTTTCATTTGATGACACATCTCTCTTCAATCTCATGATTTCTTCCTCTAATGCCTTAACAATTGCAATCATCTTGTCACTGGTCTCAACACCGTTTTCACAACCATTTGATATCAAAAGATCCTCATTTTGAGTTTGTTGTTTTAATTCTAAAGATATACAATGTTGTTCTAGTTGATTAAAGCGTTTTGAAAGTAAATTATAAGAATCTTGTAGCTTTAAAAACTCAGCGTTAGATTCGTGACAAGAATGATTATCTACCTCATTTATAGTATCAACAACATTTACAGAGAGATCACAAACATCATCACATATATGCACAGCATCACAATTAATCATAGCGGATGTAAGCTCATTCGAATAATTAACATTTACAGTAGTAAGCACATCACACGAGATTACTGCAGACAAGAATCGGTCATATTCGGTTAAAATCTTTTCTTTTTCAATTAGTTGTAGTTCGTAAGCGGTGTTCATTTCATAAAACACTTTTTGAACTTCACCAATTTCAAACACAAGATTTTCCTTAAGAGGTGCAAAAATTCCTTTTAGACTTTCGACAAACGGATTGATCTCATTTTTAAACACCTTGTTCATATGTTCGAAAGCCCATTCTCCGGCGTTTAAGCCATTTGAAGTCGTACATTCCAAAATGACCTTGTCAAAATTAGTAAAGTATTGATTAATCTCTTGCAAGTTTAACCATACAGTGCTAACAGGTGGAAGATCCTTTGGAATTTCCTTAGGACCTTCCATATTGACAAGTGTAGGAAATGTACTAGGGTTTTCTTCATCTAATATGTAGGTTGGTGCTGTGATGAGATCTTTGTCCATATGGAAGCGAATTCTAAAATCCGTTTTTGCAAGCTCCTTATTCATTTTAAAATAATCACACTCGGGATATTTTGCAGAATTGTATGACCGATCCTCATCAACTAGATCCTTACTTGTTCGATCATCGGGAAAAACAATCGGGTCTAAGGCCAATCCTAATTGAGTTGCATTATAAAGTCTAGGACTATGTCTTAAAGCTTGTTTTGTATACCGTGGGTTAGGGGAAGGACTTTTTGACGAGATAAGTTAAATTCTCTAAACGAAGCATCAAATAAGTGTACTAGTTGAGAAGCAGCGTATTGTCTTAAAAGCAAATAATCTAGACTTCTAATCTTATTAGCAGCATTAATCTCCATTTCATTCTTCTTAGACTCGAGTGATTCAAAATCCGTTTGAAGTTTTTGAAAATTAGTGACCACTAACTCCTTTTCTTTAAGTTCATTAGACAGATTTGCTCTTAAGTTTTCAATTTCTTGCAAGTGACCCATTTGTTTGTTTCGAAAGTGATCATATTCGGGATTAGTTAGAACACTAGACGAAGGCACTAATTCCAAAGTTTGAACTTTCTCGTTGCTTAAGGCAAGCTCATCAGACAAATTCTTATTCTTAGCTAGGGTTTCTAAGAGTGCAGCATTCATTTGGCTAAGTAATGTAGCAGGAACCATGACCAAATCTTGTTGAGCAGGAGTAGGCGTATGCAAAATGGCTTTCGGTTGTGATTCACTCAAAGTCTGGGGACTCACATTGATATTGCTATCATTGATTGTCTCCTCATTTGAAAGACTCACCACCGAAGAATCATTCGAATCAGCACTCTCTTGCACAACTTGATGTGGTTGAATACTAGCATCAGTGGTATTAATAAGTACCTCAGATCTCTTTTCTGGCCCTAAACTGGAGATAGTTGCCATGAGAGCAGCCTTTGCAGATTGAAAATCATCACAGTCTGAGTCATACGCATCGAGATCATCTGCTTGGTATGCTGCATTCTGTGTGGTGACAGTGTCTTGTTCAGCAATCCCTGGATCAGCAAGAAATGCAAGCTCCTCTTCATCAAGTTCCCTTCCTTGTGCCTGAGCATTCACCAGATAGATCTTCTCTGCAAACCATTGTCCATCCCTCCTCCTCTTGGGTTTCTTACAATCCCTGGACATGTGACCCTCTTCCTTGCAGTTGTAGCATGTAATCATTCTCAACTTGCCTGTGGAATTAGCCCGTGGAGCAGGATTGACGATTGGAGCCTGATTGACCGTGCGAGCATTGGTAGTTGATGTGGTAGGTCTCCCCTGATATGGTTGAATAGGCTGAACCATTACCCTGCCATTCTCAATTGTAGCTTGTTGGCGAGAATTGGATGAATTCCTCAACTGATTGTTAGTAGGAGCTGATCCCCTAAATCCTCGTTTGCTTAAGGTCCTTGTGAGATAAGCAGACATAGTGGTTAACACTTCAACTGGGTCAGCACCTTGTTTGAATACAGGAACGGGGACTTCCTCATCATCACAGTACATTGCTTGGTCTTGATGAGCTGCATAATCACTAGAAGGAATACTCATTTGATCAGGGTAGCTTGTTGGATATGCTGCATTCTCTTGATAAGAAGAATATGAGGATTGAGCATAAGGTGCAATACTTGTTGGGTGATGTTGTGTAGCATATTGTGATGAAGGTGCACTAAACCGATATTGTTGCTGATGTGAGGTGGGTGGTTGCGGTAGAATCGAGTATTGGGGAAAGGTTGGTGTCATGTAAGGTGATGGATGATAGGCTTGATGTCCCAAAATATAAGGAGTGTTGTTGTGAGACAAGCTTGGTTGATTCGCCATCAAAGCTAATGAATCAGGGTACATACCTCGTGGAGAACGGTGCATGATCACATGTTTCTCATGTTGCTGAAGAAAATCATATAGTTGATCCAAATTGCACTTATGCAAATCCCTGGTTAACTTAACATCGGTAATATACTCACCCCATTCAGCTTGAGGTAAAGTATTCAAGAATTTGGTGTTAACCTGGAATGGAGCAATCACAAGATTGTATACATTCAGATCATTCATGAGTGTGGTGAATCTGAAGTAATAATCGTGAAGCGTTTCCCCTGGGTTGTACGTGAATCTATCAAACAGATCATACAACTGACATTCCCTTTCCTGTTTGGTGAGAGACGTACCTTGTAGCAACACCTTAAGACGTTCCCATAAATCCTTTGCCACAGTATACTGACTTACCATCCTATATATGTCATGGGGAAGAGCTTGGAGAATGGTTTGAAGAGCCTTTTCGTCCGCATCGGCAACAAGTTGTTGAGCTGGTGTAAGTTCTTCAAATTCTCTTGGTCGAGTCACATTGTTGACCACGATGGTACCATAGTCAAGTGGACCATTTAAAATTGACTTAACCATAAGCCTCCCATAAACCGGTTTTCCCTTAAGGTAAGACATCATCCGGCCTTGCCATGCTTCAAAAACTTCTTTGATGAGCATTGGCGGGCGATTATCCGTTCCCGTAATGACGGAAATATTCGTAAGTGATGTCATCTGAGGCATTACTGAATTCGGATTCATTTTGTTAACTTCAAAGAGACAAAGATTATCGGTTGATCGAGCAGTGAAGTAAAGCTTTGTGAATTGTGTTGAGTTTTTGTTGTAAGAAACCAAGATTAAATCCTCTAAAAAATCGTCGAAAAAACAAGCAAAATAACCCTTGATTCGGAACTTTTTGTTGATTCGGAAGATTTGGCTTGGAATTACCTTGATTCGGAACTTTTGGCTTGATCCGGAACTTTTCCTTGATTCGGAAGTTTCCTTGATCCGAAACTTCTTGGTTCGGAACTTCTTGGTTCGGAACTTTCCTTGGTTCGGAACTTTCCTTGGTTCAGAACTTTCCTTGGTTCGGAACTTTCCTTGGTTCGGAACTTTCCTTGGTTCGGAACTTTCCTTGGTTCGGAACTTTCCTTGGTTCGGAACTTTCCTTGGTTCGGAACTTTCCTTGGTTCGGAACTTTCCTTGGTTCGGAACTTTCCTTGATCCGGAACTTTCTTGATCCGGAACTTTTTCGTTCGGAACTTCTTGGTTCGGAACTTTTGGTTGATCCGGAACTTGTTGGTTCGGAACTTTTGCTGGGTAATCAGAAGTTTGTTACGATGAACAGTCGACCAATAAAAATGAAGATTAAACCCAGATTTTTACCAAATGACCCAAAAAGTTTTGTGATTTCAACAATAATAAGTAAAAACTAATACTTATCCACTAATCCCAATCACAAAAACACCAAAAACTCTAAGAATCAAGATGATCTTCTTAAAGAACACTAATACAATCAAAAACTAAAAAACCACACAAATCATTACCTTAAATCACCCCATAGCTCTTGATACCAAATGTAGAATCTTGATAACCTATGAATCTATGAAGTGGGTTGATGTTTTCTAGAGAGAGAAACTAGAGAGAGAAAGTGAGAGAGAAACTATGTGTATTTTATTAAGTGGAACTAGGACAAATGACAACAACCAACCCCTTTCCATGGTGGAAAGGGGTATTTATACTTCCAAGCTACATTGGGCTTGGGCCGGTCCATGACAAGCCCATGGACCGGTTCTTACTTAACTAAATAAGTAACTAATAACTATTTGTTAACTACGAGCTATTACAACATAAATAATATTGTGGAGTGACCGATACTTCTAATATACGTAAAAACGTATTTCTAACAATTCTATATTTGGTCAAAATTTATAAAAATTTGTTTTTGTGTATTTTACTAATAAAATTGTGTAAAAAATATGTGCGTGAAAAAATAATAAAAAAACTTTAAAAAAAGTAGAGTCGACCGGCAAAAAAATTTAAAGGTTAAGATGAAACTTCAAACCAACACAAAGCCCTTCATCGTTTCTCTGATATCATAACCAACAAATCAATCCACACACAATCAGCCGAATGGAATCGGATTGCTTACAAAGTTACATGTGTCTCTACATTACATCAACTTATCCCCAAATCAATCCTCACATAAACCTCCAATCAAACAAACTCTAATTTATCTATTCACTAGATTATTGACCCGTAAAACCACGGGGCCTTGCGAAACCGTTGATATTGTTTAATAAGAGATTGATTTGTAGTATTACGTAAATAATTACATGTTTTGCTTCGTGAATACAAAATATTGATGCTAACTTCCGATACATATAAATGATTGAAATGCTATGAAAGATATTTAAACTTTTATGATATATAAATTGAGAAATGTTAGATTCACATTCAGTTTACAAAAAAAAATCCACATAATAATGTGTCATGAACACTGTTGTTACCCTCTCTCATACTTCTTATTCTTTTCACGGATGACGTATAAAAACTAAGCACAAACACTGTAACACTACTCCTTTCCATTGTATATCCTATAAAGAGCATAAACACACGTAAGCACAATCCATCAATCCTATTATTAGCCAGTTAGATGTTTCACATACATAAGGGTGTGTTTAGGACACTTTTTCTTTTGATGATTATGGGTCTCATAAGTAATTTAGGATATAGTGATTGCGATGCTTATGCTATAACTAATTGGTCATTAAGAGGTAATAAAGTATGAGTCCATCTACATTAAAAAATAGTTAACTTTTCCCGAGCCTGAAAAGGAGTACCGATACCGTACCGAACGGTATTTGGATACCGGTACCGGTACTCGGTACCGGGAAATCGGTACAATTTCCGTTCTTACCGATTTTTGTTAGACTATGTTAAAAAGTGTTGGACCATTCTTAAATGTACAATATAGAAGCATTCTTAAAGTATTGTGTTGAGCTATTCGTGTTGTAAAGGTTACACACGTAGTAAAAAATTTGACCAGATATCAACCTTAAGTAACTAGTGACACTCATTTTTTAGATTATATATATTCATACCAGCTGCTTTCATTCAACATATTATAAGAATTATTCAAAATATAACATAAGAATAGACAGACTCTATCTGATAGATCGAACATTTTTAATTGAATTCGAACCAAAATCATATGAAACGCAAGTTGCTCGTAACTTACACACGTCGTACAACTAATAAATTTCACCAAAATGAGACAAAAATCTTTCAAAATAACATATTAAACCATCCTCTACAAAATATTATTGGTAATTTAATCTTGTGAAAATCCTTTCTCTTTGTCTTTAGCGTTTTGCTTGGCAATCCCATCTTTGATACCTACACATAAAATAGAAATAAACAAAGTCAATAATAAAAATTATACAACTAATACTACAACAACTGTACATTGCAGCAAGTTACATCTTTTAAGTAATGAGCGAGTTTATAGACCAATATGATGCATTGCAGCAATGAGAAACATTAGAAAAAAATATTTAGTGTTTCTTCCAGTGATTTATCTTATGCTTTTTTCAACATTGACATCTCATGCATTTTGCAACATGACATAATGGCATCTGTTACTGTCTCATTGAGTTCATACAACACCACAACAAATTTGGTATTAATTTTCTTGTTCATCAGCTTCGTCGTTCCCTTCTTTCTTCCCTGGTTAAGTTAAACATAATAAAGTAAATATGAGTTGGTTCAGTTGTAATTTCTCTCTAGCTAGTAATCTACCTATACCAGTTATTAAAATTATTCTATGTACATGTAGACACTTCTGTTTAGCTATTCCTGAAATGTCTAATGGAAAGGAAATTATTCCTTTATATAAAATCTACATTTTCCCTCAGATTCCTAGATGACTTTTTAGGATCATAACTTATCAACTTTTTTGTAGTGAGATCAAATATCATCCGCAAAATGGTTTTTGTAACTCCGTTCATATATTTGAAGTGACATCCAAAAGATATGACCCCAATTTCACCAATACTAATACTAAAAAACAACTGGTTTTGACCTATTCCCATGTTGATGGTCAATGGTTACTTAACGGTATATACTCAACCCTTAAAGATAGACATTGACATAAAAAAAAGTTTAATGAAATTTCTTTATCGGGCTCATACTTTCGATCCTGAAGTTGTATAGCCGTGCTCACCTCAGACGTACACCTAGCCATGGCAAACATCCAAAGTCGGATCAATAATAGAAGTACTTACATAATAAGCAGCCAATAGCCGATAATAAACAATTGCAGTGAATTTAGTTGGGGTAAAATCAACTTATAAGACACTAAAACCACATCAAATTGTTTATGTATTTCTACCTCTTTGCAACGTTACGACTGGTATGCACTTCTAACTAAAATAAGGGATCAAAAATATAACGCGGGGTTTAGATTATCTGGTACTTGTATATGTACTTCGCTCATCCATGTCACCACTGCATATATATAGGTAAAAAAATCAATTCATAAGTGTGGCTTCTACTTCACTCTAATCTTATCTTTACTCAGCTGCTTAATTAGTGGAAGATGGTTCTGAAGCATCTCTCCTCTTAGTTGTTTAATTAGTGGCAAGATGGTTCTGAAGCATCTCTTATCTCCTTTTCAAGCGGCAAATCCATACAACTTTTATGTGTTCCGCTACTTCAGTGGTGGAATTAATCCTATACATACCAAATAATAACATTAGTTACTTTTGCATAATGGCAATATGTGTGCTTCACAACATATAATATATGAAATTATTGATTAATTACAACAACAACAATAGCATAAACCAAGAAACATATACGGTAAAATGATGACACGTGAATTGTTGAAGATACATATAAGGGATGATATTCCGTAGTTAACATATCAAGTTTAATACATAAGTGCACTATGCATAAATTTTTACATGTAAGCGCCTCGGCAACCCTTGTTCTTGATCTGGACTAACATGTAATGGTCGTCTTTTGTTTGTCAAGATCCAAAATTGATATAGAACTTTTAAGTTCTGCCAAATCAAAGAGCTCTCATATACAAATATCACAAAGTTACACTAAGATACAAACAAATAGAAAAAAAGGCTACATGAATGAAACGTTATTCACACCTTGAAAGTTCTTGTCCAGCAACAACCAATCGAACAAAAGAAACAACGTAACGACAACCCCTGAACCAAAACCCCCACCACAGCCCACGAACCATAATCAAGCACACACATTCGAGTCGTCATTTCAGCGTTTAAAGAATACAATTTACTTAATTGCTTACTTAAGAAAAAGGAAAACCTTTTTAAAATAATTGGTATGTGATAATATTTAGAAAAAAAAGTTACCCATTGTAAAGTTTTCAAGATCAGAAAAAAGGTGTTTCAGATAAACTAGACCTGAACATCTTTTAAATCATTTTCACCATCATCAAACTTGAACCTAAACATCAAATGCTTTCTTTTCTTTTTGAAAAGCGTTGAAATGGTACTTATATTCTCTATTTTAAAGCTTTATACCACTAAATTATCCTTGTCAGGTACTTATGTCTATAATGGGTGTCTCATCAACGAACCTTGAAACTTCTTGGTAGGTCGCCCAAAATGAAGCTGGTATTGATCATAACCTAAAAAAAGACACATTACATCAACAAATATAATGATTCTATAATTTAACAAAAAAAGTCCTTATAAATATTATCATATAATTATACGTCAATAACTTATAAAGTTTCATAGATACTTATCAATAACCCTTTGACGACGTTATCATATAATGTGAGTTCTATCATATTATACCAACCGAATGGTTTAGTTCAGCTCTTATCAATATTATAAGTTAAACATGAACGAAAAGTGTTGAATAATAATTTAAGTCAGGCATTTTATCAAACATATTATGCACATACACATGAACTTTTATCATACATAACAAAGTTAAAAGGTACATACCTTTTTATAGATCGTTGAATTGATGGATTCATAAAAGTTTTATAATACCTAATTTGGTTGCGGAAAGTATTATCTGATGAAGCAAATCCTCTATCTCTTTTATAATCACCTCAGTTGATTCCTCAATTGCCTGTTCTTGATCTTTAATGCTCTTGAGTTCATCTAGATAGGCTTGATCATCAGCTACCCTCCTATGTTCATTCTTTGACTTGTTAATTGGGCTTTTGTCAGTGGTTGAGATAGAAGACCAAATGGGTAGGACAACACAATCATCAATAAATACATTCTCTTTAGCAGAGGCATTTGCATCATCATATTGTGTACCTGCACTTTTGTTAGCTTCTTTTGAACTTGCATTTTTGTTAGTTTGATTAGATGGTCTAACAGTATGATAATTCATGAAATTTGTTAGCTTATTAAGATAAAACATCCAAGCATGACCTTTCCATACAGCATTGGATTTATTCTCTAGAAATTTGACATGAACATTTTCTTAAACTTTCCTAGTTTCTAGATTATACACCCTATAAGCTTTGCTTCTAAGTGAATATCCAACCAAAAAGCATGCTCATACTTCCTATCAAACTTGCCCAAATAATCAAGAGTATTCAAAATAGTCACATGAAACCTGAAAGGTGTTATATAGCTAATAATAAGTTGTGTAACAGTTAAAATCTCATAAGGGGTCTTATTATAAGGCATGGTCACCAACACCCAATTCAGGACATAACAAGCAATATAGACTGCCTCAACCCAAAAGATATTTGGTAAAAGAGAATAAGCTAGCATAGTTCTAGCAGCCTTAATAAGGGTCATGTTCTAGCAGCCTTAACGTCATTTTGTTGTGGATATATGGGATTGCTAAATTGTCTCTTGACCCCTTAGACCTACAAAATTAATCCAAATCCATGTTCTTGAATTATTTCCTATTATCACTCCTTGTAATTTTGACATGTTTGGTTAATTGGTTTTCAAATATTGTTATAAAACCCTTCAGGAGTGGTCTTATCCGTAGATCCCCAAAAGAAAACCCAAGTAAACATGCTAAGATATGACAAGGAAAAAGGTCTTATGATTGATACTTCTTACAGATGTGGGTCTAAACAAGTCCATATGTAATATCTTTAAGGGTTGAGTCACTATACTAACTGTTTTAGTTTTACAAGAGGCATTATGTTGCTTACCTTTTTTATAAGCAACACATGTAAGGTCATTTTGAAAAATCTTGGTAGGTAGTCCTCTAACAAGGGTTCCCTTCACAAGTTTGTATACATTTTGGGAATTAACATGACCTAACCTTCTGTGTCATTTATTAAACTCATTAACAGAGGCCTTGGCTATCAAACAAGCCAGTCCTTTTGAATGAACTATATTATGGAGATTAAAGGTGTGCATATTATGTTGTCTAGGGACTTTGAGAATAACTTTGTTAATGCAATGATGTCTAAAAATGTTACTTGCATTTTTCGGTCTCGCTTTGTTTTGATTACGATAATATGTAAAAACAAGCATTTACGAAAACAACGAAAAACGAATTCTTGAGTTCAAGTATTTTTCATTTCAACCATTATCACTTAAGGTATGAACAAACAAGTAATTGTCTTAATTAAGTGATCAATGATTTAATCTTTTCTTAAAACTCACTTTTTATTAAGTGTGACAAAGTTTAATTATTAAACTTTCTTTTTAAGAAAATGTTTTATTAAATTAATTATTTAAAAATTTGAAATTTGAAATGGCATATTCTATCTTGGTTTAGAATATCCTTTCAGGATATTTTAATCCCCAGATTCGAACAAATCCACTAAAAGACAAAAAGGAGCGGACTCTACACCGTCGGTTCCTTAGCGCCTATGACGGTTCCTTATCGATAAGGAACCGCGGGCAGATATAGCCGTTGGATGTTTGTCTTATAAATAGTGGATCATTCTCAGACTTTCAATCCACCTCTTTTTCACATACATTTCCAAATTCTTTCATACTTCTTAAACCACTCAAATCCTTGATCATTTGTTTGATTACTACTTGTTTAGAAGTGAATATTTCTCCTCCCATTTTTTCCTCTCAAAGTGCAAAGAGAAAAACACTATCATTCTTAAAGTGTTGTGTCTACCTTAAAGATCCATTGAAGATCTAAACTTATTCATTCATTGTTGTGTCATAGTTGTGAAGATCCAAGTAGTTGTGTCTATTTGGAAGTTGTGTATGCATTAAGGTTAATACTTAGTCCTTAAATTATATTGGTTTAGATTGGTCCTAGCTAACATTAGGGCTCGACTTTTAGCTTAGAGTCAGAAATTGGTTAAGCGACGTTGTGTACGGTTTCTCCACCTTAAGGAGCTTGTTGATTAGTGAACTCTCGAGTAAGGAGTACTCGAGGAGTGGAGTAGGAACGAGGAGTGAGCTTCATTGCCGAACCACTATAAATCCTTGGTGTTTGGTTTAATCTTTCCTTCCCTTATCTCTTTACATTCATTATTCTTTATACTTGTGATTATTAGTTTTGTTACACTATACATTCATTATTCTTTATACTTGTGATTATTAGCTTAGTTGCACTATACCTTGTTCATATTGTGTATAAGAAGGTTTCACATAAATACTCAAGCTTAAGTTTTTGAAAAAAGATTTTTTAAACCAGCCTTTAACAAGTAAATTTAAGAAACTATTCAACCCCCCCCCCCCTTCTAGTTTCTACAATTGGTATAAGAGCGTGGTTGCTCAAGACTTTTAAAATATATTGTATTTTAAAACTTGAATCGATCTATGGATTCCAACAAGTATATATAAGGGCAATCCATGCAAAGACCACCTCTTTTTGAAACCGATAGTTTTATTTATTGGAAAAATAGGTTTGAGACTTATGTGAAATCAAAAGATTTAGATCTTTGGCATGTTATTACCAATGGTGATTCTTTACCATTCCAATATAATGAAGTTTCTAAAAGTAAAGAGATAGTCACTTTTGACAAAGCTAATGATGATACTAAAAGGAAACTTGCTAAAAATAATGAGGCTAAATGGTGATTTATAATGCTTTACCAAAGAAAGAGTACGAAAGGATTTTTATGTGTGAAACCACTAAAGATATTTGGAACACTCTTTTAGTAACCCACCAAGGTAATATCCAAGTCAAAGAAAGTAAAATCGATCTTCTTGTTCAACAATATGAACAATTTGTCATCTTAGAAAATGAAACCATTAATAGTGCATTTACTAGATTTAACACTATTATTACTAGTCTAAAAGCACTTGATGAAGGTTTTTCTAGCAAGAACAATGTTAGGAAATTTCTTAGGGCGTTGCATTCCAAATGGAGAGCTATAGTCACGACGATTGAAGAATCAAAGGATCTCGCCAAATTATCACTCGATGAACTCATTGGTAACTTAAAGGTTCACGAGATGATAATTTTAAAGGACTCGGAAATGGTGAAAACTAAGAGTGAAAGAAAGTCTCTTGCACTCAAAGCCAAAAAGGCACAAAGTGACCATGAAAGCTCCTCGGATAGTGATGATGAGGAATATGACTTGGCGGTTAGAGACTTTAAGAAGTTCTTCAAAAGTCGAGGTCAATACGTGAGGCAACCAAACAACGACAAGAAATCCTTCTCCAAAAACCGATTTGCCAAAGATGATAAAGGTGATAGGAAATGCTTCAGATGCGGTGATCCAAATCATTTCATCGGTGACTGTCCTAAGCCTTCACGCGGCAAGAACCACACGGCGTTTGTTGGAGGTTCATGGAGCGATAGCGGTGAAGATGTTGATGTCAACCCCAAAGATGAGAAGTGTCTAAAGAGGTACATTCCGAAACCAAGTATTATAGCAATGATAGTTCTTCTCAATATGATAGTGAATTAGAAGGTCAATGCAATAACTTGCATAAGCTTAGTCTTAAATTCATTGAAAAGAACAAAGTGCTAAAATCAACTAGAACTAAGCTTGAAAACGAGATTAGTGAGCTAAAAGAGAAATTAGCTAAGCTTGAGAAAAATAAAGAAATAGATCTAGGATGCTTAAAATGTGAAAACCTTAGACAAGAAAATGAAAACCTTAAGAGCATCTCCATTAGACTTGAAAAGTTCATGAGAAGTACTAATGCTCTTGATGATATGTTAAATAAACAAATTAATTCTAAGAAAAGACTTGGGTTAGGATATAACACTAATGAAGCATCAACTAGTGAACCAAACAAGTTAGGTTTTCAGAAAAACACTCCCCTGTACGCGGTTCTCCAATATATGGGGCGGTTCCTTATCGCTATGGAACCGCCGATGGAGCTAAAGAACCGCGGCCAGAAGAAGATTTTTATGAAAATCCTGAACTTTCTGAAAAGTCAATTTTAGGTGAAGGACCAAAACATATTCTTATTAACAAGGTCAAAGTACCTATAATTGAAAAGTCTACTCTAGATAAATTCTACAAGCCCTTGAGTAAACCTCTAATTGGAACTAGAAACTTATCTAGACAAACATCTACTCCTCCAAGAGTACGAAATGTATCTAAACCTAGAAGTAGAACACCAACGCCAAAAAGAGATGATCAAGTTAAACCACGACCTAGAAGTAAAACTCCAACACCCAGGAGGAATAATAATAATTCTAGATCAAGATCAAAGACACCTAGGAGAAACTATGGACAACAGAATGGCCATATGAATTGGAATAATTTCCAACAACAATACTTTTTCCCATGGGGAATGTCTCCTTCATTCATGCATCCCAACCAAATGCAAGGGATGTTTGGAACTAACAATTTTGGACCCATGAGATATTATGGACCAAATGTTTGATCTTGTGTGTTGTTACCTAGATATGCTTGGGAATCGATATAGAGCCCGACGGGTGGATTAAGGATAGTGGTTTTTCTAAACACATGACGGGTAATCGAAGTTTGTTCTCGCACTACAAAGCATATGATGGAGGTAACGTTACATTCGCAAGTAATCGACGTGGTAATATCATTGGCAAAGGTACGGTTTCTCTTGACTCTATGACTATATAATACGTAAAGCACGTAGATAACTTAGGTTTTAACCTTCTAAGTATAGGTCAAATTTGTGATAATAAGTGTAAGGTCATCTTTTCGGAATATGACAGTGAAATCGTAAAAGATGGAAAAGTCATTGGAAAAGGTGTTAGAAAGCATGGGCTTTATGTCATGAAGGTCAATAGGAAGTCAAAGGACAACTTATGTCTAGCGACTTTAGATGATAGTTCTACTCTTTGGCATAGGAGATTAGGTCATGCTAATATGCGTTTAATTCAATCTTTAGTCTCTAAGGAGTTGGTAAGACATCTCCCCAAGATGAAGTTTGATAGTCACTTTTGTGATGCTTGCAAAGTTGGGAAGCAAGTTTACTCAAGTCACAAAGCCAAGAATTTGGTTTCGACCTCTCGGTGCTTAGAGCTCCTACATATGGATCTCTTTGGAACTTCCGCCATACGGAGTTATGGAGGTAACCTTTATACCCTAGTTATAGTTGACGACTACTCTAGATTCACTTGGACTAGATTTTTGGCATCTAAGAATGAAGCTTTCTATCACTTCAAAACCTTTCGTCGAAGAATTCAAAATCAACTAGGATGTCCAATTGTCTCTATTAGGACGGATCATGGTAGGGAATTCAATAATGAAGTGTAATTTGGTGCCTTTTGTGAAGCTCATGGTATTACCCATAACTTCTCGGCTCCTCGCACTCCACAATCAAATGGGGTAGTTGAAAGGAAGAATAGGACCATCCAAGAGATGAGTAGGACGATGTTAAATTAGCAATCTTTGCCTCAAAAATTTTGGTGCAATGATGTGGACACATCAACCAAGATTCTCAACCGAATTCTTATTCGACCTTTTATAGGAATGACCCCTTATGAGATTCTTAAAGGTAAGAAGCCCTCATTGGAATACTTTAAGGTATTTGGAAGCAAGTGCTTCATTCTCAACACCAAAGATTACCTTACAAAGTTTGACCCAAAGTCTTACGAAGGTATCTTTTTAGGTTATTCTCAAACTAGCAAAGCCTACATAGTCCTCAATAGAACCCCGGGTGTAATTGAAGAATCACTTAACGTGACATTTAATGAAACCCCTTGATGAGGGTCCAATTACTCATCATTTTATACCCATAAAGCCCGGTGAAATGACTAAAAACACTTAAATACATCATATTATATTGCAAATGTATTTGTTTTGTGTTTTATGTCAAACAGGTACAAAAAGATTGAAAACGGAGCGAAAACGGACAATTTCGGATCGACTCGACAACGTTCATGATTTTTACTAGTAAAGACGAAGTCAAAATCAAGACCCGAGAGTAGTAATGGAATGAGCATCGAAAGCCGATCTCGAATCTCAAAATATTATTTTACGAACCAACCCACGCCCGTTTACGGGCCGGGTCGACCTGTACTAATATTATTATAAAAAAATAAACCAAAGCCCATTCTTTTTGTTATAGGAGTAACATTTTCGGATTAATGGGCCACTTTCTTGTCAGCCCGAATATTAAGGCTCAAACACCTCCTTTTTGTCCTACCAATTCGTGTTTTGGGCCTATCCTATCTCCTAAGCCCATACAAACCCGACCTTCTTCCTTAATATAAACCAACTAGGGTTTGTGGTTTCATCCATCACAGAACCACAGCCTCCCTCTTTGTATCTCCCATCACAAATTTGTTTTCTCTCCCATTATATCACCCACGTGACCATCACAATCAAACCTACATCAACTCTTACCCCACCAATTCGAATCCAAACACAAAAATCTAAAGTTTGATGACGTAGATGACGTGAAGAAATCAAGGCCAAGATACAACCACGTGATTCGTATGAAGACAGAAACGTGAGGACAAGATTGATGACGTGAAAGACCACGTGAAGAATCAAAGAAAGCTCAAGATTTTGGCTATAAAAGGGGAAACATAAATGAAGATAAAACCATGTCTTTAATTTCTCTAGTGTAGGTTTTGTTCTAAAAAGTCATTTTAATTTTATTGTAATCTACATTTTATGTTTTATAAATTCGAAAAATTATTGTTTTGGTTATTTTATCTTCGAAAAATTACTAGTCACTTTCTTGTAATTAGTTTTATTAATGTTATTGAGGTTTTCATTTATTTGAAAGTGTTAGTTTGGTGTTGAATTTCCGGATCTGAAATCAAATTGAAAGAAAAGTTTTTAATTTTTGTTTGCTGTTTGTGCTTTATTTTTATTAGTGTAGGTTTTAATTTAGGTTTTTCATTCTTGTTATTTATTTTTTGCAAATATATCAGTTGTCATTTTTCTTATTTTGAATTAATCTCTTGTTGTATTGAAACTTTATATTTTGCAAAATTTTATTTCAAATGTTTAAGTTTGATGTTGAATGTTCTTCAAAGAAAACATATATATTGATTCTGCAACTATTTGGATTCCAATAAAAAAATATATTACATATTTTTGGTTTGATGTTACTATTGAAAAAAAATATAGAAGACAATGAGCTTGGTCCATGCTACTGTTTAAGTTTGGTACAGAAAAAAAAGAGGAACTGGTGTTGGTACTATTTGGAAAGAGATTGGAATTTGGTTTCTTGCGTTTTACTTTGAATTAGTTACCAAGTCTAATTTCTTTAGCTTCTATAATGCTTTATTATATTGAATCTGTTTTTAACTTTTGCTCATGATGTCTCTATTATTTTCTTTTTCTTGCACTGCTTATACATAGATCTGTTCTTTTTGTTTGTTGTACTGCTAGCTTTGATTTTACTTGATGTACTTGTTTATAATGTGTAAAACAGTAAGTGAGTTTGAGTAAAAGAGAAAAGTATTAGATTAGATATGTAGGTAGGAGTAGTAAAGGCAACAGCCATAAAACGTTTTACAAAAGTTGTGTCAGGGGAGATTCGAACCTGATAGGTGTGAAAACACCCATCTTTTTACCACTTAATTACAATAATAACTGAGCCAAAACATGTATTTTATGTCATTTATGTCGGAATTATGCGTGGTTTGTGTTTTTGTTGTGATTTAGGACGAAAAGGTGAAAAGTGGAGAAAACACGGGCATTCACGGGCTTTTATCGAAGAAAAAGACGAAAGACGAAGTCGAAAGAAGTCAAGAGTGCAAAAAGAACGGAAGTCCAAGACCAATTCTGAAGATTTATCGAAGAAAAAGTCAAAAGACGGAAGTTTACTAAAAAGTCAAAGAACTCAAGTATAATTTATTGAAGAATTACAAGACGAGTTCAAAGAAATCCCGAGCCAAAGTCATTAAAGTCCGAGATTTAAGAAGATTAAAGAAAGCAAGGACCTAATGACGCAATTAAGGAAAAGATGAAAGAGGGAGGAAGCTTCCTAAGCTCCTCCCTAATCTCCCTATATATAGTTTTCTATGTTTTCATTTCATAGTTGTTGGGTGGCTTGACAAACCACCACTTCCACCATTTTCATACTTTGTTATTTAATTTCTTCTTGTATTTGCACCTTTAATTTCTTACCTTTAATTCAAGTAAGTGTTCTTAATTTTGTTGTTTTAATCTTCTTTACATTTGATCAAGCTTTCTATTATTCATCTCTTTCTACCTTTCTTTGTTGTTAGTTGATTTTGGTGTGAATTACATTTGATCCGTGTTGATCTTGATGTTTTCATGCTTAAAAAGTTCATCTTTTTATTCATCCATGAGTTTTTACATGGATTAAGCTTTGAGCTTGACATGCTTATTGGCTTAATTTGTGTTTAGCTTATTTATTTTTAAAAAGTTTTCTTTAAAAGTTTATCTTTTTATGGTTTGATTTAAAAGTTTGCTTATTTTAAGTTTGGATAAGTTGTTATTTGAGCTTATTTAGTCATTTCCACTTTATATTCGTTCAAGTTTTGGTGAGAGCTTATCAAAATAGCTTATTACTTTTGCTTATTTTCGAATCCCATACAAATCGGAAAAGGGTTAAACCCTTTTCCGATCGGTACATTCCGATTAGTGCATCTCTGTATTCCGATTACATAGATCGGATTAGGGTTTTAGAACTTTCCGATTTCATCATCTATATTCCGATCACCTTGGATCGGAATGGGGTTTCATTATTCTGATGGTATGCTTTGTTGACATTCCGATTGGAGCACCTCGCTAAACTTTCCGATTAGTTGTTTTCTTTTACATTCCGACGGGTGGATCATTCTGTATTCCGATTTGGGGGTTTGCTTAACATTCCGATTGTACCTTTTTTCTATATTCCGATTATGTCCTTTTGCACATTCCGATCAGTACTTTCCGGTGGTGGTACATTCCGATCGGATTCCAATTTGGATTCTGATCAGGTGTATTCCGATTGGGTGTTTTGTCTTGTTTTAATATTTTGTTTTAGTTAAAGTGACAATTTTACTCGTTTTGTTTTTAGTTTATTTTAATTTCGTTTGGCATTTTTATTTGATTGTCAATTTACTTTTCGTTAAGTTTTAATTTTACGTCATTTAATTTCTCGTCATTTACTTTTAAAATTTTAAATATTGCTTCGTTTACGTTTCAACTAGTTTTAGTTTTAATTACTCGTCCTTTATTTTAAAGTCTTGCACATTTATTTTACCAAAACCAAAAACATTATTCTTTACCAAAAACGATTGAGTCACACTTTAAACCGGAAATCAATTCGAGAAGATACCGAGAAAACGAACTCTTTCAACTAGTAAAAATCTTTTCATTAAAATGGCGCCGTTGCCGGCTCTTTTCGTGAGGATTAACGGTTTTTTGTGAGAGACGCGTTGGCTTTTGGGATCCGTTCACTTGTGAACGTTATTTTTCGTGTCCAAAATTTTCTAAAATACCAAAAACATTTGAAAAATCATAAAAAGCATTTCTTTTTCAAAGTTTTTGCACCAAAAATATTCTTCTTGCTCATCTATTTTTCTTTATGGATTCTTATGTCCATTGCGTCGGGTGTGGGAGACAATTGTACGGGAACGACTCATGTCAATGGTGTACATGTGAGCGGTGCGGAAACGATATCGACAATACACAATTCCTATTCGGATTTTGTCCTTTGTGCAACTCGACTAATTCGTCCTTTTTGAACCCACCTCCTCTTGTTCCCCCGTGCATCTATTGTGGAAGCGATTCTCATTGGCATGTTTCGTGCCCGGTTCAATACCCGTATGGTCACGGGCAAGAACTGGGGTACAATTATGACAATGATAATAGCTATCTACAAGACGCATCCAGTCTTTCTCCTTATCCGTTTTGCAACAACTGTGGGGGTCCTCACGATACCTATTATTGTCAACCAATGAATTATTATGAGCAAAATCCGTGTCCTCAGTTTTCTTCACCAATGGATTATTATGAACCCAACCCGGTTTCTAATTCTTCTCAACCGATGAACTACTATGAGCCACAACCATGCTATAATTCATGTTCTCAACATTTTGAGCCCCCACAAAACTCCATCGATCATCAACCCTATTGTGCATTTCCTCCTGAGCAAATGGCCGCATTTTTTGATCGCTTTCAAAAAGTTCAAGAAGCGTGCAACAAGATCATCGAAAAATATCAAAATGATCAACGGCCTGAGCAAATATCGAATATCGAGACTTATACTCCTCCTCCGGTGTATCCATATTACTATGATGATGATGACGATGAGCCTACTATTTCTTGGAATAATCTTACTGCTCAATGTCCTAGTGCAATTGTCATCCCTTCTCTCACTATCCCAAAGGAGTCTAAGGATTGTGATACATTGAATGAGCTTAGTGAGTTTGGTCTTGATAAATTGTTTGATGATGAGGTTTGTGACATACCGACTGCTATGGAGCTTGAGGACGACGTTGCTCTTACGGAAGAGGTCGATCCTAATGATGACGATTTTTCTCCAAGCTATGAGAATTTCACTTTTAAAATATCTCAATCTCCTCCGGGAAATGCGGGCGATGACGATTTATTCTCTCCGGCTTACGAGAAGTTCACCGATGAACATGGTCTTGTGGATGAGGTGGAAGACGTGCTTCTTCGCGATAGATTACGGAAAGTGCACCTTCTTATTGCTCAAATCGAAGCGTTGACTTCTCCTCCTCTTTCCGAGTCTTTGCCTCAATCTATTCCTACCGTTGAAGATAATGACCCATTGCTGGAAGAAATCGATATCCACTCCATCCCTCCAGGTATTGATGATTATGACACGGAGGGGACATTATTTTTGATAATTTGCTGCAGGAAGGTATTGTCCCAAGTCCCCCTCCCGAGCACCTTTCATCCACTCCGTTAGAGACCATCACGGAGGATGAGTGCTTTGACCCGGGAGGTGACATTGATTATGCTATGATTGATAACAATACGGCTTTGCCGCTTGCTCAGCATCCATTGTCTTTGGGGGAGGAAAATGTGCTTACTTTACCCACCCCACCTCCCGTGGATCTTGATTTCACATACTTTTCGTATGTTGAAAGGACCTTTCTCCCATTCAAGACTTATCCCCCCGCCTCTCCTTTGTTGATGTCAACCGGGAACGAGGACAAGGTCTTTGATCCCGGTATTACATTCGAGGCTTCCCCATGGACCATTTAATTCGGGGACGAGTCAGGATCGTGACTCAGTTAATATAAACAAGCGCTTTTTGGGAGGCAACCCAATTATCTATCTATCTTTACCATAAGTGTAGGAGGAGCCCCGTGGTGTTTCTTGTTTTCTTTCTTATCATGTGCATGGATTAGAGCTTCAAAGACACACTCTTGATGACTTTTGACGAACCGTGATTCCGTGTTCCCTTCTTCCCGGTTCTATCCTAAACTCTTTTCGATTCACTATTTTATATTTCTCAATATTAAAATAGGAATCTCTTTAGTTGTCCCTTTCTTAGCGAGATTTAAACAAAGTGCACAATGTCCTAAGTGTAGGGGAGTTTACTCCCACATGCTTAAACATTGAGGACAATGTTTATATTAAGTGTAGGGGGGACTTCTATCGAAGTTAAGTGGCCTTTTTCCTTGTATTTGTCCTCATTTTAACCGGAAAAATTGATTTTTCGACATTTTTCAAAATTTTTAATCTAATTTGGCCTAGTTGTATAGTTGTTTTTACCTTTGTATAGTTATTTTCTTTCCTTATTAGAATAAATTTTTAATAAGGTGGTTTTAAATTTTCAAACGTTGTGAATCTTTTGACTCAACCCGAGTTTACTTGTCTAAGTTTACTCTAGCTAGTATCCTTAACGTGTTTAAGTCAAGTTTTGCTAGGATTTTATATAAGGAGCTATAAAACGCGAAAGTCTTAACTCTCACGGGTTGAGAACAAGAACTTTTCGCAAGTTCCTATAACTGATCCTAGAGAGTCGTTTATCAAAGGAACTTTAAAATGCGATTTCTAAACTTGAAAAAGTCTAAGAATTTGCAAGATCCTATAGATGACTCGAAAACCCAAAGCTTTGATTTAATAGGCTGAGCATCCACGAGTCTCATTCTTTGAGATTTTAAATTGTGGAGAACGAGAGATGATAGAGTCGATTATAAGTTTGGTATTCTTTCGTGAATTTATGTGAGTTAATTATAATCCTATTCTCCCATCGCTTGTTAATAAATTCATCTGCAATAAATAAAGTTGTACGATTTGAAAAGTTACTTAGCTTCTAGCCCAAGATCGTTTAAAAGTTGCTCGGTATGGATTAGAGTTCATAGCCAAGGCATAACTTATTGAAGCGGGATGCGAAGATTGGCGAGTCCAAAAAGGTCCTAACAAGGCATGAGGGCTATATTTTGTTGCTAAAGATCCAAAAGTGGTGTGAAGAATCATTTATCGAAAATTAATATGAATGATCGAGACACACGACGGAAAGCAAAAACTCCCCAAAAGTCATGGAGAAGTCTATCCGAAAAGGCCCTAACAAGGTATGAGGATAAATAGATCCAAGTCCAAAAAGTAGGCGGATCGTTGTATATCAAAGTCCAAAATAAAGATTGATGAAGAATCTCTCAAAACTTCAAGTGAAGAAATTCCTATTATGAAGAGAATGCCATTATTTCATGAACGTATCTCAAGATTTGAAGTATGAAGTCGCTGCCAAATATCGGTTCGAGAAAGGTCTCAAATCGTGAAGCGAGTTATGCCAAGATATGAACTTTATGAGGTCCCGAGAAGCAGTTTTAAAAGATTTTGTCCTTAAGCTAACTATTCATTAAATCGTTCACTTTATTTTCAGACTAATAAACTATCGAAATAAGTCAAAAATGCATCCTCGTGATCATTCAAGACAACAATAGAATATAAGAGATACACCTAGGAATAAGGGAGTCTAAGTGAATAATTGACCCACATGAGTTCGTGTTAGTTTGCTAACTTATAATAACAATGATCTCGTTTTTAAGCTTGGTTTGGAGAAAGTAAAAACTTGAGGATGATGATTATTCATGACATTTCCAAAACCCAAGGTATGTTTTTGATTTCTTTACTTTGAATGTTTATAGTTTTCTATCGCTTTAATAAAGGCCAACGTGGATTGATTATGATGAAAAATGTAAACGTGCTTTGTAACTAATGCATTGCATGAGGACATTGCAATGGTTAAGTGTAGGGGATTTGATAGGCGTGAAAACACCCATCCTTTTACCATTTAATTACAATAATAACTGAGCCAAAACGTGTATTTTATGTCATTTATGTCGGAATTATGCGTGGTTTGTGTTTTTGTTGTGATTTAGGACGAAAAGGTGAAAAGTGGAGAAAACACGGGCATTCACGGGCTTTTATCGAAGAAAAAGACGAAAGACGAAGTCGAAAGAAGTCAAGAGTGCAAAAAGAACGGAAGTCCAAGACCAATTCTGAAGATTTATCGAAGAAAAAGTCAAAAGACGGAAGTTTACTAAAAAGTCAAAGAACTCAAGTCTAATTTATTGAAGAATTACAAGACGAGTTCAAAGAAATCCCGAGCCAAAGTCATTAAAGTCCGAGATTTAAGAAGATTAAAGAAAGCAAAGACCTAATGACGCAATTAAGGAAAAGATGAAAGAGGGAGGAAGCTTCCTAAGCTCTAATCTCCCTATATATAGTTTTCTATGTTTTCATTTCATAGTTGTTGGGTGGCTTGACAAACCACCACTTCCACCATTTTCATACTTTGTTATTTAATTTCTTCTTGTATTTGCACCTTTAATTTCTTACCTTTAATTCAAGTAAGTGTTCTTAATTTTGTTGTTTTAATCTTCTTTACATTTGATCAAGCTTTCTATTATTCATCTCTTTCTACCTTTCTTTGTTGTTAGTTGATTTTGGTGTGAATTACATTTGATCCGTGTTGATCTTGATGTTTTCATGCTTAAAAAGTTCATCTTTTTATTCATCCATGAGTTTTTACATGGATTAAGCTTTGAGCTTGACATGCTTATTGGCTTAATTTGTGTTTAGCTTATTTACTTTTTAAAAGTTTTCTTTAAAAGTTTATCTTTTTATGGTTTGGTTTAAAAGTTTGCTTATTTTAAGTTTGGATAAGTTGTTATTTGAGCTTATTTAGTCCTTTCCACTTTATATTCGTTCAAATTTTGGTGAGAGCTTATCAAAATAGCTTATTACTTTTGCTTATTTTCGAATCCCATACAAATCGGAAAAGGGTTAAACCCTTTTCCGATCGGTACATTCCGATTAGTGCATCTCTGTATTCCGATTACATAGATCGGATTAGGGTTTTAGAACTTTCCGATTTCATCATCTATATTCCGATCACCTTGGATCGGAATGGGGTTTCATTATTCCGATGGTATGCTTTGTTGACATTCCGATTGGAGCACCTCGCTAAACTTTCCGATTAGTTGTTTTCTTTTATATTTTGACGGGTGGATCATTCTGTATTCCGATTTGGGGGTTTGCTTAACATTCCGATTGTACCTTTTTTCTATATTCCGATTATGTCCTTTTGCACATTCCGATCAGTACTTTCCGATGGTGGTACATTCCGATCGGATTCCAATTTGGATTCTGATCAGGTGTATTCCGATTGGGTGTTTTGTCTTGTTTTAATATTTTGTTTTAGTTAAAGTGACAATTTTACTCGTTTTGTTTTTAGTTTATTTTAATTTCGTTTTGTATTTTTATTTGATTGTCAATTTACTTTTCGTTAAGTTTTAATTTTACGTCATTTACTTTTAAAATTTTAAATATTGCTTCGTTTACGTTTCAACTAGTTTTAGTTTTAATTACTCGTCCTTTATTTTAAAGTCTTGCACATTTATTTTACCAAAACCAAAAACATTATTCTTTACCAAAAACGATTGAGTCACACTTTAAACCGGAAATCAATTCGAGAAGATACCGAGAAAACGAACTTTTCAACTAGCAAAATCTTTTCATTAGAACCCCTGACCTTCCCACTTTTACGCAGCGAATTAGCAGTCACCACCATTACCATCTCGGCTGACACTAGTTTCTTGTTAGTCTTTGCAAAAGGTTTTATGTAACCCTTTTATTTTTATTATCCTTTTCTTTATTAGCTTATTTAGCTTATTTGACAGCTTATTAGTGCTTAACTTTCAAGGCTTATATTTTTCTTGTAATCTTTATCTCTTTACTAGCCGGCTACCCGCGCAATGCGGCGGCGGGTAGCCAGTGACTAAATTTGTGGATGTGGCTAAATCACGAAACCATCATTACAAAAACGAACATCTTTCCGAAGACAACGACCACAGTTGTTTTCCGGCACCTCAAAGTTGGCGACAGCGGGTCGTGGTTGTGAGAGAGCAATGATTTTGTTTTGCATATTTTACATCCGTGTTTTAAGATTTTTGACACTTTATATACCGAAAAATGTTTTTATGAATTAAGTTACAACATGATTGGGATATTTAATTTTTTTTGTAACTTCTAATTATCCTTAAAAACACTTAGTTTTCAGTTACAAATTTATATTGAGTTACAATTATTTTTAAACTTTTTTAAATGGGCTACATTATTATTAAGCTGTTACAAGTTTTTAAATGAGCTACATTACTATTAAGTGTTACAAGTTTTTAAATGGGCTTTATCAAATATAAGGCTGTTACAAAATTTAAGGCCATATAACATGGAAAAAAACGTATGTATTAAATCTGACATTTTTTTTGAAAATGGTCAATATTGTATGTAATTTACTTAATAAAGAAATGTTTAAGGCTTAAAATTTTAAGACTTCTTTATTTAGAAAAGATGTAAATCTTTTATAAAGTAGTAAGATATACGTTCGGTAATTTTTTAGAGTCTTTGAAAAATCATTTAATATTTTTAAATCATTTAGTTAGTTTAAATCGTCTTTAATTCATAATAAATTATTTAAAAGTAAAAAAAATGTAATTCTTTTTTCTAAAATTTTATTTTGTCATTTCAGATGTAGAAAAAATAGATTTTCTTTCGTAGGATAAAACTTTTATTATTTGTTGAACTCGTCGCGTTTTTAGTTTAACGTTATTCGTTTTGTTGTTTATTTACTTATGTTTATTAGTGTAGTTTGTCTTGTTATTTTGTTTTCCTTGCTTGTAGTTATGCTTCCCATAGATTTATTTAAGATTATTATTTTAGTTTTAACTTTAGTTGCCTTAATTATGTTCCTCATCGATTTATAAGCTATCTTTTTGCCTTAATTATTTTCCCTATAGTTTAGAAAACAAATCGAATCCTTGTTTATTCAAGCATCCAAAAGTCAAACCAATGACGTAACCGCCTATTTCACACCTCGTTGGGAAACGACCCGGGTGATCACTTGCCCGCTATATATATATTATATATTATTTTGTGAGTTTTGACTTGTAATTCTTTTTCCTAAAGGAATTGTTTGTCGAATCACTTACGTTACGATATATTTTATATATGTATATTCTACTACATCAAATTTTTGGCGCCACTGCCGGGGAAGTGTGTTGCGACAATTTCGTTACGTTTGACGATTAGTGACTTGAAGATCCTTCCTTGTGAAGTTATTGCTTTATTTGTGAATATATAAAAAAAATACAAAAAATACAAAAATATTTTTCTTTTCTTTTTATTATATATATAAGACAATAAAAATAAAAAAATAAAAAAATAATCTTCTTTATCCTCTCTCCATTTAATTCTTTTTCTTTTACCCTCTATTTTGTTTTATTATTATGACGTAACTCTCCGGTTTTAAAGAGTGTTCGTCTTGTTGATCTTTGTACACCCGTTAATGTAGTTGTTCTAATGGGAGGATCGTCGGCAAGATTGACCGTGTTCTATCCGCCTTGCCTCGTCTACCTGGTTGTCGCCATTGTGGAGACCCGGTGGAAGGTATATTTTGTAGACCGTGTGCTCTTGTGCGTAGGATGCTTTACGAAGATGGTTTTGCTAATGATGATACGTCTTCTAACGATCGCACAAATGATGTTATTGCACCTTCCGAGCCACGTGCCTTCGATAAAGACCCCATTAAACCTACATTACAAAGTCTTCCTCTTGTTAACCACCATTGTTGTTATTAGTGTGGTGACTCGATGGATGGTATTTTTTGTCGGCAATGTACTTGCAAGTCTTGTGGGAACGGTGCTCATCACGACTATAATTGTCCGCCGCAAGTCCCGATTATTTCTACTCCGGGACCTTGCTACACTCATACCGTTGAAGAACTCCCATAAACTTTTCAGAATCCACCACAACCCACTCGTTTGCCATACTCGTATGCGCATTGTGCAAATGATTACCATTTTAGTATTGATTGTCCGTCTCATCCATCGCTTAACTACGAGCAAGAATCGGGTTGCAATTATGACTACAATGGAAATAGTTATCCATAAAATTCACCGAGTTTTTCACAACAATATCTTTGTTGTGAAAAGTGTGGGGGCCCTCATGATACTTATTTATGTCAACCGACGAATTTTTATGAGCCAAATCCTTGCTATGATTCTGGTTATGACCATTTTGCGCCCCCACAGCATCCCGTCATTCATCATCAATCCCTTGCTTCTGAAAATGAGCTTAATGAACATGAGCTATTCATTCACGATTTAGTTCAACAAAAAATGAAAAAATTTAATAAAACAAGTAATGAAGCTTTGCTAGATAGAGATAACGTTATGACCTCTACAGAAACATTTTTAAAGAAGTTTAATCGTTTTTCTTTTAGAAAGCCGAAGGTTTTATTGATAGCTTGGGATAGATTTTTTGAGATTAAGCATACATGTGGAGAAAAGCAACAACAAGAGTTGCTTCGAAAACTTCTCGAGGATGTAGAAAATGTTAAAGATGAGTTGGCAGAATATATTAATGCTCCAAATTTCGACCATCCTACCTTATACCATGATGATGACGAAGATTATACCATAGCAGTCACACCCGAGGAGCCCGTTGACTCTCTCGTAATGGAGGATGAGAATCTTGACACTATTCTGGAAACGAAATCGAACGAATTCATAAAGTCTAGTGTTAAGGACCTTGTCCTAATCCCAAGTGAGCCTAAGGGTATTCTCGACAATTTGTGTGATGTGCCTATTTGTGATCATCCTCTGCCTCTTGACATTTCAAAAGATCAATTTGAGATTTTATCCGATTCTAAAGATGTTTCTACTTTGAGTGATGATGGTTCTTTCTCTATTGAGGGCATCGATTATGTTGAGGCATCACCTCCCAATTCCGAGCCCATAAGCTTAGAGGAGGTGAAAGATTTTGACCCGAAAGGGGGAGAAATCGAGGATGTTGGGCTTCGTGATAAATTATCGAAAATCAATGTTCTCATTTCTAGAATTGAGGCATTAAATGCCGATTTTCATGAGCCCGTCTATGAGAAGTTCACGGATGAACTTACGCTTCTTCATCCATTTCCACCGGGAAATGAGATTGATTTTGATACCAAATTTGAGAGATTCACTTTTGAACCTACTCCATTTGTTTCATCTCTACCGGGAGATGTTGATTACCATCTCAATGATCCCGAATATTATCAATTCACATTTGATCTGAATCCTCTTAAGAACCGTGGTATGACCATTCTTGATCCCAAGCTCGATAAATTCACTTTTGATATTTCTTTCGTCGACTCGGAGATCATTCATGATATTGCTATTCCCACCCTCCCACCCGTTGAGAATAGTGATCATCCATCTTCTCCTGTGATGAGTTTAGTTTCCATTCACAAGGGGTTCACCGATGAACCTCTTTTCGAAGAGAATGAGGAATTTTATAAACTCGTTATCCGGACTCTTCTTCCATTTATTACTTATTCTTCACCATATCTTCTCTCATCCGGAAATGAGGATACCATTTTTGACCCCAGCATTTCCATGTATCGTTTTTATTCTCTTGAGCCGGGTGTAGCTCATCGGAGTGGAACTTTCGTGAAATTCAACGTTTATCCAAACTTCTTGAATGAAAGTCCGATGGAGATTTGTCTTCCACTTGCTCCCCCATGACCATTGAATTCGGGGCGAGTCAAGCTATGACTCGTTAATAAACAAGCGCTTCTCGGGAGGCAACCCGAGGGTCTTTCTTCTTTATTTTTGCTAACACTAAGTGTGGGGGAGATGCCTCTTCCGTTGTTTGTTGCCATGTGTTTGCTCTATGTTTTCAGGATTCCCGTGATCGAGATGATTGAAGCGCCCGTTTTTAATCCGGCCGCCCAATATCGATCTTGTTTACTAACGTTTATCTAGGGATATCTTATAATCTTTTTCGTGGAAAAATCTTTTAATCCCCACACTTGGCTAATAGTGTTACCTTTTTACGTTCGATAGTGTCGGCTCCGGCCGGTACTTTGAATATAGAGGGCAATATTCAATTCTAAGTGTGTGGGGGGGGGGATTCTAGCCGAATTTGATCACATTTGTACCTACTAGTACCCTAGCACCCCCGTTTTGACCAATTTTTTTATATATTTTATTAAATAAAAAGAAGTGCTTTGCACATTTTGTTAAGTATTTTTGTGTCTAGGTTTAATTTTGACCCGATCGGGCGTGTTGAGCCCTTAGCTTTGTTCCTTAACTATATTAGGCTAAGTCTCTTTATTGAGGACGAGAAATGATAGAGTCGATTATAAGTTACTATGCTAAACGTAGAGTATTCGTATCCTTTCAAAAACTCATGTGTTTTAGTTGTGTGCTTTTTCTCCCAACGCTTGTATATAAATAAATTGTTAATAAATATTGTTTTAGCGGTTTGATCATTTTTGTTGATTTTTAACTAATTCTATTAGTTTCCGTGTAATTAAATTAGGAAGACATTTAAGTTTCTCCAGCGTTACAGATTTGAAATATTGGCACCCCAATAAAGCTTAAATAATTTTTTTAGTCATTCACAAAAAATAGAAAAAATTCTAAGCTCAAAAGGCTAAAATCGATGCGAAATATAAGTGAATGGCTTTAAAAAATAATCCATAAACTCTTAATAAATCCAATTTTGGACATATCGTCTTGCTAATAAAACCACCGATAATGAGGCGGATAATAAAAGGCAAGGCACGATCGAAGCTAATAAAACCACCGATAATGAGGCGGATAATAAAAGGCTAAGGTAATCCATGATAATAAAACTTCCGATGATTAGGAGGATAATAAAAGTCATGGTCAATAAGTCAAATATTCAAATCCGTTATAAAACCGTGTTTATCGATCTTTCTTGTTAACTTAATTTTTTGACACCGTTACTATTAGGAAAGCTTACTAATTGATGGTTTTAGTTGCACCGTTATAACTCTATTTTTGGACCTAATCTCTTATCAAAATAAGTCAAATATGAATCATCGTGATCATCATGACAAAAATAAAATTTAGTAACTTGTAAAAGACAATGATCTCGTTTCACGCTTTGTTTGGGGCGGGTGAAAATCAGGGACGATGATGAACCTTAGTAGTTTAAATTTTTTTGTCTTGTCCTTTTAAATTTTGAATAAGAGTCGAAACAGGGTATACTTTTGATCCTTTCATTACTTTATATGATCGGATTGCTAGGGACTAGCAATTGATAGTGTGGGGGGGATAGCGACGCTGTCGGGGATGATGACTTAAATGAAATAGACATGGTTAATGCCAAAAATGTTAGAAACATAGGAGTTGAAGACCTTAGTGTTGAAAAAGAGTAAACATTAAGGAGTCTAAGGATCATGTTCTCGATAATGTCATAGGCGAATTAAATCAAAGGACCCTAAGATCTCAAGTCCAAAATCAAAGTAACTTCTTTTGTTTTGTCTCCTTGATTGAACCAAAGAATGTTAAAGAAGCTTTGATGGATGAGAGTTGGGTCATCGCTATGCAAGAAGAACTGAATCAATTCATTGTTAATGACGTTTGGGAACTTGTTCCTCCACCTAGAAGTTCGACCATCATAGGAACCAAATGGGTATATAGGAATAAGTTAGATGAGAATGGTGTTATGTCTCGTATCAAGGCTAGACTTGTAGCTCAAGGCTATAATCAACAAAAAGGTATTGATAATGACGAGACATACGCACCCGTAGCTATATTAGAATCCATTAGAATCCTTTTAGCTTACGCTTGTGCTTTAGGCTTTAAGCTTAAACAAATGGATGTAAAGAGTGCATTTCTTAACGGTTTGATCAATGAGGAGGTATATGTGGCTCAACCTCCCGGCTTCATTGATTTTGAGAAACCAGATCATGTTTACAAGCTTAAGAAAGCTCTTTATGGTCTCAAACAAGCACCCAAAGCTTGGTATGATAGACTTAAAGTGTTTCTTGTAAAACATGAGTATACCATATGGATGGTAGACAATACACTCTTTACAAAGAAGAAAGGTTCTCACCTCATTATCGTACAAATATATGTTGATGACATTATATTTGGTTCAACTTGTCAATCATTGTGTGATGACTTTGCCAAAATCATGCATGACGAGTTTGAAATGAGTATGATGGGAGAACTTAACTTCTTTTTAGGACTCCAAATTAAACAAATGGACGATGGTATTTTCTTTAATCAATCCAAGTATGTTAAAGAAATGCTAAAGAAATTTGGATTAGAAGACTCTAAACCAATGAAGACCCCTATGGCCTCGGATACTAAACTCACCGTAGATGCTGACTGTGAGTCGGTAGACAACACCAAATATAGAGGTATGATTGGTAGTTTGTTGTACCTAATGGCAAGTCGACCGGATATCATGTTTAGTGTTTGCCTTTGTGCTCGCTTCCAAGAGGCTCCCAAAACCTCTCACTTTGAAGCGGTTAAGCGTATCTTCCGATACATTAAGGGCACTATACATTTAGGATTATGGTATCCTAAAGGGACCACGCAGAAACCATTGTCTACGCGGACTCGGATCATGCGGGAGATTATGTGGACCGGAAAAGCACTAGTGGAGTTTGTACCTTCATGTGTTGTTATTTAACTTATTGGCTCTCCAAGAAACAAACCGCTCTTGCTATATCCACCACGGAAGCCGAGTATGTGAGTGACGGTAAAGCTTGTCAACAAGCTCTATGGATGAAGCAAGCGCTTGTTGATTACGGGATTTCTTTTGATGTTGTTCCCATAATGTGCGACAACAAGGGTGCAATAGACCTTAGCAAGAATCCCGTGTAACATTCGCGAACTAAGCACATAGAGATTCGCCACCATTTTCTTAGGGATAATGTTCAAAAGGGAAACATTTCGATAGAGAAGGTACCTTCGGTGAAAACTTAGCCGATATCTTCACTAAGCCACTTAAGAGGGAACCTTTTTAATTACTTGCGTCTAGGTCTAGGTTTAATGGAACATATTCCTTAGTTATACATTCTAATTAATCGAGTCTCTTTTCTCTTTTGAGTTTTTTGTTTCTTTGAGCTTTTGAGTATAGTAAACCCTTTTTGAAAAACTTCTCTTCCCTTTTTCAAAACTCTCAAAGTTCTTTCGAAAATGGTCGAGAAATGTTTTTGCATTGTTAATTCAATCTAAAAACGTTTTTTATAGCTTCTTGCTATTCATAATGAGCTTACATAATTCATATGTATAGGTCTCTCAAATATAGCAAGAACAAAAGAGAATTATGAAGGATCATTGTGTCATGACCCTGTGTCTAGTTCTACACACCTCCTACATCGAATTTATTAAAAGTCCATGTATTTTGGTCAAAACCTTGTTTGGTGAGATCTTGTGTGTTTTATTTGTCTATCTTTGCTTCTTAGCATATCTCCATGATTAGTTAGACTAGAAAAATAGGATTTGCTGAATTGGAAAATCCTCCCTCATCACCAATTTCAACCCACTGTGGGCGGTTCTCTATTGAGACCGCGGTTCCCCAGTGATAAGGAACCGCCGGCTGAGATAAGTAACCGCGCCCAATACTCTCTTTTTCGGGTATTCCTGAAAACTCCAAATTTGTTCCAACACCTTTTGGAATCTTTGTTTCAACCCTTTGACCAACCCTAAATTATCTTGGGCTTTCTCTATTTAACCTTAAGCATTTTGCATTCTTTCTCAAATCAAAATGTCTTATTCCCCAAATGAAAGCTTTGATTCTCCTCCATCCTCTCCAATTGCTTTCAATCCCAATTCACCCAAGAACACTCAAAATCACATCTCTTCTTCTTTTAAGAATGTTGATTGTGGAACTTCTTATCTTCCACCACTAGCCTTTAGTGTTCTACCTCATTCACATGATAATGTCATGCATCATGAAACATATTGTCATTGTTGTCAATATCAACATCTTGCTATGGCTCATATCTATGAAGAGTTGAATTACATCAAGAGTCTCTTAGTCAAACCTCCTATTTACTATAACTATGAGATCTCTACCAAGCCACCACCACCTCCTTCCGCCACTACCTTGTCTTTTATCTAAGCATTGGTTGCTTATCTTCAAGACATCTAGTTCAAGCAAATCTTAGGTTTCTAGTTTAACTAGGATTAGATTTATGCTTTTTCTTTTGGCTTGTGTTTGTGTCTCATATATCTTTGTATGATTTATTTCCTTGTATCTTTTATCATGTTTCCTTTTAACATGACTTATCTTGGATCTTTTGTTTCTTCTATTATTTTTTTGTGACCTTTGCTATATCTTGTTGGGTGTATCTTCTCTACTACTAACCCTTCTATGTAGCTTGTCACCATATATCGATTCCTTGGTTACCCAAGCAAAGGGGAGTAAGAACCAAGGGGAGCATTTGCAAAGTCCGGTTCTTTTCTTCTTCAAAGACTTTTGCAACCTTTTTGCTTCAAGAAAGTGGGAGAAATGATAAAATCTTGTTTCGGAGAAATCAGTGGCTCACGAGGAATGGAAAGGAACATATTATATCGTCTTCGAAAATCTTGTTTTATTAGATGATTGAGTTTATGTATTTTCAGAATTAAATTGGAGGAGATTGTTAATGCAATGATGCCTAAAAACGTTACTTGCATTTTTCGGTCTCGCTTTGTTTTGATTATGACAATATGTAAAAACAAGCATTTACGAAAACAACAAAAAATGAATTCTTAAGTTCAAGTATTTTTCATTTCAACCATTATCACTTAAGGTATGAACAAACAAGTAATTATCCTAATTAAGTGATCAAGGATTTAATCTTTTCTTAAAACTCACTTTTTATCAAGTGTGACAAAGTTTTATCATTAAACTTTCCTTTTAAGAAAATGTTTTATTAAATTAATTATTTGAAAATTTGAAATTTGAAAATGACATATTCTATCTTGGTTTGAAGTATCCTTTCAGAATATTTTAATCCCCATATTCGAACCAATCCACTAAAAGACAAAAGGGAGCGGACTCTACGCCGTCGGTTCCTTAGCGCCTATGGCGGTTCCTTATCGATAAGGAATCGCGGGCTCCAATTAGGAACCGCGGGCAGATATAGCCGTTTGATGTTTGTCTTATAAATAGTGGACCATTCTCAGACTTTTAATCCACCTCTTTTGCACATACATTTCCATATTCTTTCATACTTCTTAAATCACTCAAATCCTTGATCATTTGTTTGATTACTACTTGTTTAGAAGTGAATCTTTCTCCTCCCATCTTTTCCTCTCAAAGTGCAAAGAGAAGAACACTATCATTCTTGAAGTGTTATGTCTACCTCAAAGATCCATTGAAGATCCAAACTTATTCATTCATTGTTGTGTCATAGTTGTGAAGATACAAGTAGTTGTGTCTATTTGGAAGTTGTGTATGTATTAAGGTTAATACTTAGTCCTTAAAGTATATTGGTGTAGATTGGTCCTAGCTAACATTAGGGCTCGACTTTTAGCTTAGAGTCAGAAACTGGTTAAGCGACGTTGTGTACGGTTTATCCACCTTAAGGAGCTTGTTGATTAGTGAACTCTCGAGTAAGGAGTACTCGATGAGTGGAGTAGGAACGAGAAGTGAGCTTCGTTGCCGAACCACTATAAATCCTTGGTGTTTGGTTTGATCTTTCCTTCCCTTATCTCTTTACATTCATTATTCTTTATACTTGTGATTATTAGTTTAGTTGCACTATACATTCATTATTCTTTATACTTGTGATTATTAGTTTAGTTGCACTATACCTTGTTCATATTGTGTATAAGAAGGTTTCACATAAATACTCAAGCTTAAGTTTTTGAAAAAGGATTTTTTAAACCAAACTTTAACAAGTAAATTTAAGAAACTATTCAACCACCCCTTCTAGTTTCTACAAACTTGATTCTACTTAGGCATCTCAAAATCAGGAGTCAACACCATGCAGTCTGTGAATAAGACTTTGTTCTTCCTGTCACACATTTGTGACACAAATAAGAGGTTTAAATGATTACACTCCTTCACAAAATATACTTCTTCAAAATCTAATTTGCCAATGCTTATCTTTCCTCTTCCGGTAATTTGTCTTTTACTTCCTCCAAATGCAACAAGGCCACGTGTGAAATCTTCATACTTTACAAGGTAAGCCTTGTTCCCAGTCATGTGTCTAAAGCATCCACTATCCATAATTCCTTTAATGGGTAAAAGTTATACAATACCAACATACTTATTCAAATGTATCGACTTTAAACATTTATAATTTAATCGTTAGGCTTTACCAATAAACTTTCAAATTTATTTCTTTTTTACCAATATAATAATGAAATAACTATATTACCATTTTAAATGACTATAATACCCTTTGTCTTTTTTGTTTTTATTTAATTTTCAACCAAAACACCCCCTTATGTTTGCAAGTGAAACTCAGAACACATTAACTACGAATCTACATTTCACTTTCACTAACAAACCCATCATTTCACCACAAACCTACATCTTTTCCCGCATTTAAGAAGTAGTCGGACATAAAATTATGCTACAAACATGAAGGTAATTCCAAGAGGGCAAGTTTTGTGTGGGCCAGTAGGATCCGCTGCAATACCGCCACCAGTGTTGTTTCCAGCCGCCGATATGACATAGTAGTTGATCCCTGTCGGGAGGGTTTTTCCATTGAAATCAAGCACGGAACTGTAGATAAACTACCTTTTGGCATCACGTCTAAATGAACATGAAATCAATCGTTATTCAAGATAAAATTCCCAGTACTGTTAAGTAAATTTACAAATTGAAGGCATATTTCTACCTTGGAATTCATTCCAAAAGAGGAACATATCCATCAGCAGTAACCACTTCGATAGCTTCATAATAATACTTGAAGAGTGATGTAGTATGTTGCATACATGCATATTTTCAAGCTTAAAAGCAACCATGATATACCCAAGAAGATAAGGGTTATAATGTTATAGTCTCTCACTGCATTTTATATGTTAGCCACCTACACTTTACATGTATTTAGCATTGTGGTATTTTTAAGATGTGAGATATGATAAATGTGGCAATATATGTAATTATGTTAGAGAATATGAGGGTAATATAGTCATTTTACGGTTATATTGGTAAAAACGGAACAAAATTGAAGGTTCATTGGTAAAGCATAGCGATTAAATTGTAAGTGTTTAAAGTCGATACATTTGAATAAGTACGATGGTATTTTATAACTTTTACCCTTATCTTTTATATCATTGTGTGAATAATCATGCACATTAAGAAAACAAAATTAGTTTTCTTTGGGGACCCAAGCCACATATGGCTTGAGTATGGTGAGCCAACAAACTTATAGGTCTTATAAGAGCATTGGCCAATAATGTTGCTCTTGGACTCATTGGTGACTGTTTTATCCATCCAATTCCAAGTATAAAGTGATTTGGGCTTAACCATATTTCTGTTGTTTCTCTAACAACATTTGCCTTGTTTGTCCCAACAGATTTGACCACTACTTGTGATTCAGCAGTACTTGCATATGATACCATTATAGAGGTATTAACTTTAGGTACCTATTTATTGTTTTTGGTCATTGTGGTATTATGAATGAACCTTTTGGTTGGTGAGTAAGGTTTTGTTACTCAAAACAAATTTTTTTGTTTAGAATTTGCACCCACAATAGTATTCAACTTGAAGGTACTTTCAGTTGGTCTAGCGGTATTTACAAGATTTGGCAGGAAGGGTACTTTGCCAGATCTTGTTAGTACCGGTGTTGGAACAAAGTTTCTATTGGCATTAGGGTAAGTGTTTCTATTATAAATTTTTTTCTTGTTTACCCTTTGAGTAATGCCCCATACTAGTCTTGACTCCCTTTGACCGGTACCCTTAATAAACCTGTTTGCATCAAACTATCTGGCCATTCTTTTTCATAAAAGGTACAATATCTGATTAAATGGCTAAAACTACCACAAAAAAGCAAGATTTCCTACCAAAATTATATCCAATACCAGGTCTTCTAGGACTCTCACTATATGTAGTGCTCTCACTAACAGACTTCCTAAGAGATTTCACATGCTCAGAAACACAACTAGGTTTTGACTGTTTTGATGAATATAGAGATACAAAATCCTCATCACTATCTGAAACATATTCTTTAATAATAGGAGCAACTCCAGACCTTAGGTTCGTAGAAAACTTTTGGTTCACATATAACCTTAGGTTCAACTACAGCTGGTTTAGGTTCAGACTCAGATGTCTTACTAGTGTTGTATTTGCAAGAGGAATAGTAACTTGTTTTAGATTCAGACTCACTAGTGGTTGACCTTTTCATTTTATATGTAAATTTAGACTCATTTATCTCTACATTTGGTTTCGAAGGCATGAATATTCTTGATAAAGGTTGAGCATTGCATGCATCCCATTAACATATCTATTATTTTAAGGAATGTCCTCTAAATCACTATTAGTACTTTTAAAGACACTTTGAAACATCTCTTTTACATAACTTAATCCACCTATAGGTACTTGATTCCCATAAACTAATCTTGATTTATCATAAAAGCTCATTTGAGAATTAACTAGCTTGTCTAGACCCTTAGAATATTTTTGCCAAGAGATAAATCTCTTTCTCATTTTTAAGTTTAATGTTTAGATCTTCCTTTTCTTTTAAGGCATTAGCTAACCGTTTCTTAGCGATTTTAAGTTCACGTTTTTTCTCATCTAAGCTAAAAGACAAAAATATGATTTTCTCTTCATATGATAGCTAACCTTTTTTGGTAATAGACTAACCTAACTTCTGTATGTTTTAAGGCTTTTTCATAACCAATAATTTTAATACTATCATCATTTATTTTCTCACTTTGTTCATCAATCAGTTATTTAAGATCATTATATTTTTCCAAACATGTTTTAGAACAAGATTGTACCTCATTGTCTGATTCACATCCGTTGTAATAGATGGCCATTAAATCTACAGTCCAATCGACAACTTTCCCATTAACAGACATCAAAGCAATTGGAGTCCTCTTGATTTGTAGACTTGTCACTGCTCATGTACCCAACACTTTTAGAAAATATTTTTCTTCCATCAACCTTCTTAGACTTGCATTCAGTAGCAAAATGCCCATTCTTGTGACAGTTATAACATTCTACCTTTGATTTATCAAAACCAAGAGGTTCATATGAATCAAACTGCAAATGTCTTCACGTCTTCTGTTACAACCAATTCAACCTAACAAAAATCATGACCATCTGCCATTTTAAGTACATCTTCTCCAAATCAACATCTTCAATTTGGTCCAGATCATCAAAATTCCATTTGTAGTCCATTTGATTGGTTAGAAAAGAAAGAATATAGAACATCATCAGTATATGTTGATGACTTCTTTTCTGTGAGCGTATGAACCAGAAGAGGATGAAGAACCACTGGCGGTACTAAAGTTATTACTACCGCTAGAGCTTCCAACACAAAAGCTACATTTTGTGTACTTCATGATAATGGCTAGTCCTTTAACATCGATCTCAAACACTGTCAGATTGTTGTATAAATCATCAAAAGAAAGTGTATCAATATTAGATTTGTTCACATGATGAGAAAGATTTGTTTCCAAGATTTAGGCAAGGATCTTAGAAACTTCATGTTTGCATATTTAGTTTACACACTAGCACCATGGTTTTTTTAAGTTGAGTCAGAATTTATGACATCTATCATAATCCTTGTGGATTCCTTCTGAACAGGTTATAGAGAAGCTTTCATATTTTGGCTTCAACATCTTGTTCATCTTTTTAGATTGAGTGTTTTCCACCAAATCTTGTCTTGATTGCTTGTCACATGATTTTAGCATCATTATAGTTGTGAAAGCTTGCCAAATGGTCTTCTGGTAGGGCCATCAATAGAGTAGTTTTGGCTTTCCTCGAATTCTCTTTAACTTGGATTTTGAAGCAGTTTTGGGAGGCAGAAATTTAATTGTTCCATTAGTAGCAGTTACCACATTAACTTTTCCATTCCCCTTTTGTATAACCCCCCCACAAAGAATAATATGTATGACTTAGGTAGTGTTCAATTTTCATGACCCACGTATCATAATTCTCCTTTTTGAGAATTGGAAGTTTAGTGGCAAAATGAGTGTGTGGAACTTGTGCGCGCGCGCGCGCTGCGGGGGGGGGGGGGGGGGGGGGGGGGGGGGGGGGGGGGGGGGGAGGTTCTCTTTTTATGTTCCTGATCATCTTCTAGCATCTACATCTTCTGGTAGATTATTAACGACAACTTCATCTTCTATTGCCATTGAGAGGTTTGCAGTTTCGTGAAGCGAAGGTTTATGTGAGATTTGCTATATGTTTCTTCTTACTCAAAGTTTCTCAAATTTCTCTAATACCACTTGTTAATCCATGCGATAGATCTCCAGCCTATTAGGATTGTAACTGCTTTGATAAGAACCAAACTAACTACTAGAGAAACTAAGACTTGAGTAATATAAGCTATGCGGAATTCAGCTTATAGCTACTAAGAAAAACTTTAAGAACAATGAAACAAATTGCTAACTATGATTATATTAATGGTGAAAAGGTTGTGAGGGTTATATCTCTCATAGAGCCGCATAATTCCTTTTATACACAAGGTAAACCATAAACCTGTTAGGCTTACACAAAACGCGTAGGATATTGCATATCTGATTCATGGAATACTAAGAACGTGTTTGGTAGAGAGAACTTTAGAGAATAGAAATGAAGTAGAGATATGAATTCAAAAGAATGGAAACCTGATTGAGAATTTTCACACAGTCTATTGTTTGGTAATGTCCAAGAAATTAACGAGAGGATTGGAATAAAAAGTTTATTTATTTTTTCGTTCAATTATGATAGAAAATTGAAAACCAAATTTGGTTGTATAATCAAATTAGTTTACCTATTTGTTCACGATCATTTAATAAAATGTTACAAGATTAAAATAAAAATTCATACAAAAGTTAATTATGAAAAAAAATAAAACAATTGAAATAACCACTAACTTCATTTAGATATATTCACAATTGTTTTTTTTTGCAAATTAGTTTTGTCTCCATTTGAGATCTATCCATGAATGAAGATTCGGAGTTGACCTTGGTGAAAAATTTATGAGATCAGTGATGGTGGATTTGTTAGCGGTGGAGATCGGTGATGGTGGAATCGTCAGAATCCTCAAAAAGGATGGAGTTTGGATATTTTGGAATAACTATGTGGAAAACACGTGACTATGAATTTTATAATATTGTACAAAAAATAAAAAAAAGGTAAACTCTCCGCCTCATTCTTTTCCATATGAAAAGTTAAGAATTGGGATACATGTATTTCTATTTCTCAAAAACTACAAATTTTATGTCTTTTCGTTTATTTGGTGTACCAAAAAGAGATTTTCTACTATTTCCTTTTCTGTTGCCTGATAATTAATCTGCACCAAACACGCCCTAAAGGTACTATCTAACACAATTTTACTACTATCGGTACAAACTTCACTAGCAGTACTTACAAATATAACTAACAATACTTAGACTAATAACAACAATTCCCAACAATTTATAATCATGTTTCAATATTAGCATTTTATCAAACATAAAAAGTGAAGTTTATCGTTAAAGGAGACGGTACGGTGGCGTCGTGGCTCGCGTCATGGCCTACGCGCCACAAAACTCTACCGCGTATCACATTGGCCTTCGTGCCGTCACCACCAGCCCAACTTTTCTCGTGTTTTCGTAATTTCTTTTTAAGACTATTCATCTATAGTCGTCGGGTTTTAAAAAATTCCCCCTTTTTGGAAATTTAACCTTTTAAAACTCTATAAAACCCCCTTATCATCCCATTTTTTATGTATCACTTCCATTTTACATTCTGTTTCACAAATATATCATTTTTTACACAAAAAATAGATCCAAACATTCATAACACCAACGACCTTTACGATGTATACTTTCAAGGCGATGCATAACGATACATTCAAATGTAACAAGATTAACGAAAAATACTTAGCTTTGTGTAACGAACAAGCTGGGGGTTCGAATCGGTACGAAGTTCTCGCGTAGATACATACCTCGTGAATGAGAAGAGGCTCGACAATGTTTTCTCGACGACTATTTTGGTGACGCCGAGACACATCCTAAATATCTACAAGAGAAGTTCCGGCGAAGGTATCGTATCAGTTTTAAACTTTTTAAAAGAATTCTTAATGATATTTTAAGTTATGAAGCCGAACCGCTTCCCTAATACTCTGCATTTTTTAGACCGAGTGTTGATGCTACCGTTCGCGAATGTTTTCATCCTATTCTAAAGATAACTTTCGCAATACATCAATTGACATACGGGTCATCACCCGAGTGCATTTGACAAGTACTTGCAAATGGAGGAACGAATTGGTCACGACTGTTTAGTTAAATTTAGAAAAGACATATATATATATATATATATATATATATATATATATATATATATATATATATATATATATATTATATATAAATATATATATATATATATATATATATATATATATATATATATATTTATATATATATATATATATATATAATATATATATATATATATATATATATATATATATATATATAATATATATTATATATATATATATATATATATATATATATATATATATATATATATATAATATATATATATATATATATATATATATATATATATATATATATATATATATATATATTATATATATATATATATATATATATATATATATATATATATATATATATATATATATATATATATATATATATATATATATATATATATATATATATATATATATATATATATATATATATATATATATAATATATATATATCTATATATATATGTGTGTGTGTGTGTGTGTGTGTGTGTGTGTGTGTTATACGTGGAAGAGTATTTAAGAAAACCCACAACAGAAGATATTAGGAACATATATGCATTACACGAAGGAGAAACATGGACTCTCGGAAATGCTCAAGGGTATTGATTGTATGGATGGGAATGGAAAAACTGTCCAAAAAGTGTGCAAGCTCAATTCAAAAGAAGAGATCACAAACACTCAATTATTATGTTTCAGGGCAAATAATGATCTTAATGTGTTATATGATTCCCCATTTATTGATGACGAACTTGCATATACCACTCCAAAATGTTCGTTTCAGGTAAACAGTCACGTATGCCGAAAAAGGTTATTATTTAGCCGACGATATTTATCCTGAATGCTCTATGTTTGTCCAAAACCTTTTTGATTGTCAAGGATGAAGAAACCTTGAGGTTTTAAAGAGTTAAAGAGGAGCTTGAAAATATATTGAACGAGCCTTCGTTGTGTTACAAGGTCGTTTGGGCATCATAAGACAACCTGCACGTGCTCATGAAAATAATTTGGTTGAGAAGAGTCATGTATTGTTGTATAATACTGCATAACATGATATTGGTAGATGAAAAATCATTACTGTATTTGAAGGATATATTCGTTAATCCAGAATCGAACATGATTTGAACTTAGATTGAACGATGCAAAGTGCATGCGAGAAAATCCAAGACCTTCGAGACCGAAGTGTATACTACGACCTTTGACAAAACCTTGTAGAGCATCTAAACAACCTCTATAAGAATAATTTGTAATCTTTAATTTGATTACGTTATATGTTTTTATGTAGAATATTTTTAATTTCGTGTAATGTTTTTTCTTATAACGAATAAAATGTTTTTTTTATAAATTATAAAATTTAATTATACATATTCAAATTAGATAATAATATAATAATAAAAAGGTTATGATATCATTTTTTTATGACTTGCCAGTTACCACACTTCATCAAAACAATTCAATTGTGATATCATATTTATTCTGATGTTATAACTTATGTGGTATATCCATTGTTCTAAATAGCTCGCCTTAAGACGCGCTAAAGCTTGAGGCGTGGTCTTCACGCTACGCAATAGGTCAAGGCGCGCTACGACACGAGGTGCGGTAATTTTTTGAGTTCAACTCTAAGAAATGTATATTGTCACATGTAAGAAGAGTTTTATAGATTTAATTATTATGTACAACATTAATTATAAACTTAATATAAATATAATATTAAAAATACATAAAATAAATAAATATTTTTATATGTTGTGCCGTTATAAGCCACGATTTAGAAACGCTAAAGCTTCGCCTTAGCCACTAAAACATGTAGCTTAGACATGCCGCCACGCCACGCTTCTACGCTATTATAACCTTAGGTATATCATTTTTTTTTTTTAATAATGTTTTTTTATACTATGAGACCCATAGGCCCTAGCCACACCCACCACTGGTCTAGCCCAAACTCCTTGACTTATGCGTGACTAGGGGTGTCATTCGGTTCGGTTCTCGGGTTGTTCGGTTTATTCGGTTCGGGTTATTCGGTTAATTTTTTTCTGAGTCAACCCGAAAACCGAACCGAACCGAAATAGATTTAAACCGAAAACCGAATTTGAATTCGGTTCGGTTTTCGGGTTGACCCGAATAACCCGAATTTTCTGAATTTTTCAAAAAAAATATATAATTATATAAATATTTACAAAAAAGGTTATTTCAAGTATAAAATGATATTTTTATATTAAAATTATGTTTTAATAACTAGTTTGCATATATTATGATTAAATTAAATTTTAATAACTATTATATATACATAAATTTATAAAAAATATATATATATATTTATAAAATTTCGGTTTTCGGTTCGGTTCTCGGTTCCGACGGCCAAACCCGTACCCAACCCGAAAACCGTATTTGTAGTTCGGTTCGGTTATGACCCAAAACCCGAATTCTATTTTCGGTTCGGTTCTAGTTCGGGTTCGGTTCGGTTCGGTTTTCAGTTTTGTGGGGTCAAACCCGAATTATGGACACCCTATGCGTGACAGCATTTCCTTTTCAAATTTATTTTCTACGTCAACCCCTGACCATAGGCGGGAACTTTTTCTTAACCCGGGCCCAGTCTTACACGAGTCACACGTGGGGTCCACTCCACACTCCTCACCTACAAACAAAACCCTCCTGCCTCCCTCACACTCCCAATTTATTTCACCTCATTTTCCTTTCAATTTCAATTCCAATTCCAATTCCAATTCTCACACACACACACACAGTCGTCATGGCGGAACCGGACACGTCATCACCTAAGTCCACGTCAGCTTCGGCTGATAACTTCCGGAACCTTCCGATTATGTCGCTCCGGAGTAAAATCGTTGAGAAAATTATGGAGAATCGCGTCACTTTAATCGTTGGCGAAACCGGTTGCGGTATAATTTTTTATACTCATTTTTATTAATCATTTTGTTATAATTTATTCTGTTAATTAAGTTATGAGTTAGTTGTTAGGGTTTAAGTTTAAGCTATTAAACAGTCGCGAACTTTTATAGATGTAAAGACAAGGTGCGGAGGTACGTAAATTGCAAGCCTTCGCGTAATTCGATACCTAATTTATAAAAGCAACGGTTCAAGTTATAGAATAGTTGCACGCTTTTATTAAAGTAACGATAGGTACCTCAACCAAAAATTATTTGTTTCCAGCTTTACATAAATTGTAATAAGCCTTCGTGTAATTCGATACCTACTCTTTAAAAGCAACAATTTAAGTTATAAAATAGCTGCGTACTTTTTTTTTGATGTAACGAGTAGGTACCTCCACCAAAACGATTCATTTCCAGCTTTACATATATTCTAAGCCTTTGCATAATTCGATACCTACTCTATAAAAGCAACGGTTCTAGCTATTTGTTTCCAGCTTTACATATATTGTAAGCCTTGGTGTAATTCGATACCTACTCTATAAGAGCAACGGTTCAAGTTATAAGATAGCTGCGTACTTTTATTAATGTAACGACTAACGATCAGGTACCTCAACCAAATTTTTTTTTGAATTTACATACATTTTAAACCTTCGCTTTCAAGTTAAAAGTAGCTGCTTACTTTTATTAATGTAACGACTAACGATTAGGTACCTCAACCAAATCTTTTTTTTGAATTTACATACATTTAAACCTTCGCGTAATTTGATACCTGCTCTATAAAAGCAACAGTTGAGGCTATAAAATAGCTATGTACTTTAATCAATGTACCGCGTAGGTATCCGAGCCAAACTATATGTTTTGTACTTTTAAATTTTGTATTAGTATGGTATTTGAAGTAACATGTTACTTTTTGTATATTTGTTTGCGCCATGTCAGCGGTTACGTTGACATGGAGCAAATGTTTATTTAAATAAATGATATGTTACTTCAAGTAACATACTTATACAAAATTTGAAAGTTCGAAATATGTAGTTTGGTTCCGGATACCTACTCGGTACATTGATCAGTGTACAGACATATCCGGAACCGTTGCTTTTATAGATATGTATTGAATTACGTGAAGGTTTAGATGTATGTAAAGGTTATTATTAGTAATTGACTGTTCATAGAGACAGAGAGTTATACATGACTGTAATTGGAGGAGGATGGCGTTTGACTTGTTTTTGCTGTACGTGTAGTGTTGTTGTTAGTTGTTTTTGCTTTTTGTTGTTGTCGATGTTATTGACTTTTGAGTGATGAACTGAGCATTTGGTTTTATTAGGCATGGAAATTTCTAATGAGTTTACTTTAATAGATTGTGTTTATAAATTATGGGTATCGAGTAATTTTAGATTCAGTTTACCATGATTTTTAGGTTTTTATGCACTTATTCACTTGGAACAGTTAGTTCCTAAATTGCCTTGAGATGCATTGCCCGTATATACATCTTTCTGAGATGGAGATGCACACCCTGTATGAATCTATAAATTTCGCGGCAGCGTTTGTATACTATATATGTCATTTGATACCTAAATTGACTATATATGCAGAGGGGATAAAGGTTAAGGGTTTGGATGATGGGCTGATTTTTAAGACCATTAATTTTGAAATTAGCACTAGAAAACATATTTGTCATTTGTGAGTCGCAAGTGTGCATCTATTGTATGTTGAATACTATGTGTACCACTTTGAAGAACAGGATGATACGATAAATAAGGCAAAATTTACTTTGAAATGACTAGTTTCGTTGTTGCGCTTGAGTTTCCATGAAATTAATGCGTACCCGATTAACTTCCCATGTAGGAAATGTTCTTTTGGAAAAGTTATTTTAGGTTTCCTTAAAAGCTAATTTGCATCGAATTGAAAGAAGAAGCAGATTAAGCAAAAACCATTTTTCCCGCCCTTCCGATTCTCCATGTTCTTTGTTTTGACTTTACGTTATTGGTCAGTCGCTGAAGAGCAAATGAACATTTTTTTTTCTTTTTATGCTAACTATTAGAAGAAAAGAATTACATAGCGCCCTTAAGATGTAGTTTGGCTGTATCGAGAAAGTCCAGGTCATTATTACTTATTTTTGAAAGTGGAATTATACAATTACTTGATCACGATTACAGGATTTAAGGTTGCGTATTCAAGATCGGACAACATGAGTTTAGGATTCGGTGTGTCACACTATTAATGCATTAGAAGTATGAAAGCTCATCTTACTGTTTTTTTTACTATCTAATGATCCTCTAAAGCTACTTAATCACCATTTTGGATTTTGCTAATACTTTTGTTCTCCAATACGAAGTGATATGTTGTAACTTCCTTCATTGCGCTGCAAATGTACACGCTAATGAATATTTGGAAACTAACTTATTCATTATATATATATACTTTCTTATAAGGCTTCTTATTGTTACTCAAATCTTTGAAGACCAAGTGTACAAATACTAGAAAGCCAATATTAGCTGAGAACACTTGTTAAATAAGAAACTGACAAAAAATATCTTAATATCCGCACTACTTTCCCTCTTGAATGCTGTTCGTTGTTGCACCCTGATCCGTATATGATGAGGCTGGGTCAAAGTTCACTTGTATTTCAAGAAATGTTTGTTTTAACTATCTTGTATCCTAAAACATGTATTATGTCTTTTGGATCATGCATGTTTGAAAATTCCTGGTTTTGATTGTATTATATGTTTTTCTCCCCTGCAAGAGCTTGAAAAATTGATTTATACCGGTCATATCCTTTTTTGTTTTTCTAGGGAAGAGCTCGCAAGTTCCTCAGTTTCTACTAGATGAAAATATTGAGCCTATACTGTGTACGCAACCTAGGAGATTTGCTGTGGTTGCAGTTGCTAAAATGGTGGCTAAAGCTCGAAACTGTATAGCAGGTGGTGAGGTTGGATATCACATAGGTCATTCCAGAGTTATGTCCGCCAGGTACTCATATTATCATATCACTGATTGACTGATTCGATAAGTGTTTCATACTGTTACTTTCTAGCTGAGATCATCTTTATCATTACGTTACATCTTTGTAGTCTAGAAAATACTCACTTTGCGGATACAAAATAACTACAACATCAGCCTTCTTCTATTTATTGTGCTGGGAACCTTATCAGTTATTTTGTAGCTTTGGCATCTTTTTCTGAAAAAAGCTAAAATAGGTTTTTAAATTGCCTGCCAAGATTGGCTGATAGTTTGCTTTCTGAAGATAGCACGAAAAGCTGTAGACCCATGGTTTGCCATAACTTATCTTTTGTAGGTCTTGTTTCTGTGTAAGCAAGACAGAAGTTATACTATCAGGCATCTGGACAAATTTAGTTGTGATACTTGTTTGCATGTTAAATGGCATGCATGATGTCTTAATAGACATGACTTGTCACACAAATGATGAGTAAACGTTAGAGTTTTATCTAAGCTCCATTTATTTTATTTGATAACAACGGCGCATTCTTGTCGGGCACCTTCTTAAAAACCATCTATGAAATAATTGACAAGTGTTCATGACTTGTGTAAATCATCTCATATGGTGGTTAAGGAAGTTTTTAATTTTTATATTGGTTGTAGAGTTACATTGTATATTTATATATTTGCACCACTGCTTGTTTATCCATATTTTTTGTGCCAACTTTTTTATAGACTAAAGTTTGGTTTTCTATTTATGCAGCTCTAAGATCATCTTTAAAACTGCTGGGGTTTTGTTGGAGGAAATCCGAGAAAAAGGAATGAATGCTCTTAGGTATAAGGTTATTATTCTAGATGAAGTGCATGAACGATCTGTTGAGTCGGATCTTGTTCTTGTATGTGTGAAGCAGTTTTTAATAAAGAACAGTGGGTTAAGGTTAGCATATTTGTTTCTTGTTTGTTGTGTTCCCTTATTTATATCATACGTTATCTATATATATCATCTTAACAGCTTCTTTTCTGCCAGAATCTACTTAGATACTTTCCCATGTCTGGATTGTTTCTTACTGCTTATTTTGTGGCTTTAACTGCATTTGATAGGGTGGTATTGATGTCTGCTACTGCTGATATTACAAGATACAAAGAGTACTTTGCAGATCTTGGTCGAGGTGAAAGGGTCGAAGTCATAGGAATTCCCAGTTCCAGCCAGCATACGTTGTACCAGCGAAGAGTTTCATATCTTGAGCAGGTAGTTTAATTACTTAAAACTTGTGCAGATGTTTCACATAATCATTCATTGACAATATTGCGGTGATTTGCATGAAGCTATCAATTAACAAAGCAATTTGATACACGAGTTTCATTTTTCACATGCTTCTCTGGGAGATGTTTTACCGTGCAAAAAACAAATAATATATATGGTCTAAGTCTGAATTTAGGAATGAACACTAGTAATTGTGTTTTTAAATAGTCTGTTATGCTTACGAGATTTGCTTCAAAGGTAAGATTGGAATGCTGAATAGTAGTCTGCGGAGAGAAACTTTCGCTTAAAAGTATATGCTTAGGGATGTAACATGCTAACATCAGAGCTAGAAAAGTATATCGTACAATGAATTTAACCATTAATTGAAGACCTACTTACCGTGCAAAGTCTCTGTTAGTTTTTTTTTTATCATCGCATTATGCAAGTATGCAACCATGCTAAAGCTAATGAAAATATGCTATATTACTTCACATTATCAGCAAACACCACTAACTATATATGGAGAGAATAGAATACAGCCAAACAAGTTCATTCCTTTCCTGGATTCTGTGTGCAATGCTATGAAGATACGTTATATTGACTTTTCAAATTGTAAGTCCTAAATTATATTCTTAGAAAAAGGCTGCAAGCCAAAAGCTGAAGCTTCTGAGAACCTAATGACCGTTTTGTGCATGATTTTGGAGCCCTAATCAACATTTTTGTACGTCCTTCAAGCTTTAAGTGGTATTTAAAACTACTGTTATGATGACTTTTAACTAACTGCTGTTATTTGTATAATTGCTACCAAACTGAATCAACAACGTGTTTATGAAAGCTAGGTAACACTTAGGATCACAGTAACCTTTAGGATTTTATATCATAACTCTTACCCTTGGGACGATTCTTGCAACTTTTGTTGATTAAGGTATTTTTACCTGTACATAAACCAGGTGGTTGACCTTCTTGAAATGAGTTCAGAATACTTGTCTACAAAATATTGTTTTGGACCTAGCCCAGATTCATCTGAAGCAGTTATGAATGAAGAAGTGCACAAGCTTATACACAATCTTGTGTTGCATATTCACAAAAATGAACCAGATATGGAGAAGAGCATTTTGATATTCCTTCCTACGTATCATGCCTTGGAGCAACAATGGCTAGCTCTGAGACGCTTTAGTAGTGCTTTCACTATTCATATCCTACATAGTAGCATTGACACAGAGCAAGCTCTTAATGCAATGAGAATCTCGACGACTCATCGGAAGGTCAGTCTCTATGCACTTCATAGTATCTATTTGGCGGTGTAGGGATTTACGTTTTGGAACTAATTATTTGGTTATTGCGATTCGGTGTTACAAATACTGGGGTTATTTGATTAGGTAGGGAGTCAAATAATTAGTTCTAGATCTTGAGCTCGCTTACATATTGACCCCATCTTTTATCCTAATCTAAAATACTTTTGCTCCCTCACCACAAGAAAGTCTCTTTATATCAAAAGGTTGACCTTTTTGATCGTTTTATCATCTCTAGATAATCAGAAAAGCATTTGATGTACTGATGATTAGAACTTTGAACAATAGAAGGCTAGAAGCACACCCATGCACTATCTCCTACTGCCCGTATTCTGATTTTAATTGTTTAACAAGCATAACTGTTTTCAAAACACATAATAAACCTCTTAGAAGATTTTTAACAAGAATAGATTGTGGTCATGTGTGTTTAGGATGCAAATTCTCATCATGTTACACTTTTCTCTGAAACATTTTTCTTGGTGCAGGTTATATTGGCCACAAACATTGCAGAATCTTCGGTAACAATACCAAAAGTTGCCTATGTGATTGATTCATGCAGATCACTACAAGTCTACTGGGATGCAAATAGAAAAAACGAATCGTCGGAGATTGTTTGGGTATCTGAATCTCAGGTAATTTGTAAAATCTACCTGTTCTTACTAGATGTGGGCATGTGGCAGTTTCATGCATTATTTATATGCAAGGTAGACCATGGACATGGCTATCTTTGATGCGTAAATTCAAACTTGCTTGAAAAGAAACAGGTCAAAAGTTTCCCAGAGCATATTTTCAAATTAAAAAACATCTTGCATCATTTCATTCAAAGATTTTTTTGAATTAATATAATATCGTAGTGATATTACACATTAAATAATGATAGTAGCATAAAAAATGTTGAAAGAAAAGTGTTTTTGTCATTCCAACCAGTTTCTACCTCCACAAAGTTACCTGTTCCCTGAGTCTAAACTACTAATTTTGTAACTTTGCTTCTTACCATCTTGGTTAAGTCTAAAGGCCAACATGTTGCATGTTACAGGCTGAGCAGCGCCGAGGAAGAACTGGCCGCACTTGTGATGGGGAAGTGTATCGACTTGTTACTGAATCTTTTTTTGGACAGTTAGAGAAATATGAAACCCCGGCTATATTGAAGTTATCATTGAGGCAACAGGTGCTTCTCACGACATGTGCTGAATCAAGAGCAATTAATGATCCTAAGGGTAAGATTCTCTTTCCAATTAATGACCCTTTGTTTAATATGCCATGTAGTTGGCTTTAGCCTTTAGATATGTCATCATTTTTATTTGTTGTTGCTTAAGCTGATTTCTTAGAGGTAGCAAAATGGTTGGCTGGAGCACGTTTATCATGTCGAGAAAACGGTTTAAAAGCCATTCAGCCTGTTTCCATATAATTTAATATCTTACAATTTACATTTTGACCGAATTTGAAAACATAAAGTAATACTGAACCGGTGGTTTCTCTATTATCTGTGAACTAATCAAAGGGTTGTTTCAGTTTTGTTGCAGAAAGTTATGGATCCACCAAGAGCTGAAGTTGTTGACGACGCTCTAGAATTACTGGTTCATATTAAAGCATTAGAGAGAACATCTCCTAGAGGACGTTATGAGCCAACTTTCTATGGACGACTGCTTTCTAGCTTTTCTTTGTCCTTTGATGCTTCAATGGTTATTCTGAAGTTTGGAGAAGCTGGAATGCTACGCGAAGGCATCATCATTGGTATCCTGATGGATACACAGCCGTTACCCATCATCCGTCCGTTTGGACAAGATGCACTGGTAATGTTTTTGGAATATGGGATTAAGGAGGCAAGATGGGCGGGTCTGGTCGGCTGTGTAACGTGTAAAAATGGGTAAATTTGTGTGTACAGCTTGTATCGCAACCAACCGTATGTTAATCTTTTAGACTTGTTTCTAAATAATTAAAGCATTAGATACGATACAAAAGCTATTTAATATTAGTATGTTGATTAATTTGATTTAGGAGCTTTTGTATGATTAAATACACACTTAGTACAGCCGGTTTGATCTATCTGGCCTGTTTCCTATTTATTTGAATTGTTTAATTGTTGGTCATTTTAGGCAAATGATAATGCAAATTAAATCATGGCCTTTGAAATTATGACCCTGGTGTTTTTTACTTTCTATTACAGTTTTCTAAGTTCACTGATGACTACTATAATCAAGAGGGTAAGATCACTGGATTGATGGGTAGAAAGGAAGTGACATACATGGCAAATTTGTGTGCCTTCCAGTTTTGGCAACGTACTTTTCAGGTAAATAGCGATTGCATGATTTATCCTATATTTTATTCTAAGTTTTGAAAGCTGAATGGCTAAAGATAACTTGCATTTGACAATTATGAAGGATAATGTTCGTCTTGAGAGGTTGAAACGCCTTTTGATGTTTAATGAAAAGACGGACACCCAAATTCTATCCCTGAAGATCGAAGAAGAGTGGTGCTTGTTCCACAATCTTTTGCAGCCAGCACTCCAGCACATTGGCAATATATGTATGATTTTTGTGATTAAACTAGATATATTTTATATATAGGGTGCGTGATGGTCGGGTTCTTTGGGTTAGGTACTAGGTCAAAACAGTAATTCTTTTGTGACATTTCATGCTGGTTGGGTTGACACGAAAACAAATTTCTACCAATTGTTGTTAATAGATAGCTAATGCATCGAATAAGAGTACCACACAGTAATTTTACAATAATAATCCAAATATGTAAAATGAACTCAAAATCACTTTCAACTCATTACGCCCATCTGTTTTTGTCCTACTTTAGTCTATATATATTTGACCCATTTGAGATTTAACATCCCAAACTGACCCACTTATAATTAATTGGGCGGGATTGCCACCTGTAACTTGTATGTGAATTTATGTTTACGTGTAGGATTTTTTATGTCTGCAGATGAGAGTGTTCTTAATTCTGTGCATAGATATCGTCCCAGTTTTCTAGCAACCTCTGATGGTTTGCCAGTCTACTATGAACCGTATGAGTTTCAGCATACATGTTTTCTTATGATTGAGCAGAACGAAGATTCTGATCCTCTTGCAGCAGACGATATTAATGCAACAAAGAAATGTATTACTTTACCTTTTGTGGATGCAAATGGATTTAACAAGAATGAGGTGGCTTTTAGATTGGCTAATGCGATCAAAGAGGTATAGACTTTTTTTTTTTGCTTCACACGCCTCATTATTGCTTTTTAAATTGAAAATTAATATTACCATGCTTGTCATGTTAAGCAGATAAGGATTAGTTATCTGGAAAATGTGCCTGGCAACGAGTTGATTTCCCAGCCTTCTAATGGTCTAGAAGCTTCTATATGTAGATTTTTTGCTAGTGGGACATGCAACAAGGGAAGTGAATGCTTATATTCCCATTCATTAGAGGCTAGAAGACCAGTTTGTAAATTCTTCTTATCGTTGCAGGTACGCACTATCTTTTGTGTAATGGGAAAACATTAAATCTTTGGTTATACCTAAAACTGTTTGCTTTGTTCTTTTTCTGTTTTTTATTTCATTTAAAATTTTAAATACATGTGATGGGGGTGACAAAATGGGCCTCTTGGGTAATTTTTCAAAATTGTTTCAGGTCAAACAGGTATTAATTTCTCATTTTTTAACAATTTTAGATATTTAATGTATTAATATATTAATCAAATTTTATGGTAATTTAGAAGGTTACAAGTATTTATAAGCATTTTAGGAAACTGTTGATCATTTACCCAGTATCATTCTTAGCCAACTTTTTATACTTTACACATTTGACCCACTGGAGACAAAATATATAACTCATATCGACTCATTTCTCGGTAAATATGTTGGATTTCTCACTTCTATTTACCTACTTTGTAAACAAGGCTGCTTAATTCAAAAAATAATATTATTAACAGTTCGGTCTTCAGTTATTGCCACCCATAGCTTTATGTTTTAATGGGTTCCACTATGCAAGTATGATAACCAAAACAAAGAGTTAGGAAAGTGAATGCTACTCTATATTTCGTCTGGGAAACATAAGCATTGATTCTGACTGTTAATTTATCTACAGGGGTGTAGAAATGGAAGTTCATGTTTTTTCTCTCATAGTTCAGACAAGGTTTCTTTACCGAACAATGGAAAAGCATTATGTGTAGCAGAAGATATAGCTTCTGAGGCTCCTCGTCTGTTAAGATTATTTCCAACCCCGTATGATGGGTGCATTCTTATATTCGACGACTTTGATATGCAGTTTTCTGCAAATTTTGCTCAGTTTTATGAACCGTCCTCGATAGTGTTGACAACATCTGCTGTTAAATATTCAATTGAGCTGCGTTTGCAAGATTTAAGGATAATCTGGGGGCTCTCCCACCCACATGGAACCATCATTTCCAAAGCTGCCAATAACTCAATCCCGTGGAAAAAAATTAAGTGTGCTATCTGGATTCCAAAGTTCAGTAATGATATAGAGAACTGGGAAGAACAGAAAGGTCTCCTTAAAACGTTCTTTGAGTATCTGGCTATTCGTATATTGGGTGATTCATTGTATGAAGTCCAAGTTATCCTTGTTATGAACAATATCCGATTTGCTCAACTGCAGGTACTTTCAAATCTTACTCCCCCTTTTTCATAAAAATAATGGTATACCTCGAATGTAGTGAGAAAATTATGAGTGAGGCTGGCTGGGTAATAATGGGTCGAAACAGGCTGGGTTGACCCAATTTTTTTTCTTTCAAAAAAGGACCTACTTTTCTACAATGGTTTAGTTTTTGAATAACCGAATTAGGAGGTTTATACCTGGACTGGAAATGTGACAAAAGGGCAGTTTGGTGGGTAATGGCCTAAATGTCTCAAAGCTCCCTCTCTGCAAACTTTGTAGTTTTTATAGATCATTAGTATGTCAATTATAATAGTAAAAACATTCCCGAGATAGTCTAAACCCTTTAAGTAAAATATTTTATGTTTGCTTTATACAATAATTTATGCTTTCTGCAACTCTTGACTCATTTGACGTCTTTCCTCATAAACCTTTTTCCAGTTTAACAGTTTAATCATTTTAGTTATAACATAATCAGAATCCACTCGCTCATAGGTAAATGGGTCGAAGTTGCCACCTCTAGACTAACAATCTAAAAAGTCGCTTTTAACACCCTATTTAAATTTTTATTTGGAAATGTCTGCTTAATCACAATACTCGAAAGTAATAATCGTTTATTGCTGCAGGTTGAAAGTCTTGCGAGGGAGAATTTCTTCTTTCTTAGAGAATCATTTGTATTTGATGAATACAGCTTTGGGAAGCTTTCTGATGACGTCACTACTAAAAAGGCAATGTTGGTGTCAAAGGCAATTGTGTATGCATTTGAGTTGCATCCTCCAACCGATCTTCAGTTTGGTGACTATGTATCAGTTCTTAACAAGCAACTATATAGCGTTGTCTAGGTTGTCAGAAGTAGTAGCTTGCTAACTGTATTGTGCATTTGTGCTTATGGCTTTTTGGAGTAGTTGAATTTGAATGTGCTTCTAACGTGTCACCTTTCTGGTAAATTTTGCTAGTGGAAACTTGAATGATATACCATGCCTAGAGATTACATATCTTTGGTTTGTTTGTGAAGTTTGCTCATTCTAATCTTAGCTAGTTTGGCTTCTAATAGCCTTCATTAGCACCATATAACTTATAATGCTCAAGTAAAACAGGATTTTCATCGTTTTCCTTTAGAGACACAAGCACTTGGCGGTTCTTGAAATGAGGTCTTTTAGCAGTCTGGCTGTCCTCCCCTTATTCAGGTTCGGTAAAATTAATCTTAAATGATCATTCAATCTTAGCCAAGCTTTATTATCGCTTCTGTCTTATTGATATGATGCACACCATCTATTTGATGCCATGATCGTAAAGTCTTCAACAATTGATTGTAGATGTGCCAAAAATTTTGAAGTTCCATTTAGAACTTTTAACCACAGCAGGTGCTGTAAGGCTGGAGGTAATGGCCACTAAACCCACTACTTTTATGTTAGCATGACATTACCATTCAGCACATCACCAAACGTCCAAACCCACCATCAAAGAAGTGTAATGGCAACCTGAAAACATAAAAATATATCACTTTATACAATCTTCTCCATTAATACAAAAAGAAAGGAGCAGACTGTTTAGTTGTCTGCACCATCAAACAATGCACAAAATGAAAAACTGGAAAAAAAACTGAAACCGGTTTTAAAAAAACCGGTCTTCCTCAATCTGATCCGGTGGTTCGTAACCGGTTAAATGACGAGGATTAGATTAAAAACCAGTGAAAATCCGGTTAAAACCAATCCGATCCGGTTAAAAACTGATTAAAATCTAACCAAAAACCGGATTTAATCTGATCCGGTTTAAGTCAAACCGTTTTGTTGACCAGTTGATTAAAACCGAACGGACTAAAAACCGATCCGTTTTTAAAAAGAAAATCCGATTTGCCCACCTCTAAGAGAGGCAATAGTTTTAACGTGTGGCGGAGGGATGTGGTGGTGTTAGATCATCTCCTGTTACCATCCGCACATGCTTTCGAACAGTTTTCTTTCAACTGCCGCCTAGTATGCCGACATGCTCAAGAAGTGAGAGCCGTCTTGTCCAGTGGCGGAGGGAGGAAATTAGATTGTGAGGGTCAATTTTTTTTTGATAATGGCAAAACGAAAAAAATAGAATCGAATAAAAAAGTATTGTTACTTATATAAATAAAGGATTTTGAAGGTTTTAGAGTGTTAAATATGGATTTCAATCTGTGTGTAGGAGACGATTCTGAGTTTTGAGTGAAAGACATTATAAAAAATACTAAAAAAAAAAAGTATACTATAATCTCAATTTTTTAATATAGCCAAGACTCGAAGAGCACACCCCCAAACTCAAACCATATGCCCTTGGTCTTTGTCCCAGGACTACGAGGCCGATAAAAAAAACATGTAAGATAGTAGAAAAGAGAGAATTGAACTTAATTTGCGCCTTCTTACGTACTGTTTTTAGTCTAAGTGAAGAAAAAACATGAATCGATTATAGTTACTAGCATGGACCCTGTAGAGGTAGCAAAAAGGGCGGGCGGGCATGATCGGCGGGCTAAACGGGCAACGGGCTAAACGGGCGGCGGGCTAAACGGGCACGGGCTAAACGGGCACGGGCGAAACGGGCGGGCGAAACGGGCGGGCTAAACGGGCGCAAGCTAAAAAAGGAAAAAAACATATAAAAACCTACAAATAAAAAATAAAAATACTTGTTTGAAAGCCGGGATAAAAAATTTAATAAAAAATATTCGTCGAGTATACTAATTTGTATTTTACAATTGCGCCCGTTAAGCCCGTTTAGTTTCTTACATATGCGCCCGTTTAGCCCATTCATTATAAAGAATGTGCAATAAGTGCCCCCATCCTTTTTTGAAAATAGGCAAAAAGTGCCCATATGTATTAAAATGGGCAAGATTTGCCACCTCTAGACCCGCGCAATGCGCCGGGGAGTACTCATAATCATTTTTGAGACTAACAAATATTAATCTTTTATCTATTAAGTTTGTATTTTAAAAGTGTAAAAAATCGAAAAAAAACTTATAAATTTAAAAAAAATTAATAGTTAATAAAAATATAGCAAAATGGATATTGAATTAAAAAGTATAAAATTTTAAAAAATATGGTGAAATTAGATTATAAAAATAATAAATTAATAAAAAGATTTTTCAATTTAAAAGAAAAAATGTTATTTAAGGTTGTTACAAAAGTTTGTTACAAAAAGTTGTTACAAAAGTTTATACTAGTATATAATGTTGATGAAGATATCAACAACTTGCTTTATTTAGTAAGAAAAAAAAGTCTGAATTTTCAACCTTGGTATTTTATACTTTTTAATTTTATACTTTTTAAAAAGTTTATATAGTAGTATAGATAGATTAGTCAATTAGTCTTTTTTTTCCGATATTTTCTCAAAAAAAGATGAAAAAAGCAACCCATTTAGCAAAATCAGAAATGTTGATCTTGGATAATTCTAATTGGACGATGATTTGAAAAACATGGACAAATGTTTAAATTTTATTTGATTTTTTTGTCGACGCCTAATATTTAATTCTGATTAGTTACTGTAACAAGTTGTTAAAAGAAAACATCATTTCAATTTCAACCCATAAAGCATAACCACTACTAGTTTTAGAAAAATCTAAAAGTTAAATATTTAACCAAACATAAACTTCCAAAAATGATAAAAAAAGAAGTCATGATAGTTGAGTAAGAGCCAAAATTTAAACTGTGTAGTTGCTTTATTAGGTCATTAGTGTCTCGTAAAGTGGTAAACAAATAAAGCCGAGTATTGGGTAAAAAGATGACCTGAGCGGGTCAAAACCAAAAATTGATTTTTGTAGAAAAACATGAATCAAGAATCAAATCGAAGTAGCTTGGTTTTGTTTGTTTTGGTTTTGCGTCAGTTGGTTCGGTGCAATTCAGTTTATGAGGTTATGTGTGTTTTTTTCGGTTTTGGCTCGAACTGAATCGAATTTAGTCGAATCAAAATCGAAAATTATAAATATGTAGAACCCAAAACCGAACCAAACATGGTTTGGTTCATTTCCAATTGAAATAGCTCGGCTTGATTTTTTGATTCGGTCTGTTTACTCATCATGACAACATAATCATTGTTAACTCGACGTCACGTTAATTACTCTCTTCACAATATTAACATAATTAAAAAAACTCACACACGCTCGCACAATCGACTTCACAGCTGGTCTAGACAATGACAAAGTTCTTTTTTTCCCCCTTCACGACGTGTTCGTGCAGTTTCTTGCAAGGATCCGAATGGTGTGACCGGTTCGGATCTGGTGTGATGTCTGCTTCGGACTACCTGAAACCAAAGCGACGCGTTAGCCTCGTCCGGGTGTGAGAACCCAGACCAAGCTCCGGCGTGAAAATAAGTAAAGGATAAAGATCCGAAGAGGAATATGAGAATAAAATAATATAAGTAAAAGTGATAAGGGTAAAAGAGTTAACCTAAACCTTGAACCCAAAGGGGGTATTTATACTAGTCAAATCCCTAAAAGGCCGGGAATGGTGATGGGCCTTGGTTGGCCCGATTGGGGACACACTCCCTATTTTATAGGAAGTGTGTCTGTTGACTTCTCCGTTGATTGGAGTTGATTCCTTCTAGAAGAGTTCGTGCGTTTCGGACCCTTTTGCCACGTTCCGGATCGGGTCATGTGTTCCGGACACATACACGAACAAGTCCCCCCCAAATGTTGATTAGGCTAATACGTTCGGAACTGTTTAGTCAAATCAGTACTTAAACTTCCTTTTTCTCGCGATCGGGGTGGGCCAAATTACTTTTACAGCCCACAATCTGGTTTAAGCCCATTAAGGCCCAACCAGTTTTACCCTACTTCCTTGTGATGTTTAACACGTGGCCTCAGCTTACTTGGATCGAAGACACGTGTCTTTTTACTGTACCTTTCACGCTCTCCCATGTTTTTACCGAGCCTATAAATAGCTACCCATTCGTCATTTGTATGTGTGTGTTTTTACTTCTTTCACAGATATTCCTTCTCCCTACCAATCCGGATTTCTCTTCTCCTCAGGTATCTTCTCTTTCTTTCCTGGTTACCTTTCCGGATCCTTCCTTTAAACGTTATGGCAAACGAGGATCTTCCTGGGCATTCCGATTCGACCCGCTACGCTCCCAAGTTCGACATGCATAAGTATACTACCACTCTCAATGATGCCTATGTTAAATATTTAGTGAAGGCATATCACATTCCGGAAAGCTTTAACCCCCAAGCTGCTCCGGAGGAGATGACTATGGATCGTCTCCCCTCAAATAGTATAGGCTTGTATGAGCATTCTTTAAACTATCCGGACTAAGAGTCCCCTTCTCCACCTTCCTTTTGGCCGTTTTGAAAAACTTTGCCGTACATATCTCACAACTAGTTCCGTTAGGGTTAAATCGCGTCATTACCTTTGAAGTTTACTGTCGAAGCCTCTCTATTGAAGCCACTGCTCCCTTGTTCTGTCTTTACTATAGGCTTAGCAAACAAGGTCACTGGTTCTCCTTTGAAAAGAGGTCTGGAAAGGGTTCTCATAATTCATGACACTCTTACTTGCCTGAAAAATTGGAAATGGGAATTTTTTGTTATCGATCGTCGAGCTATTTCGGACTTTATGTCGTGGAGACACGTTGATTCGGACTTAAATGATTATATTCCTCGGGATGGCTTTAATGAATCGGATGCTCTTCTTCTTGAAGAGCATGTTATAGACTTGGCTGCCATTCCGAAGGGGGTGTTGTATATGGCTGGTGTGTCATTAACTTGAGAGTGTCCAAAATTTTTGCCTCGTTTTTTGGATCCGGAAGGGAATGGTATTACCCTTGTTTTTATTTTCTCTCTTTTTTATATCTTGCCTTTTCCTTTTCATGGTTGTAAGTCTGTATTGCTTTTTTTGTGTTTTCTTTCCCTTCTTGCAGCTGTCACCATGTCTGAGTACCTTAGGTTTCCCATTACTGCTCCAGGTAAGACCACTAGGGGTGATCGTTTAACTGATGCCAACCGGATCGCGCCTCACGTTGCTGATGCCTTAGCTGCCGAAGAGCATTTGAGTGCTCCTACTGCTGATCAAATAATTGCCATGAATGAAAGTGAAGCCGTCAAATCCACTCGTGAAAAGAAGAGGCTCGCTGCTCTTCGTGCCGCGGAGGAGAAGAAAAGGAAAGAAGAAGGCGGGGAACCGGTGGAGAAGCCGAAACGAAAGAAGAAGGCTCCCGAAAAGGGTGGTTCCTTCGGAACTTCCACCAAAAACAACAAGGCTGTCAGCGACCTTCACCGGAGCATGAAGCGTATGACTGAGAAGGCTGCAACCTCTGGTGGTTCGGCTAAGAAAAGACGGGTAGATGCAGGTGATGGTGTAGGTGGTCAAGAAGATGAGATCCTCGATGATGATAATGTTCTCAGTCCTACGCCTCTTAGGTCTGTCAACTTGAATATTAATGTGGAAGATGACTCTTCTGGACCTGCTGGTAACGGTTTGGAGAAAACGCATGAGTCGGCATCCGGAGGGGATGGTAAGGATACTACTTCCGAACCTACTAAGGAGAAAATCCCCCCTATTGGCACTTCATATCTGGATGGATCAAGCTCCAAATGTGTCTTTTCCGATGATGTTGAGGAGCCTACTAAGCACAGGGATGACAAAGGGGTTATGGATTTAGATCATCATCATTCTAAACGTAAGTGCCTTCCTCCCTGGATTTTCCTTTTATCTCATGCATGCGTATCATGTCATCTGTTCTAACTTTAATATTTTGCATCTATTTTCCCGGAACAGGCGTGTTCACTGTTGAGGAAGAGGCGACTGGCCCAAGTGCTAGGTATGCTCCGAATTGGGGCATTAATGTTGCCAGCCGGGTGGATACCCCTGCTGAATGCCGAGATCTGATGATGCATCTTATTCATCCGGTTGTGCAACGAGAGTTGAGCTCCTATCCTCCTTCCCTCGCCCTGAGTCGTAGCTGGTATCAACTTGCCCGAAGTACCATGGGCATGGTCGATTCCCTCCGTAGGTCGGAGGAGGAGTCCAAAGACCAAGGCAATCTGTTGGATAAGTGTGAAGAATATAAATCACTCCTTCAAACTTCGGATGTCAAGTTATTGGAACAGATTCAGGCTAAGTCCAAACTCTCTTCTAAGCTTCAGAATGCCGAAAAGGTTTGTGCCGCTCAGGATACCGAGCTTGCTGTCGTTGTGGGCGAGAAATGGGATTTGTCTGAGAGACTTAAAGGCCGTGATGCCTACGTTGCTGATATCGAAGAAACTCTTCAAGTTCTTCGTGCCGATAAGGAAAGGCAAGCCGAGGAGGTTAGGGTTCTTAAGGCCGAAAAGGCTGAGCTTCAGAGTAAATATAATATGTCTGAGATGAGCCGATACAACTCTGTTCGGACCTTGCTACATGCAGTCGTTTCCAAGCTTCTTAATAGCCATGAACACAAAAAGAACATAACTGATTGCTTTAATAAGGCTATTGAGGCTGGCTGGTCCGAAGGGATTAAGGTGTGGAGTCCTGTCGAAGAGCAATTGGCTATCATCAAAGCTACTCCTGGCTTTGATATTTATTGGGACAAGAAGATGAGGACCACAATCTTCCGGAAGCCAAATATCCATATCTTGAAGAGGTTTCCACCAATTTCTTCCTGCCTGTTGAGCGTCTCTTAGAGATTGAGCCTGCACCTGCTCCGAAGAAGGTTGTGGAACCTTCGGATGAGACAACCAATGATAAGAATGATGGCTCTCCTCACAACGATGAAGACGCATTCGGATCGAAGGACCCTTCCACGGCTTGATTTGTTTGTAACTCACCAAAGACAATTTGTTCTTTTATATTCGGGTGAATGTAATATTTCAAGACTAGCTTTTCCCATTTTATGCCTTTGACTGATTCGGATGATTGTATTAATTACATTATGTTATGCATTTACTTTTACCCTTTATGAATACATGCTCTTCCGTACGTTTTGCCATTCTTATTTGGAAAAACTTCGACTATTAACCCTACTTGTTTTGTATATGAATGATTTTCCCATTTCGGAGGGAACTTGGCAAATACCATCTTTTTCCCCCGGCCGAAGGGAAAAAGAATTGTATGCGATTAGGCCTTTCATTTTCGGCTAGGATCTTAAATAAAAACTAATCAAGTTCTTCCCTTTCTGAATAGAGGAAGAATTGTAGACGTGTAGGCCTTCCGTTTCGGATAGGACCTTACCTTAACAAATAATCAAATTCTTCCCTTGCCGAAGGGAGAAAGAATTGTAGATGGATAAGCCTTCCATTTCGGATAGGACTTTGACTAAAAATTAATCAAATTCTTCCCTTGCCGAAGGGAGAAAGAATTGTAGATGTGTAAGCCTTCCATTTCGGATAGGACTTCAACTAAAAAATAATTAAATTCTTCCCTTGCCGAAGGGAGAAAGAATTGTGCTATTAATAGTGTGTAATCTAAGTGCAATGTCATATTATTCATGCTATTCGTAATTGTCGCGAAAGTGATTTCTCCTTTAGTGACGAGAGGAGAAGCTTTTTCATTCAAAATAAAAGACATAACCTTTCCCTTCTGGAGGGAGTGAAGGTTGGTACACTTTGGAATAAAATATAGACAACGTAATAAAATGGACTCTCCCCTTGCTGAAGGGAGAAAGAGTCGTTACATGATAGAAATGAAATTACAAATAACGCTTCCTAAGGTTCATTGCATGCCACACCCTTAGAACTTCTTTGTCTTTCATGGTAAGGAGCTTGTATGAGCCATTCTAGTATGCTTCCTTCACACGGTATGGGTCTTCTCATGTAGGAGCAAGTTTTCCCTCCATTTGTACTCTGCTTGCTTCATTCTTTCGGAACACGAAATCTCCTGGGCGGAATGTGACTGGGCGAACTCGCTTGCTGTAATACTGCTCCACCTTTGTTTTGTATTTTGCCTCTCGGATAGCTGCCATCTCTCTTTTTTCTTGTAGTAGGTCCAAGTTTATGCGCAGGGCATTATCATTGTCCTTCTCATTAATCATCATTGTCCGATAGGTAGGCATTCCTATCTCATCCAGGATAACTGCTTCCAAACCATATGTAAGGCTGAAAGGAGTTTCGCCGTTGCTCTGCTTTAGTGATGTCCGATGGGCCCACAATATGTGTGGTAATTCCTCTGCCCATCCGTTCCTGACTCGGCCAAGTCGTGTCTTAATGCCTTCCATGAGGGTTTTGTTAGCCCTTTCGACTAAACCATTTGCCTGGGGGTGAGCTACAGCCGTATTGATCTGCTTGATATCCAAATCCGAACACCAACTCTTGAATGGTTCATTGATGAACTGCTTAGCATTGTCTGTGACTATTATCTTTGGAATTCCGAATCGGCAAACAACATTGTCCCAGAAGAACTTAATGACTTCCTTTCCGGATATTTTCACCAATGGCTTAGCCTCCATCCATTTGGTGAAATAACCAATGGCAACAATTATGTATTTCACATTTCCGGATGAAGCTGGCAAAGGGCCCAAGATGTCCATTCCCCATTGATAAAATGGTCAAGGTGCCATGATAGACTTCATCAATGTCTTCGGCAGTCTTGCTACCGGTGCATGAATTTGGCATGAATCGCATTTCTTTAATTCCTCCCTTGCGTCTGTGTGCATGGTTAGCCAATAATACCCAGATCTTAAAGCTTGTGCCACTATCGATCTTGGCTTCAAGTGCATGCTGCATGAACCCATGTGTATCTCTCAGAGGACATAATTGGCTTGCAACGGCCCCACACACTGAAGCATTGGTTCTATGTATCCTTTTTTGAACAAGACTCCATCAACCATTTCGTATTGGTGTAGTTTCAACCTCAAGCATCGTGCTTCATTCTTGTTGGTTGGTCAAATTCCGTCCCGAAGACATTTGACAATAGGAATCGTCCAGTTGTCGTCCACTTCTTCCACTATAGTGTTTACTTCGTTCCGGTCGGTAGACCTTTCGTTCAAGACCTCTACTAGTACTTCTTTTGTCAAGTGGTCGAATACCAACGTTGCCAGTTTGCTTAGGACATCAGCCTTCTGATTCTTACTCCTTGGTATGTTTATGACTGAAAAATGGGAAAATTTTGGTATTAAAGCTTTTGCTTCGGCTAGGTATTTTATCATTCTGTCACAGCTCGCTTCGTACGTTCCGTTGATCTGGTTTGCTACCAACTTTGAGTCTACTCGAACCTCGATTTTTCCTACTTTCATTTGTACTGCAATTATAAAACCTGCTAGAAGGGCTTCGTATTCTGCCTCATTGTGGTGGTTTCAAAATTTAACCGGAGAGCGTAAGTGTATTCGATTCCGGTTGGGCTGATGAGAACCAATCCGGCTCCTGCACCTTGGGCACTGGATGCTCCGTCTGTAAAGAGGGTCCATATTTCTGTTTCGTCCTTTCCCGGCTTCGGAATAGGCATCTGGAAAAATTCTTCTACTGCCTGACCTGTGGGTGGTTCGGTTAGGAAATCTGCCAAGACTTGCCCCTTGATTGCGTTCCTTGGTTTATATTCTATCTTGTAAGCCCCTAACTCGATTGTGTATTTAGCTAGCTTCCCGGATGCATCTGCCTTGCTTAATATTTGCTTGATTGGTTGGTCTGTGATCACATTTATTTCGTGGCCCTCGAAGTATCTTCTGAGTCTCCTTGATGCTTTTAGTAAAGCTAAAGCTACTTTTTCCATAGGAGAATAGTTCTTTTCTGCATCACTGAGTGTTCGGCCAATATAATGAATCAGACACTGTCTTCCATTCCTTTCAGTAAGTAGCACTGCACTGATTGATTCTTGTGATGCTGCCAAGTACATGTACAACGGTTTCTTTTAGATTCTTTTTTAAGGAATTAACACTTAAGACCGGGGCCACTCTGTTTCGGTCATGATAATTGTTTCGGTTGTAGTCGTTCCGGTGGTAATTGTCATTTCGAGGTGGTGGGTATGGTGCCCTGTTGTCTCTATCCCTGTTTTTGTTGTTGAAGAAATCTCTTCCCTTGTATGCATCTCGCCCATCATTTCTTCTATTGTTGTTCCAGCCATGGTATTTTTGGTTGCGATCGTCCCTTCTTTGGGTGAGAGGGTTGGGCTTTCGGTATGGCTCAGATCCTTCTCCTTTCGGCAGTTCAGTGTTGGCGAATGCTTCTTCAGATCGAACGAAGTCATCCAATCTTTCCATCATTTCATCTACCAATTCAGGAACTTTGTCCGAATACCTCTTTTCCAGCTCCGGACTTCTAACCGAATCCATGAATGCCGAAATCTTCATAACTTCCGGAACTCCATGGATGAGACCTAATTCGACTGTCCATCGCTCTTTAAAACCTGTTAGTGATTCATTTGCCTTTCTTACAACCTTGGTTATCTCGTGAGGGCCCTTATGACATAGCTTTCGGATCGAGTATCTCTTGGTAAATGCTTTCCTTATTTCAGCCCATTCATCAATGCTGTCTGTATTCAAGCTTTCAAGCCATCCCCTTGCTCCCCTTCTAATGTCTGCTGGAACATCGTGCACCAAACCGACATTGGCGATTCACCGGAATTGGCTGCTCCGATGAAGCGTTTCAAATGATCCTCCGGATCTCCCGTTCCGTCATATGTCTTGACAGTGACTGGCATCTTGTACTCGGGTCCGGAGAAGTCGATGATCCTTTAAGTGAGATGAGATTTGACTGCTTCCTTGAAAGGTTTCTTTAAATCCGCATCGGACACCACCTTGCCTCTTACTATTTTAGTGTTGCTGCTTCATCTTCCTCGTTGAAACTTAGACGGACGGGTTCCACGACGTTCCGGTTGTGCTCCTTGACTAGTAGCCGCAAGGTTGAGATGTGTTGTTCGAGTTGTTCCTTTGTGAGATTCTGATTGTTCGGTGAGGTCAAGTCGATCGGAAGGTTAGGACCTGTCAGAGTGACAGGAGGAGTATGACATGCCATTCTAAACAACTGGTAGATAGAATATCAGGTCCACCGGTTCGGATCTGGTGTGATGTCTGCTTCGGACTACCTGAAACCAAAGCAACGCGTTAGCCTCGTCCGGGTGTGAGAACCCAGACCAAGCTCCGGCGTGAAAATAAGTAAAGGATAAAGATCCGAAGAAGAATATGAGAATAAAATAATATAAGTAAAAGTGATAAGGGTAAAAGAGTTAACCTAAACCTTGAACCTAAAGGGGGTATTTATACTAGTCAAATCCCTAAAAGGCGGGAATGGCGATGGGCCTTGGTCGACCCGTTTGGGGACACACTCCCTATTTTATAGGAAGTGTGTCTGTTGACTTCTCCGTTGACTGGAGTTGATTCCTTCTAGAAGAGTTCGTGCGTTTCAGACCCTTTTGCCACGTTTCAGATCGGATCATGTGTTCTGGACACATACACGAACACGACGCAGCTTGATCATGTGAAGCTAATAAAAGACAACGCGTCTTCAGGAGCCGTAAAACGCTTATTCAAAGCCTTATTACCACTAATCTACTCTAAGCAAGTCTAATTTCATTTCCCACAAATCAAACGACACTTGAGTTATATGGTATACTATGATCGTATGTAGTAAAAACGCTTTGATCATACCGCTATTTAGCCTAATACTTGTTAATTGTTAGAGTCGAGAAAATTATTGATTAGTTGATGTCTAAAAGTTCAAACTTCTATTTAGAGGTGTCAAATTTTATCCATTTTGATAAATATAAGCATTTTTTATCCATTTTAAAAAAAAGATGGGACATTTTTTGCCAATTATTTATTATTAATGGGCTAAACATGCGCATATATAAGAAACTTATTAGCTTAATGGGCACACATGTAAAACTCTAATTAGGCTACTCGACGGATATTTTATATATAGTTTTTATCCCCGGCTTTTAAAAAAGTATTTTCATTTTTTAATTCTACGTTTTTATATGTTTTTTTTTTCATTTTAGCTTGCGCCCGTTTAGCTTGCCGCCCGTTTAACCCGTTTAACCGATGTCCGTTTAGCCCGCGCCCGTTTAACCCGCCGCCTATACCCGTCAGTCCGCCCATTTGCCACCTCTACCTCTATTTTCTAAACAACCAATCAAAATGAGTAAGGGTTTGTTTCATTTTTTTAAATGAATATATCCGTTTGGTTTGGGATATTTGAAGATACTAAGTATATTTAAAATATTTATATTTTAATTTTATTTAAATATTAGGTTTGTTATTTTCAACAAAGGTATTTAAAATTTTTCGAATTGCTAAATAAAACATATTAGAATTACTTTAAAATGTGAGGAATTTTAATTTATTTGAAAATTATTTTTTATAAATTTTTTACTAATTGTTTTATTCGGGTTTTATGTTTATATAAAAAATTATACAATTTAAAAAATTTATATAAAAAATTATAAAATATATATTCGGGTTTTTACCTTTTTAAATAGCAAAAAAAAAAATTTATATAAATTTTTTTTATGAAATTAAATAAAATTTACATAAAATATTTTTTACAAAATATATACAATTTTTTTTATAAACTTTATATAAATTTTATAAAAAATTTATATAATTTTTTAAAAATTTAAATAATTTTTATAAAATTTTATGAATTTTTTATATAACTTATATAAAAATTTTATAAAAATTAATACAAATTTTTATAAAATTTATTGAACTTTTTTATAAAATTTATAGAATTCTTTATAAAATTTATTGATTTTTTTAAATTTAATTATAATATATATTTTTTATTAAATTTTTTTATTAAAACTTATATGAATTTTTATAAAACTTATAGAAATTTTTTATAAAATTTATATAAATTGTTTATAAAATTTATAATTTTTTTATCAAATTTATGTAAGTCTTTTATAAAATTTATTGAATTTTTTATAAAACTTATATAAAATTTATAAATTTATAAAATTTAAACATATATTTTTTTTATAAAATTTATAAAAATATTTTTTTTATTATAGAAATTATTTATAAAGTTTATATAAATTGTTTATAACATTTATATAAATTGTTAGTAAAACTTATAATTCTTTTTTTATAAAAGTTATATAAATCTTTTATTAAATTTTATAATTTTTTACAAAACTTTATATAAAAATTTTATAAAATTTATTGAACTATTTTATAAAAATTATATAATCTTTCATTTATAAAATTAATATAAGTCGTTTATAATATTTATATAAATCTTTTTTTTATAAAATTTATATAAATTGTTTATAAAATTTATAATTTTTTTAATAAATTTTATATAATCTTTTATAAAGTTTATTGATTTTTTTTAATTTATCTAAATTGTTTATAAACTTTTGAACTTTTGGTTAAAATTTTATATAAGTCTTTTATAAAATTTATTGAAGTTTTTTTTATCAAACTTATATAATTTTTTATAAAACTTTATATAAAGCTTTTATAAAATTTATTGAAATTTTTTATAAAATTATATAAATCTTTTTTTTATAAAATTTATATAACTTTTTTATAAAATTTATATAAATCTTTTATAAAATTTATTGATTTTTTTTTAAAAAGTTATATAAATTTTTTAATAAAACTTTATATAATTTTTTTATAAAGTTTTTATAAACTTTTTATAAAAATTTGTATAAATTTTTATAAAACTTATAGAATTCTTTTATAAGATTTATACAAATTATTTATAAAATTTATAAATTGTTTATACATAATTAAAAAAACTCACATATGCTCGCACAATCGACTTCACACCTGATCTCAGCAATGACCAAGTTCTCCTTCTTTTCCCTTCATGACACGTCTTGATAAGATGAAGCTAATAAAAAACAACGCACGTCTTCAAGAGCCGTAAGACGCTTATTTGAAGCCTTATTAGCAAATCTAATTTCATTTCCGATCCCATCAATCAAACGACACTTGAGTTATATGGTATATGATGTATGTATTTAGCCTAATAGTTGTTACTTGTTAGATTTGAGAAAATTATTGGTTAGGTGATGTTTAAAAGTTCAAACTTCTATTTTCTAAACTGCTATTTTTGGCAGACATGACAAAAATCGAATGATAAAATGCTCTTTTCGTAACGTAAACATAAAGTTTGAAAACATGCAAACTAGTCGTTTTAATCTAGACCAATCAAAATGAGTAAATCACTAAATCTTCTTAGGAACATCTATAGAATCAGTCCAAACAACCTAAAACATAGTAACTAAAAGAAACCGGTCTCGATAAACCCAAACTAGTTGTTCAATTCATGACATATACTTTTAATTTTTAATTTAACTTAACAAAGAAAATAAATATATTATTTCCAAACTAATAAATACTTAAATACTTTTTGATACGTGTTCATATAAAAAAAGTCGAGAAAATGATGTTATAAATTTATAATTAGAGTGTAAACGAGCCGAGCTTTTAACGAGCAACTCGAGTTCGATTAACTCGAGCTCAAGCTTAGATATTTTAAAACTCGAGTCGAGCCAAACGGAAAAAATGCTCGTTTAATTAAACGAGCTGAGCTTTTTAATATGAGGGGCGTTTAAAACGCGTTTAATCACCAGACATGAAGAAAAAAAAAGGTACACTAGTTTGCTTCAATGTGAATTTAATTGTGACTTCCAAACAGCTTAATGAAACGCTCACCGTTTGATTACCGTAACACCTAATGGTCCCATTTGAATACTAAGAAAAGTCTCTTCCAACAGCCTACTTCCATCTATCAAAGTGTCAATTTTGATCAATCAATCTAAAGATTGACTATTTTTTGCTACATTTTTCATGCAGTTCATATAATAGTTTAAAGTATTTGGTTATGTTTTTGCAATAAAAATATTTTTCTTGGTAAAGGAGACTCATCTCGATAAAATATATTAATCTAAAAAAACGTTAAATATAATGCAATATAATTGAAATAAAGCACAATTTACAACAAAAACGCAACCAAAAAGCTGTTGCATATTTACCTTCAAACTTCCCTATTTTCCTGCGAAAAAAATCTTTGAAACGTTGATTTCTAACTTTCTCCCGTTAACCCCAGTTGACTCCCTTATGTGGATGCACGTGAGGGTATTTTTCATCATTTTCGGTCGTCCCTCTCACGTCAACCCATCCCTCACCTTTCCTTTCGCGTGAACTCGTCTCCGAAACCTTTTTTTCCACTAGACACTCTTTCTTTCCCGGTAAAAGAATTCGTTTTTGAGGTCCGAATTTGCAATTTAAACTATCCACCATTTATGTTATATATACATCATCTCATTTTCTTCCCTCAATATGTATCTCACAAGAAGAACATGAATAATAAAATGGATAAGTTTTGGCAAAATCGCTCTCGCATTACCACCATTATTGATTTGGGTATCCTTGATGGTAAGCTCCGGTCTCCTTTATGTCTTCTATATGGTAAGTTAGTTTGAATATTCCCATATTCTTATGTACATAGTCTAGTTAATGATTGTCTATGTTTCTTTTTATTTATGTTGCACAAAATCGAATCAAAACTTGTTTACTGCACAAATCCATCACAATGGTGAATTCGCTTCACCACCAGAAAGAATATATAATTTTGGTACTAAAAATTGGTTTGACTTAGTTCATCGTGACAAATTTAGTATGTACACACTGGAAGAAATGTTTAAGGATTCAGAGTACATAGAAGGTATGCTTTTGTTCCCGCCAGTCATTGGACGAAGGTTTGCTACCACTATCGTCTAAAAAAGACGTTCACAAATTTTTGGAGTATGTTCCTAGGTTTAAAGATATGGAGGTGTATATTGAAATATGTGTTTCGTTTGTACAACATCACCTGATGAAGCAGAAACATGTAAGGGTAAGGTTGTGGTGGTAGAAGACAATGTTGATTATGATGTAGGTGATGCTGATGTAAAAGAGTTAGACCCCGAAAGTGTAAACCATGAGAAAATGGTGACATTTTATTAGACTAGCTATGTTGGGAGGGACGATATTGTCGTTGCCAATGATTTTGTGTGTGTGTGTGATGATGACATTGAGTTCTCACCACCATGGTATACGGAAAAAATGTTTGAAGATAGGAATAGAAGGATGAGTGTTGAGTATGAGTTTAGGAAAATATTGAAAGAGCTTGACAACAAGTTTGGGTTTGATGATTCAAGCCAGGATGAACAACAAGTTTTAGACGTTGTCACATATAATGATGTCTCTTTTGGTGTGGTTGATTTTGATGATTTTGATATGAGGATGGATGTTCACCAATATGATAATAACAACTGTGATGGCATTAGTGGAAAGTCAGGGTATTTTCTTACATGGGACAATGATCAAGATTTAGATGAAGGACTAGATGGAAATGATGATCCATACCATCTTGTTGATGAGCCTAGAGAGATGAGTGACATGTTTGCTGCCGTTGATCAAGTATTGGATGAGCTTCAACAAGTAAATCAATCTAAAGACGTGGAAGACATTTTTGCTTTTATAAACAGCGAATGGATGAAGAAGTTGTTGAGTTTCAAGAAGTTGTTCTTAAAGAATTAGTGATTCCAAATGAGGTTGTTGTTTAGAAGTGGTAGTAGAGGCTGTTGAGGTGAATGAAGAGTTGTTGCACAAGAGTTGGTGAAAGACCTCAAAACGAGATGATGACTAACAACGAAGAGAAATATAATGCTAAATGAATAGTTGCATGCTTACTCTTTTGTTATGGTTAAGTTGTAGAAGATTACGTCTGTATGCTATTAGGTTTTAATCTAACTTTTGGTTATGTAATAGCTTATAGTAAGGAATCCTAACACTGGTAATTTATGAACGAAATACATATTACCAATATGCAGTTTGACTTTCTATTGGTGACATGGATTTACATTTGACAAAAATGATGGAATTGTATGAAGTAATTAAATATTTTGTCTATGATTTTTATTGGTTTGAAGTTTTTCATAAAGATCATTGCAAATCTATGTCAAACTTGAATTTGTAGGAGCTTAATTACAGAGTTGATATGAATTTTCAGTTTGTCTAAATGGTGACTGGAATCTATGTCAATCTTCAATTGCTGACTGACATGGGTTTTTGGATACAACACTAGGAAATCATACACTTTGTCTAAATGGTTCTAAAAATCCATGTCAAACTTGAAATTTGCTCACTGCCTCCTACAAATCCATTTCAAACTCTTAAGCATACATTTGATGTTTGACATCCTAGAGTTAAACGTCATTGGAAGCCTCCTGCATATCCATGTCAATCTCTCAAGCATACATTTGATGTTTGACATTCAAAAGTCAAACATCATTGGAAGCCTACTAAAATCCATGTTAAACTACCAAAGGCAAAATTGATGTTTGACATTCCAAAGTCAAACATCAATGGAAACCTACCAATATCCATGTTAAACTACCAAAAACATAACTTATAAAAATCAATCCATTAAACCTGAGAAAAAACAAACTTCCACATATCCAAAACGCACAGGACAAACCAATTGCACTTAAACACTAACCTACCGTTTCTTCCTTCAATTTTTTCACAAGGTTGACCATCCCACACGTACCAAGATGGGATTGATCCTTCATAATTTGGAGATAAGTTGCCTTATCCATATCCCTCTTTTTTGCATGCTTCAAGACTCGAGCAGTTTGATAAGCGTCATCGTTATACTTAACCCGTAGATAACTTTCCATCTCCTCAATGAACCTTACTCTGTTTGTGACAATCGCCTCTACCTTAGAACATAGAATTATGAATTTATCCTCTAATTGCAGTTCCTTTTCTAATTCCTTCTCCATGAACCCAATTAGGCGTGCAACCAACACTGTGGATCTAAAAGAAGATTCAGATTGAATGTTTGCTATTGTATGTTGGAATTGGATAGGTATGAGAAGTGGAATTGTAGGAGAAAAAGGTTTGTTTTGAATGAGAAAGTTCGTACATAGAGTGTGTGTTAAATAGACGTGATTTTGTCAATGAACAAGGCTTCATTCTTGAAACATCATGCAATTTTGGTCATTAAAAAAGAGTGCAAATGCAACCCATATTTTCATTACTAAACAAAGGGTGCAAAATAACACACCTTGATCAAAACAGGGTAATTACATGGTAACCAAACCAATAAAAACATTAATATCCTAATGACTATCATCCATGAGATCAACATTATCTTGCTTATGGCTAATAACATCCCTAGCTTTCTCAACCAACTTGGTCAAATCAACCAACTTCTGAGTGTCGTTATCACACATTTTTTTTTCAAACAATCCACCCAACCATCTTCATCAACCTTAGTCTTCATCTCATCAATCAACATTCTAATGTTTCTGAGGCTATTCATCAGCTGGTCACACTGACTGCGCAACACATCCACATATGATTGTTTAGTCACAACCATTTGACCAATATAGAGGCCCATACATGCGTTGAGCTGCGAATCACCACATACTTCCTTCAATTCATTTAGGATTGAAGTTCTTTCAGCCATTTTAATGGAGATAGAGTAAATAGTTGAAAGGGTTTATGAAAGAGTTAGGGTTAGAGTAAATTGAACTATCGATGAACGAGAGGTTACGATCTTACCAATATATAGTATTTCAAAGGTCGGCAAATTAAGTCCTTTAAATTAAGTGTCTTTCAAAGGTCGTACAAATTAAGTCCTTGAAATTGTGTCAGAATTTGGTCGGTCGTCGTTTTTTGCGGGAAAACGGTTTTAGAGACATCTTTTTCTAAAGGAAATTCGAAGGTGGACACGTTGGGCGGAAAAACGATTTAAGGGACAACTTTTTTCATAATGGAAAAGTGAAGGTGGAAGTGTATGGTGGGAAAAAGTTTTTGGGACGAGTTTCGCACAAAACAAAAGGTGGGGGATGGGCTGACCTGAGAGGGACGACCAGAAATGACGAAAATACTCTCACGTGCATGTCACGTGAGGGAGTTAACTCGGAAAAAATAAAATATAGCTTTCGAGAGATTTTTCATCGAAAAATCAAAAGTCTGATGACAAATATACACTAGCTTTGCTCTAAGAATTTTCTTTTTTAACAATTTTTACATATTTAAACAAAATTTGTAGTTCACCTCTAATCTTACCAAAAGAGTACTAGTCACTAGTCATAGTTAAACATGATTACCATAAAGTATACAATGATTGGAAACATAGTATTGTAAAATACACTTTAATAAATACAATGAATAGAATACCGATTTAGGTACAATCTAATTTAAAACATAATATTATTAGAGTCCGGTTATTTAAGATACCTTGTATCCATTGGATACAAGGGGACAAATCTGGACCGTCCATCTCGTCTTATCCAACAACCCATATTAAAAAAAAAAAAAGCGGAGGGGTAGTTTCGTCATTTTACCCCTCTCACCTAACACCACCTACCACTCTCACAGATCTGGGATCGATTTCTTCTTCTTCTTCTCTCTAAAACACACATAAACACACACACACACACACACACATATTTACATCTTAATTTATCAACACAAACATCAAATCCATCGATCATCACCGTCACAAATCGATCATCCTCTTCATAAATAAGGTAAAGTTCATTCGATCTGTTTTGATTCATCTTTTTTAGCTTATTCGATGTGAATAAGCTTATAACTCATCTTATTTTTTATAGCTTATTTGATAAGTTACATGAATTTAACATGTCAAGTGATAAGGTAACTTGATGCTTAATATGAATAAGCTTATTGATAATCATCACCTTTATTATGATGAATTATAAGCTAACTTATTAGCTTATTTTCATGAATTATAAGATTTTTTAGCTTAATCTCGCTGAACATATTTAGTGTAACCTGTTTGTGAAGTATCATATATGATATACTATATCATATATGATATAAGCTAAAATATCATATATGATGAGATATATCATATATGATAATGTGGTTGAAAATTGAATTAACTCTTTTTTTAATGGATTAATCTGGCTGAACATATTTAGTATGACTTGCTAATGAAGTATCATATATGATATGCTATATCATATATGATATGCTATATCATATATGATATAAGTTAAATATCATATATGATCAAATATATCATATATGATTATGTGTTTGAAAATTGAATTAAATCTTCTTTTTTGTGTAGAGAAGGTTGTTTACAAGGCGTGTTGAACATTACAAGCATCCAAAAGGCCAAGAAGCTTAATGAATAAGCTCGTGAATTTTTCTTTTACGTTTATTGTTTGTTTTTTCTTGTAATCTCCTAATGGAGTTTGAAGTATATGGACGATTTTGTAATCAATTGGTATCTCGTACAACATCTTGTTAATATGATTTAACTTTCTTGGTATTATGTCATGATGCTTTTTATAAATTAAGTCATACGGAGTATATGATCATGCACTATCATATATGACACTCAAGAAAAACTTGGATTTATTAAATAAAGAATATGATGAATTCATGATTACAACAAAGAGTATGCACAATTAATAATCAAACACTTGTTCATAACATAAAAATGTACTTTTGAACAGAATCATATATGATAATTCAAACCGAACGTAACCTAATGTAAAATCATATATGATATACCTCTGATATCATATATGATAACAATTTATACAAAATCAAAAAAATGCAAAAAAAAAAACAGATTATCAAATGATGAATTCATGAACAACGCCTACTCTGTCTTGATCCTTAAAACATATCCATGCACATCCTCTTGTTATAATCAATATCCCTCTCTGCTTTGCTCCAAAGCTGCCAATCGCACCATCTCTGTCTGACTGCATTTATAAAAGATAAAAAGAACATATTATGCAACATTTTAACACCAAAATAAATTACTCATATATATGATAGAAGACAAGTTTCAAGAGTTTATATTGATTTTCTAAAAAATACTCATACAGAATCTGTTTTTTCCTATGGTTTATTTGATATATCATATATGATAGTTATATCATATATGATATATCATCAGTTATCATATATGATATATCTATCATATATGAAAAGAGATGATATATCATATATGATATATATATATCATACATGATATATCAAGCTTATTGCAGCCTACATCAGCAAACTTAATCCAACTTACATAAAATACCTTACGATTTGTCAACATAAGCTAATAAGCTAGCTTATTCATAACTCTCGTGTAATTTGTAAGCTTATTCACATAACTCCTATCTAATTCTCAAGATTATTTATAACTCTCATCTAATTAAAAATCTTATTCAAACAAATAAGCTTATTCACATAAATCACCTAATTAAAAGCTAATTAGAATAAATTGATCAAAATAAAAACAATCAATCGGAATAATTCGATCAAAATAAGAACTATCAATCGGCATATTTCGTTCAAAAAAGCTAATGAAAATAAATTAATAAGCTTATTCAAAATCAAATAAGCTAAAAAAAATAAGCATAGATTATAAGAATACAAACCTGAAATGAATTCGTGTTAAGTAATCGATCTAATTAATCGATTGTGATGGATTCATGATGATGTTGTGATTGTTCGCTTCAAATTTTAGAGAGAGAAAGTAGATCGGGGTAGAGAGAGAAGTGAAAGAACGGGGTGTGTGTTTTTATGAGAAAGAAAGGAGAAAGTTGTGTAAATTGGGGATTTAATCTCAACCCTTGAATGAGATGGAGATGGATGGTGGGGATGAGTCCCCTTGTATCCTAAAAAACTTTGGTATCCAAAAGAACTTAAATCATATTATTATTATAGTTTAAATATGTGATACGTAAAATGTTTGTATTGGTGGTGGAAGATTAGTAATGCACTAAAGATCCACAATTGGTGCATGAACAAGTAAGAGTTTGACTTTCCAGAGACAGAGTCAAAATTACTCAAAGTCTAACGGCAACCTTTGAGTGAGATCGCCAACTTCTAATTTTTTGGCATTCTTTATTACAAATATCCTCAAATTCAATAACTTTATTAAAATATCTATTCTTTTCGTGCTAAAATTACTGTTTTTATACAAAAACACATAAATAATATATATATATATATATATTTTACCTTTTTATCATAATACTTCATCCGTTTTAAAATTATTGTCCATAAAAAAACACATAATACTTCATCCGTTTTAAAATTATTGTCCATAAAAACACACAGTTTAGAAATAAACATTATTATTACAATTTTTTTTTTTTACTTTTTGTAGAATAATAATTTTATCTTTAAATAACTCAAAATAAAGTAGTAAGACAATAATTTGAAAACAAAGGTAGTAACAATTTTACTTTTATTTAACTAGTTATTTGTTTTAATTTATTATTTTTAATTTATTATATTATAATAAATTAAAACAAATGTAATATAATACAATTAATCAAATTTCTCTACCTATTTTCAATAATGAACAACTTAATCGAGACTTAAAAAAAAAAGCGAACAAATAATATTGAGACGAAAAGAGTATAATGTACTACTTTCATCATAAATAAATATTTAACTCGATTTAGATATTCAAACTCATTCAACGATAATTTTATGTGTACTTGTGTATAACTGCGGAAATTGCATAGCGACAAATAATTAACGATATACTAATTGACTTGGTGGTTGAAACGGTAATCCGGTGACTTGATCGGGTTGACCCGGTGGTCGAATAAGTGAAAGGGTGACTCGACCGGGTTAACCTGATGGTCGAACCCGTGACCCAGTGACTCAACCGGATTGACCCGTTGGTCGAACATTTGACCTTGTGACTCGATCGGGTTGACTTAATGGTCTAACCCGATGACTCGATCGGGTTAACCTGGTGGTCAAACCCATGGTGACTTAACCGGGTTAACCCGATGCGAACCCTTAATCCGATGACTCGACCAGTTTGACCTGTTGGTCGAACACTTGACCATGTGACTCGACCAGGTTGACTCGATGGTCAAACCTATGACCCGATGACTCAACCGGGTTGACCTGACGATCAATCTCGTGGTGACTCGACTGTGTTGGCATGATGATCAAACTCGTGACCCGATTATTATGTAATAAAGGTAACATTTTCAATATATAACATAAAATGTTTTTAACAAAGGAGATACACCCGATATTAGTAGAGATAGAAATTTCGATGCAATATATATATATATATATATATATATATATATATATATATATATATATAGAGGAAGGTTAATGTGAGAGATTTTTTAAAGTTGTAAAAATGAGAACTAATCTAAAACACCAATAAAACATTGATACATAATCATATTACCAATAATACACCAAAATATACATTATTTATACAACTTAACATTATATTGACTAATAAACGACGACTTAGTGTGTAACGTATTACTGATACACAATTAAAAATGTGATACACATACATCAAAATCTCAACAAGATAATATCTTATATATAAAATGGTACATTTGATACACAACCAGCACTAAATAACATGATACACGATACCAAGACATGATACAAATCACACCTTAAATCAAGATGTATCACCTAAAATTCGTCAATTTTCAATAGAAAGTCCATCAAATTATTAAAAAACTTAGTTTTAGTTAATCTCGTTTAAAAATTATTTGAAGTAGAGTGTTATTTGTGAGATTTTAGTTGGTTCTTATTTTTTCAACTTTAAAAAGTTCTCATTTGAACCGAAATCTATATATATATATATATATATATATATATATATATATATATATATATATATATATATATATATATATATATATATATATATATATATATATATATATATATATATATATATATATAAAGAAAAACGTAACGGATGTTAAAAGATCACATATGCAAATATAAGTAACATGAAGATAACTAGAATACATACCTTCTAGTATAACCACACGAATTGACCAATTACTAAAAACTCAAAGAAACCAAAAGTAGGTTTCCTCTATGTAACACCCCATTTGGTAAATGGACCGTTATAGGATAATTATGGCGTGTCATCAAAGCATGCAAGGTAAATGTTCTAAAATATAAATGACCATAAAAGGGAAAACCGGAATCGAACATCGGTTCCCAAACATAAGCTCAAAACATAAGTAAAGTAAATGAAATAGGAAGGACAAAACAAGCGTCCAAGCAAGTATAAGTATGTGAGGCAAAAGGAGAAGAAGTCTAAGGCAGCTTCCATCCTATGCACGTCCTCCAAATGCTCAAGTCTGTCCTTAGGTACCTACCGTTTTGGGACATGGAAAGGAAATACGGCTGAGCAATACGCTCAGTGAACGGATATATGACAATGATATGAATGACATAAACATAAGTAAAGTATAAAATGATAGTGCATCGGAATAATGTAAGTCCTGGAAAACCTGGTGTAAGTTTAGTAAACTGGTTTATATTCTGAAAAGACTTATGTTCATTTTATACTGAAAACTTTATTTTAAATATGCCCCAAAACCCATATAGATCATGAAGTACCAACGTGCATGAATACTTAGAGGGGTGACCTCGTCATGCAATTAGAGGGGTTGCCTCCAATTATAATAATCTGGGTGGAGGGATCAACTCCGTGTAACGGATGCAAGGCACACACCACAGTCACCATGTAATCTTGCGAAACTTGTCCTAGGATGCACCCATTCGCCCCACATGATAATAATGTAACAGGCCAAATAACTGAAAAAGGACGCTGCGAGCAATCACTCTCACCACAGAAGAGTCATAACACCGAGGCCTGGTACCTCCATAACTAGGTAGAACTAGCATGCATGTATATAGCTTAGGCAATTTAAAATAAAACATAGCATTTACTGGAAGTGTTTAAGACACATGGGGAAAACAAATGGCTGCATACGGGGAATCCCAATAAAGGAAAGAGAGTGTCCTTACTAAAGGACGAAATATCCGTACCTTATGTCCAGTAATGCTGATGAAAACGTAAGTGGAAGATCACTCCGACTTCACGATAGCTATATAATAAAAAGGAACATGTATGAGTTGTCTGATTAACTTATACTTAACTGTTTATTAGTTTACTTGGCGTGTTCTTAACTTGTTTTACTTGTTCTAGTCTTGTCTTAAGTGTTCTAGACTTGTTTTACTGATTCATGTTTAATCATGTGTTTTCTTAATGTTTCATGTATTCTGATTAGTGTATTTCATGTTTTTATGTGTTACTACACTTTTTGTATCATAATGAGTAACTTTCTAAAAATAGCAGGTTTCTATATATAGTAACTTTCCAAAAATAGCAGGTTTCCTTAAATAGTAAGTTTCCAAAAATAGAAAGTTTTCATAATTAGTAAGTTTAAAAAATAGAAATTTTCCATATTTAGTAATAAGCTTGTTTAATAAGTATAACAGATAAGCTGGAGCTTATTAAGCATAATTTATAAGTCATAGTGATTTAAATGTCATAAAATAGTAAAGTTTATTAATAATAAAATACTTTAGTCTTAACATGATAGTTATTAATTAATAATATAATAGATAGTTTATTAAGGATTATTAATTAATAATATAGCTTGATTTATCCAAATAATACTTTACCATAAAATGCTAGTTGTAATATTAAATTAAGGTATGATTTTAATTTAACTAAATCATGCTTAACATGTAAGAAAATAATTATAACCTAAGTTTCATGAATAATTATTTTTAATAATAATTATATCTTAAGCTTCATGAATTATTTCATTAAAATAATTATAACATAAGCCCATGGTAATTTAATTAATAATACATGTTTTAAATTAATTAAATTAATAAAAGATAATTTAATAAAACCATCCGCGTGTACCCGAGCCCTAAATCCCTAGCCTACCGAGACACCAGTGTCTCGGTCGCACTTAAACAAAAAAACCCGAGAAACAAACCCTACCACAGCCGACGGATTTGGCTTTCTAGCCGGCGGCCACGCAGCCTAGGCTGCTGCCAGTTGCCACTGTTAGCCACAGGGTTCCCACCTGTTGCACTGGGATCCCCCTGCCGTGACCATAGTACCCACCGAGAGTCTTAGGACTCTCGCTTCCCACTTATTGCCCAACAGTTCCCACTGTGGAACTGTTAGGTGTTGCGACTGCCATCAGAAAACCACCACCGACCCTATGAGGGTGCGACTGGTTGGGATTAATTATCATCGAGAGTCTTGGGACTCTCGGTTTGTGTGCACAGCCGAAACAAAACCAACCCAAAACCCGAAACCTTTTTCATTCATGATCTAAATCTTATAATTTCATGTGTTCGTGAGATTAATACATTGATTCATGATTAAGAGAATGAACAAAAGATTAAGGATTTCAAAAAAATCCTGAATGCGTGATGCTTAATGGTTTTAGAACACGAACACGAATCCGTAAATTAAGCAATATCAAAAGAAGCTTCTTCCCCCTTTATGCTTGTGAAATCCGGCGACCAAAAAGAGATGGTGGCTAGGGTTTTTCTTAATTTTTGTACAATGTGTTAAAGTGAAATAAAAACTTAATTCTCATTGGATTGATACTTTTCTAAATGGGCCGGGCCAAGGCCTTTCTTCCTTTTGTTTTACACGCCGGCCACAACACACACATACATAAGTTTCAGTTTCGTGTTTTAGATAGTTATCGTGTATGATCGTGTTTGGTTCTCGTGTTTTAAATCTTGTCATTTTATAAGCATTATACGTAAATACTTATTAATAAAATATGTAATACTTGTCGTAATTAATTAGTATACGTGTAACACCCCACTTGGATAAGTGGACCGTTACGTGTATTTATGGCGTGTCATTCAAAGCATAAGGTAAATGTCCTAAAACATTAACTGACCATAAAGGAGTTACCGGAATCAAACATCGGTAATCCAAACATAAGCTCAAAACATGAAAAATAAAATACTGCAGGAAAGGACTAAACAATGTCCAAAAAGCAGAATAAGGTAAGAAGTGCATGAAGTAATGCACATGCTCTCAGAATCCTAAGAGCGTCCTGGTGTACCTGCCGTTAGAACATGAAAGGAACTACGGCTGAGCATAACGCTCAGTGAACGGATATAATGCATGATAAGAATATACTGAATGAAACAGATGATAGAATAATGAAGCTGTAAGACCGATATGTAAAGTTGCAGCGGAAATCTGTGCTTAATCTGTAAAGCCTGATTTATTAATTAATAAAGCTGAACTTTTATCTGTTAAAACTGAAAACATGCATTTACTGTATTTTAATTGCCAGAGCTTATATAGGTCATGTGCTGTAACAATGTTGCATGAATAACTGGAGGGGTGACCTCGTCATGCTGTAGAGGGGTGACCTCTAAATAACTGTAGAGGGGTGACCTCTAAATATTGTGCTGGGTGGAGGGATCAGCTCCAATGTGAAGGATGTAGAGCACACACCACATTCACCCTGATAACTTGTAAACTGATAAGCCTAGGATGCATCCGTACGCCCCACTAAACATACATATAAAAATGGCCAAACTGAACATGAGTGGGACGATGCAGGATATCACTCTCCTGCATGTGAGTCACGACACCGGTGCCTCTAGTGCCATGGTTACGGTACCTCCGTAACTAGTACATAAACTTGGTCATGCTTGTATATAATGCTCAGGCAATTTATTTAGTTATTAACATGATTATTGATAAGCTTAAACATATACTGGGGAAAAACATTTGGCTGCAGACGGGGAATCCTAATCATGCATAAAAAGGAAGTCCTTACTAAAAGGACGGAAAATCTGAACCTCGTATCCAGTGAACAAGGAAAGACGAAAGGATGAATAGTCCTACTCCGACTTCACGAATACTACATAAATAAGGGACGAGAAATAAGTTGTCTTATTACTGTTTACTATTACTGATTCTTATCTGTTCTTAGTTTAATTATTTTATCCTTGAATTACTGTTTATGTATAGTCTGATTAATCTTGATTGTCTGGTGTTTTTCCGATAAACCCGATTGTTCTTAAATATTCACTGTTTAGTATATATCTTGTATTTTGGTTACTGTGTATTATACTGTGTTCTGACATTTACAATATTACAATAAATAGTAACCTGTTATAATTAGAAAGTTTCCTAAATTAAAAAAAATTCCTGAACTAGAAAGTTTTCCCAAAAGTTTCATGAATCATTAAATCAGTTAAATAAAATCAAACCTTTAATTAATAATTAAATAAAATCGTCTCAATTTAATTTACTAATTAAATTAATGAAAACATTTCTAATTTAATTAATCCATGATATATCTTAATTGATGAAAATGATTTAATATGAATTAAATAAAACCTTTGCATTTTTTTTATCAAACGTGTACCCGGAATTTCGAGCCATAAACCTTTTCCGAGACGCCCACGTCTCGGGTCAGCCAAAACCGAGCCCACGCCGTGGTCTCCTGGCTGATGTCACCCAACAGCAGTCCCCACTGCTTTCATTTGTTCCCACTGTTCTTTGTATTATTCCCACTGTTTGTTGTTGTACCCACCGTCTGATGTTCTGTTCCCACTGTTTATGTTATAATTCCCACTGTTTGCAATCCCAAATACCCCCTGCTGTTGATACAGACCCAAACGCAACCTGTTGGGTTTCTGTTTTGCGGCTGGTAACAATAAGACACCATCGAGACACCTAGTGTCTCGGTTTGTGTGCACAACAACGAAAATCAATCCTTAATTAAATCGATTCGTGATTCACCTCTTCCTTTTTAATTAAAAAAAATGTTTTCTTTAAAAAGCTTATACATACTTTCGTTTTTTTTTCTTGAACAAAAGGAGGGATTACCTTTACGATTCTTATGGTGAATAGCAATTAAACATGAATTAATAGGGAAAGAACAAGATCGATCCCCCCTTCTTCTTTGTCTTTTTCTGTCGGAAGCCATAAGAGAACCCCAAATCCCTTTTTTTTTTCTTACGGTTTGAGACAAGGGAGTTTACTCCCATTTGTTTTACTAGGTTGGGCTGGGCTTCCAAGCCCAAATTTGTTTTCTTGTTTTCCTTTGTTTCAAACGGCCCAAAACAACCCACAACTATACTATTTCGTGTTTTCGTTTCGCTTCGTTTAAAATTATTTAACTTACGTTTTCGTGTTTTAAATCCCGTTCTGTATTAATTTATCTGACTGAGATAAATATGTACGTAATACGGAATACTTATTTTCTGAATAATCATTTTGTTGTAGTATTTAAATAAACTGAGATCGCGCGTATTTAATATTCGATGAATTAAATACGGGTTTTACAATTCTTCCCCTCTAAAAAAATAATTCGTCCCCGAATTAAGGATACGACTATACTGGGTTTTACAGTTCTCCTTCTCTAAAAAGAAAATTTCGTCCTCGAATTTAGGGTAATTTAAGCTGGGGAATTTTAACTAAGCTGAAAGTCACGTAGACTGACAAGACATGAAAACTGAAAGACATATAAACTGAAGGACATGTATGTTGAAAGAGCATGAAGGCTGAAAAGGCATATAAGCCGAAGGATCATTCGTCCTTGATCTAGAACATGATGCTGCTGAAGGGTATAAACGTGACATGACTGAAGTAAACATGGAACGTGTCCTGGCTGAAGAGGGCATGGAATATAACATGACTGAAAGAACTTAACTGGATTTATTGACGGAAAAAGGATGAGAGGTCTGGATGGACTCCTCCGTTTCGAGTGGCCTCCCGCTCGAAACGATTCCTTCAAAGGTCTAAACATAAAAAAAATCTTGGTCCTGATGACCCTGTCCTGATGATGCTGAATAGTTTCTGGTTCCATACTTAAGATGGATTCTCTGAATCTGATAGAAGGAATAAGCTATAGCATGTTGAATACCTGGAACGGTACGTACAAATATCTAGAAAAGAAAAAAAAATTATATCTCTGGTTAAGCTGCTGAAAGTATAAATGGACGAACTACGTGAACAATTGTGAACGTGCTACGTGAGAAATTGTGAACGTGGTTCGCGATTATATGAGGAATGTTGAGCATGAAGTATATCGTGAATGTGATACGTGAAACATACTGTGAGCGTGATACTAGAATATATCATGGACGTATGCTGACTGAGGAAAAAAAATGCCAAACAATACGGCCTGAGATGTGAAACGTCTGCTTGAGTACGGAGAACTGTGCTAACTTGAGTCTGGTTTCTTAAGCTTTTGTGACCAACTCCGGTACCAGACCTGGAACGTATCCACGGAGATGGAAACACAAACCTGAACGTGAACAATGTCATGAATGCGAATCGTGAACTTAAATCATGAGATGAACTGAGACAATACAATACTGTGAATAAGACGTAGACGTAAAAGTGAAAATAACGTGAACGTAAAGTGAACGTAAACATATACGTGATCGTGAAAATATATTATGTCTGATATAATGGTCGTTGGAATACATTGAATTCATACAATTTACTTGAAATTTTTCTGTAGGTCCGCTACTGCGTGATCCTTTCAGATGAAAGAAACGCGCAGGCTGGTTACATGGTTGACGATAACTTAGATAGATCATACTTTTTCTGAGTCTATGGTAAACTGATAATAATCTTCATGGAATCTTGTCTCCTTTCTCTCCAGAATTTCTACTGGTAGTAATAACTCGATAGCATGACGGCGTTCTATCTAAAACCTGCTGGAATGGCAGGCATTAGATATGAACATAGCTGTCTCAACATGTTATACTGTTTCTATCAATTTCTGTCTGAGATTTTGGTACGTTCCGGTGGAATCTAGATGAACAGTCATGGAAGTATTTTAGTGAGAACTGTCAGTAATTTCTGCGGCAGTAGTCAACTGAGTTCTAGAAAATTTTGTACTCTAGTTACCGACGTAGGTCTTGACCATCTGGCGATAGTCTTCACCTTCGCAGGATTTCTGAATTTTCTTTCTACTGAAATAGGGTGGCTCATAAATTCCACTTTGTTCATCTGGGATATACCTTTGGAAAGCTGCTCATATAATTTTCCCATATCTGAAAATCTGCAAGTCCACGAGGAGATAATCTCGCGTTCTTCTTTAAGACTTAGTAGATCAGAATGTGATCAATGAATATACTGACGATTTTGTCTGAGAATTCATGGGACAAATTTTATTCATAATTTTCATACTATAGCTGGGCATTAGGGAGCTCAAACGTATAAGTCAAAATTTTAGAGAGACTATAACATGTTCAACAGCAATCTGGAAAACATCATGTTCTTCTCTCACCACTGTTGGTGGCATGATCGCGAATTGTTCTGGAAAATATTTAAGACATCGTAGCAGGTCAGGTAACCTCCTATTCGTGGAATGAGTATCGTTTTATGAATGGCGATCTCGTAAATCTTCGGTGATCGATACATGATCTCATGGTACCGGCCTTCTTTCTGATAGACAGAAACGGTACACCTCCTGGTGGTGCGTTAGGGCGAATAAAGCCTCATTCCGGTAATTCTTGCAGCAATTGCTGCAACTCTTTTAACTTAACTGAAGCCCTGTGATCAAGACTTCTGAAAACAGGTTATGTTCTTGAGACTAGCTCGATGTTAAATTTCTGTCTCGTGGTTAGGAAGGAATTTCTTGAAAACTTTCTGAAATTATATCTGGAACTCTGGAATAATCTGCTGATCATGAATTTAAGGAATTTCAGAAGTGAATTTATAACAGGTAGGTAAAAGTCTTCGTAGCTATGGACTGACAAGCCACGTGCTTGTAAGGTAGAAGTAACTTGTACTGATTTTTCTGGCAGAAAGTATAATAATATATTTGGAATTTAGTAAGACAGATCTCGTCGTTAATTGAAAGGAAACCTTAATAATATAAGTGATTTTGTGGAGTCCTTTCGGCTGGGAAGTAGGTAAATACCTGATTTACATAAAGCTGACATAGGAATACGTGGAGTAACGTGGAGACTTCCACTGAGTGGGTTCGTCTGTAACCTCACAGAATGATTACCGTGTGTTTAATCTGAATAATACTCTAGTGGTGGTGACTGAATTTTAATGATCTGATTCATGCGTGGCATAAATAGAACGGGTATACCCCTTTCTGAAGGGTACCCTGAATTTCTGAGGGCCTGGTTTAGAAACATACTGGAGTTATGAGTTCTGACTCGTATTTTGAGAAAAGATTCGTATGACGTGTACCATGACTGGTGTCCTAATATGTGTCTTCCGTAAAGATACCTGAGGCCTATGCCTTGACTGATGTCTTGACACGTGTTTTAGTAGATGAATCTGAACAAGGTTGAAAATTTTGGTAACTGCTAGGATTGGCGGACCGGTTAGACTACTGACCTCCGTACTTCTGGTCACGTCCGTTCCGGAGTTCCGATGGTTACTGACTGATTAATTATAAGCACGGTGGTTGTCACTACTGCTTTGTTTTTCAATTTGACGGTCATTATCATGACCGTGATTCATGTAACTATTCTGCTGAGTGGCCGGCTGAGTTCCGGTTCCCACTCTTCTGAATGAACGGTTAGCTGAGTAACGTGTGACAGCTAACTGAGGAAGTAAGGCATGGAATAGAATGGTAGTGTCTGATGGTTGAAATTTACTCTTGTCAGAAATTTCGAATTTATAGTTTTCATCCTTGCTCTGCAGTGTCTTTATAGTATAACAGCATCAGCATCAGCATCTTAAGAAATCTCCAAAGTATCAGCAGCATCAGCAATTGTGAGGTCTTCAAAGTGTTCGCAGCATCAGCATCTGGTAAAATCTTCAACTCCCGAGCAACATCAACACCTAGTAGAATATCGACAAGTGGAAACGCCTGAGATGATTGAGGATCGATTGGCAATATCCATGGAGTAGGGTACCTGGTGTACACCTGGACTACTGTACATGAAGTACAAAATGAATATTGCACATGAAGCATATCTGAGACACTGTACGTGGAGTACACATGAATCACTGTACATGGAGTATAACTGAGACACCGTACATGGGGTACATATGGAATACTATACGTGGCACTGGTGGAAATTTTATGGGATGATCGATACTAGTGTCGCTTGTCTGACATGATCAAGGAATTAAATTGATTTAAATGGTAGTAAACTGAACTGAAATGAGTAACATGATAGCCTGGTAATTTCTGCGTGGACTTAAAGCTGGTTGTATAGAATTTCAAGAATATGATTAAACATAATTTCAACAATGGTCAACATGAAGACATGACTGATGAAGATAAAACCTGATTATTATGAAAATAGGATTTATCTGTAAATCTTAGCATGAAAACATCATCACCTTGCTGAAAACATAATCCTCATAAGGAGACATGAACTTAGTCAGCATGAAAACGACATTCACGTGAAAGTATGAACTTGACTGATACAAATAACATAGAGAACAATCAACTGAGGTTTAACATCAACTGATGTGGATAGTTATGGTTTAATACACAGTATTCAAAGTAGGAAGCATGTGACTAAGTATGGGTGATTCTGTTTCCATCCATACCTGTCAAAATTTTCTAAGAAATGTCATGTATAGAAATGTACAATCTGGGACTAAATGTGGTTGGTTGTAGTCCAATTCATATTTGTCAAGATTTTATGAAACGTCATTATATGACAAGGTGAACAACTATGGATCGGTTCACAAAACAACATTCAACTGAAAAACATGAAATTTGATCTGAACATTAGTGAACGTATATGGGTTGGTTCACCAAGTAATATTCGACTGAAAGCATGAATCTGTTAAGAGTAAGGATGAACGCCATTGAGTCGGTTCACCAATACAAAATTCTGAACGGCCAAGGGTGAACGCATATGGGTCGGTTCACCAAAACAAAATTCGCAGAAAAGCACATGCGACTAAATATGGCCAGTCATGTACCAACCTTTTACTTAGTCAAAAACTTTAAGAAAACCGGCTGATAACTGAAGAAAACTGACTGATAAATGCATGAGAAACATGAAAGATAACAACGCCAAAATCTGGAAAGTTCCTGGTGACTACCCACTAGTCACAAGTCAAGTTTTAGAGCCTACAGGTCGAACCTTGCGCTCTGATACCATAATTGTAACACCCCACTTGGATAAGTGGACCGTTACGTGTATTTATGGCGTGTCATTCAAAGCATAAGGTAAATGTCCTAAAACATTAACTGACCATAAAGGAGTTACCGGAATCAAACATCGGTAATCCAAACATAAGCTCAAAACATGAAAAATAAAATACTGCAGGAAAGGACTAAACAATGTCCAAAAAGCAGAATAAGGTAAGAAGTGCATGAAGTAAGAAGTCTAGATAACTCCCATCCAAATGCACATGCTCTCAGAATCCTAAGAGCGTCCTGGTGTACCTGCCGTTAGAACATGAAAGGAACTACGGCTGAGCATAACGCTTAGTGAACGGATATAATGCATGATAAGAATATACTGAATGAAACAGATGATAGAATAATGAAGCTGTAAGACCGATATGTAAAGATGCAGCGGAAATCTGTGCATAATCTGTAAAGCCTGATTTATAAAATAATAAAGCTGAACTGTTATCTATTAAAACTGAAAACATGCATTTACTGTATTTTAATTGCCAGAGCTTATATAGGTCATGTGTTGTAACAACGTTGCATGAATAACTAGAGGGGTGACCTCGTCATGCTGTAGAGGGGTGACCTCTAAATAATTGTAGAGGGGCGACCTCTAAATATTGTGCTGGGTGGAGGGATCAGCTCCAATGTGAAGGATGTAGAGCACACACCACATTCACCCTGATAACTTGTAAACTGATAAGCCTAGGATGCATCCATACGCCCCACTAAACATACATATAAAAATGGCCAAACTGAACATGAGTGGGACGATGCAGGATATCACTCTCCTGCATGTGAGTCACGACACCGGTGCCTCTAGTGCCATGGTTACGGTACCTCCGTAACTAGTACATAAACTTGGTCATGCTTGTATATAATGCTCAGGCAACTTATTTAGTTATTAACATGATTATTGATAAGCTTAAACATATACTGGGGAAAAACATTTGGCTGCAGACGGGGAATCCTAATCATGCATAGAAAGGAAGTCCTTACTAAAAGGACGGAAAATCCGTACCTCGTGTCCAGTGAACAAGGAAAGACGAAAGGATGAATAGTCCTACTCCGACTTCACGAATACTACATAAATAAGGGACGAGAAATAAGTTGTCTTATTACTGTTTACTATTACTGATTCTTATCTGTTCTTAGTTTAATTATTTTATCCTTGAATTACTGTTTATGTATAGTCTGATTAATCTGATTGTCTGGTGTTTTTCCGATAAACCCGATTGTTCTTAAATATTCACTGTTTAGTATATATCTTGTATTCTGGTTACTGTGTATTATACTATGTTCTGACATTTACAATATTACTATAAATAGTAACCTGTTATAATTAGAAAGTTTCCTAAATTAAAAAAAATTCCTGAACTAGAAAGTTTTCCCAAAAGTTTCATGAATTATTAAATCAGTTAAATAAAATCAAACCTTTAATTAATAATTAAATAAAATCGTCTCAATTTAATTTACTAATTAAATTAATGAAAACATTTCTAATTTAATTAATCCATGATATATCTTAATTGATGAAAATGATTTAATATGAATTAAATAAACCTTTGCATTTTTTTTATCAAACGTGTACCCAGAATTTCGAGCCATAAACCTTTCCCGAGACGCCCACGTCTCGGGTCAGCCAAAACCGAGCCCACCGTGGTCTCCTGGCTGATGTCACCCAACAGCAGTCCCCACTGCTTTCATTTGTTCCCACTGTTCTTTGTATTATTCCCACTGTTTGTTGTTGTACCCACCGTCTGGTGTTCTGTTCCCACTGTTTATGTTATAATTCCCACTGTTTGCAATCCCAAACACCCCCTGCTGTTGATACAGACCCAAACGCACCCTGTTGGGTTTCTGTTTTGCGGCTGGTAACAATAAGACACCACCGAGACACCTAGTGTCTCGGTTTGTGTGCACAACAACGAAAATCAATCCTTAATTAAATCAATTCGTGATTCACCTCTTCCTTTTTAATTAAAAAAATGTTTTCTTTAAAAAGCTTATACATACTTTCGTTTTTTTTCTTGAACAAAAGGAGGAATTACCTTTACGATTCTTATGGTGAATAGCAATTAAACATGAATTAATAGGGAAAGAACAAGATCGATCCCCCCTTCTTCTTTGTCTTTTTCTGTCGGCAGCCATAAGAGAACCCTAAATCCCTTTTTTTTCTTACGGTTTGAGACAAGGGAGTTTACTCCCGTTTGTTTTACTAGGTTGGGCTGGGCTTCCAAGCCCAAATTTGTTTTCTTGTTTTCCTTTGTTTCAAACGGCCCAAAACAGCCCACAACTATACTATTTCGTGTTTTCGTTTCGCTTCGTTTAAAATTATTTAACTTGCGTTTTCGTGTTTTAAATCCCGTTCTGTATTAATTTATCTGACTGAGATAAATATGTACGTAATATGGAATACTTATTTTCTGAATAATCATTTTGTTGTAGTATTTAAATAAACTGAGATCGCGCGTATTTAATATTCGATGAATTAAATACGGGTTTTACAATACGTAACACTTGAAATAAATGTTCATGATTCGTGTCGTATATTAATAAATATTAAAGTTTTAATTTAATCGGGGTTTCATACATTTAATGTTCATGAGTATTTTCTAGCGGGTTTTACACTCTACGTGTATCCACACTACACCTACACGATTAAATGCGATTGCAAGATCTCGCCAACTTGAACAAGAACACCAAGAACCCTAGATCTAGATCGAGACTTCAAAAAAAAAGCGAACAATAATAATGAGACGAAAAGAGTATATTGTACTATTTTCATCGTAAAATAAATATTTAACTCGATTTAGATATTCAAACTCATTCAACTATAACTTTATGTGTACTTGTGTATAACTGCGGAAATTGCCAAACGAAAAATAATTAACAAGAACACCAAGAACCCTAGATCTAGATCTAGGGCTTGAAATAAATTCTTCTACACCTGATGATGTAACACCTCATTTTGACAAATGGAATATCACATGATAATTATGGCGTGTCATCAAAGCATGAAAGGTAAATGTCTAAAACATTAAATGACCATAAAAAGGAAATACCGGAAATAAACATCGGTAGTCCAAATATAAGCTCACACACATGAATATAAGTACTGAACGGAAAGGACTAAACAATGTCCAAAAGAAATGAAGTAAAGTAATGTATGGAAATGCATAAAGTAATGAAGGTTAGATAGCTTCCATCTGTATGCACATACTCTCAAGTCCTAGTTGCGTCCCTGAGTACCTGCCGTTTGGGAACATGAAAAGGAAAACGGCTGAGCAAAACGCCAAGTGAAGGGATATACAAGCATAACATGAAATCACATAAATATAATAAGACTAATAGCAGCGGAAATGTATAAGTCTTAGATAACCTGGAACATGTTCATAAAACTGGTTTTATAGTTTGAAAAGACTTATGTTTTTATATGAAAATTGTATTAATTAGCCAATAGCCCTTATAGGTCATGAGGTTCCACCGTGCATGAATACTTGGAGAGGTGACCTTATCATGCAATTAGAGGGGATGCCTCTAATTAAATTAGTCTGGGTAGGAGGGATCAACTCCTTATGAAGGATGCAAGGCACACACCACATTCACCATGAAAATCCTGTAAAAACATGTAACTTGGATGCACCCATACGCCCCACATGATAATATAAATATAAGGCCAAAACTGTAAAGGGACACCACGAGCAATCACTCCGCCGGTGGGAAGTCATAACACTGGTGCCTCCAGTGTTATGGTTATGGTACCTCCATAACTAGGTGACATGGCATGCATGTATATGGCTTAGGCATTTAAAACTAAACATAAGCAGATCGAAACATATAAAAAAATACTTGGGGAAAACAGTTGGCTGCAAACGGGGAGTCCTAATAAGGTAAGAGAATGTCCATACTGAAGAACGAAATATCCATACCCGTGTCCAGTGAACGAGGAAAGATGAAAGGATGAAAAGTCCTAATCCGACCTCACTATTGCTACATAAATAAGGGACATGTATGAGTTGTCTGGTTACTGAGTATGTTACTGGTTCTTTGATAATTGTGTTTTTAAGTTCGTTTTTCTCGGTATCTTAACGAATTGATTGCATGATTTTAAGCTCGACTAAATTGTTTTTGGTTAAAAGATATTGATATGGTATTTATACTACTTGGCACAAATCACGTAAAAAGGTAAAAATAGACTATATACATATACGTACTAATCTAAAAACATATTGCACATAAAACATTTAAATGCACAAATTGTAAAAAATGTAAAATGCAAATTTTAGACTACAAATGAAAAACCTAAAATATAAATGCACGCAAATCGAAAAATATTGAATTTAAAATTGCTAAAAATTGGCTAAGACTAGAAATGACCATACAATTAATACCGATTTAACTTGTAATATACCCTACATACGTTTTAAATGCAAAGTCTAATTCCAAATTTCAATATTAAAATAAGCCCAATTAGTATAGCAGCCCAACAACCATAAAAGTCTAACTACTTCACGTTTCACAGAATTCAGAAATGAAAATGCCTCTAATCAGATAAAAGCAAAACTATAAAAGTACAACAAGACTTTTTGGACTATTATTAGCTAGCTACTCATCTTTTTAAAAATGATTTCTCAAAAACTCTAAATGACCCAGACTGATTTTAAGCAAATGACCTTCTTGACTTTAAAGTTTGACTTTCCTAGAAATTTAAAGGATGTTAGGCTCAATTACTAGCATTTAAACTATATTACCAGTATCAACAATAAAGAAATTCTAAAACACCTAAATATAAGCCTAATTCCAAACACTCTAATGCAAATACAGAAATCAAGAAGTTCAAATTGCTGGATGTAAATCTCAAAAAATAATGACAATCAACTATCAAAAAATATCAGAACATATAGCAAGATCTACCAGCTAGATTACACTACAACCATTACACTAGCAGATTCCACTACTATGCAGAAAATATAAAATGCTTGACCTGTTTCATCCAGGCCAGTCCGTTGATGACGAGAAGCGCGACGCTGAACCGGCTTAGAAACTGATCTCTACGACTTCACTTCTGACTGACTATTCTAACCAAACAGAACTGCAATCACATCATCTACGAATCTGCTTCTCGCCAAAAATTCAGAACCAAACACCTTGTACCTTCAATCCTGCATAAACTGATACAAACAAAGAAAACGAAACAATAACCTATAACAAAGTTATCTACTGTACTGATCCACGACTACTACACTAAACCAATCCAAATGAACTTCTGAATTCTGAAATCTTTGTAAAAAACTGAACATAGCAAAAAAATGAAAGAAAGCAACAAAAAGAATTGAGGAATCTCAATTGATTCAGCTTATCATAAAAAACTGATCCAAACACCAATATCTGAACTGAATTAGTAATATCAGAAAGCAACAAGAATAAAACTGCTTATCCAATCACCAATAGCTACTGATTAAAAACTGATCATTAGTTGCTCTAAAGGAAAACGAGTAAGTCTCATAAGCTCATTAGAGCTTATAGTAGAATAAGCTGGAAAACAGATTTTACTAACATAAGCTAAACCACTACTACCTAGCTTATCGACTAAGAGTCTAAAATCTACTCATTAATATCACAAGCTACAAAGGTAAAAAGCTTGAGATCAAATTTCACAATCTTCTACTTAAAGCTTTACTCACTGAAATCTCAACAAACACTAACAATTACTTTCTGAAAAACTGTAAATCTACGTGAACAGTACTCATATCTGACTTCAATGAACATACGGATTCAATCATCATCTAATTACTCCATCACAATATTCTTTGTATAAACTAATCAATAAAAGAAAAGAGAAAGAGATGAAGCTTTTTTAAAGAATTCATTAATGGACGAAAGTATACATTCTGTTATAACAGAAAAACATTCGGTTACAAGATTTTTAAACAAGAAACTGATCAAACTAACTGAATGATTAACTAAAGATCATAAAGCTTTGAAATAAACCTAACTATCTCTAACTAACTATGTGTGAAAATACACCTAAGCTAACCATCTGAAAGTGAGCCTTCGTCTTCTATTTATAGCCGCAAAAGATGATGAGATGACGTGGTTAAGCCAATGAGGAGTGGACACGTGTTTAATACGAGGTTTAAACTCGTCCTTCTTCTTCATCACATTTGGGGCTTTCTTCGTTTTCCTTCCTTGATCAAATTAATTAGTACCTTCTTGTAGAGGAGAAGGAGATGAGCATTGTTGTAGTTATAATCATTGGCTGATTCTTCTTGTATCGTCCTTGAATCGAACTTGCAGGTTTTTGGTGTAAGAAGTAATAGAAATCTGAAATTTCGTTTCTCTCTCTTCTTTGGGAAGGAAGAAAGACGCGTTCCTGTGTTTGTGTGTTTGACCATGACTTGGTCATTTGACCAAGTAAATAAGACTTTTCACATTGTTTGCCATTTGGTCCCTCATCTTTTCATCTATTTCCAAATGTGTTTAAAACTTTGAGTAAATCTATTTTTCATCCTTTGTCTTGTAAAAAAATTGCAACTTAAGTCCTCGATCTTTGAAAGCTTGGCAAATAAGGTCCTTGAAAGCATCTTTCGTCTTTTTCTTCGTCTTTTGATAAAATAAGTCCTTGAAACCGCGTGATTGCTCGAAAATGTATCTTCTTACCTGAAAACACATGAAACACAAATACACGCATAATTCTGATATTTTAAAGTTAAATATTATGTATTTGACTGTGTTTTTAGTGGTTTTTGGATCATTCAACTCCCCTCTACTTGACCATTGCCATGACCTCATGCAATGCAGCATTTTAAAGCTCTAAATTACACTTTTCTCATAATTAACCCACCTTGGCCATTTTATGATTTAATAAACTATACTATGCTATATGATGAATGATTTTGAATATTTACAATGCAATGCAAAGAAAACAATTCTATTTATATATTTTTTATTTTTATTGAAATGGTTTTGATGGAAATAACTCATAAAGAAATCAATGACTTAGATTAGGGCTTTGGTACCATGGACACTTATCACCCTCAAGTTTCACTTTCCCCATACCAAGCTTAAAAATGGGATCATTGTATTCACAAGTAAAAAGTGCATCAACTTATTCATAACAATTAAATGTGGAACAGGTTATTATTTGAGCAAATTGCTTGAAGGTAAATTTGTCATTATTTGAAGCGTGAAATATAAGAAATGTAAAATCCAAAAATAAGGAAGCACGGTTTTAATCCTAAGTAATCCTCTCATCCATTACTTGAAAAACCGCTCACAATTAATACAAGTCCGTTTCAAGAGTAATAAGTCATTCGCCTTATGTGTAAAATCCTCATGTCATGCTTTCATAAGTAGCTACACACTCGCTAAGGAAAGAAAAATAAAACTCACGCAATAATTTACATCCGCCATCTTTTTGAGACTTTGGATCTACAACCCCGCAACCCGTCAAGGTAATATTGGATTGGAGCAATCTATCGAATCCCCGCAACCCGTCAAGGTAATATTGGAATTCAATAGTCACTATAATTAACACCACACTGCCCCTCTTGGGAGTCTTGTATAATTTTTTTTATTTTTTTTTTATTTTTTTTTTCCTTTTTTTTTCTAGCCACTCATTTTTTTTATAAGCCTCTCTTATTTTTTTTTATTCCTCACAAAGAAAGTTGAAAAGAATAAAGGAAAAACACCCGCTAAATATTGAGCATGACATAAGTCTAGTACACATAAAATGTTCTAACTTAGAATCTTAAGACGTACTTATACCAACCACGAATGATTAGACAAAAATGCATAAGAGATTACAAACCAATTAAAACCGTTCTTGATTATTTATTAACATATATACATGCGAAGAAATTAGAGTTAAAGAAGAGAAGGGTTTAGCCACAAGTAATTATCATGAAGTTTATCTAGCCCTTTTATACTTGCTTCAACTCTATCATTTCCCATTCTCCACAAATTTAAAATCTCAAATAATGAGATTGGTGGATGCTTAGCCTAATAGACCAATAAAGGACTACATGGTTAAGGATACTAGCTAGAGAATGCTAAGATAAGCAAACTCGGGTTGAGTCAAAATATCCATGGTGGGCCTAATATGTCAAAGAAGTCTAAACTTGTTAAACCATGTCCTTATTATATTTTTTTTCCTTTTATATATTTTTATGAAGAATAAAGAAGAAATATATACAATGCAAATGTGTTATGCAAATGAAAAATGATTGATGCAAAAATTATGAAAGCATATTTTTGGTGGCCAAAGTAGATCAAAAATTTGAAAAATGTTTGAAAAATTAATTTTCCAATTATCATGAAGTTAAGGCAATGGTCTAGGTAAGGTCACTTCGATAAAAGTCTCCCCTACACTTAAGATAAACATTGTCCTTAATGTTTAAGAGTATTGGAGTGACTCCCCTACACTTATTACATTGATTACTTTGCTTAACCCAAGTTAAGGAAGAGACAACTAAAGGGTATTCATTTTAAGCACAATGTTTTGAATATCACAATAGCAAAAACTAATTTAAGTGAACCAGATACACGGGCCTCCTCCATAAGCTCCAAGCATGAAATGTGAGAGAGCAACCCTTGAAACAAACACCAAAAGGACGAAGAAAGGCACCCCTCCACTTCAACTCTACTATAACATCCTTTTAATTAAACCTAACCTATTGAAATTCTACTCTACATTTTCTAACCTAGTTATTCAATGCTTGAGTTTTTTTAACCCTAAGTCGCTAGCTCGACTCGGGCCCCGAATTAAGTTGTCCTTGGGGAAACCATCATGAAGAATAAAGGATATCCACTTTGAAGCACATCTCACATGATACACTCAAACTTAGCACGTTGCCATTTACTATAAGATTTACAATATCCGCCTCGATAAATGGAACGGTCCAACGTGTCTCAAGTTTGTCCAACATATAAAATCTCTCAAATAGGAAGCACACCAGGATCAAATACAAAGTTTCCATCTCGACAAGTGAACAACTCCAAAGTAGGTAGTATCACCAAAGTAAGCTCATACAAGAACTCCATCTCAATAGAAATCACACTCTTAAGTGGAGTAGATGAAAACCAAGGTGTCTCAAACATACGTATCCCAGGATCAAAAACCTTTCCCTTCATGGGAAAATAAGGAGATGAACTCGTATCAACCATATAAGATTCCCCCTTAGTGATTAAAGCATCATAAGAATATGAAGGTGTAGGTATCAAAACATTCATAACTATTATGTCCATGTTAGGCTCGTCATCATCATCAAAAGGTGGGTAATCTTCCATAGAAGGCATAGTGAAAGGAGGATCAATAGAAATAGTATCTTGTGGAGGAGGTGTAGGCTCTATGTTCCCAAAAAGCAATGTAGTAATAAGACGAACCTCCTCTTCCAAATTAGAAACAATATCGTCGACCTCTATATCAAAATGTGCAAGAGTATCCTCTATGGTGGCATCAATCTCCATAAAAGAGTCCATATCAAAGGTTTTGAGTTCTAAAGGTGCCTTAGATGAAAAAGTATCAATCTCTAAGAGGAAAGGATCTTCATCAATAACCAACTTCAAGGGTGGGAGGGTGGGAACATAAGGCTCAAAAGGAGGTGTATTAATGAGAGAATCACTCAAAGGAATGATATGATCATGAAAATCAATAGGTGTATCCTCAAAAACCAGTGAAGGATGATCAATCAAGGGTTCTTCTTCTATAGACTCATTATTAGGTTCTTCACACTCCTCAAAAAGTGGGTTATCAAAACATGTCTCAAAAAGAGGATTTGAATGTATCACAAAATCACTTAGAGGAATAGGTGAAGGAGTCATAGAAGAAATAGAGTCATCATCATCAGAAGTAAAAGACTCATCACTATCATAAGGATCATCAAAGGTTTCATCACAAGAATCATAAGGTGGTAGAGGAGAAGGATCCACTTTTCCTATAGGAGCAAACTCTTCATCCAAATTAGGAATGTTATCTTGACAAGACAAATCATTGGATGATATAGCATAAGACGCGTCACTAGAATCACAATCATCATCCTCCATTTGTGGAAAGTCTTTCACAAACTCTTCCTCAATCTCATTATCCATTTCTTTAAACAATTCATCAAGATAAAAATCACCAAAATCACTAGTAGTAGCATGAAGGTCAATATGTGATAAAATCTCAATGTGATCATGAGGAGAAGAGGTATCAACACAAAGCTCATCACATGGTTCATTGGAAACCCTCTCAAGCTCTCTTTGGATTGGGATAAGGTTCTCAACACTAGAAGAGGTTAATTCATCCGAATTGGTGTTTGTATTAGTGCTAAGAGGCTCGTCCCCCATGGTTAAAGAGTCGGTGGGTCCCATGTGAGGTAAAGGTGTTGATGGTGTGTATGGCTCAAGTATAGTCGGTGGAGAGATGGAAGGGTCTATAATAGGAACATCACTAAGTGTATCATCCTCAACATCTACTCTCAAAGAAGGCTCATCATCAGGTAAAGCATCGTTTGGTCTCATGTGTTGCAAGACGTATGTGCTCAAGCCTAAGATTTTTGGATCAGTTGCCTCTTGCATTGTCTCAAGTGCTTGCATTACCATATTAAAAGCGTCTTTACTCAAGAAATGATAAATGCCTTGATTGTGAGAGGTTGTTTGATTATGACTTTGAAAATTCTCTTCATTTGAAAATCATCTTGATTTAAAAATTCTTGATTTTGAAAATCCTCATTAAACCCTTGATCATAATCCCTCGCGTATAGATGACAATTATTTGTACCATGCGGTCCTCCACAAGTCGCACAAGGCCCATACACAGCTCGATAATGCTCCTCTTGTAATATCTCCAAAATAGGACGATTATCCATGTGTGGCAAAATGGTCGAATGTATATACAAATGAAATGACGTCTAAAAGCTTCCTCGGGGAAGGAAGTGATACACCAAAGGTGGTATGTTTACACGTGTGCGAGTACACGTGTAAGTAAACACGAGGAATGAGGGAGTAGCCCTCGGTCGACTTTTGAGAGAGAAGAGATTATCTCCCTCGAGGCTCGATATGAAATATCCACAAGAAAGTATAATATATATATAATTACTACTTGGGTGCAAGACCCCCAATAAAGCCTTCCTTCTTAGAATACGCACTAGTGAACGGGGGGTTAGGTGGCGCGAAGCACTTAAGTACCTATTGACCCTTAGATGGCATTTTATAGCACATCGCCTTTCTATTCACTTTGTAGTTTGTATTCTTCGAATTATTGCCTATTGGAAGTATTTATCTATTCTTGCTTTATTGAGTTTGATCGATACGCGTGTCAAGGACCGGAACGCCCCTCAACACGGTGTATTGCCTCGGCAATACTTATGGAGAATATGTGTATTGGTTGTTCTTATACGTATACGTATTTACATATAATAATATAGAGAAAACTATTTTTGTATTTATTGGGGTTTTTTAAAGAAAATACTATATGTACGTAAAAAAAAACGATGAAAACCGATATAATATATATTTTTGGGTGTAACCTTTTAGGAAAAAGATTACTTTTTGGATTTTTTTTTGGTTCAATTCTTTAGGAAAAGAATTGATTTTGTGATTTTTTTATTTTTTTGTATTTTTATCTTTTTGATTTATAATACGTAAAAATAACGTTCACAAAGTGAACGGATCCCAAAATCCAATCGTCTCACTCGAAACCGTTAATCTTCACGAAAAGAACCGGCAGCGGCGCCATTTGATAATTGTGTTTTTAAGTTCGTTTTTCTCGGTATCTTAACGAATTGATTGCATGATTTTAAGCTCGACTAAATTGATTTTGGTTAAAAGATATTGATATGGTATTTATACTACTTGGCACAAATCACGTAAAAAGGTAAAAATAAACTATATACATATACGTACTAATCTAAAAACATATTGCACATAAAACATTTAAATACACAAATTGTAAAAAATGTAAAATGCAAATTTTAGACTACAAATGAAAAACCTAAAATATAAATGCACGCAAATCGAAAAATATTGAACTTAAAATTGCTAAAAATTGGCTAAGACTAGAAATGACCATACAATTAATACCGATTTAACTTGTAATATACCCTACATACGTTTTAAATGCAAAGTCTAATTCCAAATTTCAATATTAAAATAAGCCCAATTAGTATAGCAGCCCAACAACCATAAAAGTCTAACTACTTCACGTTTCACAGAATTCAGAAATGAAAATGCCTCTAATCAGATAAAAGCAAAACTATAAAAGTAAAACAAGACTTTTTGGACTATTATTAGCTAGCTACTCATCTTTTTAAAAATGATTTCTCAAAAACTCTAAATGACCCAGATTGATTTTAAGCAAATGACCTTCTTGACTTTAAAGTTTGACTTTCCTAGAAATTTAAAGGATGTTAGGCTCAATTACTAGCATTTAAACTATATTACCAGTATCAACAATAAAGAAATTCTAAAACACCTAAATATAAGCCTAATTCCAAACACTCTAATGCAAATACAGAAATCAAGAAGTTCAAATTGCTGGATGTAAATCTAAAAAAATAATGACAATCAACTATCAAACAATATCAGAACATATAGCAAGATCTACCAGCTAGATTACACTACAACCATTACACTAGCAGATTCCACTACTATGCAAAAAATATAAAATGCTTGACCTGTTACATCCAGGCCAGTCCGTTGATGACGAGAAGCGCGGCGCTGAACCGACTTAGAAACTGATCTCTACGACTTCACTTCTGACTGACTATTCTAACCAAACGGAACTGCAATCACATCATCTACGAATCTGCTTCTCGCCAAAAATTCAGAACCAAACACCTTGTACCTTCAATCCTGCATAAACTGATACAAACAAAGCAAACGAAACAATAACCTATAACAAAGTTATCAACTGTACTGATCCACGACTACTACACTAAACCAATCCAAATGAACTTCTGAATTCTGAAATCTTTGTAAAAAACTGAACATAGCAAAAAAATGAAAGAAAGCAACAAAAAGAATTGAGGAATCTCAATTGATTCAGCTTATCATAAAAAACTGATCCAAACACCAATATCTGAACTGAATTAGTAATATCAGAAAGCAACAAGAATAAAACTGCTTATCCAATCACCAATAGCTACTGATTAAAAACTGATCATTAGTTGCTCTAAAGGAAAACGAGTAAGTCTCATAAGCTCATTAGAGCTTATAGTAGAATAAGCTGGAAAACAGATTTTACTAACATAAGCTAAACCACTACTACCTAGCTTATCGACTAAGAGTCTAAAATCTACTCATTAATATCACAAGCTACAAAGGTAAAAAGCTTGAGATCAAATTTCACAATCTTCTACTTAAAGCTTTACTCACTGAAATCTCAACAAACACTAACAATTACTTTCTGAAAACTGTAAATCTACGTGAACAATACTCATAACTGACTTCAATGAACATACGGATTCAATCATCATCTAATTACTCCATCACAATATTCTTTGTAAAAACTAATCAATAAAAGAAAAGAGAAAGAGATGAAGCTTTTTTAAAGAATTCATTAATGGACGAAAGTATACATTCTGTTATAATAGAAAAACATTCGGTTACAAGATTTTTAAACAAGAAACTGATCAAACTAACTGAATGATTAACTAAAGATCATAAAGCTTTGAAATAAACCTAACTATCTCTAACTAACTATGTGTGAAAATACACCTAAGCTAACCATCTGAAAGTGAGGCCTTCGTCTTCTATTTATAGCCGCAGAAGATGATGAGATGACGTGGTTAAGCCAATGAGGAGTGGACACGTGTTTAATACGAGGTTTAAACTCGTCCTTCTTCTTCATCACATTTGGGGCTTTCTTCGTCTTCCTTCCTTGATCAAATTAATTAGTACCTTCTTGTAGAGGAGAAGGAGATGAGCATTTTTGTAGTTATAATCATTGGCTGATTCTTCTTGTATCGTCCTTGAATCGAACTTACAGGTTTTTGGTGTAAGAAGTAATAGAAATCTGAAATTTCGTTTCTCTCTCTTCTTTGGGAAGGAAGAAAGACGCGTTCCTGTGTTTGTGTGTTTGACCATGACTTGGTCATTTGACCAAGTAAATAAGACTTTTCACATTGTTTGCCATTTGGTCCCTCATCTTTTCATCTATTTCCAAATGTGTTTAAAACTTTGAGTAAATCTATTTTTCATCCTTTGTGTTGTAAAAAAATTGCAACTTAAGTCCTCGATCTTTGAAAGCTTGGCAAATAAGGTCCTTGAAAGCATCTTTCGTCTTTTGATAAAATAAGTCCTTGAAACCGCGTGATTGCTCGAAAATGTATCTTCTTACCCGAAAACACATGAAACACAAATACACGCATAATTATGATATTTTAAAGTTAAATATTATGTATTTGACTGTGTTTTTAGTGGTTTTTGGATCATTATTGATGAGTGTTTTCACACTTATCATTCTTGTATGTTCTCAGCTTGTTTTATATGTTCTTGTCTTATTTTACTGTTTTAAATGATATACTGTATTATTAATGTATTACATGTCTTCTGATTATGTATTATCTTGTATTCTTGTATTATTATACTTGTAATGTAATAGTAAGTAACTTTCTAAAAATAGCAGGTTTCCATGTTGATCCCAAACTTAGATCGATTAGCTTTGTGTATACGAGATTAGATCAAGTATAACACGTAGAGAAACCTTTGCTTATGAATAAAGTAACAAAGTGTTATGCGGAATTAACACTTGATCTAAAACACAATAATGTTAAACAAACTTTCACTTGTATTAGAATAATCTTGTTGATTACAATGAAAGGTTTAACTTGCGAATACTATGAAAACTGATATATGACTTTAACCTAAAAGACCTTCTTTTATAGAACAAGAAGTCTTGTACAATAAGCTATGAATCAACTATTCTAGGTAAAGATAATAATAGAAAATACAATGTTGTGTTTATCTTTACCACAAACAAATAAACAAAAGATACGTATGAAGATATTCCATCAGTGTCAATCTTCAAGGCTGTCAGCGTTGACTTCTATCAGCGTCCAATGTCAATCTATCAGCGTTGACTTTCTTCTTATCAGCGTTTAGTGATCTGACTCATATTTTATTCCCAACAATCCTCCCCTAAACTTGATATCCATTCCAATGATCAAGTTTCTGAATAAAACCTTAAGACTTAGGAGGAATCTTGCAATAACTTCTTATGTTGGTGATAAACATATCTGATCAAGTCCTTGGCCACATCACTAGTATAATCTATCTCCAAGGGTGTCTCTAGCATCTTCTCCAATACTTCTTTGGACAAGAAATAGTCAGCATCCACAAGCAGATATTCTGAAAACTTTGTAGAGCTCATATGAAATACACCACAAGTAGAATATAGCCTCCAATGAAGATTACTGAGATCATCTTCAAGATCCTTCCAAATGGCAGGATCTGCTTCTTTTGGACCACACAAAGTCATAAATGTGTTCCAAAGTCTTATTCCATTAGCTGAAGTAGGTGCTTCAGCTGTATACTTGGCCTCTATTAACCTCCATAGGTGCACCAAGTCTTCCCTGTCTATGCTTGCAAATATAGAAATAACTGAAGTGAAAGTATGTACCTCCTTTCCAAATCGTCCAATCTTCCAAAAACCACACTCATCTTCATCAAAACTGATGATTGGATTTCTGTCATCTAGAGGTACTACATTTACCAAATCTGAAGCTTCCAAAGGAGAAAGCTTGAGATGCTTCCTTATAACACCTTCAGTTGGAAAATACACATCCATGTCTTTAGGAAATTGAAAAGGATCTCCTTTCTTCACTGGTCTTTGAGCAATCCTTATTTCCTTTTGAATTTGCATCTCCTCTGCAAGCTCTTGTTTTCTTTCTTCTGAAAGAAACTGGTAGACATTCTGTTCTTGCACCTTCCTCCAAATAGGATGTGCCCTATACTCTAACTCCTCAAAAGACAAGGCCAGCAACTTCTTTGATGTCCAATTAGGCTGATGACATCTAAGCAACTTATAGTACAACTGCCTTCTATCTCTTTTGAGCCAGGTCTTGACCTCTTGTGCATTGAATCTCATAATCACCTTTATGTCTTCTTGTACCCTAAGAAGAACTTCCAACCCCCAAATTTGATCTGATAAACTCATACCTGGGTTGTCCATCACCTGGTCTTCCCAAGCATGATACATTCTGGTGATTTCTGGTAGGTCCCAATCAATCTGATTCTTCAACTCACTCAACCTTTCCTTTGCTAGCTCATCCCCATATTCAAGCCTTTCTGGATCTTCAATAATTTGAATGCTTGAATCTGAGCTATCACCTTCTTTATCATCACCACTTTCCTCCTCACTCTCAGAAACAACAAATGGTGATCTTCTACTCCTCCTCAAATCTCTTTCCACAAGTTGTGCAGCCAACTGTTCATTAAATGCTATTTGTGCTGCATCTTTCTTTGGAACATCTTCTTCAATCAAAATACCTTTACCTTTGTCTTTTGGATCAATAATTGGTAAAGTAGAAGAAGAAACCTGTGTGGACACATCTTTGATGATTGTTGATGGCTGGAATACATCAACACTACCTGCAACTTTGTCAGCGTCCAAGTTGCTCCCATCAGCGCCACGATTACCTTTATCAGCGCTGGATGTGTCAGCGTCCAAACCTGTATCAGCGCCTAATGTTTCTTTGAAAGATCCTTCCAAGTTCTTTGGTGTCACCTTGGATGTATCAACAACTGGGTGCTTCTTCAAATTGGTGAGAGCTTCAGCAATCTGCAAAGATTCACTAAATTGTGAACTCTTTCCTGAACTCTTCTCACTAGCTGTGTGAATCAACTCATCCTCCTCATCCTCTTTATCCTCCCCTTTGGAAGATTCCTCCATTAGACTCCTGCTACTTGGATTCTCCAAAACAGTTACTCTCTCCCTCAAAGCTTGGAGTTCTCGTCCCTGTTTGTTGACAGTTTGTACAAGACTGACATTTTGCTTTTGCAAGCTAATGACAGCCGCCGTCAATTCAATTATGGTCATAGGTTCCAATCTGCCCTCAGCTAGAATGGGGATTTGACCTCCCAAAATAGGATCATGGGGCATGGATGAGGTCTTAATGATGTTGGGACTGTCTTGACCAGCATCTAAGCCTGTGTCAATAGCCCCAGCCTCACCCATTGCACCAGCCACACTTGTGGAGGTGGTTCTCTCTGCTACAAGGCTAGGATCACTAGAGGAGAACACTCCAGTAACCCTTTGGCGTTTAGTCAACCTAGATTGTAATGGGGTGGAAGATGAAGTAGATTGTGTGGGTGTGGGTTCATTAAGGGGTGTTTGGGATTGGTCAGGGAGTGTATCAGTGTTGGGATTGGCTGTGTCAGCGCCCACATTTTGAGTGTCAGCGCTGGGTTGATCAATATCCATGTTTTCTGGTGAAGGTGATGGTTCATGAATAGGCTCAAGTTGGGGTGCAGGGTCTGGTTGTGGGTCTGGTTGTGGTTGAGCAGCCTGAATTACTTCAAGCATGGGTTGGGTAAGAGGTATGGGGTCGTTTGTGGAGCTCATTTTAGCAAAAATGGTTTTCTGTTGTTTAGGGATCTCATAAAAAGTGTCATGATCCCTAGAACAATATTCTTGTAAATCAAAGACCATTTGCAAAAATCTAGGGTAAGCCAAAGTCATTTTACTTCCCTTGTTTTTACACATCCCTTCAAAAATCATCTTTGAAAAATTATACTTAAGCCCACGTGTTATACAAACCAAAGCACTTGCAATTGACCTGTTTATCTCATTAAAAGAAGTACATTTTGGACTTAAGCATTGTAAAAGGACATGTATCAAATATTTCCAGTCAGAGGGAAATTCCTGCTTATGATATTTATTTAAAGTGACATCAGCAGGAATAGGATAACCCAATTCCCTAAGACCCTGTTCTATTGTTGCTATGGCAAGAGTAGTCACACCATCAGCGTCATCAAGACGCAAAGCTTGGCGAACCAAAGCTTCAATGACCACCCATGTTCTTCCATGAACAGTAGATGTTAATGTGGTCACTCCATTAGTTGTTGTGGAACTAACATTGTTCCAAAACTGTCTAATGTGTGCGACAGGGACTAATGGTGTATGAGAAAGTGCATACCTCAACGAAGATGCATTTAAAAATGCCACCATCTGTGAATACTGAGGAAATAAAGCATCATCAGCAGTCAAGTAAGCGATCATATTGTGTTGGCTCTTGAACTCCAATGTTAAATTCTTTGAGTTGAATTTGGGTGCCATGATTTAAAGCTGTTTAGGTTATATGATATGGGAAAAATCTAGGAGGAAAAGTGTTAGACAAGAAAATATGAATACCCAGAACAAAAAGATTAGCCAAATTTATAGGAGAGATGCATGATTTTGATTGGTCAAAAATGAGGCGGTTATATTCAAAGAGCAATCATGAAAATCTTGAATCAAATATAACTTATCTCATGCATTAATTAAAAGTAACTTCTCCCCAAAATTACGGCCAAAGATTAGTCAAAAAATAACAACTGGGTAGGGCCCACTAGGTGTCAACGGTCAAAAATAGCCCATCAGCGCCCAACGGCTATATTTTCTTGTCAGCGTTTGCCTAAAGCCTTGTCAGCGTCACGATTGGACGTAACAGCGTTTGGAGAAAAACTTGTCAGCGTCTAAAAAGTAAAAATAAAAATATTTAAAAAGAAAAAGACCTTAACAAAGTAATTTATCCTAAGGGAAATATCTTACAAGTTGATAATAATTACTGGGCGGCAAGCACTGTCCATTTATGCACACTTGCATAAGCAAGATAGACACAAATGTCCTCTAGAGTCCCTTGCTAACCAAAATACTTACCAACAAAGTTATTTCATAAAACTCTTTGTAACTCCCAGGTAAACCCATATCCAAAGTATTCCCAAGTCTCCCATCAGACCACAACCAAGTCTAGGCCAAAAATGTCTTGGCAGCATGCATAGATTGTCACCTTTGCATGCTACAGTGCCTCATGGTTTAGTAAAACTAACCCATACTCACCTGTGGACACAATCTAGAATTGTGATGAGAGTATTCTAAGAATACCCAAGAGTCCTAAAGGTTCCTTAAACCTCCCCTTAAACTATGATACATGAGTTCTCAAAATATATATATGAACATTAAAAATTTATGTCAAGATAGGAATATAAATATTCCAACCATCATCCATAAACAAAAACATGTCCAAATAGCTCTTCAAAGATCCATAAGCAACTCTGTATCCAATGGCATAAAGCTACCATTACCTGCACATTTAGATGAAAACCACAAAACTAACATTTGTTGCTGACAGCGTCCCGACAACACCTATCAGCGTTGAAGAAACTCTTGTCAGCGTTAGACAATAATATCTCCAACAACGGCAAAATAACACTTGACAGCGTTGCATTTACCTTTGTCAGTGTTAGAAAAAGAATGTGGAAAATCTAAATCATCACAAAGACCAATAACAATGCATTATCCTGTACATACTTTTACAAAAATGTTCCAAAACACATATTAAGTGAGATTAACCATTCCAATATTTGTTACCAAATATTGAAATCTTCCAGCATCAAAAGGTTTAGTTAATAAATCAGCTACATTATCTTCAGTATCTACCCTATCTGGTTGTATTAAACCTTTCTCAAAGCAATCTCTTATAAAATGATGTCTAATTTCTATGTGTTTGGTTTTAGAATGATGTACAGGATTTTTAATAATGCATAAGGTACTGTTATTGTCTACAAAAATCTTGGTATGCATAAAATTATACCCATAATCCAACAGCTGGTTCTGAATCCATAAGACTTGTCCACAACAAGCAGCTGCAGCAACATATTCTGCTTCAGTTGTAGAGTTGGCCACCACTGTTTGTTTCTTGCATTGCCAAGATATTAATCTGCTCCCAAGAAATTGGCATCCACCAGTTGTGGATTTCCTATCAAACTTGTCACCACCATAGTCACTGTCTGAATATGCAATAAGATCCAATGGAGAATCTTTTGGGTACCATAATCCAAGATCTGGATAACATCTTAGGTACCTAAAAATCCTCTTCACAGCAAAAAGGTGACATTCTTTGGGAGTCACTTGATGGCGTGCACATGCACACACAGCAAACATGATGTCAGGTCTTGAGGCTGTAAGATACATCAATGATCCAATCATTGATCTATAGTGCCTAACATCCACATCCTTTCCAGCTCCAATTTTTCCCCAAGGGTGTTGCCTATCCATAGGAGTGGAAGCCTCCTTTTCATGTGGAGAAAAACCATATTTCTTCAAGATTTCAGCTACATACTTGTCTTGTGAGATGAAGATACCATCTTCTTTCTGCTGAACTTGTAAACCTAGAAAGAAGTTCATCTCACCCATTGCACTCATCTTGAATTTATCTGTCATGAGCTTGGAAAATTCCTCACTCATTTTTGGATCAGTAGAGCCAAAAATGATGTCATCAACATAGACCTGCACAAGCAACACATGTTTTCCTTTCTTCTTTGTAAACAGTGTCTGATCTATGGTGCCCCTTTTGAAACCATTTTCCACCAAGTAGGTGGACAATGTACCATACCATGCTCTTGGGGCTTGATGAAGTCCATACATTGCTTTCTTCACTCTATAAACCTTGTCTGGATTCTCAGGATCTTCAAAACCAGGAGGTTGCATGACATATACTTCCTCAACAATTGTCCCATAGAGGAAAGCACTCTTCACATCCATCTGGTAAACAGTAAAATTCATACAAGAGGCATAAGCTAGAAAAATTCTTATAGCTTCAATTCTTGCAACTGGTGCAAAAACTTCTTCATAATCAATTCCTTCCTCTTGTGTATAACCCTGAGCTACCAAACGTGCCTTGTTTCTGACCACAATGCCTCTTTCATCTTTCTTATTCCTTAGAACCCATCTTGTCCCAATTGGTCTCACATATCTAGGACAATCAACCAGCTCCCAAACATCCTGTATAGCAAATTGGTGAAGCTCATCCTGCATTGCTTCCACCCAACTTGGTTCCTTGAGAGCATCAAAAATTTTCTTGGGTTCTTCCTGTGACAGAAAACAGGCAAACAAACATGCTTGTACAAGAGGGGTATCAACCTTCTTGTGTATATTGGCAATAAATCCACCAAGACCTTGATGGGATCTTCGTGTCTGAACTGGAGCCATAACATCACCAATGATTTGAGATGTGGGGTGATCTTTAGCTGTGGAAGTGAGAACTCCTCCTTCAAAAAGTCTGGTGTCCTCAACTTCACGCTCCATGTTGCCAATATCTTCTTCAGATTCTTCTTGATCAACAGAGATCTCTTCATGGACATTAGAAGGTCCACCTTGTTCAAAATGAGAAGAGAAAAGCTGTTGAAAGGTGTCTCCAAAGTCTGATCCTTGCTTATCAGCGTTTGGGCTAACAACGCCTGAACTGGTGTTGTCAGCGTTGGAGCTATCAGCGTCTGAATTGGTCGTGTCAGCGCTTGATTTCCCTTTGTCAGCGCTTGAAGAATCATGCATGTTTGTAGTTGGTGGTATCTGAACACCACCATTATCTTTCCTTGCAGCAGTAGCAGCAGCATAATACTCATCTGTCCATATAGGAAGTGTAACAAATTCTTGTGTGGGAGATGATATAACTGCTGGTGGTCCATCCTCCTTAGCAACCTGTATACCTGAAACAGTACCAATTCTCTTTTCCAAAACACTTGAAGTTACCTTCACAATGTCTGGATCAGTAACAGGCATATAATTTAAAGCTCTAGACAAAGGTTCTAAGTCAAACAACCAATTTGGACCACTCTCAGGATCACTAGGTTTACTTTCTAAAAACCTAACATGTACCTTTTCAAGTATACGTTTTTCCTTTTTAATGTAAACCCTATATCCTTTACTCTGCACTGAATAACCCATGAAGTAGCCTTCATCACCTTTTGAATCAAATTTACCTAAGGCCTCACTAGTTTCTAAAACAACTACATGACAACCAAATGGCTTAAGAAAGCCAATATTGGGCTTCCTTCCCCAAAGTAATTCATAAGGTGTCTTATTATGTATCTTGTTGACCAATGCCCTATTTTGAACATAACAAGCTGTGTTAACAGCTTCAGCCCAAAAGGCTATAGGAAAGTGGGCATCAGCCAACATGGTTCTGGCTGCTTCAATAAGGGTCCTATTCTTCCTTTCAGCAACTCCATTTTGCTGAGGAGTTCTAGCTATGCTGAACTGCCTAGTAATCCCTTTCTTGGCACAAAAATCATCTAATAACTGATTTCTAAACTCACCCCCATTGTCACTTCTAATAATTTTGACCTCATTACCATTTTTCTTTTCTATTTGGGTAATGAAATTAATCAGACTAAGGGCAGTTTCACTTTTCTTGGCTAAAAAGAAAGTCCATGTGAACCTGGAGTAATCATCAGTAATGACAAAACAATATGATTTACCCTTCAAACTTTCTATATTAGTTGGACCAAAGAGGTCCATATGCAATAAGTGAAGGGGTTTAGAACTAGAGTGCACCTGTTTAGACCTGAATGAGACCTTGTGCTGCTTGCCCTTAAGGCATGCAACACAAGAGTGGTCATTGTGGAAAGCCTTTTCAGGCAAACCATCAACTAAACCAAGCCTCACAAGCCTATTAATATTCTTAAAGTTTATGTGCCCTAGTCTCCTATGCCAAAGATTACTTTCATCTACTGAGGCTTTAGCATACAGACATGACATTTTATTATTTACCTTAATTCCATTAAGATTCACATTATATATGTCTTTATGCCTTGGTGTTCTAAAATCTATGTATTTCTCCTCAGGGAGCTTATAATCTTTGCTTAACACCAAGCACTCAGTATCTGTGAAAAGAATCGTATTTTTGTTATCACACACTTGTGATACACTAAACAAATTATAATCCAGGTCTTTCACCAAGAAGACATTATCAAACCTTAGATTGTTGGTGACAAGGGTTCCTTTTCCAGTGATGGTGCCGTAGCCCCCTCCAAAGTATACCTTATCACCATCTTGAATAGGAGAGAAATTGGTCAGATAGTCTTCCTTTCCTGTCATGTGCCTTGAGCATCCACTATCCCAGTATCCATAGTCATTGATCTTCTTCTGAATGCCCTGCACATAAAGAAAACACATTAGTTTTCTTTGGGAACCCAAGCCTTGGAAGACTTGGATTCATTTGGTTGTTCAACAAGAACAGACTTGGTTCTCATAACAACCCCATTTTCATCCCTGTTTGAATGAAATTCCCAGTTAACCCCAATTGGTGTTGACAATGCCTTAGAAATATAATGAAACCTGTTGCATGTCATAGAAATACCAGTAGAATTAGGGTTCTGGTCCTGTTTTGGTCTCCATGTTAAGCTAGTAGAAGCTTTAGACCTATTTCCCTGTGGCTGCAAATACCTAGGTTTAGCAGTGTTTCTATCAGCGCTGAAATTTCTCTTGTCAGCGCCCCGATTACTCCTATCAGCGTTGAACCTAGGGTTTGCTACAGGAACCCATTGCCTATTTGACCAAGTATTTGACTTTTGAAAAGGTCTTAGGCCTTGTGTGTTAGACCCTCTAGAAAAGAATGGGGCTGGTCTAACAACTTGTGAACTCTTGTTCACAAAGGTATTGGGTCTGACAGTGTTTGACCTATGTTGACTTTTGTCAGCGCTGAAATGGTTCCTTTCAGTGTTGACATTGGAAGCATTGACACATTTGTAGGCCAAATGTGAGAAGCTACCACATGTGTAACAAGCTTTTCTAGACATAGTCTTAGGTCTAGAAGCAAAGAAGCCTGTTCCATGATTACTAACTTGGCTTTTTGGTGACCTAGAATTTCTATACATCTCTGCATATTTAACACTAGGTTTTCTAACAGATTGTGGGCCAAGGTCAACAGCTTTGCCAGTGGTAGGGTGTGTGATCTTAATAGGTTTAGGATCAAGGCTCTTGATTGGTGTGGGCTCATTTGGACTTTCACACAATAACCCTCCCTTAACAAACAAGGTGTGGTTTGCTTTCTTCCATTCTTCTAGGTCAGTCAGCTTTTGCTGATATTCCTCAACTGGGGAAGTCACTCTAGGTGGAGGAATAAACTCCTCCTCTTGGCATTCTGGCAAGCCAGTCCAAGATAAGTCCTTTGATTGGACACCATAGAAATCCCCAGCTGGTGGTGGAACAACAGTATAATTATTCATCCCAATCCCACTCATATCCTTAGAGTCTCTTTGTTTACTAACACACTCTCCTAGGGATTGTGTGGCCTTATCAAACCTCTGGATTTTAAGACTCACATTATCTTTATTTTTGTTAGCCTCCTCTAACTGAGCTATCAAATCAAGATTAACCCTATTTACTATATCTTGAACATCCTTACTCTGATGTAACTCATGTTTTAAGATATTTATTTGATCCTTTAAATCAAACTCCATTTTCCTATACTCAGATACTGTCTTTTCTGTTTGGGTAAGAGCAACTTGATAGTTAGATACTTTGCATCTTTCAGTACTTGCCTCATCTAATAATTTAACTATCTCTTGTTTTAATTTTTCAGTATTTAAACGACAACCCTTAGAACAGAAAGCATCATCATATACCTCATTATCTGATGAGGAGGAGGAGTGTGCCATGAGAGCATATTCAGCATGCTCATCTTTAACCTCAGCAACCAAAGCTCTGTCCTCTTCCTCATTCTTAGCCATCCAGCTCCAATCCCATTCTCCAACACCATCAATTTGTTGAACAGCAACCATGGCCTTGGGGTCTGGGCTCTTAATCATTTGGCTTGAAGGCTTCCCAGCATCAGATCTCCTTGGAGATCTACATTCCCTCATAAAGTGCCCCATCCTATGACAGTTGTAGCACTCCACCTTGGATTTGTCAAATCCAGCAACATCCTTAGCATTAAAGGTCATCTTCTTCTTGAACCTTTTATTAAACCTGTTTGCTCTTAAACTTACAAGAGCCATAGTCCACTTGATGTCCATCTCTTCCAATTGTTCATCACTTATCTGCTCAAGATCTTCATAAGTGATCCTTGAATCACTAGGCAAAGAAGCAATGAATGCACACACAGTATCAAGATCAAAACCAGCAGGTTTAATTCTATCAGCGCCATGATTGTGTGTGTCAGCGCTTGAGTACAAAGCGTTGACAGGATATGATCCAGCGCTGACAGATTGACATCCAGCGCTGACACCTTGAGATCCAGTTGCTGAATGTCCATAGAAGTTCATGGAATCAAATTGGCCTTCACTTTGTGAAAAGAAGGCCATATTGCTGCTGGAAGATTTGTTATCACTTTCCAATTGCCATTCATTCTCCAACAGTCTTAGTTTGTTGAAGATGTCATCAAACCTGGAAGTCTTGTGGGTGTTATTGACAAGAATAGATCTTGTCTCAATCTTCCATACATCACCAAGGCTTTTGAGAAAAGTAGCATTCAATTCAGGATCATCAATCTGTTTTCCCATGAAGGAAAGTTGACTTGTGATGTCAAGAAGTCTACTTCTCACACTGCTGAGATTCTCATTAGGTTGAGCTTTAAAGACAGCATACTCATGCAATAGTTGCTTCTTCTTTTCTTCTTTTGTGTCAGCATTGCCACCATGTGCTACTTCAAGAGCTTCCCAAAGCTCTTTTGCAGACTCAAATCGTTTGTACTTGTGCTGATTCTCATGACCTAGGGCATGTTTCAAGATATTCAAGATTTTCATGTCCACCCTCTTCTTGGCTATATCTTCAACAGCAACAGCTCTCCCATCTTCAGGCTTTTCCACCTTATCAGATTCAGGACAATTAGGAACAGCTGTCCTTGTGGCAATAGCAGCAGTAATCTTTGCTGCCTTATCGAATGTGTTTCCATATTCGATAATTTCCCAAAGAGTGTAGTCATGAATAGCTATGTATTGCTCAAAATTGGACTTCCAAAGCTCAAAGTTCCTGGCATCAAACATGGGAATTTTGATACTAGGGTTTGAGAAGTTGTTTTGTAGCAAAGCAGGAGGTTGATTTGTGCCAGACATGGTGTTTTTAGGGTTTTGAGAATTTTAGGGTTTTTAGGGTTTGGTGTTTTAGGGTTCTGCGTTACTTAAAGATCAAAAGTTTCTCAACAAGCTCTGACACCACTTGTTGATCCCAAACTTAGATCGATTAGCTTTGTGTATACGAGATTAGATCAAGTATAACACGTAGAGAAACCTTTGCTTATGAATAAAGTAACAAAGTGTTATGCGGAATTAACACTTGATCTAAAACACAATAATGTTAAACAAACTTTCACTTGTATTAGAATAATCTTGTTGATTACAATGAAAGGTTTAACTTGCGAATACTATGAAAACTGATATATGACTTTAACCTAAAAGACCTTCTTTTATAGAACAAGAAGTCTTGTACAATAAGCTATGAATCAACTATTCTAGGTAAAGATAATAATAGAAAATACAATGTTGTGTTTATCTTTACCACAAACAAATAAACAAAAGATACGTATGAAGATATTCCATCAGTGTCAATCTTCAAGGCTGTCAGCGTTGACTTCTATCAGCGTCCAATGTCAATCTATCAGCGTTGACTTTCTTCTTATCAGCGTTTAGTGATCTGACTCATATTTTATTCCCAACATTCCAAAAATAGAAAGTTTTCAAAAATAGAACGTTTTCAAAAATAGATTGTTTCCAAAAATAGAAAGTTTCCAAAAATAGAGCAGTTTCTAAAAATAAAAAGTTTCTAAAAATATTAAGTTTCCTTTCCTGAAATAGAAAGTTTTCATAAATAAAAATAAGCTCGATTAATAAGCTAAAAGTATAAGCTAGTTTTTACTGGTTAAAAGTTATAAGTCATGGAATTAATAGCAGAGTTTATTAATTAAATACTATAGGTTATATATGTTTATTAATTAATAATGAAAGTACATGTTTTATTAATTAATAACATATCATGGTTAAATTAATAAACTATAGGTTATACGATATAATTAAGTCATTGTTTAATTAAATTAAGTCTAATGTAATACTTAGGTTATACATGTTTTATCAATTTAATAAAATTAACCTAAGTCATGGAATTGTTAATTAATTATGGGTGCATGTATTAAAATAATTAATTAATAAACTATAGTCTAAAATAAATTAAATCATACTTAGGTTAAAACATGTATTATTTATCTAAAATAATATAACCTAAGTTCATGTTTTAATTAAATTAATAATTGAGCATGAAAATTAATTTAATTAACTTGTAAAAGTAATTTAATTATCTTGACCAAAAAATGTTTAATAAAATGTCCCGAGCCCGAAAACAAAACCTGAACACTAACCACCACCAAAAGTCGTGGCTGTGGTGGCGGCCAGTGGTTGTGCAGCCAACGGCGGCAGCCATGGCTGCTGCTGCACTCTGGCTTGCCCCTGTCGAGACAAAGGTTCCCACTGGCTTAAGCCGATGGTTCCCCCTGCGTCGCCTTGCGTTCCCACTGCACGAACAAAGTGGTCACCGACATAAGCCGGTGGTTCCCACCATCCGAAGCAAACACACACCGAGCCCCTATGGGGTCTCGGCTGTGGACAAAAGGGGATACCGAGAGTCTAAAGACTCTCGGTTAGGGATTCCAAACCACAAACAAACCGAACAAAACCCGTTAATTGTTTTAGTTTAATCCATAACATGTTTTTATTAATTATTTTAAGATCAAAACCCATGTGTTCATAATTAATAAAAGAATTAAAAGAGATGAAGGTTTATTATTTTACCGAATGCGTGATTGAATGAAGGTTAGGAACACGAACACAAACACGTAGAAACCCAAGATCAAAAATAAAAAAACGACTTCTCCTTCTTCCTCCTTGTATGCCGTGGCTAAGAACAATATGGGGGCTAGGGTTTTTATTTTTTTGTAACAATTCTGTAAAGTGATTTCCTGTGTTATGTTTTCCACTAGTTTAAGTTAACATGGGCTGGGCCCCTCTTCTCTTTGGTTGCCGCGGACACAAAGGCCTACAAGGCCAAACCGGTCCTTGTTCACGTTTAATATTATTCGTTTTTGTTTGTATGTTTAAATGTTCATGTTATAATTATTATACGTAATAGTTATCATGTGTTTTTACATACATAGTTTATCGTAATTAATATTCATGACACGTGTACATAACATAAATGGAAAGTTTTAATTGGTTTGTATGTTTACGTGGTGTACTGTTCATGGTATTTATCTGCGGGTTTTACAATTCTTCCCCTCTAAAAAGAATATTTTGTCCCCGAATTATAGATAACATAAGCTGAAAGAGAAACATACCCGAATCAAAACTTGAAAATGAGGGTAAGAAGTCCGGATACACTCCCCCGTCTCCCAAGTGGCTTCCCGCTCGGAATGGTACCTTCAAAGGATTTTGACGAATGGAATCGTCTTCTTCCTCATGACTCGCTCTTGACGATCAAGAACTCGTTCGGGCTCCTCAATGAAAGTAAGATCCTCACGAATCTGTTTGAGTGGATACTGAACCATATGAAGGGGATGATAATTATACCCTCTGAGTAAGGACACATGGAAAACGTTATGAACGTGAGAAAGCTACGGAGGTAACGCTAAACGGTACGATACTTCAACGACAAGTTCGAGACAGTCCAATGAATCGAGGATTGAGTTTTCCTTTGCCGGTGATACCTTGAGAAAGACATGATCTCACACGTTGAAATTCAAATCCCTACGATGCTTGTCGGCATAACTCTTTTGACGTGCACGAGCTTCTTGCATTTTCGCCTTAGCTACAACAACCTTCTCGTTGGTTATCTTTATCATCTCTGGACCTTCAAGAATTCGCTCACCAACCTGATCCCAGCAGATTGGAGCGCGACATTGACTGCCATACAACATCTCCAACGGTGCACACTTGATGCTAGCGTGCCAACAATTGTTGTATACAAACTCTACCAAGCAGATATAGTCGTCCCAACTTCCTGTCCATTCTAAAGCACAAGCTCGCAGCATGTCCTCTAGTGTCTGAATGGTACGCTCTGACTGTTCGTCTGTCTGAGGATGAAAAGCCGTGCTAAGCTTAAGTCTGGTGCCCCAATCTTTATGCATACTCTTCCAGAATCGCGAAGTAAAACGAGGATCTCTGTCAGAGATGATACTGGATGGAGTACCATGAAGTCTCATGATCTCCTTATGATATGTATCCGCTAATTTGCTAACTGAATCATCCTTGCGGATTGGTAGAAAATGAGCGGATTTAGTAAGTCGATCAACGATAACCTAGATGGCATCATGTTTCCTCTTGATTTTCCAAAGTCTGGTGACAAAGTCCATGTAGATCTTGTCCCACTTCCACTCTGGAATGTCCAATGGTTGTAGTAGACGGTAGACCACTAGATCACTGATGCTCGGTCTTAACCTGCTGACAGGTAAGACATTTGGAGACAAAGGTAGCAATGTCCTGCTTCATGCCATTCCACCAGAAGTGTTGCTTGATGTCGTGGTACATCTTGGTGGAACCAGGATGAATAGAGAACGGGGAGCTGTGAGCTTCAGTCAGCAAAGCCTCCCGGAGTGTAAGATCATCAGGAACACAAAGTCTAGTGCACTGCCATAAGATACCGTCGTCGTCTACCTGAAACTCCGTCTGCTGGTCTATGTTCTGAATAATTGCCCATATTTCACCATCATCCTTCTAAGCTTCCTTGATCCTAGAGAGTAAGTCAGGCTCAACTCTAAGATTAGCCCAGTAACCATGATGTCCACGTACCATAAACTCAATGTCCAGTCGTTCCATGTCTCGTATGATTTCCTCCTCTATCTTTATGCCGTTGATCATACCCGAATTCCTACTAAAGGCATCTGCCATTACATTCCCCTTGTCGGGATGATACTGAAGATTAATGTCGTAATCCTTCAACAGATCTAACCACCTTCCTTACCTCATGTTCAGTTCACGCTGAGTGAAGATATATTTCAAGCTCTTGTGATATGTGAAGATATCACATGATTCGCCATACAAGTAATGCCTCCAAATCTTCAGTGCAAACACAACTGCTGTAAGTTCCAATTCATGTGTAGGATAGTTCTCCTCATAAGGCTTAAGTTGTCGTGATGCGTAAGCAATAACTTTTCCATGTTGCATGAGAACATAGCCAAGACCCTTCCCTGAAGCATCAATATAGATCTGAAGTCCACCTGTACCAGATGGGAGAGTAAGAGTAGGTGCAGATTCCAACCTCTGCTTCAGTTCTTCAAAGCTCTTCTCTCTTTCTTCAGTCCAGACGAATTTATCCCCTTTCCGCGTCAGTTTGGTCAATGGCAGTGCTAATCGGGAAAAGTTCTCTACGAACCTACAGTAGTAACCAACTAAGCCTAGAAAGCTGCGAACTTCAGTTGTCGCCTTCCAATTCATGTGTAGGATAGTTCTCCTCATAAGGCTTAAGTTGTCGTGATGCGTAAGCAATAACTTTTCCATGTTGCATGAGAACACAGCCAAGACCCTTCCCTGAAGCATCAATATAGATCTGAAGTCCACCTGTACCAGATGGGAGAGTAAGAGTAGGTGCAGATTCCAACCTCTGCTTCAGTTCTTCAAAGCTCTTCTCTCTTTCTTCAGTCCAGATGAATTTATCCCCTTTCCGCGTCAGTTTGGTCAATGGCAGTGCTAATCGGGAAAAGTTCTCTACGAACCTACAGTAGTAACCAACTAAGCCTAGAAAGCTGCGAACTTCAGTTGTCGCCGTCAGTCTTGGCCACTTGGTAATAGCCTCAACATTCGCAGGATCTATGGTGATTTCCTCTGCGGATACGATGTGGCCCAGAAATGCCACTCTACTCAACCAGAATTTGCATTTGGAGAACTTGGCATACATCTGCTTCTGGCGAAGTATCTGTAATACTTTAAAAAGATGGTCTTCGTGTTTCTCCTTAGATTTAGAGAAAACCAGGATATCATCTATGAAGACGATAACAAACTTGTCCAGAAACTCATGGAAAATATGGTTCATCAAATCCATGAAAACGTTGGAGCATTGGTAAGGCCAAATGGCACGACTACAAATTCGTAGTGTCCATAACGTGTACGGAAAGCAGTCTTGGCGATATCCTGCTCTTTCACCCGTAGCTGATGGTAGCCAGACCTCAGATCGAACTTAGAGAAATGTTTGGCGCCTTGTAGTTGGTCAGACAGATCATCAATACGTGGTAAAGGATATCGGTTTCTGATGGTGATCTTATTAAGCTGATGATAATCAATGCAGAGTCGCATACTGCCATCCTTCTTCTTCACGAATAAAACAAGTGAACCCCATTGAGATGCACTAGGGTGTATGAAACCTCGTTCTAAAAGTTAATGTAGGTGTTCCTTTAACTCCTTAAGCTCTATGGGAGCCATACGGTAAGGAGCCTTGGAGATCGGCTCAGCTCCTGGAATGAGCTCGATGTTAGACTCTACCTCACGAGCAGGTGGTATGCCCGAGAGTTCTTTAGGAAACACGTCGGGAAATTCTAACACGATAGGCTGATTCTGGATGTATGGAGATTCAGCCTCCATATCATGAACAATAGCTAAGAATCCCTCGCAACCATGTGATAGTAATGCACGCACTTGTAAGGTTGAAATTAATTGTACATATCTTCTTGGTATAAAACCGTTGTGAATGTAGTCTGGCGCATTTACATCACCGAAAATGACCCGATATGAATGGCAATCTATGGTGGCGTGGTGCTTGGATAACCAGTCCATGCCTAATATCATGTCGAAATCGCACATGTCCAATGGAAGTGTGTCAACTGAACGAACTCTGTCATCAAACTCAAGGGGAAGATCTCTATAACCATGTGTGATGTGTACAGAGTCTCTCAGGGGTGTGGAAATGTTTAAGACATTTTCTAGTGGCATAGGGGATATCCTAACACGATTGGCATAAGCACCGCTAGCACGGCGACACAGTCGTGGGTGTCTACGTCTGCACGTGGTGCAAATCGAGTGAGTATACCCTCCAACAGGTGCCCTAGCTGGTTGGGAGCCTGTTTTAGAAAGTATACGTGAGACATTATTATCGGGTACAAACAGGACAATGCAGAAAATTTAAGATGTAATACCACATGTAGTTGCACGGTTGGGCTGTGAACCTCTACGCTCCTGCTCCCGTCCGTTGCCAGTATTCCTGGTAGAAGATGCTGAAGTGTCAGAATTTATGAATCATAAAGAACATAACAAAGAAATGAGTAAATTTAGGGACCTGCTGCTGTTGGAGTTATTGGCGTTGTTACGGTAATTATCATTACCGCCACGCCTATCCGAAGCAGAACGGTCCTGAGTTTGACCGCTACCCTTTGGCTGGTTCTGCGGCTGAGTGGCTGGTTGGGACCAGTCCCCAGTCTTCTGCCTGAAAGATGCAATTGCATAGAGAATGATATAAATGAATAGTACTGAATTAAATGAAAAGATCACCGTTGATGACGAAGATATACCTCTTATCAGGTCTTTCTGCCTCTCCAAACTCATCCCTCTCTTGCAGCATCTCCAACTTGCGAGCTGTATCTGCAACTTGTGCCACAGTGTTGAACGTAGCATACACCAGATTGTTGGCGACAGAAGTACGAAGAGCCCAGCGGAAGTGATACGCCTGCTCCTCTACAATCCCGGCTGTTGCGCCAAGGAATCCAGCCAGTCGAAGGAACCTCTGCATGAATTCAGTGCTATTTTCCCCCGCTCTCTGCCTAATGCCATGATACTCCTTCTTGAGCTTATCCTGTTCAGCTTTCGGGAAGAACTGCCCCATAACCAACTCCTTAAACTATGCCCAAGTCAAGCTAGTCAACCAGTCGTCACCTCCATTCGACTGCTTAAGTGCCTTCCACCATGCAAGCACGTCTCCTTCGAACTTGTAACAAGCTAACCTCACCTTAAAGACAGGGTAGCATCCCATAGCATCAAAAATCTTCTCAATGTGAGCGATCCAACTCTGTGCCTCAGCTAGGCTGTCAGTCTGCTCGAATGATTTCGGACGCTGCTTATTGAACCTCTCCAGCCATGTGATCAGGGTAGCTGGAGGTGGAGGAAGAGGATTCGGATTCTGGTGAGGGTGCTGATTGTTGTTGGCTTGCACCTCGGCCTAAATCTCATTCCTCAGATGAGGAAGCAGAGCTTGAATAGCAGCTTGGACTGCTGCATTCATTTGTTCTTGTTCACGGGTGAGAACCATCTGACATTATAGAACAAAATGAAATGATTATTCTAATTAGACATAAAATAAACATGAAAAAAAATTTATGCATGAAAACAATGCATGAAGGCATAGCCAACGAAAAAAATGACATGAGTTTGGGTGAACGCCTATGGGCCAGTCCACCAAAACAAAAATTGACATGACGAGGATGAACGCCTATGGGTCGGTTCATCAAAACAAAAATGATTCGAGTAAAAGCACATGCGACTAAATATGGCCAGTCCTGTAACAACCATTACTTAGTCAAAATTCCTTCAACAATAATACATTAAACAAACGCATGAAAACAAACTGTCAGTTTTAGGAAGACCATTCTGATTACCCACTAATCATAGGTCATGTTTTTAGAGCCTACATGTCAAAACCTTGGCTCTGATAACATAATTGTAACACCCCATTTTGACAAATGGAATATCACAGTATAATTATGGCGTGTCATCAAAGAATGCAAGGTAAATGTCTAAAACATTAAATGACCATAAAAGGAAATACCGGAAACAAACATTGGTAGTCTATACATAAGCTCACACACATGAATATAAGTATTGAATGGAAAGGACTAAACAATGTCCAAAAGAAATGAAGTAAAGTAATGTAAGGAAATGCATAAAGTAATGAAGGCTAGATAGCTTCCATCCGTATACACACACTCTCAAGTCCTGGTTGCGTCCCTGAGTACCTACCATTTGGGAACATAAAAAGAAAAACAGCTGAGCAAAACGCCCAGTGAACGGATATACAAGCATAGCATGAAATGACATAAACATAATAAGACTCAGAGCAGCGGACATGTATAAGTCCTAGATAACCTGGAACATGTTCATAAAACTAGTTTTATAGTTTGAAAAGACTTATGTTTTATATGAAAACTGTATTAATTAGCCAATAGCTCATATAGGTCATGAGGTTTCACCGTGTATGAATTCTTGGAGGGTGACCTCATCATGCAATTAGAGGGGATGCCTTTAATTAAATTTGTCTGGGTAGGAGGGATCAACTCCTTGTGAGGATGCAAGTCACACACCACATTAATCTTGAAAATCCTATAAAAACATGTAACTAGGATGCACCCATACGCCCCACATGATAATATAAATATATGGCCAAAACTGTAAAGGGACGCCACGAGCAATCACTCCACCGTGGGGAAGTCATAACACTGGTGCCTCTAGTGTTATGGTTATGGTACCTCCATAACTAGGTGACATGGTATGCATGTATATGACTTAGGCATTTAAAACTAAACATACGCAGATTAAAACATATAAACAAATACTTGAGGAAAACAGTTGGCTGCAGACGGGGAGTCCTAATAAGGAAAGAGAATGTCCATACGGAAGAACGGAATATCCATACCTTGTGTCCAGTGAACGAGGAAAGATGAAAGGATGAAAATTCCTACTCCGACCTCACTATTGCTACATAAATAAGCGACATGTATGAGTTGTCTGGTTACTGAGTATGTTACTGGTTCTTGTATTCTTAACTTATTTTATATGTTCTTGTCTTATTTTACTGTTGTAAATGATATATTGTATTATTCATGTATTACATGTCTTCTGATTGTGTCTTATCTTGTGTTCTTGTATTATTATACTTGTAGTGTAATAATAAGTAACTTTCTAAAAATAGCAGGTTTCCAAAAATAGAAAGTTTCCAAAAATAGAAAGTTTCCAAAAATAGAAAGTTTCTAAAAATAGAAGGTTTCCAAAAAGAGATCAGTTTCTAAAAATAAAATGTTTCTAAAAATAGTAAGTTTCCTGAATTAGAAAGTTTCCATAAATAAAAATAAGCTCGATTAATAAGCTAAAAGAATAAGCTAGTGTTTATTGGTTAAAAGTTATAAGTCATGGAATTAATAACATAGTTTATTAATTAAATACTATAGGTTATATCTGTTTATTAATTAATAATGAAAGTACACGTTTTATTAATTAATAACATATCATGGTTAAATTAATAAACTATAGGTTATACGATTTAATTAAGTCATGGTTTAATTAAATTAAGTCTAATGTAATACTTAGGTTATACATGTTTTATCAATTTAATAAAATTAACCTAAGTCATGGAATTATTAATTAATTATGAGTGCATGTATTAAAATAATTAGTTAATAAACTATAGTCTAAAATAAATTAAATCATACTTAGGTTAAAACATGTATTATTTATCTAAAATAATATAACCTAAGTTTATGTTTTAATTAAATTAATAATTGAGCATGGAAATTAATTTAATTAACTTGTAAAAGTAATTTAATTATCTTGACCAAAACATGTATAATAAAATGTCCCGAGCCCAAAACCCAAAACCAAAACCTGAACACTAACCACCAACAACAGCCGTGGCTGTGGTGGCGGCCAGTGGCTGCGCAGCCAATGGCGGCAGCCATGGCTGCTGTTGCGCCGTAGCTTGCCCCTGCCGAAACAAAGGTTCCCACAAGCTTAAGCTGGTGGTTCCCCCTGTGTCGCCTTGCGTTCCCACTGCACGAACAAAGTGGCCACCGGCATAAGCCGGTGGTTCCCACCGTCTGAAACAAACACACACCGAGCCCCTATAGGGTCTCGGCTGTGGAAAAAAGGGGACACCGAGAGTCTTAAGACTCTCGGTTAGGGCTACCGAATCACAAACAAACCGAACAAAACCCGTTACTTGTTTTAGTTTAATCTATAACATGTTTTTATTAATTATTTTAAGATCAAAACCATGTGTTCATAATTAATAAAAGAATTAAAAGAGATGAAGGTTTATTATTTTACCGAATGCGTGATTGAATGAAGGTTAAGAACACGAACACAAACACGTACAAACCCAAGATCAAAATAAAAAATGACTTCTCCTTCTTCCTCCTTGTGTGCCGCGACTAAGAACAATATGGGGGCTAGGGTTTTTATTTTTTTGTAACAATTCTGTAAAGTGATTTCCTGTGTTATGTTTTCCACTAGTTAAAGTTAACATGGGATGGGCCCCTCTTCTCTTTGGTTGCCACAGACACAAAGGCCCACAAGGCCAAACTGGGCCTTGTTCACGTTTAATATTATTCGTGTTCGTTTGTGTGTTTAAATGTTCGTGTTAGTTCGTGATATAATTATTATACGTAATAATTATCGTGTGTTTTTATATACGTAGTTTATCGTAATTAATATTCGTGACACATGTACCTAACATAAATGTAATGTTTTAATTGGTTCGTATATTTACGTGGTGTACTGTTCATGGTATTTGTATGCGGGTTTTACAGATGAGGAGTGAGAACGAATTTCGTAGGCTATTTAGGGTTTAGGGCTGCGCAAATAATTAGTTTATTAGACCCTCTTTATATAGCGCTTAAAACTTATAGATAACTTTTATACAAAGATAATACAATAATATGCTTTAAAAATATACCTCATTCTCCTTGTCCCTATCATCTAAAATTCGATTTTAGGAGGTCAAACGCACGCTTGGCGTGATTTTTTGACTTGCTATAAACTTTTATAATATTTATATTAATTACCTAAAAGTTTAAAGCTTTCTCGTTAATTAACCGTGAAACTATTCAACTATTTGACTAACTCGTTAAATGTTCAAGTCTTGGTAGTTTAAATTTATATAATATGTTTACTATATAGATTTAATAAAGTTTAATCTTAGTGTATAAGTGTGTGACCCCGTAGGCGCAGATACTTCTAGGCGTATAATTATTACTATGATTTACGCACATTATAATATTAATTAGGTTTTAAATGTATTTTTATTGGTATAATTTTTCTCATATATTATATAACACGACAAATATAGTTAAGTTTAGGGTGTCCTTCGGTCCGGTTTTCAGGTTATAATATAAGCTCAAATAGTATATGTAAATGCAAATATCGCACTTAAACGATATTTACGTTTTAATCATACTTAATGTTTTGTTAATGACAAAACATTAAACATATTTTATGTTTGAATTATATGCAATGTGTAAGTCTTTTAGGTCCATGAACTTGTATACTAAACTTTTATAAAGTTTACACAACTTATGTAAAACAAAATTTAGAAAAACAAAATGGACAAAAATGTTTGACTTTGACCCTCTTGTCAGATATATAATGTCAAACCAAGACAAATACAATGTTTGCTTATGATCTTGGACAAATATTTACGAGGCAACAAAAGTCAGACCTGCCGGTCCCCGACGGGTTCCGGGCATGTCTGATGAGTGCCTATAAATACCAATATTGTCCAAGCTTAATCTTCACCCCTTATCTATCTTTTCTCTCTATAATCTTTGCACATATACTAACTCTCTAATCTCTCTTGTCTATTCTCTTTTTACTTGTGATTTAGATCCTTATGCATTTCAAGATCGGTCACGAGAAATCTCAATTCTAAGCTTTGATCCTTCTGTTGGGAATAAATTTAGGCCAGAACACTTGAACGCTGACAAGAACAACTTAAGCGTTGACAAGAGCAAAGTGAGCGCTGACAGCATAAGCGTTGACAAGCTAAAGTCAAGCGTTGACAGATTGAAGACAAGCACTGATGGAAGATGTGAGCTACACGTTTATTATATTCTAGATTACTTCTAGTAAGGATAGAAACGACAATGTATTTTCTATGTTTATCTTTACCTAGAATAGTTGATTCGTAGCTTATTGTACAAGACTTCTTGTTCTATAAAAGAAGATCTTTTAGGTTAATGTTTAATATCAGTTTTCATAGTATTCACAAGTTAAACCTTTCATTGTAATCAACAAGATTATTCTAATACAAGTGAAAGTTGGTTTAACATCATTGTGTTTTAGATCAAGTGTTAATTCCGCATAACACTTTGTTACTTTATTCATAAGCAAAGGTTTCTCTACGTGTAGTACTTGATCTAATCTCGTATACACAAAGCTTAATCGATCTAAGTTTGGGATCAACAAGTGGTATCAGAGCTTGTTGAGAAACTTTTGATCTTTAAGTAACGCAGAACCCTAAAACACCAAACCCTAAAAAAACCCTAAAATTCTCAAAACCCTAAAAAAAAAACATCATGTCTGGCACAAATCAACCTCCTGCTTTGCTACAAAACAACTTCTCAAACCCTAGCATCAAAATTCCCATGTTTGATGCCAGGAACTTTGAGCTTTGGAAGTCCAATTTTGAGCAATACATAGCTATTCATGACTACACTCTTTGGGAAATTATCGAATATGGGAACACATTCGATAAAGCAGCAAAGATTACTGCTGCTATTGCCACAAGGACAGCTGTTCCTAATTGTCCTGAATCTGATAAGGTGGAAAAGCCTGAAGATGGGAGAGCTGTTGCTGTTGAAGATATAGCCAAGAAGAGGGTGGACATGAAAATCTTGAATATCTTGAAACATGCCCTAGGTCATGAGAATCAGCACAAGTACAAACGTTTTGAGTCTGCAAAAGAGCTTTGGGAAGCTCTTGAAGTAGCACATGGTGGCAATGCTGACACAAAAGAAGAAAAGAAGAAGCAACTATTGCATGAGTATGCTGTCTTTAAAGCTCAACCTAATGAGAATCTCAGCAGTGTGAGAAGTAGACTTCTTGACATCACAAGTCAACTTTCCTTCATGGGAAAACAGATTGATGATCCTGAATTGAATGCTACTTTTCTCAAAAGCCTTGGTGATGTATGGAAGATTGAGACAAGATCCATTCTTGTCAATAACACTCACAAGACTTCCAGGTTTGATGACATCTTCAACAAACTAAGACTGTTGGAGAATGAATGGCAATTGGAGAGTGATAACAAATCTTCCAGCAACAACATGGCCTTCTTTTCACAAAGTGAAGGTCAATTTGATTCCATGAACTTCTATGGACATTCAGCAACTGGATCTCAAGGTGTCAGCGCTGGATGTCAATCTGTCAGCGCTGGATCATATCCTGTCAACGCTTTGTACTCAAGCGCTGACACACACAATCATGGCGCTGATAGAATTAAACCTGCTGGTTTTGATCTTGATACTGTGTGTGCATTCATTGCTTCTTTGCCCAGTGATTCAAGGATTACATATGAAGATCTTGAGCAGATAAGTGATGAACAATTGGAAGAGATGGACATCAAGTGGACTATGGCTCTTGTAAGTTTAAGAGCAAACAGGTTCAATAAAAGGTTCAAGAAGAAGATGACCTTTAATGCTAAGGATGTTGCTGGATTTGATAAATCCAAGGTGGAGTGCTACAACTGTCATAGGATGGGGCACTTTATGAGGGAATGTAGATCTCCAAGGAGATCTGATGCTGGGAAGCCTTCAAGCCAAATGATTAAGAGCCCAGATCCCAAGGCTATGGTTGCTGTTCAACAAATTGATGGTGTTAGAGAATGGGATTGGAGCTGGATGGCTAAGAATGAAGAAGAGGACAGAGCTTTGGTTGCTGAAGTTAAAGAAGAGCATGTTGAATATGCTCTCATGGCACACTCATCCTCTTCATCAGATAATGAGGTATATGATGATGCTTTCTGTTCTAAGGGTTGTCGTTTAAATACTGAGAAATTAAAACAAGAGATAGTTAAGTTATTAGATGAGGCAAGTACTGAAAGATGCAAAGTATCTAACTATCAAGTTGCTCTTACCCAAACAGAAAAGACAGTATCTGAGTATAAGAAAATGGAGTTTGATTTAAAGGATCAAATAAACATCTTAAAACATGAGTTATTTCAGAGTAAAGATGTTCAAGATATAGTAAATAGGGTTAATCTTGATTTGATAGCTCAGTTAGAGGAGGCTAACAAAAATAAAGATAATGTGAGTCTTAAAATCCAGAGATTTGATAAGGCCACACAATCCCTAGGAGAGTGTGTTAGCAAACAAAGAGACTCTAAGGATATGAGTGGGATTGGGATGAATAATTATACTGTTATCCCACCACCAGCTGGGGATTTCTATGGTGTCCAATCAAAGGACTTATCTTGGACTGGCTTGCCAGAATGTCAAGAGGAGGAATTCATTCCTCTACCTAGAGTGATTTCCCCAGTTGAGGAATACAAACAAAAACTGACTGACCTTGATGAGTGGAAGAAAGCTAATCACACCTTGTTTGTTAAGGGAGGGTTATTGTGTGAAAGTCCAAATGAGCCCACACCAATCACGAGCCTTGATCCTAAACCTATTAAGATCACACACCCTACCACTGGCAAAGCTGTTGACCTTGGCCAACAAAATGTTAGAAAACCTAGTGTTAAATATGCAGAGATGTATAGGAATACTAGGTCACCAAAAAGCCAAGTTAGTAATCATGGAACAGGCTTCTTTGCTTCTAGACCTAAGACTATGTCTAGAAAACTTGTTATACATGTGGTAGCTTCTCACATTTGGCCTACAAATGTGTCAACGCTTCCAATGTCAACGCTGATAGGAACCATTTCAGCGCTGACAAAAGTCAACATAGGTCAAACACTGTCAGACCCAATACCTTTGTGAACAAAAGTTCACAAGTTGTTAGACCAGCCCCATTCTTTTCTAGAGGGTCTAACACACAAGGCCTAAGACCTTTTCAAAAGTCAAATACTTGGTCCAATAGGCAATGGGTTCCTGTAGCAAACCCTAGGTTCAACGCTGATAAGAGCAATCGGGGCGCTGACAAGAGTAATTTCAGCGCTGATAGATACACTGCCAAACCTAGGTATTTGCAGCCACAGGGAAATAGGTCTAAAGCTTCTACTAGCTTAACATGGAGACCAAAACAAGACAAGAACCCTAATTCTATTGGTATTTCTATGACATGCAACAGGTTTCATTATATTTCAAAGGCATTGTCAACACCAATTGGGGTTAACTGGGAATTTCATTCAAACAGGGATGAAAATGGGGTTGTTATGAGAACCAAGTCTGTTCTTGTTGAACAACCAAATGAATCCAAGTCTTCCAAGGCTTGGGTTCCCAAAGAAAACTAATGTGTTTTCTTTATGTGCAGGGCATTCAGAAGAAGATCAATGATTATGGATACTGGGATAGTGGATGCTCAAGGCACATGACAGGAAAGGAAGACTATCTGACCAATTTCTCTCCTATTCAAGATGGTGATAAGGTATACTTTGGAGGTGGCTACGGCACAATCACAGGAAAAGGAACCCTTGTCACCAACAATCTAAGGTTTGATAATGTCTTCTTGGTAAAAGATCTGGATTATAATTTGTTTAGTGTATCACAAGTGTGTGATAACAAAAATAAGGTTCTTTTCACAGATACTGAGTGCTTGGTGTTAAGCAAAGATTATAAGCTCCCTGAAGAGAAATACATAGATTTTAGAACACCAAGGCATAAAGACATATATAATGTGAATCTTAATGGAATTAAGGTAAATAATAAAATGTCATGTCTGTATGCTAAAGCCTCAGTAGATGAAAGTAATCTTTGGCACAGGAGACTAGGGCACATAAACTTTAAGAATATTAATAGGCTTGTGAGACTTGGTTTAGTTGATGGTTTGCCTGAAAAGGCTTTCCACAATGACCACTCTTGTGTTGCATGTCTTAAGGGCAAGCAGCACAAGGTCTCATTCAGGTCTAAACAGGTGCACTCTAGTTCTAAACCACTTCACTTATTGCATATGGACCTCTTTGGTCCAACTAATATAGAAAGTTTGAAGGGTAAATCATATTGTTTTGTTATTACTGATGATTACTCCAGGTTTACATGGACTTTCTTTTTAGCCAAGAAAAGTGAAACTGCCCTAAGTCTGATTAATTTCATTACCCAGATAGAAAAGAAGAATGGTAATGAGGTCAAAATTATTAGAAGTGACAATGGGGGTGAGTTTAGAAATCAGTTGTTAGATGATTTTTGTGCCAAGAAAGGGATTACTAGGCAGTTTAGCATAGCTAGAACCCCACAGCAAAATGGGGTTGCTGAAAGGAAGAATAGGACCCTTATTGAAGCAGCCAGAACCATGTTGGCTGATGCCCACTTTCCTATAGCCTTTTGGGCTGAAGCTGTTAACACAGCTTGTTATGTTCAGAATAGGGCATTGGTCAACAAGATACATAATAAGACACCTTATGAATTACTTTGGGGAAGGAAGCCCAATATTGGCTTTCTCAAGCCATTTGGTTGTCATGTAGTTGTTTTAGAAACTAGTGAGGCCCTAGGTAAATTTGATTCAAAAGGTGATGAAGGCTACTTCATGGGTTATTCAGTGCAGAGTAAAGGATATAGGGTTTACATTAAAAAGGAAAAACGTATACTTGAAAAAGTACATGTTAGGTTTTTAGAGAGTAAACCTAGTGATCCTGAGAGTGGTCCAAATTGGTTGTTTGACTTAGAACCTTTGTCTAGAGCTTTAAATTATATGCCTGTTACTGATCCAGACATTGTGAAGGTAACTTCAAGTGTTTTGGAAAAGAGAATTGGTAATGTTTCAGGTATACAGGTTGCTAAGGAGGATGGACCACCAGCAGTTGAATCATCTCCCACGCAAGAATATGTTACACTTCCTATATGGACAGATGAGTATTATGCTGCTGCTACTGCTGCAAGGAAAGATAATGGTGGTGTTCAAATACCACCAAATACAAACATGCATGATTCTTCAGGCGCTGACAAAGGGAAATCAAGCGCTGACACGTCCAATTCAGACGCTGATGGCTCCAACGCTGACAACAACAGTTCAAGCGTTGTTAGCCCAAGCGCTGACAAACAAGGTTCAGACTTTGGAGACACCTTTACACAGCTTTTCTCTTCCCATTTTGAACAAGGTGGACCTTCCAATGTTCATGAAGGGATTTCTGTTGACCAAGAAGAATCTGAGGAAGAAGATATTGGCAACATGGAGCGTGAAGTTGAGGACACCAGACTTTTTGAAGGAGGGGTTCTCACTTCAACAGCTAAGGATCACCCCACATCTCAAATCATTGGTGATGTTATGGCTCCAGTTCAGACAAGAAGATCTCATCAAGGTCTTGGTGGATTTATTGCCAATATACACAAGAAGGTTGATACCCCTCTTGTACAAGCATGTTTGTTTGCCTGTTTTCTGTCACAGGAAGAACCCAAGAAGATTTTTGATGCTCTCAAAGAACCAAGTTGGGTGGAAGCAATGCAGGATGAGCTTCACCAATTTGCTATACAGGATGTTTGGGAGCTGGTTGATTGTCCTAGATATGTGAGACCAATTGGGACAAGATGGGTTCTAAGGAACAAGAAAGATGAAAGAGGCATTGTGGTCAGAAACAAGGCACGTTTGGTAGCTCAGGGTTATACACAAGAGGAAGGCATAGATTATGAAGAAGTCTTTGCTCCAGTTGCAAGAATTGAAGCTATCAGAATTTTCTTAGCTTATGCTTCTTGCATGAACTTTACTGTTTATCAAATGGATGTGAAGAGTGCTTTCCTCTATGGCACAATTATTGAGGAGGTTTATGTAATGCAACCCCCTGGTTTTGAAGATCCTGAGAATCCAGACAAGGTTTATAGAGTAAAGAAGGCAATGTATGGACTTCATCAAGCCCCAAGAGCATGGTATGGTACATTGTCCACCTACTTGGTGGAAAATGGTTTCAAGAGGGGCACCATAGATCAGACCTTGTTTACAAAGAAGAAAGGAAAACATGTGTTGCTTGTGCAGGTCTATGTTGATGATATCATTTTTGGGTCCACTGATCCAAAAATGAGTGAGGACTTTTCCAAGCTCATGACAGATAAATTCAAGATGAGTGCAATGGGTGAGATGAACTTCTTTCTAGGTTTACAAGTTCAGCAGAAAGAAGATGGTATCTTCATCTCCCAAGACAAGTATGTAGCTGAAATCTTGAAGAAATATGGTTTTTCTCCACATGAAAAGGAGGCTTCCACTCCTATGGATAGACAACACCCTTGGGGAAAAATTGGAGCTGGAAAGGATGTGGATGTTAGGCACTATAGATCAATGATTGGATCATTGATGTATCTTACAGCCTCAAGACCTGACATCATTTTTGCTGTGTGTGCATGTGCACGCCATCAAGTGACTCCCAAAGAATGTCACCTTTTTGCTGTGAAGAGAATTTTTAGGTACCTAAGATGTTACCCAGATCTTGGATTGTGGTACCCAAAAGATTCTCCATTGGACCTTATTGCATATTCAGACAGTGACTATGGTGGTGACAAGTTTGATAGGAAATCCACAACTGGTGGATGCCAATTTCTTGGGAGCAGATTAATATCTTGGCAATGCAAGAAACAAACAGTGGTGGCAAACTCTACAACTGAAGCAGAATATGTGGCTGCAGCTGCTTGTTGTGGACAAGTCTTATGGATTCAGAACCAGCTGTTGGATTATGGGTATAATTTTATGCATACCAAGATTTTTGTAGACAATAACAGTACTTTATGCATTATTAAAAATCCTGTACATCATTCTAAAACCAAACACATAGAAATTAGACATCATTTTATAAGAGATTACTTTGAGAAAGGTTTAATACAACCAGATAGGGTAGACACAGAGGACAATGTGGCTGATTTATTAACTAAACCTTTTGATGCTGGAAGATTTCAATATTTGGTAACAAATATTGGAATGGTTAATCTCACTTAATATGTGTTTTGGAATCTTTTTGTAAAAGTATGTACAGGATAATGCATTGTTATTGGTCTTTGTGATGATTTAGATTTTCCACATTATTTTTCTAACACTGACAAAGGTAAATGCAACGCTGTCAAGTGTTATTTTGCCGTTGTTGGAGATATTATGGTCTAACGCTGACAAAAGTTCCTTCAACGCTGATAAGTGTTGTCGGGACGCTGTCAGCAACAAATGTTAGTTTTGTGGTTTTCATCTAAATGTGCAGGTAATGGTAGCTTTATACCATTGGATACAGAGTTGCTTATGGATCTTTGAAGAGTTATTTGGACATGTTTTGTTTATGGATGATGGTTGGAATATTTATATTCCTATCTTGACATAAATTTTTAATGTTCATATATATATTTTAAAAACTCATGTATCATAGTTTGAGGGGAGGTTTAAGGAACCTTTAGGACTCTTGGGTATTCTTAGAATACTCTCATCACAATTCTAGATTGTGTCCACTGGTGAGTATGGGTTAGTTTTACTAAACCATGAGGCACTGTAGCATGCATAGTATATCAACTTTGCATGCTGCCAAGACATTTTTGGCCTAGAATTGGTTGTGGTCTGTTGGGAGGCTTGGGAATCCTTTTGATATAGGTTTTACCTGGGAGTAACAAGGATTTTATGAGGTAACTTGGTTGTTAAGAATTTTGGTTAGCAAGGGACACTAGAGGACTGTTATGTCTATCTTGCTTATGCAAGTGTGCATAACTGGACAGTGCTTGCCGCCCTATGATAATTATCAGCTTTTGGTTATCTTCTCTAGGATAAATTACTTGTTAAGGTCATTTTTCACTTTTTAAAACAATTTTATTTTTGGACGCTGACAAGATTTTTCCAAGCGTTGTTGTGACCAAAATGGACGCTGACATGGCTTTAGGCGGACGTTGACAGGATTATAGCCGTTGGGCGTTGATGGGTTATATTTGACCGTTGACAAACAATGGGACCTACCCAGTTGTTACTTTTTGACATATTTTCAAGCCGTAATTTTAGGAGTTGTTACTTTCATTAAATGCATGGGATAACTTATAAACTTTTTCAATATTTTCATGATTGATTTTTGAAAATCTTTGCCTATTTTTGGGCCAATCACGTGCATTCATCCACTCCTATAAATTTGGCTCCTATTTTAAACAGGGTATCTATAATTCTTGTCTAACACTTTTCTCTTATCAACCTTCATCTTTTATACATCAAATTAACAGCTTTCATCAATGGCACCAAGATTTAACTCAGCAGAATTGGATTTGGGGTTCAAGTCTCAACACAACATGATTGCTTATCTTGTTGCTGATAATACTTTGTTCCCTCAATACACAGAGATGGTGGAGTATTTGAATGCATCCCCATTAAGGTATGCTCTTTCTCATGCACCACTCATTCCAGTCACACACATTAAACAGTTTTGGAACACTGTTAGTTCCTCAACAGTTAATGGAGTGACAACATTGAATTCTATTGTACATGGGAGACCTTGGGTGGTTACTGAGGCCTTGGTACGCCAGGCCTTGCATCTTAATGATGCTGATGGTATAACCATGCTTCCCATATCTGAAATAGAACAAGGGCTTAGGGCTTTGGGATACCCTATTCCTGATGAAGGTACTCTTAATAAGTACCATAAGCAGGAATTTCCCCCAGCCTGGAAGTACCTAATTCACATTCTCCTTCAATGTTTGAGTCCCAAATGTACTGCACACAATGAGATCAATAGATCCATTGCATCTGCTATTGTGTGTATTACAACAGGGCAAAATTATAACTGGTCTAAAATAATTTTTGAAGGAATGTGTAAAAACAAGGGGACAAAAATGACTTTAGCTTATCCCCGTTTTCTGCAAATGGTTTTTGATGCTCAAAGATATTGTTCAAGGGATCACAATGATTTTTATAAGATCCCTGAACAAAAGAAGGCTATTTTTACCAAGATGAATTCACCACCTCATAGAGACCTACCATTAACCCCAGCCATGCTTGCTGTTATTGCAGCAGCACAACCCTAACCAGACCCTCAACCTCATATTGACCCTCACCCACAACTTGAGCCTATCCCTGAACCTTTACCCTCACCTGACCAAATGCAAATAGACCAAAATCCCTTCGACGCTGACACATCTAATGTGGGCGTTGATATGCCTATTTCAACCGCTGACACCCAACCATCACAATCCCAAACACCCCTTAACCAACCTACATCTACACCATCTTCTACACCATCTTCCACACCACCTGAATATAGGTTGATTAAACGCCAAAGGACTGCTGGAGTGTTCTCCTCTGGTGGTCCTAGCCATGAAGCAGAGAGAACCACCACCACAAGTGTGGCTGGTGACCTGGATGAGGCTGGGGCTATTGATACAGGCTTAGATGCTGGTCAAGACAGTCCCAACATAATTAAGTCCTCATCCATGCCCAATGAACCTGGCTTGGGAGGTCAAATTCCCATTTTGGAAGAGGGCAGCCTGGAACCAATGACGCTTTTAGAATTGACGGCTGTCTGCATTAGCTTGCAAAAGCAAAATGCAGACTTAGTACAAATTGTCAGTAACCAAGGCCTTGAACTCAAAGAATTGAGGGAGAGGATTGTTGTTTTGGAGAGTGCTCATTCAAGGGGAGGTATGGAGGAGTCTTCCAAAGGGGAGGAAGCTAGAAATCTGAGTGATAAGAGCAGTCAAGATGGTCAATCATTGGATATTGCTGAAGCTCTTACTACTTTGAAGGAACAAAAAGGTTTTAATACGTCCTTAATCTCTCCAACCAATTTAAATTTATCATTTACAGATATGTTGAGGGAGGTTACACAAGGCGCTGAGGGAAAATATTTGAGCGTTGACAAGGCAAGTTTGGACGCTGACAGAAGTATTTTGGGCGCTGATAGAGGAAATTTGGGCGTTGACAGATCTGCATATGGAGGTGATGTATTCCAGTCATCATCTATCATCAAAGATGTTCCTACTCAGGTATTATCATCTACCTTACCAACAATTGAACCAACAGATAAGGGTAAGGGTAAGTTGGTAGAAGAAATTGTTCCAAAGAATGCAGCTCAGGTTGAATTTGATAGAAGATTGGCTGAGCAAATGATGGAACAAGGTGAGAAGGAAAAGTCACCATTTGTTGTGACTTCTGAAGAAGAAAGTGATGGAGCTAGCTCAGACTCAAGTGTGATGATTGTTGAACCAGAAAGACTTGAGTATGGTGATGAGCTTGCTAGGGAAAGGCTGAGAGATTTGAAGTTGCAAATTGATTTTGATATGCCAGAGGTAGTTCAGATGTACAATTCTTGGGAAGAAAGCTGCATGGATAATCCAGACTTGACCATTTCAGATCAAATATGGGGTTTGGAAATTCTTCTTAGAGTTCAGCAGGATTGTAAGGTGATGCTGAAGTACAAGGCAAGCA